>JARQOD010000002.1:539808032-539823126 GCA_033576555.1 Oophaga sylvatica
CTATCTATCTATCTATCTATCTATCTATCTATCTATCTATCTATCTATCCCATATCTATCTATCTATCTATCTATCTATCTATCTATCTATCTATCTATCTATCTATCTATCTATCTATCTATCTCTCTATCTATCATACCAGTGTATTACCCACATTATCTTTATTTCCGCCTATCTAGATGTGTTTCTTCCTCTACCTCTGGTGTTCCTGCTGGTTTTTGATATAAAACTAGGTCACGCAGACTTCGAGTGCCAGTGCTGGGACTATTCCTCTGGTGAGCAGTTCACTGCCCTATTTTTCTGGACGGCGACATTCAATACAAGAGTCGTCTTCAGTGGCACTAAGCGAATGCCACGGGCACTGTGTTGCAGGGAGATTCATGGCAATAGAGAAACCTAATGTGAATTCTGCACGCTAGCTTCATCAAGTATTTAACTCTATGTGCGTGAAACGATGTATTGTTGAAAATGCTAAAAGTACACCCAATGCATTAGAAGAAATGGCAGAACAGGCCTACGGAGCTGAATTATACTGGTAGCACTGTCTGAGCCTGTCATCATGGCTCCTGTTCCAAATAAACTTCATGATTTGGTTAATGTCTTTGGAAAAAAATCCTCCAGAAATAAGAGATAACATGCAATAAATTGTATTTCTAACTATTGTCTTATACTGTGCGCCATATCCAACAACAGTTTACAGGTAAATTCATATATCGGGTGTGACGTATATTTACCAATTTTGCTTTCTCCATACGTGATTGACAAGTACTTCTTTGAAATAAAGTAAATGATACATGGTGGGCCATAAAAAACCCTATTTCCTTTGTATGATTTGTACAGGTTAATGGATAATTGACAATAGAAGAAAGACATACATAAATTGTCGTCTGCCATCATATACAGTCGCCAATTAGAAAAGGCCAAACGTTCCTCTTTTCCATCTCTTTGCACAAATGGCTTTCAGTATGGCTTCAGGTTAAAGGATTTTAGTACACATCAAAATAAAAGAAACGACTAATAATGGTATAAAATGACAAAATTAATAATACTCTATTGACCCATAATGCCCTGCTGCTAGGACGTCAGTGCTTCCCTGGTCCCAGCTCTGTTCATCCAGCTCCTGTGATGTTACCTTGGCAAGACCTGTGACCGCCGGCCACAGCGGCTATCTGTGGGGACAAATCACCATTACAACCAAGGATTGGTTCCAGCAGTCATGTGCTGACATGCCATGTCATTGCTGGATCACGGAAACAGAGGCCGGTGAGAGACTGTAGGATCGGCAAGGGATTAGTTATGTCAGTATTACTCTTTCTGCTATTTTATACTATTGATACTTATTCAACAAATTTCATAGGGTTGGCTACCAGTTTCAAAATGCCCTATATATACGTTAAACTCAATAATAGGGTGTGCAGTAAGCTCCCATGCACCCTTTAGTGCTTTAGTGGAGGACTGCAAGCAGTCGGGCAGTAACAAACAGGTTGGCATGGTTTCATCATTGTGGCTTAGGCCTCTTTCACACATCCGTTTTTTGCCGTCCGGCGCGATCCGGCTTGTTTTGAAAAAAACGGATCCGGTTTTTGCTTCCGCCGGATCCGTTTTTTTTCATTGAGTTGCATTAGCCCGGGTCGCGCCGCATGTGCTTGTGTTTCAGTCCATTTTTCCAGATCTGTGTAAAATGTTGCTTCCGGTGGCCGGACACAACGCGTCTTGTTACGTTTTTTGTGTCCGGCGAAAAAACTAGACAGCTGGCTAGCTGTGAGCAGTCCAGTGTCAGCTGCAGCTTAGCTGTGTTTGTTATGTGTGCTTAGCATTTTTTCTGTTTCTCTGATCTTGTTGCCAGACCTAGCATTTGTAATTGTAATTTTCTTACTTTAGGTACCTTCCCCCAGGCTTGGCCTCTAACTAGCCCTTTGTCTTACTCTCTTGTCTTGCCTCCTGGCATTTGACCTCGGACTGTTACCTGACCATGCTTTTGTCTTGCCCCTCTGTACTACCCTGTCTCATGGCTTGTTTGTGAGTAGTGACTCAGCGTCACACAGGTGTTCAATGGCAGACATTCACTTTAAGGGATCATCCAGCTGGTTAATGGAGCTGCATTTTACCTGTCATTTCTTCCAGAGACAGCTATGATTAGCTAGTCTGTGAAACCAAAATGTAAAATATAGTTCTCAACTACTTGGTTTGGTCCAAATTTTAAAGCCATCTGCAAGTTTTGTAACTAAAACTAATTTAAAGGGAATCTGTCACCATGTATTTTGACAGCTAATCTGAGAGCAGCATAATGTAGAGACAGAGACCCTGATTCTAGTGATATTTCATTCATTGGTCTGCCTGCTGTGGTTTTGATAAAATCACTGTTATATCAGCAGGAGACTATCACTTGAGGACTAGTAAGCCTGTTGCCATGTAGTCTTCCATATTCATTAGCTCTGTATAACTCTGCCCCCACCACTGGTTGGCAGCTTTCTGCCTATGCACTGTGTACACAGAAAGCTTCCAATCAGAGGTCTGGGTAAGGTTATACAGAGATCAGTCTTCATAGAAATAATAGATCTGTAGCAGCTAGAACAGTGATTTGATCAAAACTGCAGCATACAGCCCAATAAGTAATGCATCGCTGGAATCATGGTCTCTGCTCCTACATCATGATGCTTTCAATGGAATAGTAAAAACCTGCTGACAGATTACCTTTAAAAAAGTATCCTATGCTATACAACCATCAGTACTCTTTCCTCATGTTTTTATGCAAGGCCAGAGTCACAGTTAACGTATAATAATACGGTCCGGTTTTTATGGCCGAAAATCGCATCAATGTTTCATGAACAGTGATCCGTATGTAATCCGTTTTCTTAAACGGTTTACAACCAGGAGCGGTGCTAATGCGACCGCCCCGGCTGTAAACCACTGAATGAATGAAAAGCTGCCGGCGGCAGCATCAGTGACTCAGTGACTAGCGCTGACGTCACTGATGCTCTGGTCACTCACAGGCTGACCCGCGGTGAACTTTGCAGCGTGGGAAAATACCTGTTCATTTTCATGGTCCATGTGTAATCCGTTGTTTTCTCGCACCCATAGACTTGCATTGGCGAGTCTCGGCCGTAATACGGTGCATATCGCAGCATGCTTAGATTTCTCTCGCACGTATAATTCGCCTGAGTAAAAAAACGGATGATGGGAGCTGCCCCACATTTTAACATTGGTCTGAGTGCTATGCGATTTTTTTCTCGCTTAGCACCCGTCCGTATTCCTCTCTAGTGTGACTGTGCCTAAGACTAAATGTTCTTTTAGCTCCTACAAAAATGTCCATTGTTGCACAATATCAGCTCAGCAGGGAAAAAGCGAAACCCAGATACTGGACTTTGAAATGCCCTATCAAAAAATGTACAGCAAGACTACATTGGTATGCTGGTAATGGAACTCAAAAGTTTACATACCCGGCAGAATTTTTGCTTTCTTGGCCTTTTTTTCAGAGAATATGCATGATAACACCAAAACTTTTTCTCCACTCATGGTTAGTGGTTGGGTGAAGCCATTTATTGTCAAACTACTGTGTTTTCTCTTTTTACATCTCTTTTTCTCTTTTTACATCTCTTTTTACATCATCATGACAACCCAAAACATCCAAATGACCCTGATCAAAAGTTTGCATACCCCATTTCTTAATACCGTGTATTGCCCCTTCTAACATCAATGACAGCTTGAAGTCTTTTGTGGTAGTTGTGGATGAGGTTCTTAAATTTCTCAGATGGTAAAGCTGCCCACTCCAGCCTCCAAATCCTGTAAATTCCTGGGCTGTCTAGCATGAACTGCGTGCTTGAGATCTCCCCTGAGTGGCTCAATGATATTGAGGTCTGGAGACTGAGATGGCCACTCCAGAACCTTCACTTTTTCTGCTGTAGCCAATGACAGGTCTACTTGGCCTTGTGTTTTGGATCGTTGTCATGTTGGAACTTCCAAGTACGTCCCATGCGCAGCTTCCGGGCTGATGATTGCAAATTTGCCTACAGTATTTGCTGATAACGTGCTGCATTCAGCTTTCCTTCAACTCCTGTGCCTTTGTAGCTCACACATCCCCAAAACATCAGCGATCCACCTCCGTGCTTTACAGTAGGAATGGTGTTCCTTTCATCATAGGTCTTGTTGACCTCTCTCCAAATGTAACGTTTATGGTTGTGGCCAAAAAGTTCAATTTTGGTCTCCTCACTCCAAATTACCTTGTTCCAGAAGTTTTGAGGCTTGTCTCTGTGCTGTTTTGTGTATTGTAGGCGAGATACTTTGTGGCATTTGTGCAGTAACGTCTTTCTTCTGGTGACTCAACCATGCATCCCATTTTTCTTAAAGTGCCTCCTCATTGTGCATCTTGAACCATCTAGACTGCTAGTTTTCAGAGAGTCCAGTATTTCAGCTGATATTATTTGTGGGTTTTTCTTTGCATCACGAACAATTTACTTGGCAGTTGTGGATAAAATTTTTGTTGTTCTACCTTTCCGTGGTTTTGTTTTTACAGAGCCCTTGATTTTCCATTTGTTAATCACAGTTTGAACACTGCTGACTGGCATTATCAATTCCTTGGATATCTTTTTGTATCCCTTTCCTGTTTTATACAGTTCAACTAACTTTTCCCATATATCCATTGACAATTCTTTTGCTTTCCACATTGCTTACAATCCAGAAACATCAGTGGCTGGATGAAAGATGCAAGAGTCTGTCTAGATCCCAGTAACTCACTCAGCTTTTATGCACACACTGATTACAAGCAAACAGGTCACAGGTGAGGATGTTATCTTTTAGTAGCCATTCAAACCCATTTGTGTCAACTTCTGTGCATGTTATCAGGCCAAAATAACCAGGGTATGTGAACTTTTGATCAGGGTCACTTGGATGTTTTGGTTTGTCATTATGATTTAAAAAATAAAACACAGTAGTTTGACAATAAATGGCTTCACCCAACCACTAACCATGAGTGGAGAAAAAGTTTTGATGTTATCATTCATATTCTCTCAAAAAAAGCCAAGAAAGCAAAAATTCTGCTGGGGTATGTAAACTTTTGAGCCCAACTGTACCTCTGTAGATACCTCGATAGACCAGGCCATCACAGGAGTTGATCCCGTGCAAAATAATAACCAAGTCAATAAGGCTCTAGGTATCAGTAATGAAAAGCTGTGAAAACACCACATTACTCTTCATATTTCTATGCTGTATATCTGCAGATTGCTCAGCAAGAAAGGTGACAGTATAAAATTAATAGCTGCCGGACGCAACACCTACAATATTTCAATCTCTCTTTCTCTCTGATCGAGATTAACTCAAGTCTATTCAACGCAAAACAAATTTTGGGGGGAAAATTCAGCAAAGTCAGTGACTTTGTATTTCAAATGATCCTCTCAACTCAAGTCTGTAATATAAGATCAGTTGGGTCAGGCAACTAGTACTCACATTTATCAGCTGTTTGCAAGGTCCTTGTAGTGGCGGGATGTACATAGTGGACAAAACTGGGACACCAAAGCTCTGCGCAGAGTATAAAGGCCCTTTTTAGGCTAATGCAGCTCAGCTCACACTGAAGGGAATTGGAGCTGAGCTTCAGTATCCACACTGTTTACATCTGGTTGATGATTGTTGGGGTGTTGGACCCCCACCAATCTGATACTTATTGATACTTAGGCCATCAATATCAAGGTTGTGTACAAGAACTTTAAAGATAATCTCTCACCAGGTTTTTGCTGCCTCTTCTGACAGCAAAAAACTGAGGACAAGGAATCAAATGCAATAAAAGTGGATTTCCACCCTTATTAGCATATTTAGCATGTTTTGGAGGTATCTTTTGTTATGTTCTCTTCTGACAGCAGCATGATGTAGAAAAAGAGACCCTGATTCCTGTCATGTATCACTTACTGTATTTTTCGGATAATAAGATGCAATTTTTCCTCCAAATTTGGGAGCAAAATGGGGGTGCGTCTTATAATCCAAAGTATGCTCACAGGTTGCGGTGGCGGTGGAGCGGGGTCACAGGCAGCAGGGTCGCTGCTTCAGGAGGCCGGCTCCCGAGATCTCAATTTGTGCATGTGCTGCCTCCAGCAGCCATTATCTTGAAATCCATCATAGGTATATGATGGAAAATGGAAAATGGACTCCTCTCACTGACACCGACAACTTCTGAGATCCCAAGCACCACAGCATCGCCTCACTTGTGATGCTGCTGATCTCCTGAAGCAGCGACCCTGCCTCCTGTGACCCCGCTCCATTTCAGCGGACCACCAGGTAAGCTACCATTAAAAGGGATTATAAGACACACCACCATTTTATTTAAAAACATTTTTTCCTAGTTTGCTCCCCTAAAGTTGGAGTGCGTCTTATAATCCGCAAAATACTGTAGTTTACTGGATGAAGCAGTTGTGATACAATCAGAGTTCTCATATGTAGCATGCTGCTAAGCTGAGAAAGCTAACCCCGCCAATACCAGGCTCTCTATCTACATTGTCTATTAACTGTGAGCTGCTTATCACAGGAAGGGGCGTGGTCAGAAGATTACTCCTGCGCCAGCTAGTCACAGCAATGATAATGTGACTAGTGATAAAACCTTCACTGTGCGTAAATAAGTAAAGTAAGTAAACCTCTACCTCACGCTGTCCTCAGATTCCCTTTAGGTCATCATGATGTAGAGGTGGCCAGAGGTGTAACATGAAGCTCATGGGATCTAAGGCTAAATTTGTATTAGGGCCCCCAAACTATTAGTTATTATTTATAGTATTAGACTCCTTGACTCCTTGAGCACTGTCTGCACCCTCTGATGTCAGTGGAGGTTGCACAATAGATTCCCTAAGACTCCCTTTAGGTCATCATGATGTAGAGTTGGCCAGAGGTGTAACATGAAGTTTCTGGGATCTAAGGTTAAATTTGTCTTAGGGCCCCCAAACTATTAGTTATTATTTATAGTATTATACTCCTTGACTCCTTGAGCTCTCTCTGCACCCTCTGATGTCAGTGGAGGTTGAACAATAGATTATTTGTAATCTTGTCATGTTCCTCTGCTAGACAAGTTCTCCAAAATTCAGTGCGTGCGCTGCGAAAACTGATGCATTACCTGCCCCCGTCTCTGCAAGTGTATTTGACAATTGCACGCTGTTAGCAGCATTCAAGAGCGAAGCAGCGTCTGTCTCCAACATTAATCATGCAATGTCTGTACCAGACTACGCAATGAAAATTCAGCAAAGTTATCTCTGTCAAGGCCCTCATATTCTGCAATGCAAAGCATCATTACTTTAATAAATAGGATTTTTGGGACTCCTGCCTACTGTCATAATGCAAAATTGAATCTGTGGTGGAGATTTACTGAGATACAGATGCAGTTTGTTAATGATATAGATCTCAACCATATGGCTGAACATCTACAGACCAAATGGCACTGAAAACGCTGTGACCAGCAATTCATTCTCTTGGCAGTCAGAGGTAAGACTTATATATTATGTAAACCTAGTTAGTCCCAACAGTGAGGAGCTCAGCCCTATTATAGACTTGTGCCCAGAGGTGGCAGCTTTTTCAATGAAGTGAAAAATGAATACAGCTATTAATTTATTTAGTCTCATGCTGGCTATGCCCCTCAGATGGCGGTCTGGCTAGTCAACCTGATCAGGGCCTGATCCAGGTTTTCTTGGGCCTCGGGTAAAAGAGTCTCAGTGGGCTCCTTTAACACATACCACAATTCATGATGCACAGATATGTGGCGCCCCTAAGGGTCCAGTCGCCACAGAGGTACTGCACCTCAGCCAGAGGTGTGGTACTACACTCTCGGGTAAGGAGAGGACATCACCCAGAACCCACACACTTGCATCCAAAACCAGAACTCTCAGAGCTCGGGAGGAGCTCGATGGAGGGTGTGGGTGGAGAAAGTAGAGAAGGAGAGGAGCTTAGTGTGTGGTGAGAGTGAACACGGATGATGAGAGTCAGACAGTAAAGTCGATGCTGGGGACGTGAGCAGAGAGAAGCTCGTCCTTAGACCAGACAACAGAGTGTGAGAGGAACAGAAAGGATAGATGAGAGAGAGAGAAAGAAGCTCCAGTGAAAGAGAGAGGAAGAATGGGGATCCTAGGGGCACGGGTAATGAGCAATCCACTCGTGGGGCCCGCATCCACGCTGACCGTAGTCGGGTGGAGGGACGAGGTCGCAGTTAGGTGACCGACCCCAGTCTAGTGGAGAAACTAAGGACTCAGCTAGCTAACCGGATACTGCAGTATCTGCATGTGCTACAGCCGCATTCACACACATTCCCTGAAAAGGCAGCCAGATAGGACCAAGGGGACCTAGAGCACGTTGCCCACCAAGATCTGAGGCTGCTGGCTTGGGACACTGTGTATGAAGGCGCAGGGCAGGAGAGGAGGGAACCAGCACAGAGAGATGGCCAGGAAAGGAACATCTGAAGGGGGTTCTGACACGGTGTACTCCAAATTACCTGAGAGCTCTCTGGGACACCTCACCGGAGGACACAGCACCCTGTCTGGGGACTGTAACAACAAACTGTGAGTAAACTGGAAAGACAGCACCCTGCTGTGTCTTCACAATTATTTGCTGCATCATCTGCCCTGCACTACCATCATCTCTTACACATACAGCTGCCCTGGGGCCTAGTTCTACCTGTGGATAGCTGTAACAATTCTGCTGCATCACCATCAGCCACAGCGGACTCAGAAGCAGCATTGGCTAACACCTTTATTGTGGAATACCACACAGGTGGTGTCACGAACTATCTTTCATAAACTTTATCATCCCCTTATCATCATTTTCATTGGACACCCAGGGCCACGGACCGGGTCACTGCTGCCGTGACACATCCCTTTAACAACCGGCCTGGTACCGTATACTCCCGAGCCATGCGGGGCGCTCCAGATACGGCAGAGAAATATAGATATAGTTCAAAGATTTCACTTACTTCTTACATTACATGAGTGATATCTATTGTAAATTCTACAATAGGTCAGAAACCGGAAAGTATAGTCCTCCATACAGTATTACAAGTACCACGTAGCGCTCCATACAGAATAATGAGCCCCATATTTTGCTCCATATAGAATAATGAGCCCCATATAATGCTCCATACAAATTAATGAGTCCCATATAATGCTCAATACAGAATAAGGAGCCACATATATTTCTCCATACATAATAATGAACCCCATATAATGCTCCATACAGAGTAATGAGCCCAATATTTTGCTCCATATAGAATAATGAGCCCCATATAATGCTCCATACAAAATAATGAGCCCCGTATAATGCTCCATACAGAATAATGAGCCCCATATATTGCTCCATACATAATAATGAGCCCCATATAATGCTCCATACAGAATAATGAGCCCATATAATGCTCCACACAGAATAATGGGTCCCATATAATGCTCCATACAGAATAATGAGCCCCATATAATGCTCCATACAGAATAATGAGCCCCATATAATGCTCCATACAGAATAATGAGCCCCATATAGTGCTTCATACAGTATAATGAGCACCATATAATGCTCCATACAGTATAATGAGCCCCATATATTGCTCCATACGATATGATGAGCCCCATATATTGCTCCATACAGTATATGATTAGCCCCATATATTGCTACATACAGAGTGAGCCCCATATAATGCTCTATATAGATAATGAGCCCATATAATGCTCCATACAAAATAATGGCCCCATAATGCTCATACAGAATAATGAGCCCCATATATTGCTCCATACATAAAATGAGCCCCATATAATGCTCCATACAGAATAATGAGCCCCATATAATGCTCTACACAGAATAATGGGTCCTGTTATGATTTGGTAGTGAGGGAGCAGGCAAAAACGGCAATACACCAGAGAGGTTGGAATCTATTGGATTGCAGTACCCTGACTAACCACCACAACTAAAGGCAGCCGTGGAGCGTACCTACGTTGGTCCTAGACGCCTCGTCACAGCCTGAGAAGCTAACTACACCTAAAGATAGAAAGAGGAAAACTATCTGCCCCGGAGCAGATCCCCAAAGAACATAGGAAGCCCCCAAACATGTAATGGCAGTTAGACAAGAGGAAATACAGACACAGACAGAAAATAGTAAGAGCAAACGTTGGGGCCCAATCTGCCTAGAAAGAAAAAGGATAGGAAGGACACTTACTGCAATCCAAAAAACCCTAAAAAATACCAACTCTACTAATTGCAAAAACACCTGAGATCACACGACCTCTACCACCTAAATTAGTTCTCTGGTGTAACAAAACTAAGCCGCAGCCACTGAAAAAACTGGAAAAGGCAAATGAACAAATAACAGTGGCTCAGATAAACTGAGAGGAGCACAAGCCCCCGGAGGGGACCTGGCTGACCTCCACAGAAGTGCAGGGAACAATGCAAAAAGCAAGCACAAAAATAAAAACAGAAAATATCTTATCTGAGAGCAGGAGAAGAGGCAAGACTCAGCAAGCTTCCAAATGAACCAGGAACCACAGTTGAGACAAGAACAATTGATCACCGGCAACCATGATGAGAGGGAACCTGTTATGTTTCGGTAGCTGAGGAGTGCAGGTAAAAAGGCAATACACCAGAGAAGTTGGAATCTATGAGATTGCAGTACCCTGACTAACCACCACAACTAGAGGCAGCCGTGGAGCGTTCCTACATTGGTCCTAGACGCCTTTTCACAGCCTGAGAAACTAACTACACCTAAAGATAGAAAGAGGAAAGCTATCTGCCCCGGAGCAGATCCCCAAAGAACATAGAAAGCCCCCAAACATGTAATGGCGGTTAGACAAGATGAAATACTGACACAGACAGAAAATAGTATGAGCAAACGTTGGGGCCCAAACTACCTAAATAGAAAAGGATAGGAAGGGCACTTACTGCAATCCCAAAAAACCCTGAAAAGCACCAACTCTACTAATTTCAAAATCACCTGAGATCACACGACCTCTACCACCTAAATTAGTTTTCTGGTGTAACAAAATTAAAACAGCAGCCACTGAAAAAACTGGAAAAAGCAAAAGTACAAACATCAGTGGCTGAACTAAACTGAGAGGGCAAAAGCCCCCGGAGGGGACCCTGAAGGCCCCCACAGAAGTGCAGGATAAAATGCAAAAATCAAGCACAAAAACAAAAAGAAGAAAATGTCTTATCTGTCAGCAGGAGATGCAGACACGACACAGCAGGCTACAAAGGAAACAGGACTCAAGGATTGAGACCAGAACAATTGATCACCGGCAACCCTGATGGGAAGGCGACTCCCTTATATAAGACCAGTCAGTAACACCTGATTCCCACTCCTCACAATCTTCACTGGACAGTCCAGTACCGCTTGTAACCACCAGAGGGAGCCTCTGCTCAGAACTCATTTCAAGTCCATTCACAACAGTACCCCCCCTTGAGGAGGGGTCACCGAACCCTCACTTGAGCAACCAGGTCGGTCAGGATGAATTCTATGATATGCACGGATGAGTCTCCTAGCATGGATGTCCGAAGCAAACACCCAAGAATTGTCTTCCTGACCATAACCTCTCCACTTAACCAAATACTGGAGTTTCCGTATAGAAAAACGAGAATTCAATATTTTCTCAACCACAAACTCCATATTGCCCTCAACCAGAACAGGGTCAGGAGGCAAAGCAGTAGGAACCACTGGCTCAACAAACCTCTTCAACAAGGACTTGTGGAACACGTTATGGATCTTAAATGTCCCTGGAAGAAGCAAACGAAAAGAAACAGGATTAAGAATCTCCATGATCTTATAAGGTCCAATGAACCTAGGCTTAAATTTAGGAGATGCCACTCTCATAGGAATATTTCTTGAGGACAACCAGACCAAGTCCCCACTTTAAACCGAGGACCATCAGTCCTATGCCGGTTAGCAAACCGCTGGGCCCTCTCCTGAGAGAGGGACAACCTCTCCACTACCTGGTCCCAAATCTGTTGCATACGCTCCACAACAAAGTCAACACCTGGACAGACAGAAGCCTCCGTCTGTCCTGAAGAAAATCGAGGGTGAAACCCAGAATTACAGAAAAATGGAGACATCAAAGTGGCAGAGCTAGCCCTATTATTAAGAGCAAACTCAGCCAAAGGCAAAAAAAGAGACCCAGTCATCCTGATCAGCAGACACAAAGCATCTTAGATAAGTCTCCAATGTCTGGTTTGTTCTCTCAGTTTGACCATTGGTCTGAGGATGAAACGTCGAGGAGAAAGACAATTGAACACCAAGTTTAGAACAAAAGGTCCTCCAAAATCTGGAAACAAACTGGACTCCTCTGTCAGACACAATGTTCTCAGGAATGCCGTGTAAACGAACCACGTGCTGAAGGAACAAAGGCACCAATTCAGAGGAGGAAGGCAACTTAGGTAATGGCACAAGATGTATCATCTTGGAAAACCTATCACAAATCACCCAGATGACGGTCATTCTCTGAGAAACAGGGAGGTCGGAAATGAAATCCATAGAGATATGGGTCCATGGTCTCTTGGGCACAGGCAATGGCATCAACAAACCACTAGAGCGAGAGCAAGACTTGGAGCGAGAGCAAGTCCCGCAGGACTGCACAAATTCCCTGACATCACGAGACAAGGTAGGCCACCAAAAGGACCGACTAACCAAGTCTCTGGTACCAAAAATTCCAGGATGCCCAGCCAACGCGGAACAATGAATCTCAGACATCACACTCTTTTTCCACTGGTCCGGGACAAACAATTTTCCAACAGGGCAGCGCTCGGGCCTATCCTCCTGACACCCCTCCAGAGCAAGTCTCAAATTGGGTGAGATGGCGGAGAGAACTACACCCTCTTTCAAAATAACAGAAGGATCAGATAACTCAGGAGAGTCCGCAAGGAAACTCCTCGAGAGGGCATCCGCCTTAACATTCTTAGTGCCAGGAAGAAAGGAAACCACAAAATTAAAACGTGTGAAAAACAAGGCCCACCTGGCCTGTCTAGGATTGAGTCGCTTGGCAGATTCAATAGCGCAGTCATAGCTCCTATGGGGAGGCAAAGATGCAGATTTACTTTCGCTAAACACATCAGAAAAATCAATCAAAAAGTCAGGAACATCCTGAGCCTGGGAGGAGGCAGAAAAAACAGGAGTGTTGGTATTAACACATTGGCAGCCCCAACTGGTTACAGACACAGATTTCCAATCCAAAACAGGATTATGAGACTGCAACCAAGGGAAGCCCAGTACGATAATATCATGCAGATTATACAGAACCAAAAATTTACAGCACTCCTGATGATCAGGTTCAACCCTCATTATCACCTGAGTAGAGAACTGAGGTTTATTCTCAGCCAAAGGGGTAGAATCGATCCCCAGTAGGGGAATAGACTTCTGTAGGGGTATCAAGGGAAACCCACAAGGTTTAGCAAAATCATAATCCATCAGGTTAATAGCTGCTCCAGAATCAACGAAAGCCTGAGCAGAAAATGAGGACAGAGAGCATATCAGAGTGACAGTTAATAAAAACTTAGTCTGAACACTACCCAAGATAACTGAGCGTTCAAAACGTCTTGCCCGCTTAGGGCAGACTGAAATAGCATGAGAGGCATCACCACAGTAGAAACATAACCCATTGCGCTTTCGAAACTCATGACGCTGTGCCCCAGACACCACTCTATCACACTGCATGGGTTCAGAAGCAGGTTCACAAGGCAACACCATTCCACGCATACTTCTCCGCTCACGCAAACGTCTGTCAATTTGAATCGCTAATGACATAGAATCATTGAGACCAGAGGGGACAGAGAATCCCACCATAACATCCTTTACATTATCTGACAGACCCTTCCGAAAAAGGGCCGCCAAAGCGTCGTCATTCCACTTGGTCAGGACTGCCCACCTACGGAATCTCTGACAGTATAACTCAGCGTCATCAAGACACTGATTTAATGCCAACAAGGCTTTTTCAGCTTGATCAGTGACATTAGGCTCATCGTACAATAACCCCAAAGCCTGAAAAAATGCATCAACATCACTCAAAACAGGATCCCCAGGTGTCAGGGAAAAAGCCCAATCCTGAGGATCGCCGCGCAGGAGAGAGATGACAATTTGAACCTGCTGCGCTGCGTTCCCTGAGGACTTAGATTTTAAGGCAAAAAACAATTTACAATTATTTTTGAAATTCTGAAACTTAGCTCGATCCCCTAAAAACAAATCTGGCATGGGAATCCTAGGTTCCACAACAGGCAACCTAGCAAGATAGGCAGCAATACTCCGAACCTCAGTGGCAAGCTGATCCACACGGCCAGACAACTGTGCAAACTCCATTGAGAGAAAAAAAAAATCCTCCCCAGCACCCAGAGATACAGAGTGAAAAAAATGCAACAAACAGAAAAATATCTCTGACAACTCTGACAACCTTTTTTCTTTCACAATATTTTTTCCCTTCTGTGAGTACAATACAATTTTCAATTTTTAGGCCGGTGATACTGTTATGTTTCGGTAGCTGAGGAGTGCAGGTAAAAAAGGCAATACACCAGAGAAGTTGGAATCTATGAGATTGCAGTACCCTGACTAACCACCACAACTACAGTCATGGCCAAAAGTTTTGAGAATGACACAAATATTAATTTTTACAAAGTCTACTGCTTCACTTTTTCTAATGGCAATTTGCATATACTCCAGAATGTTATAAAGAATGATCATCTTAACAGCAATTACTTGCAAAGTCAATATTTGGCTAGAAAATGAACTTTATCCCCCAAAACACATTTCAACATCATTGCAGCCCTGCCTTAAAAGGACCAGCTAACCTCTTTTCAGTGATTTCTCCATTAACACAGGTGTGGGTGTTGATGAGGACATGGCTGGAGATCAATCTGTCATGATTAAGTAAGAATGACACCACTGGACACTTTAAAGGGAGGCTGGTGCTTGGCATCATTGTTTCTCTTCTGTTAACCATGGTTATCTCTAAAGAAACACGTGCAGTCATCATTGCAATGCACAAAAATGGCCTAACAGGGAAGAGTATCGCAGCTAGAAAGATTGCACCTCAGTCAACAATCTATCGTATCATCAAGAACTTCAAGGAGAGAGGTTCCATTGTTGCCATAAAGGCTCCAGGGCGCCCAAGAAAGACC
>JARQOD010000002.1:539823226-539954515 GCA_033576555.1 Oophaga sylvatica
TTTTTGTCACCCTTGGATGTTTGGTTTTTGTCTTTTATGATTTAAAAAAAAAACACAGTAGTTTGACCATAAATGGCTTCACCCAACCACTAACCTTAGGGGAGAAAAATTTTATTACATTCTATTCCTCAAAAAACCAAGAAGAAAAAATTCTGCGGGGTATTAAAACTTTTGAGCCCAACGTACCCTTAAATACCTCGAAAACCCAGCCTCACAGGGTTTAATCCCGGCAAAATAAAAAACCAAGTCAATAAGGTCTAGGTATCAGAAATGAAAAGGGAAAAAACACCACATTACTCTTCTATTTCTAGCTGTAAAATCTAAATTTTTGCTCAGCAAAAATTTGACAAAAAATAATAGCTGCCGGACCAACACCACAATATTTAAAACTTCTTTCCCCATCGAGATTAACCAATTCTATTCAAACGCAAAACAATTTTTTTTTGGGGGAAAATTCAGCAAAGTCAGTGTTTTGTATTTCAATGATCCCCAAACCCAAAGTCTGAAATAAAAAACATTTGGGGTTCAGCAACATACCACATTTACACTGTTGCAAGCCCCTTGTAGGGGCGGATGTAAATAGGGAAAAAACGGGACCCAAAGCCTGCGCAGAGTATAAACCCTTTTTTTGGGCTAATGCAGCTCAGCCACACTGGGGGAATTTTGGAGCGATTTTCATATCCACACTGTTTACACTTTTTGATGATTGTTGGGGTGTTGGCCCCCCACCAATCTGATACTTATTATATTTTGGGCCATAATTTCCAAGGGTTGGTACAAAACTTTAAAGTAATCTCCCCGGGTTTTTTGCTGCCTCTTCTACAGCAAAAAACGAGAAAAGGGGAAAAAAAGCAATAAAAGGGGATTTCCACCCTTTTTAGCTTTTTAGCTTTTTTTTGGGGGTATCTTTTGTTATTTCCTTCGGGGCAGCAGCAAGATGAAAAAAAGAGACCCGATTCCGTCATGATCACTTTCTGTTTTTCGAAATAAATCAATTTTTCCCCCAAATTTGGGGGCAAAAGGGGGGCTCTTTTAATCCAAATATGCTCACGGTTTCGTGCGTGGAGGGGGTCACAGCACAGGGTCGCTTCTTCGGGGGCCGGCTCCCGAATCCAATTTGGATGTGCTGCCTCCCGCACCATTATCTTTAAATCCCCATAGGATATGAGGGAAAAGGAAAAGACTCCTCTCACTGACACCGACAACTTCTGAGATCCCAAGCACCACAGCATCGCCTCACTTGTGATGCTGCTGATCTCCTGAAGCAGCGACCCTGCCTCCTGTGACCCCGCTCCATTTCAGCGGACCACCAGGTAAGCTACCATTAAAAGGGATTATAAGACACACCACCATTTATTTAAAAACATTTTTTCCTAGTTTGCTCCCCTAAAGTTGGAGTGCGTCTTATAATCCCAAAATACTGTAGTTTACTGGATGAAGCAGTTGTGAACAATCAGAGTTCTCATATGTAGCATGCTGCTAACTGAGGAAAGCTAACCCCGCCAATACCAGGCTCTCTATCTACATTGTCTATTAACTGTGAGCTGCTTATCACAGGAAGGGGCGTGGTCAGAAGATTACTCCTGCGCCAGCTAGTCACAGCAATGATAATGTGACTAGTGATAAAACCTTCACTGTGCGTAAATAAGTAAAGTAAGTAAACCTCTACCTCACGCTGTCCTCAGATTCCCTTTAGGTCATCATGATGTAGAGGTGGCCAGAGGTGTAACATGAAGCTCATGGGATCTAAGGCTAAATTTGTATTAGGGCCCCCAAACTATTAGTTATTATTTATAGTATTAGACTCCTTGACTCCTTGAGCACTGTCTGCACCCTCTGATGTCAGTGGAGGTTGCACAATAGATTCCCTAAGACTCCCTTTAGGTCATCATGATGTAGAGTTGGCCAGAGGTGTAACATGAAGTTTCTGGGATCTAAGGTTAAATTTTGTCTTAGGGCCCCCAAACTATTAGTTTATTATTTATAGTATTATACTCCTTGACTCCTTGAGCTCTCTCTGCACCCTCTGATGTCAGTGGAGGTTGAACAATAGATTATTTGTAATCTTGTCATGTTCCTCTGCTAGACAAGTTCTCCAAAATTCAGTGCGTGCGCTGCGAAAACTGATGCATTACCTGCCCCCGTCTCTGCAAGTGTATTTGACAATTGCACGCTGTTAGCAGCATTCAAGAGCGAAGCAGCGTCTGTCTCCAACATTAATCATGCAATGTCTGTACCAGACTACGCAATGAAAATTCAGCAAAGTTATCTCTGTCAAGGCCCTCATATTCTGCAATGCAAAGCATCATTACTTTAATAAATAGGATTTTTGGGACTCCTGCCTACTGTCATAATGCAAAATTGAATCTGTGGTGGAGATTTACTGAGATACAGATGCAGTTTGTTAATGATATAGATCTCAACCATATGGCTGAACATCTACAGACCAAATGGCACTGAAAACGCTGTGACCAGCAATTCATTCTCTTGGCAGTCAGAGGTAAGACTTATATATTATGTAAACCTAGTTAGTCCCAACAGTGAGGAGCTCAGCCCTATTATAGACTTGTGCCCAGAGGTGGCAGCTTTTTCAATGAAGTGAAAAATGAATACAGCTATTAATTTATTTAGTCTCATGCTGGCTATGCCCCTCAGATGGCGGTCTGGCTAGTCAACCTGATCAGGGCCTGATCCAGGTTTTCTTGGCCTCGGGTAAAAGAGTCTCAGTGGGCTCCTTTAACACATACCACAATTCATGATGCACAGATATGTGGCGCCCCTAAGGGTCCAGTCGCCACAGAGGTACTGCACCTCAGCCAGAGGTGTGGTACTACACTCTCGGGTAAGGAGAGGACATCACCCAGAACCCACACACTTGCATCCAAAACCAGAACTCTCAGAGCTCGGGAGGAGCTCGATGGAGGGTGTGGGTGGAGAAAGTAGAGAAGGAGAGGAGCTTAGTGTGTGGTGAGAGTGAACACGGATGATGAGAGTCAGACAGTAAAGTCGATGCTGGGGACGTGAGCAGAGAGAAGCTCGTCCTTAGACCAGACAACAGAGTGTGAGAGGAACAGAAAGGATAGATGAGAGAGAGAGAAAGAAGCTCCAGTGAAAGAGAGAGGAAGAATGGGGATCCTAGGGGCACGGGTAATGAGCAATCCACTCGTGGGCCCGCATCCACGCTGACCGTAGTCGGGTGGAGGGACGAGGTCGCAGTTAGGTGACCGACCCCAGTCTAGTGGAGAAACTAAGGACTCAGCTAGCTAACCGGATACTGCAGTATCTGCATGTGCTACAGCCGCATTCACACACATTCCCTGAAAAGGCAGCCAGATAGGACCAAGGGGACCTAGAGCACGTTGCCCACCAAGATCTGAGGCTGCTGGCTTGGGACACTGTGTATGAAGGCGCAGGGCAGGAGAGGAGGGAACCAGCACAGAGAGATGGCCAGGAAAGGAACATCTGAAGGGGGTTCTGACACGGTGTACTCCAAATTACCTGAGAGCTCTCTGGACACCTCACCGGAGGACACAGCACCCTGTCTGGGACTGTAACAACAAACTGTGAGTAAACTGGAAAGACAGCACCCTGCTGTGTCTTCACAATTATTTGCTGCATCATCTGCCCTGCACTACCATCATCTCTTACACATACAGCTGCCCTGGGCCTAGTTCTACCTGTGGATAGCTGTAACAATTCTGCTGCATCACCATCAGCCACAGCGGACTCAGAAGCAGCATTGGCTAACACCTTTATTGTGGAATACCACACAGGTGGTGTCACGAACTATCTTTCATAAACTTTATCATCCCTTATCATCATTTTCATTGGACACCCAGGGCCACGGACCGGGTCACTGCTGCCGTGACACATCCCTTTAACAACCGGCCTGGTACCGTATACTCCCGAGCCATGCGGGGCGCTCCAGATACGGCAGAGAAATATAGATATAGTTCAAAGATTTCACTTACTTCTTACATTACATGAGTGATATCTATTGTAAATTCTACAATAGGTCAGAAACCGGAAAGTATAGTCCTCCATACAGTATTACAAGTACCACGTAGCGCTCCATACAGAATAATGAGCCCCATATTTTGCTCCATATAGAATAATGAGCCCCATATAATGCTCCATACAAATTAATGAGTCCCATATAATGCTCAATACAGAATAAGGAGCCACATATATTTCTCCATACATAATAATGAACCCCATATAATGCTCCATACAGAGTAATGAGCCCAATATTTTGCTCCATATAGAATAATGAGCCCCATATAATGCTCCATACAAAATAATGAGCCCCGTATAATGCTCCATACAGAATAATGAGCCCCATATATTGCTCCATACATAATAATGAGCCCCATATAATGCTCCATACAGAATAATGAGCCCCATATAATGCTCCACACAGAATAATGGGTCCCATATAATGCTCCATACAGAATAATGAGCCCCATATAATGCTCCATACAGAATAATGAGCCCCATATAATGCTCCATACAGAATAATGAGCCCCATATAGTGCTTCATACAGTATAATGAGCACCATATAATGCTCCATACAGTATAATGAGCCCCATATATTGCTCCATACGATATGATGAGCCCCATATATTGCTCCATACAGTATATGATTAGCCCCATATATTGCTACATACAGAGTGAGCCCCATATAATGCTCTATATAGAATAATGAGCCCCATATAATGCTCCATACAAAATAATGAGCCCCATATAATGCTCCATACAGAATAATGAGCCCAATCCCATACATAAAATGCCATAATCCCATACAGAATAATGAGCCCCATATAATGCTCTACACAGAATAATGGTCCTGTTATGATTTGGTAGGAGAGCAGCAAAAACGGCAATACACCAGAGAGGTTGGAATCTATTGGATTGCAGTACCCTGACTAACCACCACAACTAAAGGCAGCCGTGGAGCGTACCTACGTTGGTCCTAGACGCCTCGTCACAGCCTGAGAAGCTAACTACACCTAAAGATAGAAAGAGGAAAACTATCTGCCCCGGAGCAGATCCCCAAAGAACATAGGAAGCCCCCAAACATGTAATGGCAGTTAGACAAGAGGAAATACAGACACAGACAGAAAATAGTAAGAGCAAACGTTGGGGCCCAATCTGCCTAGAAAGAAAAAGGATAGGAAGGACACTTACTGCAATCCAAAAAACCCTAAAAAATACCAACTCTACTAATTGCAAAAACACCTGAGATCACACGACCTCTACCACCTAAATTAGTTCTCTGGTGTAACAAAACTAAGCCGCAGCCACTGAAAAAACTGGAAAAGGCAAATGAACAAATAACAGTGGCTCAGATAAACTGAGAGGAGCACAAGCCCCCGGAGGGGACCTGGCTGACCTCCACAGAAGTGCAGGGAACAATGCAAAAAGCAAGCACAAAAATAAAAACAGAAAATATCTTATCTGAGAGCAGGAGAAGAGGCAAGACTCAGCAAGCTTCCAAATGAACCAGGAACCACAGTTGAGACAAGAACAATTGATCACCGGCAACCATGATGAGAGGGAACCTGTTATGTTTCGGTAGCTGAGGAGTGCAGGTAAAAAAGGCAATACACCAGAGAAGTTGGAATCTATGAGATTGCAGTACCCTGACTAACCACCACAACTAGAGGCAGCCGTGGAGCGTTCCTACATTGGTCCTAGACGCCTTTTCACAGCCTGAGAAACTAACTACACCTAAAGATAGAAAGAGGAAACTATCTGCCCCGGAGCAGATCCCCAAAGAACATAGAAAGCCCCCAAACATGTAATGGCGGTTAGACAAGATGAAATACTGACACAGACAGAAAATAGTATGAGCAAACGTTGGGGCCCAAACTACCTAAATAGAAAAGGATAGGAAGGGCACTTACTGCAATCCCAAAAAACCCTGAAAAGCACCAACTCTACTAATTTCAAAATCACCTGAGATCACACGACCTCTACCACCTAAATTAGTTTTCTGGTGTAACAAAATTAAAACAGCAGCCACTGAAAAAACTGGAAAAAGCAAAAGTACAAACATCAGTGGCTGAACTAAACTGAGAGGGCAAAAGCCCCCGGAGGGGACCCTGAAGGCCCCCACAGAAGTGCAGGATAAAATGCAAAAATCAAGCACAAAAACAAAAAGAAGAAAATGTCTTATCTGTCAGCAGGAGATGCAGACACGACACAGCAGGCTACAAAGGAAACAGGACTCAAGGATTGAGACCAGAACAATTGATCACCGGCAACCCTGATGGGAAGGCGACTCCCTTATATAAGACCAGTCAGTAACACCTGATTCCCACTCCTCACAATCTTCACTGGACAGTCCAGTACCGCTTGTAACCACCAGAGGGAGCCTCTGCTCAGAACTCATTTCAAGTCCATTCACAACAGTACCCCCCCTTGAGGAGGGTCACCGAACCCTCACTTGAGCAACCAGGTCGGTCAGGATGATTCTATGATAGCCACGGATGAGTCTCCTAGCATGGATGTCCGAAGCAAACACCCAAGAATTGTCTTCCTGACCATAACCTCTCCACTTAACCAAATACTGGAGTTTCCGTATAGAAAAACGAGAATTCAATATTTTCTCAACCACAAACTCCATATTGCCCTCAACCAGAACAGGTCAGGAGGCAAAGCAGTAGGAACCACTGGCTCAACAAACCTCTTCAACAAGGACTTGTGGAACACGTTATGGATCTTAAATGTCCCTGGAAGAAGCAAACGAAAAGAAACAGGATTAAGAATCTCCATGATCTTATAAGGTCCAATGAACCTAGGCTTAAATTTAGAGATGCCACTCTCATAGGAATATTTCTTGAGGACAACCAGACCAAGTCCCCCACTTTAAACCGAGGACCATCAGTCCTATGCCGGTTAGCAAACCGCTGGGCCCTCTCCTGAGAGAGGGACAACCTCTCCACTACCTGGTCCCAAATCTGTTGCATACGCTCCACAACAAAGTCAACACCTGGACAGACAGAAGCCTCCGTCTGTCCTGAAGAAAATCGGGGGTGAAACCCAGAATTACAGAAAAATGGAGACATCAAAGTGGCAGAGCTAGCCCTATTATTAAGAGCAAACTCAGCCAAAGGCAAAAAAAGAGACCCAGTCATCCTGATCAGCAGACACAAAGCATCTTAGATAAGTCTCCAATGTCTGGTTTGTTCTCTCAGTTTGACCATTGGTCTGAGGATGAAACGTCGAGGAGAAAGACAATTGAACACCAAGTTTAGAACAAAAGGTCCTCCAAAATCTGGAAACAAACTGGACTCCTCTGTCAGACACAATGTTCTCAGGAATGCCGTGTAAACGAACCACGTGCTGAAGGAACAAAGGCACCAATTCAGAGGAGGAAGGCAACTTAGGTAATGGCACAAGATGTATCATCTTGGAAAACCTATCACAAATCACCCAGATGACGGTCATTCTCTGAGAAACAGGGAGGTCGGAAATGAAATCCATAGAGATATGGGTCCATGGTCTCTTGGGCACAGGCAATGGCATCAACAAACCACTAGAGCGAGAGCAAGACTTGGAGCGAGAGCAAGTCCCGCAGGACTGCACAAATTCCCTGACATCACGAGACAAGGTAGGCCACCAAAAGGACCGACTAACCAAGTCTCTGGTACCAAAAATTCCAGGATGCCCAGCCAACGCGGAACAATGAATCTCAGACATCACACTCTTTTTCCACTGGTCCGGGACAAACAATTTTCCAACAGGGCAGCGCTCGGGCCTATCCTCCTGACACCCCTCCAGAGCAAGTCTCAAATTGGGTGAGATGGCGGAGAGAACTACACCCTCTTTCAAAATAACAGAAGGATCAGATAACTCAGGAGAGTCCGCAAGGAAACTCCTCGAGAGGGCATCCGCCTTAACATTCTTAGTGCCAGGAAGAAAGGAAACCACAAAATTAAAACGTGTGAAAAACAAGGCCCACCTGGCCTGTCTAGGATTGAGTCGCTTGGCAGATTCAATAGCGCAGTCATAGCTCCTATGGGGAGGCAAAGATGCAGATTTACTTTCGCTAAACACATCAGAAAAATCAATCAAAAAGTCAGGAACATCCTGAGCCTGGGAGGAGGCAGAAAAAACAGGAGTGTTGGTATTAACACATTGGCAGCCCCAACTGGTTACAGACACAGATTTCCAATCCAAAACAGGATTATGAGACTGCAACCAAGGGAAGCCCAGTACGATAATATCATGCAGATTATACAGAACCAAAAATTTACAGCACTCCTGATGATCAGGTTCAACCCTCATTATCACCTGAGTAGAGAACTGAGGTTTATTCTCAGCCAAAGGGGTAGAATCGATCCCCAGTAGGGGAATAGACTTCTGTAGGGGTATCAAGGGAAACCCACAAGGTTTAGCAAAATCATAATCCATCAGGTTAATAGCTGCTCCAGAATCAACGAAAGCCTGAGCAGAAAATGAGGACAGAGAGCATATCAGAGTGACAGTTAATAAAAACTTAGTCTGAACACTACCCAAGATAACTGAGCGTTCAAAACGTCTTGCCCGCTTAGGGCAGACTGAAATAGCATGAGAGGCATCACCACAGTAGAAACATAACCCATTGCGCTTTCGAAACTCATGACGCTGTGCCCCAGACACCACTCTATCACACTGCATGGGTTCAGAAGCAGGTTCACAAGGCAACACCATTCCACGCATACTTCTCCGCTCACGCAAACGTCTGTCAATTTGAATCGCTAATGACATAGAATCATTGAGACCAGAGGGGACAGAGAATCCCACCATAACATCCTTTACATTATCTGACAGACCCTTCCGAAAAAGGGCCGCCAAAGCGTCGTCATTCCACTTGGTCAGGACTGCCCACCTACGGAATCTCTGACAGTATAACTCAGCGTCATCAAGACACTGATTTAATGCCAACAAGGCTTTTTCAGCTTGATCAGTGACATTAGGCTCATCGTACAATAACCCCAAAGCCTGAAAAAATGCATCAACATCACTCAAAACAGGATCCCCAGGTGTCAGGGAAAAAGCCCAATCCTGAGGATCGCCGCGCAGGAGAGAGATGACAATTTGAACCTGCTGCGCTGCGTTCCCTGAGGACTTAGATTTTAAGGCAAAAAACAATTTACAATTATTTTTGAAATTCTGAAACTTAGCTCGATCCCCTAAAAACAAATCTGGCATGGGAATCCTAGGTTCCACAACAGGCAACCTAGCAAGATAGGCAGCAATACTCCGAACCTCAGTGGCAAGCTGATCCACACGGCCAGACAACTGTGCAAACTCCATTGAGAGAAAAAAAAATCCTCCCCAGCACCCAGAGATACAGAGTGAAAAAAATGCAACAAACAGAAAAATATCTCTGACAACTCTGACAACCTTTTTTCTTTCACAATATTTTTTCCCTTCTGTGAGTACCATACAATTTTCAATTTTTAGGCCGGTGATACTGTTATGTTTCGGTAGCTGAGGAGTGCAGGTAAAAAAGGCAATACACCAGAGAAGTTGGAATCTATGAGATTGCAGTACCCTGACTAACCACCACAACTACAGTCATGGCCAAAAGTTTTGAGAATGACACAAATATTAATTTTTACAAAGTCTACTGCTTCACTTTTTCTAATGGCAATTTGCATATACTCCAGAATGTTATAAAGAATGATCATCTTAACAGCAATTACTTGCAAAGTCAATATTTGGCTAGAAAATGAACTTTATCCCCCAAAACACATTTCAACATCATTGCAGCCCTGCCTTAAAAGGACCAGCTAACCTCTTTTCAGTGATTTCTCCATTAACACAGGTGTGGGTGTTGATGAGGACATGGCTGGAGATCAATCTGTCATGATTAAGTAAGAATGACACCACTGGACACTTTAAAGGGAGGCTGGTGCTTGGCATCATTGTTTCTCTTCTGTTAACCATGGTTATCTCTAAAGAAACACGTGCAGTCATCATTGCAATGCACAAAAATGGCCTAACAGGGAAGAGTATCGCAGCTAGAAAGATTGCACCTCAGTCAACAATCTATCGTATCATCAAGAACTTCAAGGAGAGAGGTTCCATTGTTGCCATAAAGGCTCCAGGGCGCCCAAGAAAGACCAGCAAGCGCCAGGACCGTCTCTTAAAAGTGTTTCAGCTGCGGGATCGGGCTACCAGCAGTGCAGAGCTTGCTCAAGAATGGCAGCAGGCAGGTGTGAGTGCATCTGCACGCACTGTGAGGCAGAGACTCTTGGAGCAAGGCCTGGTCTCAAGGAGGGCAGCAAAGAAGCCACTTCTCTCCAGAAAAAACATCATGGACAGACTGATATTCTGCAAAAGGTACAGGCAGTGGACTGCTGAGGACTGGGGTAAAGTTATTTTCTCTGATGAATCCCCTTTTCGATTGTATGGGACATCAGGAAAACGCCTCATTCAGAGAAGACAAGGTGAGCACTACCACCAGTCTTGTCTCATGCCAACTGTTAAGCATCCTGAAACCATTCATGTGTGGGGTTGCTTCTCAGCCAAGGGAATCGGCTCTCTCACAGTCTTGCCTAAAAACACAGCCATGAATAAAGAATGGTACCAGAATATCCTCCAAGAGCAACTTCTCCCAACCCTCCAAGAGCAGTTTGGCGATCAACAATGCCTTTTCCAGCATGATGGAACACCTTGCCATAAAGCAAAGGTGATAACTAAATGGCTCAGGGAACAAAACATAGAGATTTTGGGTCCATGGCCTGGAAACTCCCCAGATCTTAATCCCATTGAGAATTTGTGGTCAATCATCAAGAGACGGGTGGACAAACAAAAACCTAAAAATTCTGACAAAATGAAAGCATTGATTGTGCAAGAATGGACTGCTATCAGTCAGGATTTGGTCCAGAAGTTGATTGAGAGCATGCCAGGGAGAATTGCAGAGGTCCTGAAGAAGAAGGTCAAAACTGCAAATATTGACTTGCTGCATTAACTCATTCTAAAGGTACTGCCACACTAAGCTATCCCGCTAGCGATCTCGTTAGCGTTGCATACTAATGAGATCGCTAGCGGATTGTTTCTATATCGCTAAATGCGGCCACATTTAGCGATATAGTTAACGACGCTATCGCCGCTAGCGATCTTCTTAACGACTTTAGCGGTACAAAAGTACCGCTAAATCGCTAAGAAAAGGTGCCACACAGCGATTAGATACTTACCCAGCGGGAGCGCCGACGAGAAAATAGGGTCCGGAGCGATTCCAGCGACGAGCGAGATCACAGCAGGAAGCTCGTCGCTGGAAGCTGCCGCACTGAACAACATCGCTAACAGGATCGCTAAATAGTGACGTTTTTTAGCGATCCCGTTAGCGATATTGTTTAGTGTGGCATACCCTTAACTTTCAATATAAGCTTTTGTTACTCATATGTTTGCAATTATTATATTTCTGTCTGTGATAAAAACATCTGTCAAACACACATAAAAACCAGAGGGCAGCAGATCATGTGAAAATATAATATTTGTGTCATTCTCAAAACTTTTGGCCATGACTGTAGAGGCAGCCGTGGAGCGTTCCTACGTTGGTCCTAGACGCCTCGTCACAGCCTGAGAAACTAACTACACCTAAAGATAGAAAGAGGAAAGCTATCTGCCCCGGAGCAGATCCCCAAAGAACATAGAAAGCCCCCAAACATGTAATGGCGGTTAGACAAGATGAAATACTGACACAGACAGAAAATAGTATGAGCAAACGTTGGGGCCCAAACTACCTAAATAGAAAAGGATAGGAAGGGCACTTACTGCAATCCCAAAATACCATGAAAAGCACCAACTCTACTCATTTCAAAATCATCTGAGATCACACGACCTCTACCACCTAAATTAGTTCTCTGGTGTAACAAAATCAAAACAGCAGCCACTGAAAAAACTGGAAAAAGCAAAAGTACAAACATCAGTGGCTGAACTAAACTGAGAGGGCAAAAGCCCCCGAGGGGACCCTGAAGGCCCCCACAGAAGTGCAGGACAAAATGCAAAAATCAAGCACAAAAACAAAAAGAAGAAAATGTCTTATCTGTTAGCAGGAGATGCAGACACGACACAGCAGGCTACAAAGGAAACAGGACTCAAGGATTGAGACCAGAACAATTGATCACCGGCAACCCTGATGGGAAGGCGACTCCCTTATATAAGACCAGTCAGTAACACCTGATTCCCACTCCTCACAATCTTCAGTGGACAGTCCAGTACCGCTTGTAACCACCAGAGGGAGCCTCTGCTCAGAACTCATTTCAAGTCCATTCACAACAGGAACCTCCCTTATATAAGACCAGTCTGTAACTCCTGATTGCCAATCTTCATTGAATGGTTCAGTACTGTTTGTAACCACCAGAGGGAGCTTCTGCTCAGAATTCATTTCTAGCACATTCACAACAGGGTCCCATATAATGCTCCATACAGAATAATGAGCACCATATAATGCTCCATACAGAATAATAGGCGCCATATAATGTTCCATACAGAATAATGAGCCCCATATAGTGCTTCATACAGTATAATGAGCGCCATATAATGCTCCATACAGTATAATGAGCCCCATATATTGCTCCATATGATATGATGAGCCCCATATATTGCTCCATACAGTATATGATTAGCCTCATATATTTCTCCATACAGAGTGAGCCCCATATAATGCTCTATATAGAATATGATGGGTGCCATATAATGCTCCTGTACATGATGGGCCCCGTATATTACTCCCAACAGAATCCACCCCATATAATACTCCATATATAATTGGCCCCATAAAATGCTCTATATGATGATGGGCCCCATAAAATGCTCTATATGATGATGGGCCCCATAAGATGCTCCATATATAATGGGCTCCATAAGATGCTCCATATATTATGGGCCCCATAAGATGCTCCATATATGATGGGCTCATATAATGCTGCAGTATATAATTGGCCCCATACAATGCTCCATATATGATGGGTCCAATAAGATGCTTCCTATATAATGGGCCCCATAAGATGTTCCATGTATAATTGGCCCCATAAAATTCTCTATATATGATGAGCCATATAGTGCTCCAGTATATAATGCGCCCCATATGATGCTCCATATACTGTATAATGGGTCCCATATAATGGTCCAAACATAAAAAAAAATACCTCTCCTCGCTGGTTGCTGCTCTCCTCCGGTCTCCACATCGTCGCCATCTTCCGACTCTCTGCACTGTGACTGCTCAGACACTAGACATGTAATCGCGCCCTCTGACCTGAAACGTCACAGTCAGAGAACGCGGAAGATGCCGCACCGGTGTAGCGAAGAGAGGTAAGTATTGCAAGTGCTGAGGCCCTGAGCAAGCGGGGGCCCACTCGCGGGTGCCGGCACTGGCACAGGCACAGGCACCGGGCCCCCATAGTGCGCCAGTGTACCCAATGGTGAGTGCCTGCCCAGTTCACTGGAACTTGCCCGGGTGTGCCAGTGCTGACGCCGGCCCTGATCCTGATCTTCAAATTCACGCATGCCTGACCTGGAAACAAAAGAATCGGGTATTTGAAGTCCAACATTCGTGACCCTACTGTGGTCTTAGGAGAGTATTGACATCCTCGAATACATTTCCTTGAGGTTGTCTCAAGTTCTTAAATTGCTAAAATATCAAATATCAGAATTAGGACAGTTATGAGGCCCTCAGGGATTTTCTGGCAATGCCCATGTTGGACAGTTAAAGGAACACTAAAGGAAGAAAAAACTAATACACACTTATGCCTAGCGTATGGCATGATATAAAAGTAATCTGTTATCAGGTTTTCCAACCTCTTCTGAGAGAAGCATGATGTAGGGATAGAGACCCTGATTCCAGCATTGTATCACTTACTGGGCTGCTGGCTCCAGTTTTGATAAAATCATTGTTTTATCTGGTGTAGATCTACCATTTCACTGAATGAGCACTGAGAAACTCAGTCCATAAAACTGATTGACAGCTTTCTGAGTATACTCAGCAAAGGCAAAAAGCTGCCAATAAGTGTTGGTGGGCAGGTTATACAGAGCTCATGAAAATGGAGGACTACAAGGTAGCAGGTTTACTAGTCTTCTGGTCATAATGTCTTAGTGATGAAATAGTGATTTTATCAAACTACAGCAGACAGCCCAGTAAGTGACACATTGCCGGATTCAGGCTTCTCTACATTATGCTGCTCTCAGATTAGGTGAGAGCAAATAAATCTTGACAGATTCGCTGAAATGTTACTGTGTATAGATCAATCATTTAAAATGTATGACCATCTTTACTATGATCATTGTTATTATTGTGATTTAGGCCTCATTCAGATGTCAAATTTTTTTCTGATTTTCATCTGTGTTTGGTCAGTAGGTCGATTTTCACGAGTACCGTTTCATTAGTGATTTTTTTCCAAGGCAAAACAACCAAAAAAAATGCAAAGCTTCTGTTACCCATTGCAATGTTAAAAATGGGCATCACACAAATTCATTGATTATCCTATGTTTTTTACATATATTACTGTTCTATGTTATATATGTAATTGGACAGCATCATGATGCATGGACAGAGACCCTGATTCCAGCAATGTATAATTTAGTTTACCTGGTGCAGCAGCTGTGATAGAATCAAAGTTTTCTATGCTGCAGATTTAGCAGTTCTCTAAATGCTGAGCTCTGTATAACCTCGCCCACAGCACTGACTGGCACATTTCTGTGAATACTGTGCATTGACAGAAAGCTGCCAATCATTGGTGGAGATGGGGAGGCACAGAACAAGTTGACCAGCAGGCATGAGCCACGTAGTCTTGAAGTAATAATCTCATACTGATAAAAAACTGATTTTATTGATACAGCAAAAATGAGTGACACATCACTGGAATCAGGGGCTCTGCACCTACATTTAGCTGCTCAAAGATTACATATCAAAGTCCTTCTGATAAACTCCCTTTGCATATGGTTCCAATGTTTGATTTTTCAGCAGTCGCACATCAGATTACTGCAAAACTGGTATGTTTTTATTGATATATTAAAACTTATGCAGCCATACAGCTACTTTTAGTCCTACAACTAACAACCAAATATTATAAAATAAATTACAGAAGTCATTGTACCAAAATCATATTAGAACTTTATTAACATACAATAAAAACACAACTACAAAAGACAAAAACCATTAAAAAATCCCCATAAAACCCCAAAAATGGGCAGTGTGGTCAGATGGGAAAACAGCATGATTTATCAGAAATAAATAGTCTTCAAAACATAAACAATCAGGGTATAGAAATTTAAGCATCACAGAAAACAGAAAAATTGGATCCGTATAACAAAACTGTAAGTAATCATATAACCCATTCCTGTAAACATATCTGAACAACCAATGTTAAGTAAACAAATCATTTAGTAGAATCAATATACATAGTCAGCAGACCCCCTGCATTTATGTCCATATACTAGAGCTATCAATTATGCACTTATACACACCATGTGCCATCATGCATAAAGGGACCACACTGTCCAGTACCCTGATGTACGTTTCGCGATTAGCTTCATCTGAGGACAACTACTTTCGGTAGTACAGTGCGGTCACTGACAACTCCACAGTAACAAAAAGGAACCGCTACTAGCTGCCACCACCAATCGTTTATACTGATAGATTGGACACTGGTTACAAGTAGCATAGTAGCGTATGGCTTCAGGGGTTCAGTTTACAGAGAAAAAGGAACAGAGCTATTAAATTGTATATATTTAATCCAAAAATGTAGGCAGCGTTTATAAAAAATATACAAAGATGATACAAAATGGAAACAAAACAATTCAGCAAACTATGTCTTCCACAATGAACAGATAGACATCCAAATTCTCATTTTTATTACATCATAGTTAAGCCCTCATACCTCCCTTGGTGAGCTCATATAGGGGCTAGTGGGATGTGTGTTAGGTCTGTTAGAATTTCAGGATATCTTCACCCATGGAGGTCCCAGGTGGTAGATATTGTCATCATGTTTTATATCGCAATTGTAGTTGTCTATTGAGATGAAACATGGCCTGGATAACATCATCCATTGGGCCGTTATTAGGTTAGAAGGGTTAGAATGTCCTTACAGTGTTGTGAGTGAATGTGTTATGCTCATCCCTTTGCTAGGATACCAAAAATATATCTTCCATAAATATCCAATCAATGCAAACCCCAATATTCATTGCTGACCGTATGCACCAGCTGGTCTGTGATCTGTGCTTTCATCAGAGGAAACTCTTTGGTTTGGAAGCGAACTTCTCTGCCTCTGCATAAATGAATCTCAGCCTTGGTGTCTTCTTCCCAATAACCTCCTGCTGTAATTACCTGCAGGAGGCCCCTACTTCAATGGAGATGTTAGTTTAAGCTCTCTCACTTTCTGTTTTAATTGGTTTCTCTCTTCTTCAGTTATAATTAGTTTCTCTGACACTTAGTTATAATTAGTTTCTCTCTTTCCCAGCCACAATAAATCTCATATGTTTCATGTGACGGTGAGATGTCCCCTATACGGATTTTAATTTGTCTCTATGACACTAACATTTTTTCAAGAGCTTTCTTAAGAAGCTGTTAAAAAATTCATTTACATATTCCTACAGATACTTATTCCTATGTATGAAGTCAGAGATATACTGATGCACAGTGTGGCCTCGTGATAGGATGTGGACTAAGTGTTTCGGATCCATTCAACATACTTTTACTTTCCAGATTGTAGCATAAATGGAGGGTGCAAAATGTTCTCATACTTCCAGCAGCTCTAACATTAAATGAAACGTGATCGAAATGTTTAACGTCCCAAGGTTTAATTAGATATGTTTGGCACACATGGCAGGGTATTGCGGTTGTGTGCCCTGGGCTGTCCGCTGAATACTATTAGACCACCTGCTACATTAATCTCTTTGCTCCTGGAAGTCTAGCTATGATCTATAAGCTTCTCTCCATGATATGACTGCATACACAAGTCCCGTTAAAACAATACAACACTGTTATGTATTGCTCAGCAAGGTGACTTGACTATAGTATGAGTGTGGCCTTCTGTTTTATAGGAATTCAATAAAGACAATGTGTTTCAAATCAGCAGCCCACAGTACTCTATTCTTTTATTGAGTGGCACCGACAATTGAAAAGCATTGTTTAAAAGAAACGTACATTAGGGGGATAATTTATGTAAATTCTCTCTGCTCCTTTCCTTGCAGCAGCTCTCAATCCAACTGGTAAAGAGTTAAGGGTATGCAACACTAAACGAGATCGCTAACGAGATCGCTAACGAGATTACTAAAACGTCACTATTTAGCGATCTCGTTAGTGACCTCATTGTGTGTGGCATGTAGCAACGATGTGGCCCCTGCTGTGATGTCGCTGATCGTTCACTAGTGTTCTGGACCGTTTTTTGATCGTTGGCGTCCCGCTGGTGAGCCTATATCGCTGTGTTTGGCACCTTTTGCGAACGACGAGCGACCTTGTTTGTGACGCATATGAGTTTTTAGCGTCACGGAGTGGATCGCAATATCTGTAGGTTCTCTTTTGCGTCACAGAGAGAATCGCAGAAGTTGCAAAGCAGGCTAGCAGGACGCAGAGAGCAGGAGCGATGCTGGAAATTCCTATGAATCAGAAGCGCTCAGTACATGCTGACAGATCCTAACGACCGCCAAAGTCGTTAAAGAGATCGCTGACCGCTGATGAGTCGTTTATGAGATCTCCTGTTTGGCAGCTACTAGAGACCTAAAAGAGATCACACCAACGATCTCGTTAGCATGCGTCGTTATCGAGATCGCTAACGAGATCGCTAAGTGTGGCAGTACCTTTATTTACTTCCATTCAATCACACGAATCTCAGTATATTAGATTTCTATACAGGGGGTTTAAAAGAGCCAAAGAGGGTGCAGAGGTACAGCCAGAGCCACCATCAGTGCATTACTGCCCTAACTGGCTTATGGGGCCGGATGAGTAGAGGGGGCCCACAGCAGGCCCCCTGTCCTCTGTTCACTGAGCCCCAGTGTCAGGATTCTACCAGCTCAATAACTGCCCATGTATCCTCAGATGCACAGATAGTTAAAATTTGTTGCCATGCAGAGCACATCACTGGATCTCGGCCAGGAAAGGAGAACTTTTTTATTTTTTTGTAAAGCCACGGTATGGGGCTGCCTTATACCCCTAAGGGGCTGCATTATACCACTAGGGGGTGCATTATACTACCATGGGACTGCATTATACCACTATGGGGCTGCATTATACCACTGTAAGGAGGAGTACCAGAGCAGGGGTACCTTTTACACGCCCGTTCCGGAACTGCTGGGGCTGTCACCCATGTTGCAGGGGGAAACATTGAGAATGCAGAACAGACCGGTCATGTGACTGAGGAAGGCGAGGCGGAACTACATAGAGCTTGTGTGGGAAAGCAGAGTGGTGGGTCAGGCTCTGTGACCGCTGTCAAGACAGAGATTGCCTTTGTTGCAGGCCTTCCTGACAGACCCCTGACAAAGAAAGTCATTGCCGGTACTCGACCAGTTGACAATTTCCCTCCACCCTTCTCGCCAGGAGGGGACTCAGGGCCAATGCCACAGATCGTGCCATTAATAGGATGCCGTGAGAGACCCCCGGTTAAGCCTGGACCTATTGAACAGAGACTTGAGCACACCGAGGAACGAAGGCTCGTTCCAGTAGTACCTCACGTTGGGCTCAGTACCGTACCAGATACTGTTAGGTACAGGAAATCTACCCATTCATCAGAGACTGCATCGAAACGTCAAGTGCCGCTGTTGGTTCCACCCTAGGATCCTCTCTTGCTGCAGCCATCATTGCGACAACCCGCGTCGCTGCTGTCGGTGCCGCTGTTGGAACCCTGAAGCTCTGCACATCCGAAGACTACAGTCTGATAAGTCTCACATCTTTAATACTAAATTATCATTCGCCCCTTACCTGCCCTGCCATTCTCCCAGTTCTGCCCCATTCCTCACCTACACCCTACTACCCTTTACTCCCTGCGTGGAGTGCATTTACTGTTTAATAAAATCCTTAAATCTCGATCTGCCTCCTGTCCGTGGCGACATCACGTGTTCCTGCAATTTCTACACCACTATGGGGGTGCATTATATTATGTGGTGTATTATACTACTATGGGGCTGCATTATACTATGGGGTGAATTATACTGCTAGGTGGCTGAATTATACTATGTAGGTGCATTATACCCTTATGGGGGTGCATTATACCACTATGGGGGTGCATTATATTATGGGGTGCATTATACCGCTATGGGACTGCATTATACCACTATGGGGCTGCATTATACTGCTATATATGAATATGGGGGTGCATTATACCACTATGGGGCTGCATTATACTGCTATGGGGCTGCATTATACTGCTAAATATGAATATGGGAGTACATTATACTACTATATATGACTATAGGGCTGAATTATACTACAATATATGACTATGGGGCTGCATTATACTCTTATGGATGACTATGGGGCAATATGTAGAGACATGAGGCAGAATGGGAGGACATGTGGGGCCCAGAATGTGGGATATTATTACTGTAGGGACTAATTAAAGGATATTATTTTTGAGGATACGGTTTTCAGTGTGGGGGAGGAGAGGTCCTGTTACTTTGCAGGGCGACATGGTCGCTTTTTTCTTCAATGGGCATAGTATAGAGGTTGGGGGAAAATTGGGGAATGTGCTCTAGATAACTGTGTTATTTTCTGCAGAGACGAGTCCTGGCTGGAAGAAGTAATGGCAGTCTGAACTGGATGAAGAAGAAAAGCGAAGATGAAGGACGTCAACTACAGACGTCACCAGTGAGTCAGTGTGTTATCTGTACACTTACACTATATACTGTATAATATATACAGAGCTATTGTGCATAATGTCACTAGTGATCACAGTATTACCTGTACACTGACACTATATACAGATCTCCTGTGTATAATGTCATTGGGAATCCCTGTATTACCTGTACACTGACACTATATGCAGATCTCCTGTGTATAATGTCACTGGGGATCCCTGCATTACCTGTACACTGACACTATATACAGAGCTCCTGTGTATAATGTCACCGGTGATCACTGTATTTCCTGTGCAAGGACACAGTATACTAAGTACAGATCTCCTGTATATATTGGCATTAGTATTGAGTTTTTGTTTTTTAATGATCAGTATTGTAGTATTCAGTCACTATGTGGTGGTAATATATGATCTGGTCATGGTGTGGTGGTATTTGTCCCTTGTATGTGATATTATTGGTCATTTTAAAAATTGAAAAATAAATAAAAATATACCTAAAATTGTGTTCAATATTTTAACAAATGTTTAATAAGTTACAGTAGAGTAGAGCCTGGCCAAAAGAGTTTACCTTGTTGTGGTGGCGGATTAAAAAAATCTTTTGTCCAAAACAAAAGCTGCTGGCTATATATGTGATCTGGTGATGGGAACTGTTAATGTGTGATTTGTGAGGACATGGTGCATAAGTGGAGTTTAACAAGAGAGGATGGTCGGACTGTGGAAGGTTCGAGGAGTGGAGGTGTGGCTAGGGTGGAACCTGGGCAGAATTTCAAGGGGACCCTGAAAATTTTGCCAGCATGAGGCCCTGAAATTCCTAGTGGCAGCCCTGGGTACAGCAGCAGTTAAATTGGGGTCTTTGTTCCTGAGGGAGCCTAAAGGCACATTTCCTACATCACACTGGTACTATAAATCAAATATGGTAGTAGTGGGGTTCTGTTACATAATGTGCATTGGCCCTTTTTTTGGCTGGCAAAAACTCTAGAATGAGAGTGTCTTGATATTCAGATTTGCTCTGTTTTACTTTGTCATCGTTGGATGATTTATTAATATGTGTCTGGACTTTCCTGTATAAGCTGTGCATGTATAGTATCACATTGAAAATTCCATCTCTGCCAATCGGCATTATGAATTACTGACAACAATAATGGTTCAGTTATCTCTACAGATGCTTTCACCTTTTCCTTTTCAATATAACATTGCAGTAAGCTAAGAAAATCCTCCACAGACCGCAACTAAAGGAATTAATCCGTTTTTAAGAATATAACTTCATAGGCTTGTAAGGGGGTGCAAGAGTATTTCTGTTTCGCCCCACCCCTTAAGTGTATATAATGTTTCAGCATGTAAATAGTTATTGTATGAGTATAAATGTTTGGTGGAATTGCTACATGATGCTATGTACTACTACTAATAGTAATGGTATTGCCACATTCTTGATGTGTTACCATTGTATACAGGGTCGGACTGGCCCACCGGAGAACCGGAGGATTCTCCGGTGGGCCCTGGCATCTGGGGGGCCCTGGCACCTGCTGGCATACAGGGGCCAGTTGCCTAGGGCCCCCGCTGCTCCAGGGGCCCCAGCCGGTGGCGTGTCGCTAATAGCGGCACACCACGCAGCTGCCATGGGGGCCCCGTGCCAGCGGTGCAGCAGCGGGTGACAGGAGGCAGGAGCCCCTGTCCCCGCTGCTAAAGAGCAGTGAATATCATTACTTACCTGTCACCCGCTCCACCGCTGAGCGTCGCTGTGTCATCGCGTCCTCTCTTGCTGCAATGTTCAGGCAGAGGGCGCGATGACGTCATTAGTGAGCGCCGCGCCCCCTGCCTGAGCATTCACTACCGGAGGACCGAAGACAGCGGCGCTCAGCAGTGGACCCGGTGACAGGTAAATTCGCAGGTGCCCAGGACACCAGCACCTGGCCCCCAGCGACGAGAGGTGAGTATGTCTTTTTTTTTTGCAGCATCTATGGAGGCACAGTGGAGCATCTATGGGGGCATAATCTATGGGGGCACAATCTGTGTAGCATTTATGGGGGCATAATCTATGGGGGCATAATCTGGAGCATTTATGGGGGCATAATCTATGGGGGCATAATCTGGAGCATTTATGGGGGCATAATCTATGGGGGCATAATCTGTGTAGCATTTATGGGGGCATAATCTATGGGGGCATAATCTGGAGCATTTATGGGGCATAATCTATGGGGGCATAATCTGTGGAGCATTTATGGGGGCATAATCTGTGGAGCATTTATGGGGGCATAATCTGTGGAGCATTTATGGGGGCATAATCTATGGGGGCATAATCTGGAGCATTTATGGGGGCATAATCTGTGGAGCATTTATGGGGGCATAATCTATGGGGGCATAATCTGTGGAGCATTTATGGGGGCATAATCTATGGGGGCATAATCTGGAGCATTTATGGGGGCATAATCTATGGGGGCATAATCTGGAGCATTAATGGGGGCATAATCTATGGGGGCATAATCTGTGGAGCATTTATGGGGGCATAATCTATGGGGGCATAATCTGTGGAGCATTTATGGGGGCATAATCTGTGGAGCATTTATAGGGGCATAATCTGTGGAGCATTTATGGGGGAATAATCTAAGGAGCATTTATGGGGGCATAATCTATGGAGCATCTATGGGGGCATAATCTAAGGAGCACTTATGGGGGCATAATCTATGGAGCATCTATGGGGGCATAATCTATGGAGCATCTCTGGGGGCATAATCTATGGAGCTTCTATGGGGGCATAATCTATGGAGCATCTATGGGGGCATAATCTATGGAGCTTCTATGGGGGCATAATCTATGATGGCATAATCTAAGGAGCATTTATGGGGGCATAATCTATGGGGCATAATCTATGGAGCATCTATGGGGGCATAATCTAAGGAGCATCTATGGGGGCATAATCTAAGGAGCATTTATGGGGGCATAATCTATGGAGCATCTATAGGGGCATAATCTATGGGGGCACAATCTATGGAGCTTCTATGGGGGCATAATCTAAGGAGCATCTATGGGGGCATAATCTATGGGGCATAATCTAAGGAGCATTTATGGGGGCATAATCTATGGAGCATCTATAGGGGCATAATCTATGGGGGCATAATCTATGGAGCATCTATAGGGGCATAATCTATGGGGGCACAATCTATGGAGCTTCTATGGGGGCATAATCTAAGGAGCATCTATGGGGGAACAATCTATGGAGCTTCTATGGGGGCATAATCTAAGGAGCATCTATGGGGGAATAATCTATGGAGCATCTATGGGGGCATAATCTATGGGGGCATAATCTATGGAGCATCTATGGGGGCATAATCTATGGAGCATCTATGAGGGCACAATCTATGGATTATCTATGGGGGCATAATACATGGGCAGCATATGGGGCACAATCTATGGAGCATCTTGTGGGGCATAATACATGGGGCAGCATATGGGGCATAATCTCATTTTCCACCCTAGGCTTATACTCGAGTCGATAAGTTTTCCCAGTTTTTTGTGGCAAAATTAGGGGGGTCGGCTTATACTCGAGTATATATGGTATCTATCATCTATCTATATATATATATATAGCATTATACCCTATGAGGGGGGCAGCATTATCCTCTATGAGGAGGGTGAGGGGGGCAGCATTATCCCCTATGAGGGGGGCTGCTTTATAATCTATGAGGGAGGCTACCCCAACTCCTGCTACATAATTAAGACATGTACTACCTTATATTATACCCTGATATTAGTGTGTTTTACTGCACAATTTGTGGTCTTGTATTTATTTCTATGTAGCTACATAGTGGGCTCCAAGAATGATTTTCTCTGGTGGGCCCAAGGTGTTCCAGTCCGACGCTGATTGTATATATAATATACATATATATATATGCCTGTTTTTCTTTAAAAAAATATTTAGAATTGAGAGTCCTCAATGGTTGATACCTTTTAATGACTAACTGAAAAGATAGTAACAAATTGCAAGCTTTCGAGATTACTCAGGTCTCTTCATCACTACCTCAGTAGTCTCGAAAGCTTGCAATTTGTTACCATCTTTTCAGTTAGCCATTAAAAGGTATCAACCACTCAGGACTCTCAATTCTAAATATTTTTCTATCTACTGGCTAACACGGTACAAAGATACACATCTTTCCTGTTTATTTCTTGTGTTTCCTTTGCATAATAATGTGTTTTGCTGTTTTGTACATATGTATAGCTTAGGGAGAGTTAAGTGCATCCTGTTGGGGCATTAAAGGAGGGCACTTTAGTATATAGTATATATACTGTATATTTGGGTAAGTGTAGTACTGATGCGGGCCACTAGGTCGTTCCTATAGGGTTAAGTGTAGGAGGGGCTGCCAGGTAGTAGTGTAAGGTCTTTAGGAAGTTATCTCTGATTGAGCCAGCATGCCCAAGTGTCCACAAGGGCTTAGGCTCAGACAACCAGCAGCCACACAACTTTCCAAGTGTAGCAACCCACGTTACGCACGGTCGCTGCATAGTCTTGCAGTGGGCCCAGACAGAAGAGGAAAGATGTGGCGTCTTATCGCCTGGGCCAATGCTTTTAGGGCAGGAGTTAGCTGGGCCAAGGAACTGAGGGGAGCTGGAGCTTTGATGAGCTCAGTGAAGACTGGCCGGATGCTTCACTGGGGGCCACCAAACCTAGTGATTGATGAATTCAGTACTGAGGCGAAGCATACTGGAGGAGATGTAATTATGGCGAGGTCAGGCCTGGAAGGAACTGGGGAGCAGTCTGGGACGGTCCAGTGAGGGTGTGTACAGCACAGAAGTGACAGCAAGGCAGGGAGAGAAAAGGAAATTAATGTAATACCTGTTGTGCTAACTGTGGATGTAACGTGTGAAGAATTCAGTAAAGAAAGTGTTCAAGTTGTTCTGGACTGTGTCTCCATTACTGGGCGTCACCTGGAAGAGGGACCGTCGGTGTCTGTGAAGCACCCGGGGGAACTGGAATCTGGAGATGCAAGTACGCCAGTAGGAAGAACACCGTTTCACGTAGGGGAAGGGCTGGACATGGATGTTACGGTAACCCAGGTCACGACTACAGTCCGGGCCCGCCCTTACAGGCTCAGTGATGACAAAACACAAACTAACCTTTTACTCACCCATATGGGCTTCAGTGATGCTGCTCTTCCCTGCCCTTTGTCTTTGTTGATTGGTTGTAGTATTGAGATCACATTGATAGCACTGCAACCAATTCCTGAGCTCAGCAGCTTATGCAGTCCACATAGGTAGGGCCACTGAACTCAGTGATTGGCTGCAGCTTGACAAAGTGAGGTCACTGCTGCAGTCAGTCAAAAGACCAGGATAGCGGAGTGAGGGAGGGGAGGAGCAAAAGCTCAGTTTGCGTTTTTTGCGTCTCTGAGCTAATGGAGTAACAATCTTTGAAATTGGACAACCCATAAAAGATCACAACATATATCATAGACATATCTCAACAGAGTTGAACAAAATTGTGCGGTTTTAAAAGTTCTTCATCTTATGCTACCCATCTCAGAATATATTAAACCAAGAGAAATAGAAAATACACTTCTGTACTTGCATGCATAAATCAGTATATATTTAAATATTTATTATTTATTTTTATGCATTCAAAAATCGTTTAGAAGCCTGTGTAACCTGAATATCTCTTATATGACATAACATTGATGCTATTTGCTGAAAATAAAGCCATCATCCTGAAAGGTTAATGTTTGAGTTTCGAAGGTGACCACATTTCCCTCATTGGTATTTATTAAATGTAGAAAAGAAAGTATGGTTAGCTTACTATAATTACAAAAGCCTTTGGCCCAGATTCATCAAAGCTTTTTACCAGAAAACTAACGTAAAAAGCTTTGAAAAGTCACATATTTTTCCACAACTCAGATTTGAGCAAAAATTTTAAGAATTTTGGCATTTTCAAGCCAGTTTTGCCAAGCTCCACCAAAATGGGCAGAGCTGGGGTGGGGCAGGGCTATGGGGGGTGATGCCACAGTATTTATTCTCAATTAGGCCAGACACATTTTTAAGTAGATCAGGAAACAGACTATTTGCATATTGACTCTTGTTGTAGATTGAATTGATGTTTGTGAATTGTTGAATGGCTGTTGTTTAGCTATTATATCAGCACCTACATTATATTGTGCTGCTCTCCTTGAAGGACAGCTGTGGGTATAAAAAGTGACCTTTAGGGTACCGTCACACTCAGCGATGCAACAGCGATCCCGACAACGATACGACCTGGCAGGGATCGTTGCTGCGTCGCAATGTGGTCGCTGGTGAGATGCCAAACAGTCAGATCTTCCCAACGACGAAGCAACGATCGGCGACCCGTAGCGACCTGTGTAACGATGTGTCGCCTATGTGTCTCAGTGCTGAGATCGTTGGTAAAAGGTGTCAAACACACCGATGCATGCTACCCAGCGGGATCTCAACGACCAAAGAAAGGTCCAGGCCATTCCGACACGACCAGCAATCTCACAGAAGGGGCCTGATCGCCGGTACGTGTCAAACGTAGCGAGATCGCTGCTGAGGTCGCTGTTGCGTCACAAAACTTGTGACTCAGCAGTGATCTCGCTAGCGATCTCGCTTAGTGTGACGGGGGCTTTATCCTCCTGCAGAGAGACTCTCTACAGAACAGCAGACAGGACACCATGGCTCCAACTGGAGGAATACAGATTTGAGACACTATACTATAGGAAGTCAGCTTAAGGGACCACAGCGCCAGCTGGGGGATTACAGATCTGATCCATTGACCATCACTGAACCCATGGAGACGTTCAGAGAAGCCAGGTTGGGACCATCCGGTCACCTGGCTCCATGGAGATGTTTGTAGAAGCCATGTCATGTCACCTGGCCATGTACATCAGTGGACTGTCAGCTTCCTAAGCTTGTCGCTGCCTCCTTTCAGTTGGTGCCCACCAAAAGTGGGGTGCCAACGGTGTGGTAGTCAGCTCTGGAAGCCTTGAAATCACAGCTGCTCTAATCCCGGTGAGCCAATGGAAGGGTGAGACTCCGACATTTGCACTATCTTGTCTATTTGCTGGGACTGCTCTATATGTTATTGTCTGTTGGTGGTTCAATAAAGTATTGCCACACTGATTTACTCTCACCCTGTGTTGTCTGAGTAGAATTCTCTCCACGCGGGAAGTAGAGCAGGCATACAGTGGGATGAACCCTGGGCCATGCGGTTTTTCTAAAGACAGCCATGCCAAAGGATGAGAGCACCCACTGACCCTCATTTCTCCACACTCATCTAATTCATTACTTGCTTGGCCACATTATTTCCTGTGAAGATGGCAGAAAAAGTTGGCAGCACTGGCATAAAAATGGCAGAAGTCAACATAGTTTGCACAATTACAAGTTGCACAAAAATTTGGCTAAATTTCAAACAACTTTGCACCAGTAAACTCGTGAAAACTACATGTTGAATTGGGGCCTGCATACTGAGTGATTGACAGTAATTTGATGTTATTTTGCTTCTAATTCTACATTACAAGTTTGTTAATAATTTCATATTTTGAAGATTAACTATTTACTTACCAAATTATAGCTTGCGAATAAAAGCTTCATTATATTTAACCTTAAAGGGTATGCCACACTAAACAATATCGCTAACGAGATCGCTAAAAAACGTCACTATTTAGCGATCCCGTTAGCGATATTGTTCAGTGCGGCAGCTTCCAGCGACGAGCTTCCTGCTGTGATCTCGCTCGTCGCTGGAATCGCTCCGGACCCTATTTCATCGCTGGCGCTCCCGCTGGGTGAGTATCTAATCGCTGTGTGGCACCTTTTCTTAGCGATTTAGCGGTACTTTTGTACCGCTAAAGTCGTTAAGAAGATCGCTAACGGCGATAGCGTCGTTAACTATATCGCTAAATGTGGCCGCATTTAGCGATATAGAAACAATCCCGCTAGCGATCGCATTAGTATGCGTCGTTATCGTGATCGCTAGCGGGATTGTTTAGTGTGGCAGTACCTTAAAAGCTGTGGTACAATCCTTCATAAACTTGATGGATAGTTAAGCTTTTATTCAAGTTCTTAAAGCTCCTACTTGGATCAACAACTTAGAAAATAACCTATTTTTGCAGCAATTTCATAAAGCAGCACAGGTAAAATTCTGAAGATGGATGCTTCTTACTTAGTTTAGTAGCAAATGTCACCTGCTTAACAGGTCTATGAGCAATATGTGTCTCTTATCCTCACTTCAGTCTCTGTGCCTATAATTACTTTTTATGCCTAAGGTGTGTGTTACGCTTTCATTTTGTTATGAGAAACGACCGTGAGGACTGTAGCCTGATAGCTGCAACTTAGAGATACGGTTAGCAAAAAAGGTCACAGAAGAATTGGAAAAAACAGCTATTCTTAGCTAACTTTACAAAATGTTTTGAAAAATGTGATAGAAAAATGTAAAAATGGATAGAAAAACAGAAGAGACAGTTAAGAATAGACTAATTCCATCTGCCACCTTGATTGCTGCTTTGGTAGCTACAAAACACCTATATAATTGACCCGTGTAGAGAATACTGGCCATATGAAAACACCAAAAAAAGGGAAAAAAAACTCTACAAAAAAGTAATCATGAAAAAGTAGCAAACTTTATTGAACATCATATTAAAAGGTAAATCTTTTTAAAAAACGGGAAGAAAACCTCACAAAATACAGAGAATAAGGTGGTACAGCCAGAGCAAAGACATATATCAATAAGTAACAATAATCAAACGAATTTTAAAATATGTAAATAACCTTGGTAAATAGAAAACCCCTATAAAACATGTGGTCACGATTGCAGTAATAGCCCTATCATGCAATGGGTATGTCGATCCAAGTCAGCAGATATTAGTGAAAGAAAGTTGTGGAGTCAAAAAACCACCCTAACTTATAATGTAATATCCCAACTTGGGAGTTACTGGGTAGTTGTCACATATGCTGAGAAAACACATACCCACAGCTGATATAAGTACGGCGACCACATGATAGGAATAGACATAAAGATTATAGATGCCAAATAGACATGATTTACCTCAGAGCTCAGGCGTCCACCACACCCGACGCGCGTTTCGCATTGAAATGCTTCGTCCAGGGGTGGATAGACGTTGGTACAGTACCTTTTTATACTCCACTTGGCCAATCAGAGACAGCTGGTTAAAACAAGTCTCAACGGATGCGCAAAGAACCCTGAATGGTTGTTAACGCTGTTACCATAGTGATAACATTGAACAGCAGTATATCAAACCGATGTCACTTCATAATAATATTTTCTATGTAAATCCATATATCCCACATGATAACAATCATACATGAACACAAATATCTACATTTTGTCGTGACGGGACATGTGCATAGCCAGAAGTGAAGGGCGTTTGTATTTCCTATGGCGCACTTTGCCATGGTTACGAGCCGCCGTACATCAGCGATGCAGACCCAAAGAAGCGGAAGTACGTCAGAGATCCTGTTGAGCCTACGGAACGCCGAGGTATACAACTCCCGCTTGTTATGGCAACAGTCGTCAAGACGCTCATTCACTGCTGATCGTAAGTAAACAGCTCCAATTACGTGATAGGCGGCAATTGCCTCACAGATCTCGTTGGGTATATAACAGCCTGTGACCACAGCACGATACATCGGCCATCATCTTGTTGTTCAGAAACTATGGCTTCAGGTCATCCAAGGGTTCACATATAACACCACAGCATAGAAAGAACCTCAGGGGCACTCATGAAAAAACGGAACAAGAGAATTAGAAATATATAAATATAACAGAAATACAAGGAAAAATTAGCCCATCGTGAGTCTGTATAAAAACACTCATTACACATATATTATAGACATAAATCCATATATAATATATATATAATATATATATATACTTTGTCAATCCAAATATGGATAGTTAATAGTGTACAAGTTTTTATACTGTTATTATACATGGTATTCATATCAGATCAAAAAGGCGTTCAACTGCCCGCCAAGTATGAGCAAAAAGGTCAATTTAATCTGTAAGGAAAAAGATAGGAAAAAAATGGGAAGAAAAATGAAAAAAACAATTAAAATTAAATAAAACCAACGACTAAAAAATTTTTTTATACAACAACTCAGCTCAGAAATAGTGAAAAAACCAACAACCCTAAACAAGAGACAACCCTAAAAAAAGGGGGGAGAGTGCAATACCTGCTCTGCCTCATTTATGGGTATACTTATGGATAGTAACATCAAAACTTTGGAGGAATTGGAGATTGAAATAACAGAGGTTCAGAAAAAATTTAATACTGAGTGCAGTAAGGAGGAGATGGATACGTTTAATAAAGGAAATCGAGAAACATCTGATTGATTGGGAGGACCAGATTTCCACTGTGAAAAATAAAAAGTTTCAAAGGGACCTTGAAGATAAGAGATCTAATCATGTATACAGGTGGAATAGGACCACTAATAAGGCTGATAATTCAGTTAAAGGCTCTACAGGGACATCGGCTACTGGTCTCTCTACTGCTTCTTCCACTGACAATAGAAGATACCCAATGAGATTTAACAAAAGACACTATGATTATGGTCGTCGACAAGGGGATAGAAGACATAAAAATCCCCAAAAAAGCACAGCCTCGACATCAGAGGATGGCAAGTCTAATCACACGCTTAAGGTAATTAATCTCTCTGCAGTCTCACTTTCATCTGATCATGTTTCAGTCTTAAGTCGGGGCCTCTCTTTCTCTCCTTCATCAAGGCTTGATAGATTTTCAGTTGTGAAGGATGTTCAACTGTTTGCTCGAAAACTAATTTTTAAGAAGATTTTTCACAGACAAGACGAAAGTACAGTTATGACTACTATCTCGGAATCTCAAACACTTCAAGATCTTGAAGATCTGGAGATGGAATCAGAGGGGTTTGTTAGAGGTAGGTATCCTCAACATTTACTACCCAAATCCACCTCATTTCCCCAAATCTCAGTGTATCCTGAGATTGACACATTTGTACGTCTTGTAACACAAGATGTGGAAAAAATTCCAGAATTTATAAAAAATGATAATTTGACAGCAAAAGAACGGATGGCCTTGAGGGAGTTGGAGGAGCTTAAAACAGTTGTTATAAAGCCCTCAGATAAAGGGGGTAATGTTGTACTGTGGCCAGTCGAAATGTATGAAGAAGAAATGTATAGACAACTCAACACCGAATGCTATCAGCGACTGACCTTCAACCCTTTATCTAAATTTAGGGGGAGCTTAGACAATTACTTTTGACAGCAGTTGAGAATAACATTATTACCCCTAAACAAATGGATGGTTTGTGGCTGGATGAACCTACTGTTGCAGTAATATATTTATTACCGAAAATACATAAGGACCCGGTCACACCCCCAGGTAGACCCATTGTCTCAGGGGTCAACAATCTGTGTGATCCCCTATGTAGGTTGATAGATCATTATCTAAAACCTGTGGTAGAGACTCTCCCGTCGTACCTTAAAGATACCACTGATGTTCTGAGAAAACTTGACAGCATTCACCTTGAGGCCGATATGTTTCTTGTGACATGTGACGTTGAGTCACTATACACATCAATCAGACATCAGGATGGTATTTGAGCGACACGATTCTTCCTAATTGAAAGTGGCCTAGACCCTGGTTTTTGTGAATTTATTATTGGGGCTTTGCAGTTTATCCTGACTCACAATTTCTTCTTCTTTAAGGAGGCCCTCTACCTACAGCTCCAGGGAACTGCAATGGGGGCGTCTTGTGCGCCCTCTTATGCAAATCTTTTCCTGGGGCTGTGGGAGAGGGACATCTTTCAAACTGATCCAACTCCCTTGAGTGCCGGTGTAGTGGCCTGGTGGCGCTACATCGATGACGTACTATTGGTATGGCAGGGCTCCCAAGAAGATTTACATATGTTCTTTGAACATCTTAATATTAACAACATTAATATCAAATTGACATATAAATATGATAAGCGACAGATGGATTTCTTGGATGTGTCTATTTTGATGGACGACCTAGGTAATGTTCAGACTGATTTATATTGTAAAAGTGCAGCAGCAAATACCCTTTTACACACTACCTCGCAACATCCAAGACATTTATTGTCCAATATTCCAACTAGACAATTCTTGAGGGCTAGGAGGATTTGCGCTAACGATGTCCTTTTTGAAAAGCAGGCGGATGACCTCTGTACACGATTTAGAGAGCGTGGATATGGACAGAATTCTATCTGTAAAGCCTATACAAGGGCCCGTGCCAACAATCGATATGAATTAATGAAGAACAAACCTATAAAGGACAAAACTCCGGACCAAAAGGTACGATGTATCCTAAACTTCAACTCTTATAGTGAGGATATATATCAGATTTTGAAGAGACATTGGTCTGTATTGCTTCTTGACAAAACTTTACGTGGCTATCTAGGAGCCAATCCAAGTGTTACCTATAGAAGAGCGCAATCTACGGGACCAATTGGTACACAGTTATCATAGAGGCAATGCCCCTAAATATATCTTTGGCTCCAGAGGTCCTACCTGGGGCTGTTCCCCATGTGGCAAGTGTATTGCATGTAAAAATGTGGATTCAGCAACAGAATTCAATAATTCCGATAACAGCAAAATATATAAAATTACTTACAACATCAATTGCACCACCAAAGCGGTGATATATCATGCAACTTGCCCATGTGGTCTCATATATATAGGCATGACAACGAGAGAGATGAGGAGACGGGTTAGAGAACATATACTTGCCATTGAAGAAGCTAAAGATATTGAGGACGTGACTACTTTAAAGCCTATACCTCGTCACTTTAAAAAGTTTCATGATAGCGATCCTACTCATTTGCGCTTCAAAGGTATCGATAGGGTCTTCATCAGTCCGCGGGGTGGTAATTGGAAGCGTATGCTTGCACAAAAAGAAACAAAGTGGATTTTCTATTTGAAAACCTTATATCCACAAGGCTTAAATGATTACAACAGTTTTAAGCCCTTTTTGAACTTGTAATTTACTTCCACTTCCTCTCTCTCCCCCCCCTTTTTTTAGGGTTGTCTCTTGTTTAGGGTTGTTGGTTTTTTCACTATTTCTGAGCTGAGTCATTGTATAAAAAATTTTTTTAGTCGTTGGTTTTATTTAATTTTAATTGTTCTTTTCATTTTTCTTCCCATTTTTTTCCTATCTTTTTCCTTACAGATTAAATTGACCTTTTTGTTCATACTTGGCGGGCAGTTGAACGCCTTTTTGATCTGATATGAATACCATGTATAATAACAGTATAAATACTTGTACACTATTAACTATCCATATTTGGATTGACAAAGTATATATATATATATGGATTTATGTCTATAATATATGTGTAATGAGTGTTTTTATACAGACTCACGATGGGCTAATTTTTCCTTATATTTCTGTTATATTTATATATTTCTAATTCTCTTGTTCCGTTTTTTCATGAGTGCCCCTGAGGTTCTTTCTATGCTGTGGTGTTATATGTGAACCCTTGGATGACCTGAAGCCATAGTTTCTGAACAACAAGATGATGGCCGATGTATCGTGCTGTGGTCACAGGCTGTTATATGCCCAACGAGATCTGTGAGGCAATTGCCGCCTATCACGTAATTGGAGCTGTTTACTTACGATCAGCAGTGAATGAGCGTCTTGACGACTGTTGCCATAACAAGCGGGAGTTGTATACCTCGGCGTTCCGTAGGCTCAACAGGATCTCTGACGTACTTCCGCTTCTTTGGGTCTGCATCGCTGATGTACGGCGGCTCGTAACCATGGCAAAGTGCGTCATAGGAAATACATTGTCCAAGAAATATCGTCACTCCTTGCGGAGATCAACATGCTAAGCATGCAGATGAGGAGACTTAAAGCCGCAATGCTCCTCTGGGAAATATGCTAATTATGCAAATTGTCTCTTCAGAGAGGAAGAGAGCTAGAACTCTAGTGCCACTTTTGGAAGGTAGCAATCCTACAAGTCAATGTCGACCCTTTAACGAGCCTTATCACATGACCTAGGATAATAGCCAAACCAGAATCTCAATTTGCAGACACTGTGTTTCGGGGTTCAGCCCCTCGTCAGTGCAAAGCGGAGATCTGGTTTGGCTGTGTGAGAGGCGGAAATACAAACGCCCTTCACTTCTGGCTATGCACATGTCCCGTCACGACAAAATGTAGATATTTGTGTTCATGTATGATTGTTATCATGTGGGATATATGGATGTACATAGAAAATATTATTATGAAGTGACATCGGTTTGATATACTGCTGTTCAATGTTATCACTATGGTAACAGCGTTAACAACCATTCAGGGTTCTTTGCGCATCCGTTGAGACTTGTTTTAACCAGCTGTCTCTGATTGGCCAAGTGGAGTATAAAAAGGTACTGTACCAACGTCTATCCACCCCTGGACGAAGCATTTCAATGCGAAACGCGCGTCGGGTGTGGTGGACGCCTGAGCTCTGAGGTAAATCATGTCTATTTGGCATCTATAATCTTTATGTCTATTCCTATCATGTGGTCGCCGTACTTATATCAGCTGTGGGTATGTGTTTTCTCAGCATATGTGACAACTACCCAGTAACTCCAAGTTGGGATATTACATTATAAGTTAGGGTGGTTTTTTGACTCCACAACTTTCTTTTACTAATATCTGCTGACTTGGATCGACATACCCATTGCATGATAGGGCTATTACTGCAATCGTGACCACATGTTTTATAGGGGTTTTCTATTTACCAAGGTTATTTACATATTTTAAAATTCGTTTGATTATTGTTACTTATTGATATATGTCTTTGCTCTGGCTGTACCACCTTATTCTCTGTATTTTGTGAGGTTTTCTTCCCATTTTTTAAAAAGATTTACCTTTTAATATGATGTTCAATAAAGTTTGCTACTTTTTCATTATTACTTTTTTGCAGAGTTTTTTGGTAGCTACAAGTTTCATGATATCCAGCAAAGGAAAGTGTAAGTCATATTTAGCAGACAATTAAGTTATAAAAATCATTTTAAATTGAGAGCAGAATACCACATATGCAGATCGAGGGAACAGACAAATGCACAGGACATGCAACAGGCTGTGCCCTGTGCAGCAGCATGCATATCATAGGAAATATTCACAATCCAGCCTATTGGGGAAAGGTTGTTTTTAACATGGACTTGGATTGGGCATGTAGAAGTTTGGAGAGACAGCAGAAAAATCCATGGGCTATACAGAATTGCAGTTGTCACCTAATGTATTTTTGTATTTTATTGGTCCTACTTTTGTCACGGATGTTTCAGAGGCTGCAGACCATTGCACTGCATCTGTCTGCAGAAGGTGTCAGCAGTTTGCTTTGCAGACAGCTGCCTGTGCCTCCTGAAACTAGGACCCAGTGGCCACCTCCCCCGGTGCTAATGGATACACCTGGACCTGAGTGTTGATATACTTCCTGCTTGCTGCTTTGAAGCGCGGGTGATATTTCTATTTGCATTTTCCTGTTGAGGCTTGAAGCTGTAGCAGTCGGCTATCGTCCTTTTTGGAGTTTGGAGAACATTGGTGTTTCTCTCTGATTCTTCTCAAGTTCCCTTGTTTCATTTGTCTATTCCAGTTGTCTTTAGCAGTTGTGGGGATTGACTAGCGTGCATCCTGTCCTTTCCCGTGCAGGGCTTATCGCCAGGGTCAGGCAGGGATTAGGTATCCTGCTCGGCGATAGGTGCGGAACCTAAATAGGGATGATAGGGCAGATAGGGTAATGTTAGATCTGTCTAGGGGTTTCCACTTCCCCCTTTGGTTCCCTTTCCCTTATCCCTTCCTGTTGCACTTAGCCTTTCTTACATGTTGCATGACAACTTTTGACACATATTAACTGATAATATATTATTCTCTTTATTCTTGATGTCAACCAAGCTCCTCTTCCATAAAATTGCCACACAAATGAGCAGTTTTACCCAAGGGAATACTGAAGTGCTGACTGTTCGCTTATGACTTTAGACTCATTCAGGATTTGGAAAGATTTCTTTTTGCTTCTAGTGCAAACATTTTTAGTGTGTTCTGTAAATGGAGCTGGATACTTAAAGCAAGATTTACTATGGACAGGCAATGTTTTAGAATAAATAGTTAGAAATGGATTTTTCTGAATGGTTGGTGGAAGCTAAACCAGAGCTACTAATTTTGATTTAAACATAAGCCTTTAATAAATCACTTAGAAGCATAACTTTACTTTTTCTATACATGGGATAGCATAATCCTTATCCTGCACATAGAAATGGATCATATAGCCAGACGAGATATGCCGCATAGGTAATCTGCTTGTTCAGTTAGTTCAATCATAGACATATGTTGGCATATTTTTACGTTTAGTTCAAGAATATAAAACTGACCACAATAAAGCTACAATAAGAGTAAAACAGTCTTATAGATGCATCAGGCACTACTTGAAAAGTTGTTGACTTTGGTTCTTCCTTTCCTGCTGTACTAGGCACATACTCAATAAAATAGACCTTTACAGTATTTTACAATCTCAATTAACAGTGACAAGTGACGCTCAACACGGGATACTTCACCCAGCCCGGACATAGAAAGGAATGACAGACTAAAAGCACTTTCTCAATTCTGTGAGTGGTGGTGCATGGCTGTTTTTAGTTGATGGAGCGATTTGTCTAGTTAATTCCGATAGCGAACGAGATTCCGGCATGCTAACTATCTACTTGACCCACCGCGGTCCGCGGCCAGCTTCTCAGAGGGACAAGTGGCGCTCAACACTGGAAACCTCACGCGGCCCAGACATGCAAAGAATTGACAGATTGAAAGCTCTTTCTCGATTTTGTGGGTAGTGGTGCATGGCCGTTCTTGGTTGGTGGAGCGATTTGTCTGGTTAATTCCTATAGTGAACGAGTCTCAATTAATAGAAGCAAAGTATACAGACAGTTCATGGAAGTCCAAGTTTAAGTCTTGGATTCTCTTTCTAATCATATGTGATTGTAACGAATGCAACTTTTTTTGTAGAATGGATGTCCCACATAATTCTCCCATCAACTCTGAAAATAAGAAAAAGCACACCAATCTCTGTTTTTCAACATGATGTCCATGTAAATGAAATGTAGTCAACTACTCTATCTAGTTAATTTTGAAAAAACTAAATGCCGATGCACACCAGTGAGAATATGCCATAAGGACACTTATCTTTAGACTAATGAAGTCTATAAATATGTGGGATAGCACAGTGGCTCAGTGGTTAATATTGTTGCTTTGCAGCGGCAGGTATAGTGCACTGTTCTATTAATTAGTAAAAGACTCGTACATGATACCTGGGTGGTGTCAGATGGTTGCTTTAGCAATTGACCCAGGAGCGGACATATCATTTGTGCAACTTGTGCAGCTGCACAGGGGCCCAAGAGGTAGGGGGGCCCACTTCTACCTGTAAACTAGCTATTAGAAACATACATATATACCCAATTGCATCACAAAGATGGATTATGTCACAGCCTGTGGTGAAAAATTTCCACATAAAAAGCCAAAGCCATTACAAAATAGCATAGTATAAACAGGAGGATAACTTGGAGTTTAATGTTTAAAAGATATATTTTATTAATTACAAAAACTTAGAAAAATAGTACTTACAAAGTGCAATAAAACGACTGACAAGACAGGTAACAATCGCTGGTGAATTATGTACGCAAAAATAGATATCAAATTATACCTATTAGGCAAGAGTGGGATTTCCCAAGGTGGTGACACAAACCCCACATGAAAAAGCTGGCTACTTAAGAAGTAAGAAGCGAAACGCGCGTTGGGGACTACTGTGGTAAGAAGTCAGGCTGACTCTATCAATAGGTAAGGTGGTCTCTCCTTTTATCGTTAAGCAATATTGTACGCTATAAAGGTGGTTACCATTGACCATTGTGTCACCACCACCTTTTTCCCCTGTTTATACTCTAAACCAGCAAGTATCTTATGTTATAGTCAGAAAATCTGACTGCGGAGGGCCCATATACTGTTCTTGCACAAGGACCCTTTTCTGTCTGTCTCTGTGCCTGAATTGATCCACTGATGTGCAGCAGATTCTCTCAGTGCCTGCTGCAGAAAAAAAGCCCAACTCCTTTAACAAAGCCTAAGAACCACTGCGCAGGTATAAATAACATATCTCTCCATCAGCCTATAATGGAAGGGTTAAAATCTGAAAGGTAAATGCTTTTCCCTTTAATTTTTGCTAGAGTTTAAGTGGTTTTAATATTCGCCCTCTTCTTCTTCCAGAGCTCCTTCCAGCAGAATGTCAGCATGCCAGCTAACCTGCCTTATAAATGAGATTAAGGGCTCCACAAATTGTAAACAGCTGCAGCAAGGAATTCTCTGTGACTCACTTTGCATTGCAGCCAGCACAGTGGTAAGTGGCAGCGCGGAGAGTCAGAGATATGAACTGTGCTCTCTGACTCTGCTGTAACTGCACATCAAGCTGTGAAAATTGCCAGAAATGTCTGCTGATGAATCTCAGCTTTGCTGGAGTCAGAGATAGTGGAGATGCCAAGTCCAATTCATGGTTATGGAGAATCCTAGGGAGCTGGATTGGCCTCGTCGTGTTATATGTTCTTTTTACGTCTAACAGGAGAGTAAAAAAATTAGTCTTTAGAAAGGCACAGGAGAAAAACAAACTACCATATTTAGTTTTACGACTTTTATTTCCTCCCTAGTGTAACTAATCTACCCAATCACTGCCTTATAGAAACTATAAATTAATGAAATTAATGTATGTCTCAATTTTATACAGACGTCCTAATGAACATCTGCCCCTGAAATCTGTGTGTCAGCACAGAATGACTGTTCAAACCAAGCACCTTCCCGCATACTTGTTTTAACTCTATATCCAGCCCCCTCTTCTTTGACAGCTCTGGTTTTATAGAACCAGAGAAGCAGGAAGATAGATGAAGAACAAGTAGGTGAGAAGGTACACTTAAATGTTTGGCCACGCCAAGGGTGCAGCGAGCATCTGTACATGGTTCGAACAGTCATTTTGCACTAGCAGATTGTTTTTATCATATTTTTTTATTTTTATTTTTTTAATTTTCAATCTATTTATGGGTCCACTTAGGGGACCTGAATCTGTAATCATCTGATCGCAAGTACTATATATATATAGATATATATATATATATATAATATAATATATATAATACAGAAGTACCACAGTATTGCTGTTTATAGTCAAAGTCATGGTCTCCTTTAATGGCCAGTCACTGGGTGGGTGTCAGGGAGCTTCATAATGACATGCACCGAGGTCTTCAACAGACCAGATGCTCAGTTGTCAGAGCAAACCCATTAGAGACCCACAATTGCATCGTGGAGCGCCGATAGCATGATGCTCCCCCATGTTAGTTTGCTGTTAATGCTGCTGTAAGAGTTTTATAGTGGCGCTTAACAGGTTAAGGGCTCCTTTCCACTTGCGAGAAATACGTCTGATTCTCGCATGTGAAATCCCAGCTCTGGCCCCGACACTCGGGAGTGGAGTGTGCGGCTGCATGTATTTGTATGCAGCTGCTCGCTCCACTCCCGAATGCCGGCCCAGAGCTGGGATTTCACATGCGAAAATCGAACGTATTTCTCGCAAGTGGAAAGGAGCCCTCACAGTCATGACCAGAGCTGCGCTCCACCCGTGGCTGTTAGAGGTAGGTAATGGCTGTACCACACAGCCATTACCTGCCGGGTAAGCAGCAAGCTCAATCCATACACCCTCTACACCTGTTCTATCTGTGAAAAACACATGCATGATACACAGATGGACGAATTGGTCCAAAGTTTGCTCTGTGTTGGACATGTATAATTCACCATTAATAACAAGCTCTAAAATACAAAAGTTTTTTCCCAGTAATCAATCAATAATTGTCAATGTTATATTAAGCCTACTTATAAACATAGCTATATTTTAATTAATTTTACTTGCTTATATAGCATCATCATATTCCACTGCGCTTTATAGACATTGTCATCGTTGTCCTAATTGGCGCTCACAATCTAAATTCCCTATCAGTATGTCTTCGGAGAGAGGAAGGAAACCCACGCAAACACGGGGAAAACATACAAACCCCAGTGCTACAAGGTCACAGCACTATTCATTGGGCCACCGTGTTGTCCTGATTTTAGCTTAATATATCATGTCCACCTTAACTAATAGAACTGGCAACCATTGATATAATAGGATTAAATATTTTCACTCCCTATGGCCCCTTCACACATCCTGGTGATTCCGTCTTGTGGTGCTTATCTGGCAGCTTTTTAGAAATAAAAGGAAAAAAATGGTGTGGAGTTTCACCTATTTTTATTACCCACTAAGGGAAAGCAGAAAGCTGTGATCTGGTTTTATCATGCTGGGAAAGGGCACAATATCCATGGTCCTTCCCAGCCTATTAATATCAACCCCCAGTTGTCTGTCAGCTTTGCCTTTGCTAGTTATTAAAAAGGGGGTCCCCCCAAAAAAAATGATGTGGGGTCACACTATTTTTAATAACCAGCAAAGACTAAGCGGACAATTGGGGGATAATATTAATAGGTTAAGAAGGGCCATTGACATTGGCCCTTCCCAACCTAATAAAACCGGTTCATAGCAGTTCCCAGAAATGACGCATCCATTAGACTCGGCTATTTCCGATTACCCTGGTGCAGTGGCAATTGGGGTAACAGTTTGGAGGTTGATGTCATCTGTGTAATGTGCGCTAACATCATGTCCAAGGGATAGTAATGGAGAGGTATCTGTCAGACAACACAATTACTCATATTCCTCACCAATCTTTATACCGATGCCTCTACCTTGTGCCAGTCATTACACTGGTTACCCATACACTACAGAATCCAGTACAAACGTATTACCCTCACCCACAAAGCACTCCATGGCTCAACACCACCCTACATCTCCCTTGTCTCAGCCTACCACCCTACCCGTGCCTTCAGTTCTGCTAAGGACCTGAGGTTAGCATCCTCAATAATCAGAATCTCCCACTCCCGTCTCCAAGACTTTTCACATGCTGCACCAATTCTTTGGAATGCACTACCCAGGTTAATACGATTAAACCCCAATCCCCACAGTTTTAAGCGTGCCCTAAAAACGCATTTGTTCAGACTGGCCTACCGCCTCAACGCATTAACCTAACTATCCCTCTTGGCCCATTCAAATTTTTTTTACCATAATCAGGTTCCTCACATCATATTCTCACCGGCTTTATGCATTTAATAGCCCTCTGTGTCTGTACTGCTACATACTTTGGCTGTTAACTGGTTCATGTAGCATTACAGGAACACCCGATTCGTACACTATGGCTGGTCCAAACAATGAAAGCAATTGTTACCATCCACCTTTCGTGTCTCCCCTTTTTCCTCATAGATTGTAAGCTTGCGAGCAGGGCCCTCATTCCTCTTGGTATCTGATTTGATCTATGTGTTTATTGTTATGCTGTAATGTCTATTGTCTGTATAAGTCCCCTCTATAATGTAAAGTGCTGAGGAATATGTTGGCGCTATAGAAATAAAATTATTATTATTATTAATTACTAACCCAGTAGTCAAAAAAATAAACACACAACACACATACAGAAAAGTCCTTTAATTGTAAAAGCACTCCCTGACAATAACCTTTTTTCACCAATTTATTACCAAAAAAAGTAATCCACAGGGGTCCACCGCAATCCATACTATGGCAGTACCACAATGATCCCAGACTCTTCTACATCCTGAGGCTGTGATGAACGGTGACATCAGTAATGTAACCTCATAACGGCCACGGGTACACACTGAGAGCAGAGTGAGAACCGATGGCTGTGACCTACGGTAACCTTAATGATATCATCGCTCATCACTGCTGCTGGTTCTCATGCTTGTCTCAGTGTCTTCCGTTGTCCCTGATGAGCAGTCACATTACTGATATCACCACTCAACATAGCCTTTGGATGTAGCAGAGTCAGAGATCATCGTGGGACCTCCATTTTATGGATTGTGCCAAATCCTTGTGAATTACTTTTAATTTTGGTAATAAATCGGTAAAAGAGGACAATTTCATTTTTACAATTAACCCCTTAACGACCGCGGATACGCCTATTAACGGTTAGTTAAGGGTACTTTTGTGATCGCCGTTATTAACCATATAACGGCGATCGCAAAAGAAATAAAAAAGCTGCGATCCTGCATGTAATTTCTCTCCCCTCTGATGTGATCACACATCAGAGGGGAGAGAAATAGGGTCCCCGGGACCCCCGATCCTCCCGGTACCTCCCAGTGTCCCCTCTGTCCTCTGGCAGCTCCTGGCCTCCCGGTGTCTTCTCCCTGTAAAAGAAAATAGTGGGCGCATGCGCAGTGCTCCCGCCGAATCTGCCTACCGGTAGATTCATTAATTCTCTAAAAGTACATTTTGATCACTGTGATAAACTATCACAGTGATCAAAATAAAAAAAACAGTACATAAACCCCCTCTTTATCACCCCCTTAGTTAGGGACATATAATAAAATATAGAAATTGTATTTATTTTCATTTTTCCATTAGGGTTATGGCTAGGGTTAGGGTTAGGGTTAGGGCTAGTGTTAGGGTTACAATGAGGGTTAGCGATACAATTAGGGTTAGGTATACAATTAGGGTTAGGGATACAATTAGGGTTGGAATTAGGGTTAGGATTAGGGTTAGGGTTGGGATTAGGGTTAGATGTGTGTTGGGGTTAGGGTTGGAGCTAGAATTGAGGGGTTTCCACTATTCAGGCATATCAGGGGGTCTCCAAACACGACGTGGCATTCAAAAGGTCAAATCGCGCTCCCTCCCTTATGAGCCCTGCCTTGCGCCCAAACAGTGGTTTACTCCAATATATGGGATATCGGCATACTCAGGAAAAATTGCACAACAACTTTTGGGGTCCAATTTCTCCTGTTACCCTTGGGAAAATAAAAAAATAGCGGGCTAAAAAATCATTCTTGAGGAAAAAAATGATTTTTTATTTTCACGGCTCTATGTTATAAACTTCTGTGAAGCACTTAGAGGTTCAAAGTGCTCACCACACATCTAGATAAGTTCCTTAAGGGGTCTAGTTTCCAAAATGGGGTCACTTGTTTGGGGTTTCCACTGTTTAGGCACATCAGGGGCTCTTTAAAACGACATGGCGTCCAGCCAATTCTGCGTTGAAAAAGTCAAACGGCGCTCCTTCCCTTGCGACCTCTGCCGTGCGCCTAAAAAGTGATTTACCCCACATATGGGGTATCGGTGTGTTCAAGAGAAATTGCGCAACAAATTTTGTGGTTTATTTTTTCTTTTAACACTTGTGAAAATAAAAAAAAATTGGTTCTGAAGCAAAGCTTTTGCAAAAAAAGTTAAATGTTAATTTTTTCCTTCCACATTGCTTCAGTTCCTGTGAAGCACTAAGAGTTAATAAACTTCTTGAATGTGGTTTTGAGCACCTTAAGGGGTGCAGTTTTTAGAATAGTGTCACTTTTGGGTATTTTCAATCATATCGACCCCTCAAAGTGACTTCAAATGTTATGTGGTCCCTAAAAAAAAATGGTGTTGCAAAAATGAGAAATCGCTGGTCAACTTTTAACATAACTTCGTAACAAAAAAAAATTTTGTTCCCACGATTGAGCAGATGTAAACTAGTATTTATTAAGAAATTTATGTGACATATCTCTCTGATTTAAGGGCATAAAAATTTAAAGTTTGAAAATTGCTAAATTTTCAAAATTTTTGCCATATTTCCATTTTTTCCATAAATAAACGCAAGTCATATAAAAAATTTTTTACCACTAACGTGAAGTACAATATGTCACGAAAAACATTCTCAGAATCAGCGTAATTCGTTAAAGCGTTCCAGAGTTATAACCTCATAAAGTGACAGTGTCAGAATTGTAAAAATTGGCCCGATCATTAAGCTGCAAATTGGCTCTGTCACTAAGGGTTAAAGAACTTTTCTGTGTGTGTTTATTTATTTTGACTACAATATTGCAAATGCATAAATCCTACAAATCTGATGGAGTAATTGTCCAAAATGTTGTAATAAAAATATAACAAATTTCATTATGGTATAGAACACAAAGTATCACATAGACAGCTGCAACAGACAAGGTTCAAAGAAGGTTTTTGTGTGAAGGACACAAAAAGCACTAGTAAAATCCCAGGATGGGCAAGCTAACAGGAATCAAATACCCTGCACTTCAAAAAAGCCCCTTTAGTAAGAAATATATCCAAAAAAGTGCATAGTGCATTTAAGTTGCAGTAGATATACATACAGGGCTCCCAGGTCAAATAGAAATTGCATAATAGAGGTACAGCTATATTTAGATAAATACCATTTTCCACATGCCACAGACCTTAGGTAGAAGGATGTATTAGGAGATGCCCTGCTTACTCATATTTGCCTGCCAGTGCATGTCCTGTGCAGCCCGATGTGTGTTTCGCGTGGACTTCCTCTGGGGGCTGAGAAAGGCATATGTCCAGATCAATCAATTAATATGCATTAGAGGTTTTTGGTCTTAATATTACTAATGGAGGTGTCTGACAGACACCTTTCCACTACTAATCCCAGGGCTTCATGGCAGCTGTGATTTTTGACAAATAACAGCTGCTGTCAAACCTATATATCACCCCGATTGCCACACATGGGTATTGGCGTGAGCCGGTTAAAGCGCCAGAATTGGAGCATCCAATTCTGGGGCAGCTGCGGACTTCTATTTTTTGGTTGAGGACAGGCTAATAACTGTAAAGTTCCAGCCTGATAATAGAAGCACAATGCTGTTTGCTTTACCTGCGCTGTTTGCCGTTTTTTTTATTTAATTATTTATTTAATGCGCTGACTACAACTGACATCAGTGTCACCTTGTCTTGCTGATTGCAGGGAGACCAGACAAGGATCATGATAGTTGTAGGGAATAGCGCTAACTGTACTGCTCTTCTCAGCCGTCTCAGCCGTCAAGACATTAAATTTGAGTACGTTGCACAGATGTCATCCATGCGTCATCAGTGTGCATGTATGCAGCAAGCAGTTCCCCCATGCTGCCAGAAAAAGAAGGTCCATGTGAAAACGACAGTGCCACCACCATTGAATACAATGGGTGTGCATGTGTCCGTATTTGCTGCCCTTGAAAAATGGACCGCATACCGACCAAAAAAACGAACTTGTGAAGGAGGCCTTAAGGATATCGGAACACAACATCTCTTAAATATAAGTGACCCGCCAAGTTTTTTTTTGGAGGAAGACACTTGAGGACATACCAGCATATTTTGTCCATATTTTTTTGGTGTCTTTTCAGTCGTTTTTTGCAACACTTTTTGCTGCGTTTTTTTTAACTTGTATTTACTAAATTAGTGGGCTGCTTCCACAAATGGACTGATTACATTTTTTTCTTGCTTTGCTTCTTTGGAAACCTGAAGCAAATCCATGAGACATTAACTGCTTCATTTATGCCTGTGAATTATTTCGCTTCATCGGCAATTGGGCTGGGTCTTCCGATGCGAGAACTCTCTGTGCTTCTCAGATGGGAGAAAGCAACCTTAAGCCAAGTTCACAAGTTCAGTATTTGGTCAGTTTTTTACCTCAGCATTTGTAATCCAAAACCAGGAGTGGGTGATGAATACAGAAGTGGTGACGTGTTTCTATTATACTTTTCTCTGATTGTTCCAATCCTGGTTTTGGCTTACAGATACTGAGGTAAAATACTGACCGTGTGAATGTGGCCTTATTGTCCTTATTTTTACTGATTACAATGAAAGTAATTTTGTAAAATAAGAAACTTTATGCAGCAAGTTTGGGCAGGCCTGGGAATTTTCGGCTGTGTTCTTTTGTTACATCCGCAATGTGCTTTTTCTTGCTGCATCAAAAACCGCACCATGCCGCGGTTTTCACAAATGTAAATGTTGCAATTTTTCCACAATTGCAGCTCAAAATCGCAGCATGGCCTCAATGTGTGAACGCAACCATAGGAATTAAATTAGGTTTAATAGCTTATTAAAGGATTTTTTCAGGCTACATACATGTGCTCTGTTTTTTTTGCCACAACCAAGGAAAAACAAACACATACTTTTACCGCAATTTTGCAAAATCTTAGCAAAAATGTTTCGGTTCTACTGCAATTGTGACAAAAAAAAACATCATTTTATTTCACTTTCCAGACAAAAATGTGGCTCATTTACTTATTTATGTTCTTCAGGTAATTCTATGAGATCAACTGCTTCGTCCAGAAGTATCGTTATCTGATGTTATCTGAATAATGTCCAATTATGTATGAATTTATCTCACCACTTTACGCTCTATTCCATTCACGCCAAGACTTTAGTCAAGTAGGAAATCCTTTGTCATTTTATAATACAAATGGAATTATAATAAATTGCTCTTCCAGCAGCCACAACATCCCAAACAGGTGAACACACACATAAATAAATGAAAGATGTCGCTAGTATTTATTCTGTGCAAGCTCTTGAGTATCTCTATAGAGGTATTGTATGTGAAGAATGAATATTATAAAATGCAGTATCATTAACTGCAGCTCAAGTAGAGTTTAGGCTTCTGTACCATTGTGATAATGGCCAGTACGAACAATGGCTGCGTTATCACTCGCAGTGCATAATATTATCCCAACATTACTCGTAATCTCTCAATTATGTTGTGGAGACTTAAGAAGTCATCTTGAAGGGTAAATTGGAACCCTAGAAAGCTGACTATTGCAAACTACATCTAGACTTTAAGTGAGGAATATGCAACATGGACAGCAGAATGGATTGAATGTCAATGTATAAATAGTAAGGGCACGTTCAGATGAGGGTATATTGTGTGTGATCAATATTAAAATCTCACTAAACCCAGGAACAATTACCAAAATTTTTAACAAGACTGATATTCATAGAGCTTTTAGTACAAAATCTTCAGTTTTATGTAAGGTCACATGACCGAAGATTTTCTCTTCCGAGAGAATCGAGACAATTATGCAACTGACACTCGGATCAAACTCTGATCAGCTTAGGGCGCTCCGATTCTCTAGGATGTAATTTTTGTAATTTCGATTGTTTCGGTGCGGGTGTTGAGGCATAGAATTTAATATGATTCTCAGGCTTATGGTAGTTTAAACCCAATGTTCCCTCCTCATGGGGATATTGACCGTTTCTTTACAATAAACTTTAGTTGGGAGGTGTCTCGATGTTGGTGCTCAAGAAAATGGCATGATGCACCAAAGAGAGGTCTCTTTAAAGGCAAAGGATGCAGAACAGCGACTGTTATATAGATTGTGAACACAAAATATAATATTACTAAAATACAAAAACAAGTTTTATATGAATAGCCAAATAACATACAAAGAACAAAAAAATAATTAAAAGTGAAAGAAATGCACTGAGAACAGGCAATGGGCACAGTTATATTGTAGACCGAAATGACCCAAACCCCTTATTATAAATCAGTACACATGAATACATATGTGGTCCAGAGAATACGTTGATATTGTATAACGCACTCCTTCAGATCATGCTGAAAACCGACTTTCACACTATAATGCCCAATATCATTGAACACATGATGTAACTGAACCTAAAATATAGGGAGTGAACATGATTTATAAAGTGTCAGTACTAAGTATCGAAAGGAAAAGGACCACAGTCATACATGTGGGCCTTACTAGTAGAGTGGCCAATAAATGAGTATATAAAAAAGTCACAGGACGACATTATAAATGGCCAAACGGATTGTTACCGTAAGTGTTGGTAAAGAAAAGAGCAGGGGAAAAGTGAATAAACCAACTGAAGTGAGGGAGAAAATAGAAGTTATGTGCACATAACCTGGGCCAAGTAAAATAAGCAGCAAGGGGAAAAGTAATACTCTATTATGTGGGCCTACCGCACACAAACAAAGGCTAGAATAGCCAAAAACATCTCAGCCGCTGTTCCACATCTTTGGTTTTCAAATCGATCTTCCCATAGTCTGTATTACAGGTTTCCTTAGCTGCTACTAGCAAAATATGTTTGTTTCCTTTCAATAGAGAGGAAATTTGCTGTTCTTCCCATGAAACATTACAAAAAGTACTCCATCCCCAACTCAACTGGTCTTTATATAAAGATGCAGCTGCCTCTATAGCTTTGATTCAGTCATTACTGTATGGTTTTCAAATTTGTCAATAAAAATATTGGAAAAGAAATCTGTGATTGTAAATCAGGAGTGGAAGATGCTCTACACAAGTGCTCTAGACTCTGGATGAATATCACTAACAGAGACTCCCTCTGTAACATTGTAACAATTGGGCTATTATCGAATATATTTTAATAAGAGGTTAAAATAACAATGAACAAAAATGTTAAACTCTAAGGAAAAGTAATAAAATCTGTGGAGACTTACACTCTTTCCCCAAACACCCAGATAATTGAGGGTTGATAAAATAAGAGCCACAAGTCTCCATAACAGTAGCAGGCAGACACCTCCATAACAAGAACAGTTATCGCGGTGACAGTGGTCATTTTCGTCCCAAAGATTGACAGCAACAGAATCACACAATAAGGGCAGCCAACATCTTCAGAGACAGCCAAAGACCTCAATAATATTGAAAGCAACAGACTTCTACAATTAATATTAACTATGGCATCCAAGAAAAAAGTGAAAAGGGGTACTCACCATGTTCTGTAGTAAAATTCTTTATTCCATTAATGTAGCAAAGAACACATAAGGCAGGGAGTGAGAGGGTGACTGTGAAGGACCACAGTCTCCAGCTCACTCCTTGCCTAATGTATTGTTTGCTACATTGATGGAATAATGGATTTTACTACAGAACATGGTGAGTACCCCTTTTCACTTTTTTCTTGGATGACATTGAATTATTTCTATTGCGAGCACCAACCAATAGTTTCTGTATATGGCAAATATGTGTAGATAACTTATGCTATCATTAGGAAGGACTGGTGCAGAAATAGCTCCACTTGAATCTCTGATAATATTAACTATGGTCCTCCGTCACACAGAAAGCCACCACAGCCCATAAAATACCTGTTATAGCAATTGAGCCCCATAAGACTATCAGTAAAAGCTCTTCACAAGTAGCAGTAGCTGCTCTTTTACAAGAAGTGTCAGCAGGGATCAGCGTTGAATAGTTTCCACATAGTGTTGAACACCAAAAAAACCTTAGTGTGCATTGAGTATCCATGGTTTCTATAATGTATTTGTGATGCTAGACACTTCTCACGGCTAAGCTGTGAGTCGGAATGGTTAAGGAGTCCAAGGTCAAAAGCCAGGAGTGTACATCATAAAGAGGAGGAAGAGACAAAAGCGTGGCCACGCTCTGAGGTCAGACTACCAGGAGGATAACGGGTCAGAGCAGAAGGGGTTAAACAAACGGATGGTCAGAGCAAAGTCCAAGGTCAGGCAACAAAAGATCAAGCATGCAGAACTCAAGGCACAGGAAACACAAACCTCACAAGCTGAGTGTACATCTAGCAGAGGTCTGGGAGAAACAGCTCAGTTAAGTAGCATGGCAATCACCTGGAATAATGAACACTCATAGACAGCCGACGCTTCCCAGCCAAATATCACTGAAAAGTCTTTTGGGTGGTAACAATATCAAGAAGAGTCAAGCAGCATCTCCTGGCTGGGTTGTTATCCTTCAGCCCCTCCACATCACTACCAGTCACCTCCATCCTTGATATATACAGTATATCATAGATATCATAGATGTACCGTGCAATGTACTGCACATGCGCTAGGACAATAAGAAGGGGAGTCTTGCATGTGCAGTACACTAATAAAATCTGCAATCTTTTTACAGAGCATTGTATTTTAAAAGTGAATTTTGGAATTTGCGACACCAGATTTACCATCCAGGGGTATATTCAGAAGCATTGCCATTTCATATAGTAAGGCATGGTTGCAATTTAGAGTCCAAAAATCACCTGACAGGTTTACTTTGAGTGTACGTTCCTGTGTAGTAAAGAGATTTCACTGCTTTTGTCAGAACAACAGTTTAATTGGCTTGAAACGTGACGACCATTTTTCTGTGCCAGCAATATGCACAAAGCAATTGTCACTTCTCTATTCCTTGGCAGGTCATACAGAGTGCTTAGCTTAGCAGGTAGAGACAATGAACACAGGCATGATTGGATAGCAATTCAGCATTAGAGAAAAAGTCTTTTTACAGAATCATTTCTTCACCTTTAGGCATGTTGCCTTGTCCGTTGATGCAAACCTAATCTGTGACTAGAGTTTAATGGGATTATTGGGTATGGTGATGTAAGAAAGACTGCTCCATTATTCTTATATGAATCCTTAGACAAACGAGATCCATCAGATGCATTATAGTAAAAGAAAAATAGCCATTGGATGCAATCAATTCTGCTTAAAATGTCATAAAGCAACTCCAAAACATAATATTGCAAAAAGGAGCTATAGCTTCAATGTAACAATTTATTAATACATACAATATAGAATACAAAAAAATGTTGCATGCTCGGGAGCCATGGTGATGCTTCATCACACCCGCACATGTGCGATGGCACCTTGATGGCCTGGGTGACGATTGGTGGGTGTGCGCGTTGGGGCGAGCGTGCGCCACTTCAATCTCCGTGGTCGGCATCTCGATCATGTGATCAGTGCCGATAATATTTAAGGTCATGTCAGATGAATCAGTATCCTGGACCCTATGAGGAAGTAATGTATTCAACACTCAAAACGCACGTTGGGGACCAGTCTCTTCTATGGTAACTTTTCAGTCAGCACAGTTCGCACTTCTTTTTATGGGTATGAGCCTGTTTAATATATGTTTATTGTGACACTTATATGTTTGTATATTTATTCCTGACAAAAAAGGAAAGATCGGCGTTCCAGCTCCTAAAATCAGTCTTTTATTGAAACTATTATTGAAACAGCTGTGACAAAGATCTATACGATCGAAACGCGTCGCTAGACTTGCAGTGCCTGAGTGCACATCCACGTTTACTGAGGATTTTGCAATATAATATGTTTTAAAAGAAAGTTTCAATAAAAGACTGATTTTAGGAGCTGGAACGCCCATCTTTCCTTTTTCTCTGCTGATCAACATCTAGTCTGGACGGAGTTCCGAGCACCTGTGGCTGTCGGTGAGCTGGCTAGGGCTTGTAGCACATGTTTTTCTTATATTTATTCCTGACCATTGTGTCTATTATATGTGGAGTACTTTGTATGCATCTTAGGTGTCCAATTTACTTTGCATACTATGTTTGTGCTGCGAGGTTATTTATGTACTGTCTTTCCATTTTTATGAATTTTATGTATTTTTTTATTCTATAATATATGTATTAATAAATTGTGACATTTAACCTATGCTTGCTTTTTTTCTCTTTTTCTGCAATTATATGGACACTTAAATCCATGAGATGTGAGTGATCATGGGGTGTTTATGGTTCATCTTTCTCAGCAGTTTTCATGATCTTTCCTATAAACCATATTAACATATTAACATTTAGTTAATGTATTTCAAATTTTGGTGAAAGCTGGAGATGAGAAAATTTATTTGAGTGGAATTAAATTTTTCTCAAATTTTACAAAAATTTGAATTCTCCATAATATAGATTTTTTTTTTTGCAATTGACTCCACACAAATTTAGCAAAATAGCATGAAAGAGGAGCAGTGGAGCACAACCTAAAAGTGAGCGTGTGACTATCAAAATGTAGTTTCCTTCCAGAAGGGCGTGCTGGATATGATATGATATAAATATGTATATAAAAGCCTAAAAACTATAAAAACAAACTAGGGCTTTAGTAATTATAATTAATCTGGCAGTTTGAGATGATGTTTTTACAGCCAAATGTTCCAGACTGACCATGGACTTATTGGCTCAAGCATCATAGCATCAAATTAAAATGTATTATGTTTGTGTGAAACTTATATTCATCAGCAATTTTTGTGATTAATAAACTTAAAAAATATGTTTTTGCAGCAGCTGCATGGATTTTTGCAAGACTCATTCAGAAGAAGGGGCTACATCTATAGAAATTTCTGTATGCCAATACAAAAAAGAGTGGTCTAAAAGTAGTCTGTCAGCACAGAATGACTGTTCAAACCAAGCACAGATGCTCTATGCATCCTTAGCATAGCCAATCCATTCAGTGGACTTTCCCAACTACTTGTTTTCCATCTGTCTCCACCATTTTCTCACTTGATTGACAGCTCTGGTTTTATTGGAGCCAGAGAAGGAGGATAGCTAGAAAACAGGTGGGGAGGCGCACTGACCTTCTCTGCCACATCAAGGTTTAATATGCAAATTGCCTCTTCAAAAAAAGAGGACTTGTACTCTACAGTGCCACCTATTGGAAGTAGCAATCCTACAAGTCACAATCAACCCTTTAACGAGTCTTGTAATATGACTTAGGATAAAAGCCAAATCAGTACATCAAGGTTTAAACAGTCATTTCATGCTGACAGATTCTCTTTTTAGAATTTTTAGAACTCCTCAGTCTTTCCATTAGTTCAACTAATATCTAAGGACTTGATTCATTATTGAATTTGCATCTATTTTTGGTGTAGTTTTTATTATTTTTTTTATTATTTTTTAAAAATTGCAAAAATTTGGCACAAATAAACTCCAGTCACCCCTGAAGTCATTGTTTTGCTTGTCAGAAATTTGTGTGGAAATATTAGTTGTATGTGATATTTTAAAGCAGTGAAGGAGAACCTTTTTTCTGCCAAGGAACTTCCAGTCATACGCAGTGCACCGGTCTGAAGCTGGGACGCGTACACCCGCCTATAGAGGATCAATGACGAGTGGGGAAGAATCCGCGCAAGGTAAGTATAGCGCTAGCAATGACCCCGGCACTTGGGCATGATAACATCTAAGTGGGTCGGCTGGTCTGAGGACACTGATGCCCCCTGGACTTTTCAAAACCCTTATTCACATATCCTGAAAGGACTTACACAACTCAAATACACAGAAATGCACAACTCCTGGTGGTTCTGGGGACACGGTGGACCTGACAGGTTCCCTTTAAACAACCCTATAAATGATACATTTGGGCCTAAGTACCTGGTTGGAATAGATGTGCTTGCTGACGACTCCAATGCTGTTGCTGACATTTTGTAGCAACTAGTATGTCTCAACTAATAGAGTTTGCACTGTTCTGACTGCTACGTGGTGCATTAAATGCTTGCTAACACCTCTGTCATGCAATTCTCCATCTAACCAGCCTAACTAATCACATTGTTCTAAAAATTAGGGATATTTCTTTGTAAAAAATGTGTATAGGACAGTAACATAAATAAGGATTTATGCATGTTCACACTGCGTTTTATCCCTCAGGTGGTCAAAAATACCGTATGTTGTTTTCAAGAGGAAGGCACTTCAGAAATTGCTCCTTGTCTCTTTCATTTTGTTTTCTTGAGCCATTTCTTGTAAGTGTTTTTTAGTCATCTCTTGAAGTACTTTGGCTTTTCTTTTATTTTTTTTTTATGCCAGTGCTTTTGGTTAGGTTTTTTTCATCACTTGTTTGGGTGTCTTTTTATTGCCGCTTTTGTAAAGTTTTATTAAATCCATTGAGTAATGACTAAAAAGAGCCCACTTTTTTTTTGAGGCGACAACACTTACAAAATGCTCAAAAAGACTGCCAGGGTGGCATTTTTCTTTAACCTTGCCATTGGCTTCTATTGTGAACTATGAAACAGTTTTATAGCAGCTTCTTTTACATTCTTGACGTTTTTGAAAGCCTGAAGCTGATGTCTTCTTGTCTTGTTTTTATGGACAGATTCATCTAATAACACTAAAAATACGTCCATCTACCTCTTTTGGCGCCAGCAGATCTCATGCACATCATGATGTAAGACTAAATTAAGTACCTAGACTGTCAAGTTAGAGGGCATGTGAACCGTACGATAAATGTGCCTTCCCTGTGTTAAGTTGCTATGAATTTTAAGAGATGGGCTTCATAAGTGCTTTTACACTGAACGGGAAACATTTATTATATACTGGAATATCTACACCTCGCATTTTGAAGAACTTAAGGTACTGCCACACTAAACAATCCCGCTAGCGATCACGATAACGACGCATACTAATGCGATCGCTAGCGGGATTGTTTCTATATCGCTAAGTGCGGCCACATTTAGCGATATAGTTAACGACGCTATCGCCGTTAGCGATCTTCTTAACGACTTTAGCGGTACAAAAGTACCGCTAAATCGCTAAGAAAAGGTGCCACACAGCGATATATACTAAAGGGTATGCCACACTGAACAATATCGCTAACGGGATCGCTAAAAAACGTCACTATTTAGCGATCCCGTTAGCGATGTTGTTCAGTGCGGCATCTGCCAGCGACGAGCTTCCTGCTGTGATCTCGCTCGTCGCTGGAATCGTTCCGGACCCTATTTTCTCGTCGGCGCTCCCGCTGGGTAAGTATATATCGCTAGTGTGGCACCTTTTCTTAGCGATTTAGCGGTACTTTTGTACCGCTAAAGTCGTTAAGAAGATCGCTAACGGCGATAGCGTCGTTAACTATATCGCTAAATGTGGCTGCACTTAGCGATATAGAAACAATCCCGCTAGCGATCGCATTAGTATGCGTCGTTATCATGATCGCTAGCGGGATTGTTTAGTGTGGCAGTACCTTTACCCAGCGGGAGCGCCAACGAGAAAATAGGGTCCGGAACGATTCCAGCGACGAGCGAGATCACAGCAGGAAGCTCGTCGCTGGCAGCTGCCGCACTGAACAACATCGCTAACGGGATCGCTAAATAGTGACGTTTTTTAGCGATCCCGTTAGCGATATTGTTCAGTGTGGCATACCCTTTACAGAAGGGCTCCTCTGAACTCCCATTTTGTCCTTCCTGTTTCTGAGCAAAACAAGTGAAAATCAGCGGAGCAGCAGATCTTTGTTCCATGACAATAGCCGAGAGCAGACAAGCTGCTTATGTTAATGTTTGCATCAAGGGGTTGATTGCTATCTTTGCAAGACTTGGGTGCATTAATCTCTGGCGTCTGCACAGTTCACTTGGTCAAGTGCAGGCAAAGTGTCTTCAAATGAGAATATCAACACAATTGCTCTATTTTCAGTCTATTTGTGCTAACGAGTATATTTTGACTATACATCTGGATTTTAGGAGTGAAAAAATAAGCACCATGCAGTATTTGATGCAGTAATCATTCATCTCAATATGTATCAGTTTGCATATACAATGAGATGTATACTTTGGAGTTGTCACTACAATTAAAAAGGTTTTACAAAATAAAATAACATTTTTCTGAGATTATTTCTGCAAATAGCACCACCCTTGGGCTGTTTAATTTGGTAGCTCATCCCTATTCAGTTCAGTGTTTGCGAATTCTGTAAGAGTTGTAGAGAATTTATTCTTTCCACAAAATCAAAATGTTCTTAATTTTAAGGCTTCGTCAGACATCCTTGATTTTTTTGTTGTAAGCAAAAAATTGTCAAATGTAACCAGTGTTCTGAATCTGATTTTCATCAGAGTTTGGTCAGTGCGTCAGTTTTTACCATCAGAGATTTATCAGCATACAGATCGTCTCTGGGTGCTGTCCGATTTTTTTATTGACAGGTAGACTTACATTGATGAGTTTGATTGGTGACTGAAAATGAAAATGGGACAAGTCTCTGTGTTGTTGTGCAGACCACTCAGTCCACAAAAATACATGGACATATAAACAGGCCCGAGGACTAGAATATGTACAAATTCTATCCATGAGAAACTGAATGAGCCCTTAGAAGGAGTACAACTCTTTCAAGTTCCACCCGTGGGAGACTACCTTGTAAGTCAATGCCCAACTTCTTTAACAGTCAAAAAATCTAACCTGGGTTATTGACAAAACCAGTCACCCATCTGAAAATAATAATGTTTTAGGAAGATAAAGAAACATTCCACTGGCGCAAAACATTCTTTACAAAGCAGGACTTAGGAAATTCTGAGACCCGATTAATCATTGAATTTGCGGCTTTTTTTTCAGCAGTTTTCTCTTATTTTCTGTTTTTTTCCCCACCTAATTTATTATCTGATTTGTGTCTTTTATTGCTTTTTTTAAGTGAACATTTCTTCCCAATGTCTGGCATGTCTCTCCGTAAACGCTTAGGCAGGGAGAGATCTTTCAACCCAGGGTAGTGCGCACGAAGAAGCTACTAGTGATCCACCTATCTAACTAGTGATCCATGCTGCTCAGTTCCCAGTGCCTTGTAATGTTGGTTTTCTCTGAAACACCACAGAGTTTCAGAGTCAAACATATGTGGCTGAGATTATAGAATCAGTGTCTTGGATTGGGCAGGATGCAGTGCCTTGAAAAAGTATTCCTACCCCAAGAACGTTTGCATATTTTCTGAGGAAATAAAATCACGAGTGATCAATTACCTACAGAAGTCACATTATTAATAAACTGAGTCCATGTGTTTGTAATCTATTCTCTACAGTTGTTCTGTGAAGGCTTCAGCCGTTTTTTGAGAGCATTAGGGATCAAACAGCATCATGAAAACCAAGAAAAACACCAGACAGGTAATGGATAAAGTTGTAGAGAAGAGTAAAACAGTGTTAGGTAAAAAAAAAAGCGCAACCTCTGAACATCTCATGGAGCAATGTTCAATCCATCATCCAAAAATGGAAGTAGTTTGGCACAACTGCAAACGTACCAAGACATGGCCATCCACCTAAACAGACATTCCAAGCAAGGACAGCATATATTAGAGAAGCAGCTTAGAGGCACATTGTCACTCTGGTGTTGTAGAGATCCACAGGACAAATATTAGTTGTATACCCACAAATCAGACCTTTATGGAAGAGTGGCAAGAAAAAAGCATTTTTTAAAAACAAGCTATAAGAAGTAGGATTTGTAAAAATCCATGTAGAGGACACAGCTCTGATCAGATGAGATGTCAGGGATCATATTTTGCGATCCCACTTTCAGTCCAGGTTCAGAACTTGCAGCTCTCTGGTGCCCTCCTTACCCTCAGGTCAGTCAGGGAATTACACCTAGGATAAGTAGTCACCAGAAAGGCTGCCTTGCCATGTACTGGCTATTGGGCACTCTAGAGTGAGGGTGATATGTATATCCCCAGTCTCAGGCCAGAAACACACATATAAACCCCCCTTTCTGTCACTGCCAGGGTCTCCCAAATTCCCCAGAACACGTTGCTGCCACCAGCTCCTCGTTTGACACTTAAACCAATATTGGGTCAGGAGTCCACCCATCAGATAGCGTAATTTAGCACGGAGGACGTGGCGGTACGTTATAGAGCAAGGAAAACAAAACTAGTAAAATTTTATAGATTTACTCCAGAAAATATAGGCAGTGTTTACAAAAATACAAAAGATGTTACAAAAGAGACAAAATACAGTATATACAAAACAGTTACAAATAAAAGAGGATTAAAATAAGAACTTACACATCGCAGCCAATGGTATGCCGTGTGGAGGAAGGGGGGACCTTCCCAGAACAATGGGTCCAAATTCATATCTCCCTTTAGCTGATTCCCCAGGTAAAATAACTTTTTAGAACTTCTAGGGATAAATGCAAAACGCTATGTGTGGCAGAAAACACTGCACATCACCCTGAAAATATCATCCCCACCATCACACATGGCGGTAGCAGCATCACGCTGTGTGGATGCATTTCTTCAGCAAGGACAGGAAGCTCATCAGAGTTGATGGGAACATGGATGGAGCTAAATACAGGGCAATCCTGTTAGGGTATGTTTCCACGATAAGGAAACACTAAGGATTTGCTGCGTGTTTGGCGCTGTGCGTTGGCGCAGCGCCAAACATGCAGCGTCCAGATGTTACAGCATAGTGGAGGGGATTTCAAGAAATCCCGTCTCCACTATGCGTAAAAATACGCAGGCGGAAGACCTGTGTTTCCGGACATGCGGCGCGTCTTTTTAGACCGCAGCATGTCCTAGCGTATTGCGGCGACACTGCGTCGCCGCAACGGAAATAACACAGGGCTATGCAGCCCTGCATTCTTTCCGGATGTGTTCCGGAGGTGTCCTGAACACATCGGAAAGAGCGCGCGTCAGAAAGGGGGCGGGGCTTTGGGCGGTGCGGAATTTCCACTCCGTCCAAAGCGCTGTGGTTCCGGACCGTGGAACCACAGCCTTAAACTTACTGGAGGCTGCAAAAGACTTGACAGTGGGGCATAGTTTCACCTACCAGCAGCATACCAACAATAAACACAATGCCAGAATCACAATGGAATGGTTGAGAATGAGATCCAAGCATATTCATATGTTTAAATGGCTCAGCTAAACTCCAGACCTAAATTCCATTGAGCATCCATGTCAAGACTTGGAAATTTCTGTCCACCGCCACTCTCCATCCAATCTCACTGCGCTAGAGCTAGTGTGCAAAGAAGAATGGGAAAAAATGTCACCCTATAGCTGTGCAAACTTGGTAGAGACATTTTCCAAAAAACTTGCAGCAGTAATTGCAGCAAAAGGTGGTCCTTCAAAGTATAGACACAGGGGGCTGAATACAAATGTGTCACAATTTCCATATTTATACTTTTAAAATATTAAGAAAACCATTCATCATTTCCTTTACACTTCACAAATACTTGCTACGTTGTGTTGGTATATCACATAAAACCCCAATAAAATACAATTAAGTTTATTGGTGTAATGTGAAAAAATGTGGAAAACTTCACAGGGTATGATTACTTTTACAAGACACTTTTATATCAACTCTCAGGTTCCCTTTAAGCTCTGTTCCACTTTTTTTGTTCACATGTCTAGCCAATTCTACATGTTTTTGGCCAATTCATCAATTGCTGCAACGTGAAACAATAAAAAGGGTTGTATAACTTTTTATTCTAAAACAAGCACAAAAAAACTTTGACATTGCACCAATTCATCAAACATTGTGCACCTGTTTTTATGAATTTGGTGTAATAAGGGAGAGCACAATAAAATGACAATACAAAAAATAATTTATGCCTGTTTCATACGTCAATAATTCAGTCCAAGTGTCATCAGTGTTTATCATCTGCATTTGGTCAGTGTTTCAGTTTTTACCATCTGTGTATTATTATCAGTGATTTTCACCGATGAAATAAAATGAATGAATTAATTAGAAAACTTCTTTAATCCATTACAATATTAATAACAGACAGCACATAGACTGAACATTGATGCCATCCACATACTGTCCTTGACTTTCAGAGGCCCAAAAATTGTATGGGTAATTTTGATCTATGACTCCAATAAAAACAGACATGTCACAATTATTTTTTTGCGGACACATGGGCATGTAAATAGCATCACAGATTTTAATGGGTATGTGTGCTGTCCGTAAAAAACACATATAGATCACGTACATGAAAAAAGGACATCTGAATGGGGCCTTAAGGATAGTGTGCCAGCAGAAAAGGAATGTGCCAACCAAACACAGCAACGTGTAGGGATTGGAACGCAGCCCTAATAAAAATAATTTTTATATTAAAATCAGGTTTGAGGTGGTGTAGAAATAATATAAAATACACTCAGCAGACTCTCACCTCTCTTCTACTCCGCTGCTTGTGTCCCCCACTGATCTCTTTGCGCTGGAGTTGTCACATGACCACAGCAGCTAATCAGTGACTAACTGACTACTGATCGCCTGCAGTCTTGACATTCCGTTAGAGCTGGAGGAGAGACTGTTTGCTCCCTGTGATAGGTTGATCTTGTACGTGTACAGGTCCTTCTCAAAAAATTAGCAAAAAGTGCTAAATTTCATTATTTTCCATAATGTAATGATTAAAATTAAACTTTCATATATTTTAGATTCATTACACACCAACTGAAATCTTTCAGGTCTTTTATTGTTTTAATACTGATGATTTTGGCATACAGCTCATGAAAACCCAAAAATCCTGTCTCAAAAAATTAGCATATCAAGAAAAGGTTCTCTAAACGAGCTATTACCCTAATCTTCTGAATCAACTAATTAACTCTAAACACATGCAAAAGGTTCCTGAGGCTTTTAAAAACTCCCTGCCTGGTTCATTACTCAAAACCGCCATCATGGGTAAGACTAGCGACCTGACTGATGTCAAGAAGGCCATCATTGACACCCTCAAGCAAGAGGGTAAGACCCAGAAAGAAATTACTCAACAAATAGGCTGTTCCCAGAGTGCTGTATCAAGGCACCTCAATGGGAAGTCTGTTGGAAGGAAACAATGTGGCAGAAAACGCTGTACAACGAGAAGAGGTGACCGGACCCTGAGGAAGATTGTGGAGAAGGACCGATTCCAGACCTTGGGGGACCTGCGGAAGCAGTGGACTGAGTCTGGAGTAGAAACATCCAGAGCCACCGTGCACAGGCGTGTGCAGGAAATGGGCTACAGGTGCCGCATTCCCCAGGTAAAGCCACTTTTGAACCATAAACAGCGGCAGAAGCGCCTGACCTGGGCTACAGAGAAGCAGCACTGGACTGTTGCTAAGTGGTCCCAAGTACTTTTTTCTGATGAAAGCAAATTTTGCATGTCATTCGGAAATCAAGGTGCCAGAGTCTGGAGGAAGACTGGGGAGAAGGAAATGCCAAAATGCCTGAAGTCCAGTGTCAAGTACCCACAGTCAGTGATGGTGTGGGGTGCCATGTCAGCTGCTGGTGTTGGTCAACTGTGTTTCATCAAGGGCAGGGTCAATGCAGCTAGCTATCAGGAGATTTTGGAGCACTTCATGCTTCCATCGGCTGAAATGCTTTATGGAGATGAAGATTTCATTTTTCAGCACAACCTGGCACCTGCTCACAGTGCCAAAACCACTGGTAAATGGTTTACTGACCATGGTATTACTGTGCTCAATTGGCCTGCCAACTCTCCTGACCTGAACCCCATAGAGAATCTGTGGGATATTGTGAAGAGAAAGTTGAGAGACGCAAGACCCAACACTCTGGATGAGCTTAAGGCCACTATCGAAGCATCCTGGGCCTCCATAACACCTCAGCAGTGCCACAGGCTGATTGCCTCCATGCCACTCCGCATTGAAGCAGTCATTTCTGCAAAAGGATTCCCGACCAAGTATTGAGTGCATAACTGAACATTATTATTTGATGGTTTTTTTTTTATTTTGTTTTAAACACTTTTATTTTATTGGACGGATGAAATATGCTAATTTTTTGAGACAGGATTTTTGGGTTTTCATGAGCTGTATGCCAAAATCATCAGTATTAAAACAATAAAAGACCTGAAAAATTTCAGTTGGTGTGTAATGAATCTAAAATATATGAAAGTTTAATTGTAATCATTACATTATGGAAAATAATTAAATTTAGCACTATATGCTAATTTTTTGAGAAGGACCTGTATATATTTTTTAATTAATGTATCATCTTATTTCAGCAGATTATAGAACATGCTATATGTCACAGTAATAACTAATGGAGAACATGAAATGATTTCTTGTTATGGTAGCTCAGTTCATTTTAGGTCAAAGCAAACTCGTGTTTTTACCTTCAAGCATCACATTTATAGAGAGGACTAGAAACCCTGTCATGAGTGAGAACTTGTTAGTTATTTGCTAACAAGGAAGACATTGCTCTCACCATTTGCGCACCAGCTGTGGTCTGTCTAGGCCGTTAACTCCACAGCAATTATTATAAATCAGGTCGACAATCTGTATGTGCATCAGACACGTCCTTTACCGTCAGTCAAGAGATCTTATTAGCTTGTCACAAGGGTGCAAGGAGGGAATTCTTTGTTATAGACCACACTAGAAGAAGCTGACATCAACACTCCCTTACTCCCCTGTCGAGAGTATAAGCATTTATCATATCTACAAAAATAGTCAGATTTCCCATCTTTCTCTCCCATTTTTGAAACCACTTATCCATAATATTAATAATATTTTTTGGGTACATGACCATTACTAAATATATGACACTGTAAAAATAAATCTCAAATTACAATAAATATGAAAATTATTTAGACTTGAGAGTCTAAATATTTTTCTATCTACTGACTAACACGGTACGAAGATACACATCTTTCCTATAATAAATATAAAAAAACTCAGTATTTGTAACCCAAAATCAAGAGTGGGACAATCAGAGGAAAAGTATAATAGAAACACGTCACCACTTCGTTATTTTTAACCGTTTCCTGGTTTTGGCTTACAAATACTGAGGTAAAATACTGACCAAATACTCTACGTGTTAATGTGGACTAAGAGTATGTGAAAAATTCTTTTTAAGGCTGATTCCGTTCAGAAAACCATCTAAAAAGCCACTAACTAACCTATCAAAAGAATGAACATTTACATTTCTATGTAAAATGCACTTGATGTTCATATGTTCAGGCTTTTTGGGCGTGTTTTAACCACTTCAGGTAAAGAGAGGTGGTGAGCTGACCACTCTTCGGGTGTTTCCCCCTGAAAACTCTCTATACTTTGACAGTATTTTTACTTGAAAAACAGTTTAATGGACCGAAAAGACATCTGGAAAACACAAGCAATATTGATGCTGAAAAAATGCTCAAAAACCTCTAGCATTCAAATGTGTCAAAAATGTGTTCAAGACACGGATAGTAATAAAGACGATTAAGGAAAAAAATGCTGAAGTTTTGTGAATATTTTTCATCTTGAAAAACCTGGCTGGTTCAACTGCCTTATAAAGATGTTGTGTGCACTTGCCCTTAGGGGTTTCTTGTTTGGTTGACTTTTATGCGAAAAATGCGATTAACCGTTTCAGTGAAGGTTTAGCTAAGATCTGCTGGATCAGGCATTGTGTGATGCCTTATTTCTAGAATTTAAAATGGAACATAGAATCCACGAGGGTAGTACCCTGCTTGGGGCGTCCCTCTATTAACCTTGCTCTGGAAGCTATATACCGTATTGCAAGGTTACTCATTCTTTCAAATGGGCACCTTGTATGACCATTGGTGCCTCAGGATATGTTATATACAGAAAGTATGAGCCTAGTTCATCAAAATATCAAAGGTGTCCCTAAAAGGAGGATTCCAGCTGATACTATTTATCAACTTTTCACTGGGAAAGGAGTTTTTACAACAGTATAAAGGGTCTATATATTTTTAAGACATACTCCTAGGCCATGAATGCCTCTGTAATACAGAATGTGATGAAACATGTTAAGACTTTCTTTCTAACTGATGTGTTGTAAAAAAGTCTATTCAGCCAAAAACATTTTGCTTCTATGAGCATTAAATTATGGATCCTTCAAACTATATGTATCTATACTACGGCCATGTGCATGTGATCAGAAGGTGACAGGCCATCGAAAACATGCCTAAAAAGTGCCTTAAACATCAAGGTTTTGTTCAACACTGTTTCCCGGGATGCCAGTGTTGCCCATTTGACCCAACAGCTCCCAAAAGCTGTGGCATGTGCTGATCAGTTACAGACAGGAACTGTCCTAAATTTTCAATAACAATCCCATAAAATTCATGACTTATCCCACAAAAGCTAAATTAGTTTTATCCCACTTAAAAGTGGAACCATTCCCTCCGGTCTTGACCATTCTCAGGATAGTCCTGAGGTTGGGTCTTAAATGTCTTTATTTTATGAAAGGAAACCGAACGGAGGTATCACTTATGCACTGCTGAGATGGAATAGTCCTGGTGAGACTGTATGGTATGGCTGTCTTTTATGCTGTGTTTCTTGAAAAAAAATGAATTTTTTTGGCTTTTTTTTCAAGAAACCCAATATAAAAAGCAGACATACCATACAATCTCACCAGGACTATTCCATCTCAGCAGAGCATCAGTCATGCCTCCGTTCGGTTTCCTTTTACATTTTGGGTCGTTTTCTCGACCGGTATCTGTGCAGCAACTGGTATATGCCGTTTATGTGTTGGCATTAAGTACCTCAGCAAGGTGAGTGTATCTCCACTTTTGCCTGACACCCCATTGTCATTGGATTAGACCCTATTGCGCTTTCTCTCTTCCCAGTTATTTTCGTATTTTATTTTATGAACATAGATATTGGTATGGTTGTAGTCAGGTAAACAAGATATTTCTATTATTAGTATAATTACTACTATTACGACAATGCTACTTTTTGCTTGAAATTAAAGACCTTAGGTATAATGTTTTACTCATATGTCATCATTGACTGTTCGATTGTTGCGGTACCTCTGGTGCTTATTTGGAGATGCCAACATAATCAGTCAGCTGATATTATGGTGTCTGACCTAAAGGACTGTACTGTCATCACTGACATTTTCATGTTCTCCATATTCTTTTACTTTCAATCCATATAGCTCCTTTGTACAGGGTAAGACAACTCAATAAGAGATGTGTACACTTGGGAACCATAGGGTGATAAATGGAGTGCTTAATAGGTCCATAACACACACTGGTAGGATTTCTGCGTGCTCGCGCTGCTTTATTGTGTGCATGATCTCTAATTACAAACTGGATTCAATATCAAAAAGCTGTAAAAATTGTTCAGTTATTTTATATAAAAAAATCAATGCCTACTAAACTAGATTTAATTTTCTGGTGCATGGACAGCCCAAAATATTCGGCAAATTTATTAAGAGATTTGTTCTCCTGCCTCTTAATAAATTTGGCATTTCTTATTCGGAAAGGCTTTTTGTCAGAAATACTGGCATATAAAACATCAGTCTTGATAAATGTCCCCTTATGTCGGTTGCGTACTGCAAACTGATGTACTACTGTATCTCTATGAACTGACCTTATCTTATTGACAATGTCTCTTATGGCCGTTGCTTCTATAACTATTGATTTACTCACATTACACAGCTCAAAAAATGTTGCACAGTTAAGATTTGATAGCGTTACAGTTCATTTGGTGCAAGTCCATGTGAACTGACAAATACTCCAGAATCTAAAAAAGCTTGTAATTTTAAAAAAGAGTTTAATGTCTACTATGTGAGATGGCTATGAGTCAAGATTGCTCTTGATCCACAAGGTGTTAGAGGTTCCATCCTTTTTTTTCAGGATGTGTAGGCTCTTCCATAGCTACCATGTTGATGCACCTATAAAGTCGAGTCCATGGCTTGGCTTTATAGGAGCGTACTAATATTCTTATTTACTGCAATACTGTGATGTATATAGAAAAATCAACAATCCCTAGAGGGACTAAAAAATTAAATTAAGTTTAAAAATATATACCTAATAAAAATTAAAAAATTGAATAATTTTCCATCTCCCAGCTTCAAGATAAAGAAATATAAAGACAAACATTTCATATTGTTATATTCATGGAAGTATGATCTATCAAAATGTAAAATCATTTAAACCGTACGTTAAACACACACGCAAAAATTTTCATACTACTAAATTGATGTTTTATGTTTGCTTCACTACACCCAAAACATAATTGAGCGCACAAAAATGCAAGCTGTCACACAGCTCCAGAGAAAAATAAAAATTCCAAGTCTCAGAAAACGATGAAGCAAAACTAATTTTAATTTCCGAAGTTCTGAATTTTTTTTTTACTACTACCATTTATTATATATATTGACTCCTGATGAAGCATTTATGAAACGCACATTGTGTGTGCCTCGTGGGTAAGCCACAATACTCATGACATTTCAGCATGTACTGATCATCACTTGATTCAGTGATTTTCATGGCAATGTGATCCACTAACTATGTGTACTTGATCTCATACTAACCTCTAATTCTTTTTTGCATTCTGCATGAGTACATATGTTCACTTAGTCATTTGTGCCATATGCTTAGTAAAAGCTATATTTAATTTGTCATTGTGATTACTTCTGGTCTCGTACTTCTTGTTATATTGTTTTTTTTTTCGTGCTATTTTATGTATATAAATAGCAAAGTTTAGAATTGCCTTAATCATACTAACCTGAAGAACCAAGTTTCCAGGTCATTTTTAGCATATAATGAAAGCTATAAAACGGAAATCAAAAAAAATTTCAAAATTGCATTTTTTTCCCTGTTTTCCAGGACATTACATTGTAATTTTAATGATGGCACTCAAAACTACAACTCATCTTGCAAAAAACAAGCCCTTATATGCTTATCTCGGTGGAAAAAGAAAAAGAAAAATTATTGCTTTGGAAAGACGGGTGGAGGGAGGGGAGGTGTAAGAAAAAATGAGAGTACAAAAAAGAAGACCAATTATTTCATGTGTGGGTACCCTTACTGAGCAGCTATCTCAGGGTGCCTCTATCTGCATAGAGGGTATTCTTAAACCTCTGGTAAAGGATACACCCAGCTAGATTCAGGACACAACTGACCTATTAAATAAACTAGCAGCAATAGGTCCTCTCCCAGAAGGAACCATCCTGGCCACCATGGATGTGGAATCTTTGTACTCTAATATCCTACACCAGGATGGATTAAACGCCTGCAAATTCTTCATGGAAAACACAGGAACTGATGGTGATTCTGTGGTGAAACTTATAAAATTCATCCTCACCCACAGTAACTTTGAATTTAACAACAAGATATATATACAGGAGACTAGCACAGCTATGGGAAGTAAAAAGGCTTCACAGTATGCAAATCTTTTCATGGCCAAGCTTGAAAGTGACTTTTTGTCCCCATATCCTATCAGGCCTCTGGCCTACTACCGCTGCATTGATGATATTTTAATCATCTGGATGGAGTCTGAGCCACAGCTAAAGACGGTCCATTAACAGTTTTATCGATTTCATCCCACCATCAACTTAACACTCAACTACTCCAGTACTCAGACTAACTTTTTGGACACCATCATTAAGCTAAAGAATAATGAAATAGAGACATCCCTGTATCAGAAGCCAATCGACCGTCCAACATACAGTCCAGACCACACCTTCTCATTTAAAGATTTTTCTGTATTTTCATGACTATGAAAATTGTACATTCACACTGAAGGCATCAAAACTATGAATTAACACATGTGGAATTATATACTTAACAAAAAAGTGTGAAACAACTGAAAATATGTCTTATATTCTAGGTTCTTCAAAGTAACCACCTTTTGCTTTGATGACTGCTTTGCACACTCTTGGCATTCTCTTGATGAGCTTCAAGAGGTTGTCACCAGAAATGGTCTTCCAACAATCTTGAAGGAGTTCCCAGAGATGCTTAGCACTTGTTGGCCCTTTTGCCTTCACTCTGCGGTCCAGCTCACCCCACACCATCTCGATTGGGTTCAGGTCTGGTGACTGTGGATGCCAGCTCATCTGGTGTAGCACCCCATCACTCTCCTTCTTGGTTAAATAGCCCTTACACAGCCTGGAGGTGTGTTTGGGGTCATTGTCCTGTTGAAAAATAAATGATGGTCCAACTAAACGCAAACTGGATGGAATAGCATGCCGCTGCAAGATGCTGTGGTAGCCATGCTGGTTCAGTATGCCTTTAATTTTGAATAAATCCCCAACAGTGTCACCAGCAAAGCACCCTCACACCATCACACCACCTCCTCCATGCTTCACGGTGGGAACCAGGCATGTAGAGTCCATCTGTTCACCTTTTCTGCGTCGCACAAAGACACGGTGGTTGGAACCAAAGATCTCAAATTTGGAGTCATCAAACCAAAGCTGTTATGATTTGGTAGCTGAGGAGAGCAGGCAAAAACGGCAATACACCAGAGAGTTTGGAATCTACTGGATTGCTGTACCCTGACTAACCACCACAACTAAAGGCAGCCGTGGAGCGTACCTACGTTGGTCCTAGACGCCTCGTCACAGCCTGACAGGTTAACCACACCTAAAGATAGAAAGAGGAAAGCTATCTGCCCCTGAGCAGATCCCCAAAGAACATAGGAAGCCCCCAAACATGTAATGGCGGTTAGACAAGAGGAAATACAGACACAGACAGAAAATAGTATGAGCAAACATTGGGGCCCAATCTGCCTTGACAGAAAAGGATAGGAAGGATACTTATTGCAATCCAAAAAAAACCCTAAAAAAATCCAACGCTACTAATTGCAAAAACACCTGAGATCACACGACCTCTACCACCTAAATTAGTTCTCTGGTGTAACAAAACGAAGCCGCAGCCACTGAAAAAACTGGAAAGGCAAATGAACAAATAACAGTGGCTCCAGAGGAACTGAGAGGAGCCCAAGCTCCCCGGGGGGGGGGAAACCTGGCTAACCTCACAGAAATGCAGAGAAATATGCAAATGGTAAGCACAATAACAAAAAACAGAAAATATCTTATCTGAGAGCAGGAGAAGAGGCAAGACTCAGCAAGCTTCCAAGTGAACCAGGAAACAACGTTGAGACAAGAACAATTGATCACCGGCAACCATGATGGGAGGGAACCTCCCTTATATCCAGCCAGTCTGTAATTCCTGATTGCCAATCCTCATTGAATGGTTCAGCACTGTCTGCAACCACCAGAGGGAGCTTCTGCTCAGAATTCATTTCTAATACATTCACAACACAAAGCACAGATTTCCACTGGTCTAATGTCCATTCCTTGTCTTCTTTAGCCCAAACAAGTCTCTTCTGCTTGTTGCCTGTCCTTAGCAGTGGTTTCCTAGCAGCTATTTTACCATTAAGGCCTGCTGCACAAAGTCTCCTCTTAACAGTTTTTTGTAGAGATGTGTGTGCTGCTAGAACTCTGTGTGACATTGACCTGATCCCTAATCTGAGCTGCTGTAAACTTGCGATTTCTGAGGCTGGTGACTCGGATAAACTTATCCTCAGAAGCAGAGGTGACTCTTGGTCTTCCTTTCCTGGGGCGGTAACTCTTTGTAGCGTTTGATGGTTTTTGCAACTGCACTTGGGGACACTTTCAAAGTTTTCCCAATTTTTCGGACTGACTGACCTTTATTTCTTAAAGTAATGATGGCTACTCGTTTTTCTTTACTTGGCTGCTTTTTTTCTTGCCATAATACAAATTCTAATAGTCTATTCAGTAGAACTATCAGCTGTGTATCCACCAGACTTCTGTACAACACAACTGATGGTCCCAACCCCATTTATAAGGCAAGAAATCCCACTTATTAAACCTGATAGGGCACATCTGTGAAGTGAATACCATTTCCGGTGACTACCTCTTGAAGCTCATCAAGAGAATGCCAAGAGTGTGCAAAGCAGTCATCAAAGCAAAAGGTGGCTACTTTGAAGAACCTAGAATATAAGACATAATTTCAGTTGTTACACACTTTTTTGTTAAGTATATAATTCTACATGTGTTAATTCATAGTTTGATGCCTTCAGTGGAATGTACAATTTTCATAGTCATGAAAATACAGAAAAATCTTTAAATAAGAAGGTGTGTCCAAACTTTTTGTCTGTACTGTACCTTAAATGGGACAGTTTCCATCCAAAGCACATACAAAACTCTATTGCATACAGCCAAGCCATCAGATACAATCGTATATGTTCCAACCCCATGGACAGAGATGAACACCTTGGTCTGCCTCAGAAAGACCTTTTTGAATCAGGGCTACCATCTAAGAACAATTGAAAATCAAATTACAAGAGCCACCAGAATATCAAGGAATCACCTGCTACATTGCAAAGCTAAAGAAGAAAATAATCGGGTGCATCTAGTAGTCACCTACAATACAAATTTGGAAGTGCTAAGGGGAGCTGCACGGAAATTACAATCTTTACTAGAAAAAGATGCCTGATTACTATCCATTTTTTCAGACCCCTCACTACTGTGTTTTAGGCAGCCCCCAAATCTAAGAAGCATGATTGTCAGAAGCTCCCTGTCCTCTCAAACAGCTGCAGGAACCTTTCCTTGCAACAAGAAAAAATGTAAAACCTGTCCATTTATAATGACCATGGACAAGATAAGGATCCCCAACTCCCATCAGGACTACAAGATCCCAGGTACTTTCCGCTGCATCACATCTAATGTGGTGTACTTAATTATTTGTACTAAATGTCCAACTGGGGATCTGTATGTGGGGGAGACAGAGCAAAATCTAAGAACAAGGATGAATTATCATCGCCACACAATAAGAGAAAAAAGAATGGATCTACCTGTGGCCAAACACTTTTTATCCCTGATCACAGCACCATGGACATGAAATCAAATTATTTGTATTGAAAGGTAATTTGAGATCTCAGAGAGACAGAAGAGTCTGGAAGTATAAACTCATAACAACTTTTGACATACTCAGTGCAGGAATGAATGTGTTGCATGGATTTATGTCTTTTTACATCAATTAAGGAATTTGCTCCTAAGACCTTGTGGGGGCATCACAACACAAAACCAGACCCTAATCTGAGGACAATAAAACTTTCACACTTCTTATCTATGAACTATGTCCAATATTTATGGTCACAACTGTCTATCACTCTCCCATAATGATGTATTATTTATGAGCTGTGTTGTGCATAAATATGTGATTCTTCAGATTTTGTGTTAGTCAATGCCTGATGAAGAGACCTGAGTAGTCTGGAAAGCTTGCAATTTGCTCCCATCTTTTCAGTTAGCCATTAAAAGGTTTCAACCACTGAGGACTCTCGATTCTGAATATTTTTTAGTACAAAAAAGGAAATGATTTGATTACAAAAGTGATAGTTCTGATTGCTTGAAGTCTACGCCATGTACCTTGAACTCTTACAATACATTGTAAGCTGATTCATGCTTTTCATTTTTTTTACTTCAGTTAACCGATTATCTTTATTACAGAACACTGTTTTATACTTTTGCTCTAGTTACCAGGAGCGATAAAGCACAATAATTGAAATCCAAATAAGGATAAATTAGAGAAAAGTACAAAAAAGAAAATCTTTGTTTTTCACAAACTTCTGCAAATATCACTTATTAATAGTCATTCGGATAATTCCAACTGCAATAGACCATTTCATGGGTTTAGTAAAGAACATCATTACTTTGAATTCAAACGATTATCTTGACTAGAGTTGAGCGAAACAGGTCGGTCAGATTAAAAAATCACTGACTTTCGCCACTACCGTGTACCGGCTGGTATCACAGACAAATACATGCTGACTATCTGTGTGTGACTCCGGAAATATATACGGAGATTTCCAATTACCCCTAGACTGTATACAGCTGTACGCTTGTGATACAGTACCTTTTTTCTGCTTTTTATATTCTGGTCTAATCCATACTGAGCCTGTGAGCATCTGTGTGTTACTCCGGCAATATATACAGAGATTTAAAATTACCCCAACACTGTATATAGCTGTACACTTCAGATACAGTACCCTTTTTCTGCTTTTTATATTCTGGTCTAATCCATACTGAGTGAGCATCTGTGTGTTACTCCGGCAATATATACAGAGATTTAAAATTACCCCAACACTGTATACAGCTGTACGCTTCAGATACAGTACCCTTTTTCAGCTTTTTATATTCTGGTCTAATCCATACTGAGCCTGTGAGCGTCTGTGTGTTATTCCGGAAATCTATATGGAGATTTACAATTTACTCCTATAATATATACACCTGTTATCTTCAGATACAGTACCCTTTTGCAGCTTTTTATATTCTGGTCTAATCCATACTGAGCCTGTGAGAGTCTGTGTGTTACTCTGGAAATCTATACGGGGATTTACAATTTACCCTTATACTATATACACCTGTTATCTTCAGATACAGTACCCTTTTTCAGCTTTTTATATCCTGGTCTAATCCATACTGAGCCTGTGAGCGTCTGTGTGTTACTCCGGAAATCTATGCGGAGATTTACAATTTACCCATATAACATATACACCTGTTATCTTCAGATACAGTACACTTTTTCAGCTTTTTATATTCTGGTCTAATCCATACTGAGACTGTGAGCGTCTGTGTGTTTATCTGGAAATCTATACGGAGGTTTACAATTTTCCCCAACACTGTATAGAGCTGCACGCTTCTGATTCAGTACCATATATCTGCTGATATTTTTAGTTCATTTTCCAAAACATGAGGAAGTATGGTGGAAGAGGCCGTGGACGTGGGCGGGGGGGCAGCTGGTACTGATGGTGGTGGTGATGCATCTGCTGGTAGTGCCAAAAGCACAATAGCACCTAAGGCAGGAGGTGTTGAGCCGGCATCATCGTCTGGCTCAAGAAGGCCTGGAAGGGTCCCTTTTCTGGGAGTAGGTAAACCGCTTTAAAAGCTGGAGCATCAGGAACAGGTTTTGGCTTACATTGCCGAAACAGCCTCCAGCTCTATCGCCTCCTCTTCTGAAGTTTCAAAAAATGCAAGCACTGAGTCGTCAGTGCAGGCTCCTGGTCAGGAACAACACCTTTCCTTGTGTCCTTCAAGTGAAGGATGCGGCAGGCCACACTTCAGATTACTCCATGGAGCTCTTTTCACATACCTTGCCTGGGTTATCAAGTCAAATCCTGAATTCCCCAGACCAAGATGAATATGACATGGAGTGCACTGATGCACAGCCACTGCTATATGATTCTGCTGGTACATTCACCCAGAGCACTGCATTGCCCTCGCAGTCTACTGAGCCAGATTCTGACCCTGATGATACTCAGGTGCCCCTTCCCGCATACTATACCACCTTACACGGTGACACAGAGGAAGGTTCAGATGAAATTGAAGAGGAGGTGATGGATGACCCAGTTGTTTACCCCGGTTGGCATACATTGGGTGAAGAGGGTGCCACTGGCAATAGCTCAGAAGAGTAGGAGGATCCGCAGCAGGCATCGACATCGCAGCTGCAGTTATCTGGCAGGCCCGTAGCAGTCCAAAAACATGTTAAAAAAACAAAAAGAGTTGCAGGACAGCGTGGCCAGATGGTCAAATTAGCACAGCGTGCAAGCCCTGAAAATTTATCCCATAGTAGGAAGAGTGCAGTGTGGCACTTTTTTGACCAAAATCCTATTGATGAGGCAAAGGTTATCTGGAAGGAGTGCGGAAGGACCTTTAGCCGAGGGAAAAATCTCCGAAAATTGAATACCAGTTGCATGCTTATACATTTAAACACCATGCACTTTCAAGCGTGGACGGACTACAAAACCTCAATGGCTTTGAACGCCTACATTGCCAAACTGATCTCTTTAGAGATGATGCCCTTCAGTTTGGTTGAAAGCACAGAGTTCTGAGAGCTCATGGCCTACGCTGTCCCACACTAAGACCTACCCAGTCGGCACTTCTTTTCTAGAAAAGCCATCCCTGCCCTCCACCTGCATGTGAAAGACCGCATTGTCCATGCACTCAAGCAACCAGTGAGTGGAAATGTGCACCTCACAACAGATGCATGGGCCAGTAGGCATGGCCAGGGCCGTTACATGTCCATCACTGCGAACTGGGTTAATGTGATGGATGCAGGGTCCACAGGGGACAGCGGCGGTGGGACAGTGTTGCCTAGCCCATGGTATAGGCAACAGTTGGCTGTAGGCGTTCGACCCTCCTCCTCCAGAAGCAAAAGCTTGTCGACAGAGCGAAGTCGCATGAGCACTCCGTCCGCAGCTGCCAGTGTTGTACACGAGGTGTCCCACTATCGAACAGCTAGTGGTAAGCGTCAGCAGACTGTTTTAAAGATGATGTCTTTGGGTGACAACAGACTCACCGCGGATGTACTGGCCGACTACTTGCAGCGAGAAACTGAGTCATGGCTGGGCAGTCTACATCTTGAGCCAGGCAAGGTAGTCAGTGATAACGGCCGTAATTTTGTGGCGGCTATAGCCCTGGCAAAACTCAGACACATACCTTGCCTGGCTCACACTTTGAACCTGGTGGTGCAGTGCTTCATAAATAATTATCCGGAGTTACCAGCCCTGCTCCATAAGGTGCGAAGACTGTGCTCGCACATCCGTCGCTTGCCCGTAGACTCCAGTCGTATGCAGAGGCTGCAGCGATCACTCCACCTCCCCAAGCACCACCTAATCATAGACGTTGCAACAAGGTGGAACTCCACCATGCACATGGTTGAGAGGCTGTGCGAACAGAGGCAGGCTGTAATGCATTTGTGGGAGGATACACAGGCAGGCAGTTTGAGGGCAGACATGGAGTTGTCGGGTGTGCAGTGGTCAAAGCTGAAAGACCTCTTTAAAGTCCTTCAGTGTTTTGAGGAATGCACATGGCTGGTAAGCGCAGATGACGCCATCATAAGCATGAACATCCCACTTATGCGTCTGCTCATGCAAACTTTGACACACATTAAGGATCAGGCATCTGCAGCGGAGGAGGAGGAGGAGGAGGGAAGCCTTGATGACAGTCAGCCATTATCTGCTCAGGGAACTGTCTTGGACGAGGTGGAGGAAGAAGAGGAAGAGGAGGAGGAGGATGAGGGGATGATTATTTTGGGGAGGAGGATGCTTCTCAGGGGGCAAGAGAAAATGTTGGCTTGCCAAGGTCAGGTACAGGGTTTGTGGTGATTGGAGGGATGTGGATTTGGCAGAAAGTGCTCCCCCACCCACCATTGGCAGTGCATCATTGACACCTGGAACATTGACCCACATGTGTGATTATGTCTTGCGGATCCTAAGAAGGGACCCCTGCATTGCCAAATTTATGAAGGATGACGACTACTGGTTGGCCAGCATCCCCGATCCATGCTATAAAGGCAAATTACAGAACATCATGCCACAGGAGAACCAAGAGCTAATATTGGCGAACAAACAAGCAACTCTGGTAAACCGTTTGTTAGAGGCATTCCCAGCACACAGCAGCGGTGCAGGTTCTACCACGAGCCGTACTGGGCAACATGGAAGAGGTGTTCGTGGTGCACACAGCTGAAGTGGCGTTGGAGACAGGGGTTTCATGACCATGTTGTGGACTGATTTCTCTAGTACCGCTCACACGACTGGAAATACTGAATCGATTGCAACAGACAGGATACAGCAGTTGTCAATTATGGTTCAAAATTACCTCTCATCCCCTATCGATGTTCTCCCTCACAGTTCATTCCCCTTTGACTACTGGGCCTGTAAACTGGACACCTGGCCTGAATTGGCACAACATGCCTTACAGGAACTCGCTTGCCCTGCTGGTAGTGTGCTATCAGAAAGAGTCTTCAGTGCTGCTGGATCAATCCTGACATAAAGAAGGACTCGGCTGTCAACCCAAAATGTAGGTGATCTCACCTTCATTAAAATGAACCATGCCTGGGTTTCAAAGGATTTTGTACCACCTTCCCCTGATAACACATAGGTTGCCAGAAAAATGGTTTGCTTTGTCCTCCTCTTCCTATGACTTCTCCAATTCCTACATTTGCAGCTGCTGAACGTCTAGCCTACGCCTCAACATATGCCAGTTTTTCCACCTCCCTAACTGGGCTGTTCCCACCCACGGCCGGTGTCAGCACCTGGCGCACCCGGGCAGGTGCCGGGGCCCTGAGCAGGTGGGGGGGCCCACTCACCTTCAGAGACATGACGTACTATGAGGGGCCCTGTGCCAGTGCCGGCATCCATGAGTGTGCCCCCCTGCTTGCTCAGGGCCCCAGCACTTGCAATACTTACCTCTCCCTGCTCCACTGCTGTGACGTCTTCCGCATTTCCTGACAGTGACATTCAGGTCAGAGAGCGCGAACAGTGCAGAGAGCTGGAAGATGGTGACGCTGAGGAGTCCAGAGTAGAGCAGTGCCCAGCGAGGAGAGGTATTTCATTTTTTTTATGTTTGGAGCAATATATGGGGAGCATTATACACTGGAGAATTATATATGGGGCCCTTCATACACTGGAGCAATATAAATGGGGCCCATCATACACTGGAGTCTCATATATGGGGCCCATTATATACTGGAGCATCATATGGGGCCCATTATATATGGAGCATTATACAGGCCCATCATACACTGGAGCATCATCTATGGGGCACATCATATACTGGAGCATCATATGGGGCCCATTATATATTGCGCATCATAAGGGGCACATTATATATGGAGCATCACCTGGAGCCCATTATATATGGAGCATTATATATGGGGACCATTATATTTGGAGCATTATATGGGGCTCATCATATACTAGAGCATCATATGGGGTTCATTATTTATGGGGCATCATATAGGGCCCTTTATATAAGGAGCATCATATGGAGCACATATGGGGCCTATTCTGTATGGAGCATTATATGGAGCCCATTCTGTATGGAGCAATATATGGGGCTCATTATTCTGTATAGAGCAATATATGGGGCTCATTATTCTGTATGGCGCACTATGTGGTGCCCATAATACTGTATGGAGGACTATGCTGTCCGTTTTTTGAGCTATTGTAGAATTTACAATAGATATCACTCATGTAATGTAAGAAGTGAAGTATTTGGCATTGTACTATACCTATATTTCTCTGCCGTATCGGAGCATCATGAATTGTGGTATGTGTTAAAGGGGCCCACTGAGACTCTTCCGCCTGGGGCCCACGAAAACCTGGAGCCAGCTCTGCCCCCCCCACAACTTTAGCCAAATAACCCCAGTTTTCAATGCATTACTATTATTATAAAGTAAATTAAGGTTGACAAGCTTAAATAATAAGAATTGATGTCGTTGGCATTGAAATTGGCACTGTAGGTGTGTTTACTGTCCTCCACTCACTGGCAACTTTTATTCCCCATTGACTTGTATTGGGGTCGGGTTAGTCGGCCGACTTCTTTCGACTCGACTTTTGGGAAAGTCGGGTGGCCCGAAACCCGACTCGACCCTCCCGGACGCAAAGTCACTCATCTCTAATCTTGGCCCATTACTAATGAAAAAAAACAAAACAATTAACCTTCCAAGCCATTAACACATGATAGCATTTAACTTGTTACTAAGCTTAAAAGATGAGTAATAGGGTAACATCTTAATAGCCACTGGTTACATGAGGATGCTCATGTTTTTTAAAGGGCTCTAAAACTAGAGATTTTTAATTGTCTTGCTGAAACAATAAGTTTTGAAGGAATCTTCCAGACAACCCAGATGTTAAAGGGATTTAATGCATGTTTTAAAGTTTAGGGAAGTTTCTAAAATAAAAAAGCCATACTTACTACCAGAATTCAGTCCTGCTCCGGCGCTGTCGTTTCGATGTTCTCAGGTAGATCAGAAGTACTGACACCCTGTCCACAAGTAACCTGAGGTGACTGCTCAGCTGTGGGGTCAGGTGACTGATGGTCAAGATGTCATCACTTCTGCGTTGGTGGAGACTGTTAGGCAGCAGCTTAGCTGAAGTGTCAGGTGGATTGCAGTGGTAAGTGGCTACTTTATTTTTTTTTAGCCAAGAAGAGAAGTGTGGCACTATCGAGAAAACACCTCCCGTCTACTGTACATCAGAGGTATAACCACTGAAGGTGCACTATATACACTGCACTCACAAACAGCAGTCGAAATGACATATATGTCGAAAGAAAAACCAGTGGCATTCACCATCACTTAAAATCCATATTCTTCAATTTCTCAATCTGTAGCTGTGCCATTTTATTTTAGATCAGAAGGCCGGCTGTGGAATCAAACTGCACACGCGTCACCTACGCAAATGGGCAAAAATACAAACATGAGGCAGGTTGCTAAAAAATCAGTGACCTGCCATTGCAACACCGGAGGCAGGAAAAGGGGCCGGACCAGGAGGAGAAGACAATACCCGCATTCCAACTCTGTGTACTGAAATATCATTAGAAGAAAACTTTATACACTAACAGATCGGATTTATTCACTAAATGTATCAATTTAAAAAGTATAACAGGGCCTTTATGACCATGCCTTTACTTTATATTGCTAAAGGCAGGTTCTCTTTAAGCAGAAGACATACATGAATACACTGGATATTTCCTATGAAACTGCAGCTGATATTTACCTTTTTTCATACGTGGTAACTTATAAGCAACAGTTTTGAAAGTTTTGTAATCTACATCTAATATATTCATAAAGTAAAACTTCAAATCCCAAGAGCCACAGGTGCTTTGTTAACAGTGCTTTCTTTTGCAAAATAATTAGGAAATGATTGTTAGTGAGGGGAAAAAAATACTCATATTTAACATTTGCCCGCAGATAAAGCTACGAACGATTTCTGAAAACAGATTACATTTTCAACCAAAATTCCTTTGTTCCAATTTACTTTCATGATTTTTTATACTGTTTTTGATCCCTTTTATTTCCTATTTCTCTTTGAACTCAGAATAGAATTCGGTGTACAATGAAGTAAAGGTCCCACAATAAATAAATATTGAATCTCCGTACTTGAACAATGGTCCAAAATCCTGCAGGATGCGCCAAAATTGTAAGGTCTGTGTCATATTTCTATTAAAAAGGAATATTCAGGGTTCACACAAGAAACAGTGCATTTAATCAGCAAAGCCTATTACTACCCAAAATTGTTCTTTAACAAAAAACCTCACTTTCTGCTTGTGACTATCACCAATCTGGGTTTCCACAGTAGCATAAAAAATTCAAGTTGAAAATTTTATATGAGTGTGAACAGAAAAAATAGTTGAAAAGTAGCTAACACCAATGTGGAGTTGACATTTTTGTATCATAATATAACTGTATGCCCTAGATTGGTGACTTTTTAAAATATACTGCAATAACAAAAAAATTCAGAAGCTGCCCCAATGTACCCTGAATGGGCCCAACTTTCTAAGAAAATCAGAAATGAACTTCAGGGTCTAGTGATCTTGTCATGCAAAGTGGGTTTTCGCAACCTTCCGCAGCCGTTCTTGCAGTTAAAGGGCGAGATATCGTGAATGGTACAGTAATCGCAATGAAGATCTTACCTTTCAGCGACAGTTTAAGAAAGTGCTGGAAAGTGCAAGGTCTCACTATTTTACTGTAAGAGTGACCGCGTAAGAGTGGGGGATCTGGGATCCCACAAAAAGGAAATTCGGACCTGAGTTTGCTACAAATTTCGGCCCAGTTTGCTAGAAGGCAGGCCCTATCCCATGACATTGGAGCTACTTTAAAAAGGTTTTGAGACAATACGACTGGAAAAAAATGGGTTAATCTGTGCTACCATCAAAGAAGAATGAGGAATGTAGAATCCATATGTAAGTTGTCTATTCGTCAATGCGTTTCGAAGTTTAGAACAAACCACAATCACTTTAAAAAGGTTTTGTCATGGATTATATTTAGAGAGGTAAACAATCTGTGGCTGCTCACTGTAATATTATATTTAAAAAAGCAGCCCCAGATTGTAGATATGTACTTTTTAATTATTTTGTTTTGTTCAGAGGCATAGAATATTTTCAACTTGGATTTTTGATGACCTTGCGCAAACTAATCCGCCAGGAAAATAATTATCTTGCTACTTGCTTCCTGCAGATTACACACAGAGAAGAGGGTTTGCCCACTAAATGACAATGAATGAATTAAGCTAAATGTGTATGCTGACTCAGTGGTTAGCACAGTTGCTTAGCAGCATTGAGGTTTTGGGTACAAATCCCACCAAGGACAAGACCTGCAAGGAGTTTGTATGTTCTCCCCGTGTTTGTGTGGGTTTCCTCTGGGTTCTCTGGTTTTCTCCCACAGTCCAAAGACATACTGATAGGGAATTTAGATTGTGAGCCCCAATGGGGACAGTTATGATAAAGTACCCACCGTACGCGCATGCAAGGATAGAATAAGGCGGCCATGATGCTGGAAGGGAGTAGTGATGTTTGGGTAGGTGAGGTGTAGGGAGGGGGGCTCAGTGAAGGATGAGTTAAGGGGGGGAGGGCTAGTTTGAGTGAGGGTCAGGGAGGAAATGACATAGGGTATAAGGGGGTGGGTTACAGGGTGAGGACTAAAAGGACTGACCAGTGGTGAGGGGCCCTCTTTGTTTGCAGACACTGGGACAGCAAGACATGACATAAACCTCTCCCCCCTCCTTAAAGGCCCTTAAGAGCGCCCACCTTACCGGTATGGAGGCTCAGCTCATAAGCAGACTGCAAGCTGCAGCCAGCGCGCCCACCGGGTTGGCTGGAGGAAAAGATTAATGAAATCCTGAACGCCGGCGCGAGCAGTCAAAGCAGGACTCAGAGATCTCGGAGGAGGCAGGGTACAGGCTCCTGCAGTAGAGGGAGCGCGTCTTCACCCTTCACTAGAGGGGGGGAATGTTGGTAGAATGCCACCGACGTATGCTTCACGCTCCCGTCGGGATCGGGACAGCAGCTGGATGTCAGCGCAGCAAACCCCTCGCCGTGCAGCTGAATCGCAGGCCTCGGGCGCCGCCATCTTGCAGGTTGTCCTGCGAGGTGCCTGTGTCCATTGTAATGCCTGCGGAAAATGAAAGGCCAATTAAGCCTGACTGCAGAACTAGGCCCCCAGACAGTCTGTCCTTGAAGATGCCTGTACGGGGGCAGCGCCGGTTTAAAAGCACCTCAATAGAGCCACCAGTCCCGGGTAATACTAGAAGGAGTAGGCCACGGGAGGAAAGGGAATACAAACGGGGAGGGGCACCCTATCAAGGAGAGCAGAAAGCCCATTTGCAAGCTATGAAACAGGGCCAGGCCCCATTCACCCCATGGTCACCATAGACAGTGAGTTGCCAGCCTGTCGCTCAAGTGCAAGCCTTAGACCCCTGTATGAAGAACGTACAGAGGGCACACACCAACGCTTGTAATCATCCGAGGGACGGACGTGCGGGACTCGTACCCTGGAAGCGCGTTCAGCAGCATCCCCTGTGCGTATGATACAAGACCAGTCCAATGAGGAGGACAGCGGAGAGGATTCCAGAGCCACAGCGGCCGGAGGGACGTCGGCTCCCATGCAGCCTGGTAACTATAATTTTATGTTTTGTTCATCTCTTATGCCTGGCCCATCACAGAGGGGTGCTAGGGTATCGCCGGGAATTGAGTTAGTTTCTAACTCACCTAACGCTAATCCAGGAGCGAGCTAACAACGTTACTAACCAGCTTAAAAGAGACAGTTGACCGCCTAGAAGGGTCAGGGCCGGCACACTTATCGGCCTGGACTAGTCTCTACACCATTCAAAGGAGCGCAAGTGTTAATGAAAGCACCATGGTAGTGGCTGACGCAGTGTCAGCGGGGGAAAGGGAAAGTGGTGATTTAGATGACAGGGCGCGGGGGGAGGTCTATATTTGTTTTTCTGGTCCCTTAGGCACCCATCTTAAAATAAGAAGTTAGAGAGAGAATTTGGAAAGGCGAGTACATTGAAATTTTTTCATTATTGCCAATGGATAGGTTGACTTTTGAGAAGTTAGGAAAGGAGGGGAATAAAAAGGATGAGGAGGAAAAGAGACGCAGCCAAATGATACCGCAGACGTACACTAATTGGTTACAAGCCTTTGCAATTTTAGCCGTGTCATAGGGGAGAAAGCGCCGTAAAACTGCTTGCAGTTGTTTTGCTACATGGACTCCATTGGAGAAGCTTACAGAACATATGGGGGCCAAGCTTAGTTGCGATATGACAAGCAATTTCGTCAGCGGAAGGCCATTCGTCCTTCCATCAGATGGGATCAGAAAGATATTGGGCTTTGGCTTAAAATTATGGCCCCTGACAATAGATATGGGAACCCCTTTCATGGGTGGACCAGTAATTCTGGCCATACAGGGTACAGTTCAGGAAGTCAGACACCAGGGAATTATCAAGGATGGGGAGTCACACAAAAACAGGGCTATGTTGGCAGTTTAATGAAAGCCAATGTAGGTTCGGCCCCGGGTGTAAATTTAAACATGTATGCTCAATGTGCAGTGGGTCTTCACACGGGGCCATCAAATGTTTCAGGAGGAACAGTGGTAGGGTTGGAGGAAATGGCCATGGTCAAGGGGGAAACTCCAATCAGGCTCCACGCGATGCTCCCATATCTAAATAGGTACCCCGACAGATTCAAGGCAGACTTGCTAACCAGAAAGTTCGGCCTACCACCACGCTGACGTTGTAAAAGAAAAATTAAGAAAAGAAGTGCTGCTGGCAGGTCCATTTAAGTCCCCACCCTCTCCAGACCTTGTGGTTTCTCCATTGGGTATCGTACCGAAAAAAGAACCGAATAAGTACAGAATGATTCACCACCTGTCTTACCCACGTGGCAAGTCCGTTAATGACGGCATAGACCCCGAGTTATGTTAGGTTGTATATGCATCTTTCGATGAGGCATTGGAGTGGGTGAGAAAATGCGGAAAGGGGGCTCTGATGGCAAGGACCGACGTGGAATCAGCTTTTCGGTTATTGCCGATGCACCCGGGTAGTCAGCAGTTGCTCGGATGCTATTGGGAGGGGGAGTACTTTGTTAACAGGTGCTTACCGATGAGCTGCTCGTTGTCGTGTTCTCTGTTTGATGCTTTTAGCACCTTTTTGGAATGGGTAGTTAAGGACATTTCGGGTTTGGGTTCATTGATTCATTACTTGGATGATTTTTGGTGTGCAGGGCCTCTAGATTCAGATGTGTGTGATACAATCTTGAGATGCCTTGAGTAGGTAGCAAAGGAATTCGGGGTCCCTTTAGCGCCTGAAAAGACGGTTCGGCCAACATCATGTATCTCATTTTTAGGGATTGCAATTGGTACTGTTAAATGGGAATGTCGTCTTCCGGAGGACAAGGTTACAACACTGAAATCAGACATACGTAGGTCGTTGAGACTTAAAGAATTGAAACTATGCAAAGTTCAGTCCTTGTTAGGCAGTTTAAACTTTGCATGCCACGTCATGCCTATGGGCAGAGTTTTTTCTAGAAGGTTAGCGGGGGCAACGGCAGGGGTGAGAATGCCTCATCGTTATGTTCGTTTGTCGGTTGAGAACAGGGCGGATCTGGCAGTCTGGAGCATGTTTTTGGAAAAGTATAACGGTCGATCATTGGTGATGGATAGGGTATGTTGTAATTTGGACATTGATTTATACACAGATGCAGCGGGTAGTACCAGATTTGGGGCTTACTTTCAGGGTCAATGGTGTGCAGAAAAATGGCCAGATGAATGGGTCCGTTCTTGGCTAGTCAGGAACATAGCTTTACTTGAAATTTTCCCTATCTTGGTAGCGGTGACATTGTGGAAAAAGCAGCTGAGAAACAAAAAGGTTTGTTTCAAATGTGATAACATGGGCGTAGTGATGGCCATTAAATCATAACCGCTTCTTCCCCTCCAGTGATTAGAGTGTTGCGCCACTTGGTGTTGGAATGCTTATTTATCAATGCCCATTTTACCGCATCACATGTCCCCGGTGTATATAACTCAATAGGTGACGCACTTTCTTGTTTCCAGTGGGAACGGTTCCGGGCTCTGGCTCCGGAGGAAGAAGAAAAAGGCCTATCTTGCCCTCCCGGACTCTGGAATGTGGCATCAGGGCTGCTGAGCCATTGATCAGGTCATCGTTAGCTAGTAACACTTGGGGGGCTTCTCAGCAGGGATGGAAAACGAGGGAACAATGGTTAGGAAAAAAGGAAGGAACACTTGTCAGAGGAAGAACAGGTAGGGGTGTTACTGATGGGGATCAGGGAAGAGGCTGATGGTAATTGTTCTACAGCGAGGTTAAACCAGTTAATTTCTGGGTTAGCTTTTGGGTTTAAACTTCGTAACAGAACTGATTTAACGAAGAACTTTTTATTCACACAGGCGCTCAAGGGTTTTCGGAAAGGAAAGAGCCAGATGGATAACAGGAGGTCTGTGTCATTCAGGTTACTAGAGAAGTTAGGCTTGCAACTAGAAGTGGTCTGCAGGTCACGTTTTGAGATAGGATTGTTTAGACTGGCGTTTCACTGGCTTTTTTTTGTTGCATTGAGAATAGGGGAATTAGTAGCGCCAGGCAAAGCCAGGGTTGGGGAAATTTTAGTTAAGGACATCATGGCTACTCAGAGTAGAATACTGGATCAGGAAGTCAAGACAGACCAATTAAGAAAGGGGGTAAGGGTACTGCTGGGAAGAGCAAAGGATTCTATTATGTGTTCGTCGCAATGTCTTGGGATATTTATGGCCACTAGGCCTCGGAAGGAGGGACCGTTGTTATGTCATGAGGACGGTTCATTCTTGTCAAAATATTAGTTCATTAAGGTGTTTCGCATGTGTTTGGAAGGAGTTGGGGAATATCCACGAAGTTATGCAGGCCATTCATTTCAAATTGGGGCCGCAACAGAGACGGCAGGGGGAGGTTTGAGCTCGGAAGTTTTGAAGAGGATTGGCCGATGGGAGTTGCAGCGGTACTGATTGTACATTCGGCCTCATGGATACAAAGGATCTAAGCCTAAGCCTTCTGGTAATTAAAATGTGTCTCTAACTGATATTTGCTTTGTTGCTGGGCAAGTTCCACTGCTAATCTGGATTTTGGGCCACTCTTAAGTTCTCTGGAGAGCCCTGCGGGCAGACTGACGGACTGACGGTAGACAGTTAGGTTACACAAGGAATGTGGCATCAATTAGGTGGCTGGGTTTTAGGAGCATGGAATGGAGTCGGGTAATCCATGAGTTTCACTAAGCAGTTCACCTCCATAGACCACCAGATATATTAGTCTTGCATATGCGGGAGGAAATGATTTAGGAGCCCGCCCTGTGAAAGGACTGACTAGCGACATCAAAAAAGATCTTAGAGAATTATGGGTGGCGTTCCCGAGAATGAAAATAGTGTGGTCTGACATTGTACCCAGGAGGTTTTGGCGGGGGGGCTCGGTCAGTACAAAAGATTAACAAAGCTCGTATAAACGTTAATAAAGCAGTATCCAAAATCATGGCGCAGAATGGGGGAGTGACAGTACAGCATGCTGGTCTGGATTTTGTTGGTGGGGATTTTTGATTGGCAGATGGAGTGCATCTTAACACTTCGGGAATGGACTTATGGATTTCAGGGTTACAAGAAGGGATAAGGAAGGCCACAGCATCGGTAGTTGGTGGGGTCTCGAGCACCTGAAGGGGCTGGGGTGCTCTCGGGGTGGCGTTGGTGGGTCCTCGAAGTTGGTTTAAATTGGGATTGGGGATTCTGGAAAGGCATGAATCCCCTTCATTGGATGGTTATGTGGTGGTGATCTGTTGATTTTGTGGTGATACCCGATGATGTTATATCGGGGTCACATTAACACGGGATTTGGGTGATACTCGACGATGGTATGTTGGTATCATGTTGTCAGGAGTTTTGGCACGTGTGGGAGGCTACCTCTTCCCTCAGAATTACGGAGCTTCTGAGCTGGAAAAACGCGGCTGGGAGTAAGGCTGGAAAGGAAGGGGCAATGCCATAACAAGTCACCAGATTTTTGCAGCTTCGAGGACCTCACCAAGTGTCTTTTAATTATTAATAAATTGGCTACTTTGGCCGTTATTATCCAAAAGAATGGTGTCTGTCTTTTGTTTACGGGGGATAGATGAGGGGGAGGCTGGAGGCCTCTGTCGAGAGGGGGGAGTGTGATTAAGGGGGGAGAGTCACGGAAAATCAACCTTTCCAGAGTCAGGTACCCGCCGTACGCGCACGCAAGGATAGAGGAAGGCGGCCATGACGCTGGAAGGGAGTAGTGATGTTTGGATAGGTGAGGTGTAGGGAGGGGGGCTCAGTGAAAGACGAGTTAAGGGGGAGGGCTGGTTTGAGTGAGGGTCAGGGAGGAAATGACATAGGGTATACGGGGGTGGGTTACAGGATGAGGACTAAAAGTACTGACCAGGGGTGAGGGGCCCTCTTTGTTTGCTGACACCGGGACAACAAGACCCACCCGTCCGCCCTAGAAGAAGAAGGAGCTTCGGGTCACAGTGGCATTGATCGGTGGCCTGTCGTGGCAACAGGAACATTGACTTGGGGAGATAACTTGGCAATTTACCTTCTAGGCCCAGGTGAAGGGCAGTCCGTCAGCCATGCTTCCCTGGATGTTTTTCCCCCACAGGGTTTTTTTTCATCTCCTGAGTGCTGTCGGATGACTCTTAGTGAGTTGAAGGGTTTTGCTACTCTGAGTCATTAATATCTTGGGGTGTTGGTGGGTCCTCGAAGTTGGTTTAAATTGGAATTGGGGATTCTTGAAAGGCAGGAATCCCCTTCATTGGATGGTTATGTGGTGGTGGTCTGGTGATTTTGGGGTGATACCCGATGATGGTATGTCGGGGTCACGTTAACACGGGATTTGGGTGATACCCGACGATGGTATGTCGGTATCACGTTGTCAGGAGTTTTGGCATGGTGTGGTGGCAAACTCTTCCCTCAGACTTACGGTGCTTCTGAGCTGGAAAAACGCAGCTGGGAGTAAGGCTGGGGGGGAAGGGGCAATGCCATAAGAAATCATCAGATTTTTGTAGCTTCGAGGACGTCACCAAGTGTCTTTTAATTATTAATAAATTGGCTGCTGTGGCCGTTATTATCCAAAAGAATGGTGTCTGTCTTTTGTTTATGGGGGGATAGAAGTGGGGGAGGCGGGAGGCCTCTGTTGAGAGGGGAGGTGGTGTGATTAAGGGGGGAGAGTCACGGAAAATCGACCTTTCCAGAGCCATGATTAATGGTGCTATATAAGAGAGATAAATTAATAATTACATGTGCTAGAGTTCTGTCCAAAAATAGGGAGAAGACAGCAGTGAAGAACAGATATCATCGTCTTACCCATAGACATATATATGGAGATCACTTTGCTAAGGCTGTGCTTGTGTTACAAGCTTGTTACAGTTTGGAAACAGTCCTATACATAGTCCTATAGTGCTATACACAGATTTTCAGGGCAAAGTAGTTCCTTCGGTTTGCAAGGAATATATTCACAAGGAACTGATTTCTTTGGGAAAAATTTGCTGAACCTGTCAAAATGGAATTTCAAAAGATTCAATCATATTTACATGGTGCCAATCAAGCTGGAAAGGAACACTTGAAGATGCAATAACATGAATATTTGTGATAGTTGTGCCACCTCCATAAAAATTCAGTATATGGTACATTATAACTTTAGTTTCTACGTAATGCTAAAATGGACAGTATTATTATCCTATCTGTAAGTTTAGCTCAATTTGTACATTTTGTATTTTGATGCAGTTTTTGCTCTGTAGTTCTCCCTGCTGAAGGCTTTGCTACAGATTTTTACTAAAACAAAGTGCAGAAAAAAAGATCATAAAAACTTCAAAGTGTGTACTGGGCCTGAGAAAGGGTAAACATATTACAAAAACATGAGTGATACAAAGAATTCATTGCAGCAATAAAAAGACCTTGTCTACAGAAAAAAGCCTTTGTTATTGGTCTCCGACTCCGTAGAGCAATTGTATAAAGAGGAGAATATCAGTGAGTCCTCGCCAACATTATATCAAAGATCTGCCCTCCATAGCACGTAGTATATAGCAAAGGTAAGAACAGAATATATGCTCCACCAAAAGCCCAAATTGATTTCCTTTCAATGAGAAAAAGAATGAGCAGAATTCACTTTTTTTCCCTTTTAATTTAATAATTGACCTCTTTAAGTTCATTGACCCTAAACAGGAGTCGTGGTGGAACTTCGGTAAGTTCGGTAAGTTCGTGGTGGATGCATTACTTCGGTAACTGACTGAGTTAAGCACACCTGTCTATCTTTGCATTTTTCACAAACTCCCATGAAACACAGTACAACCTGCCTGAACTGGTAATGACAAGTGTACACGATTACAGGAAGAGTGGAAACTCTGAAAGAGCTTTTGCAGTTTATCTGATGAAGTTCCTTGTGTTGCCCTCGGTGTGTATACCATAGCTGTAAACACCGCCAGCGCTCATCTGCCAGACCCCTGACACACACAACTGGCGTGTCCAAATAAGGTTACAATGAGCTCACCCTTTAAGCTCGGAGCGAACATACGCTGTGTAGTGTTGAGGCCCGGCACGTCAAGCTCCCTGGATGGCCGTCATGTGGCTTCGGAAGGGTTACTGCATTTTTTATCTCACGGAAAATTAATCTGGTAGTTAAAGCCTTTCGATGGGAACAGTAAAAGTTAATCCTGGAGATAAATTTTCAGTAGGTTGTCAGAAAAGTTAGAGAATCATCTGTATGTGTCTTCACAGCACAGTTCAGCTTGTTCTCTGCTGTTCGGTAGGTTTTATGAGGTGAGCTGCATTGCATTTGAAAAAAACAGAAGATGATTGATGCACTGCCAAAAAACACATGTGCGACCATTTTTATAAGCTTGAAGATAAGATTTGTTAACTGTTATTTACTGTATGCTTATATTTTACTACTATTCTGAATACAGCATGTTATGGGAAATAAAGCAAGGTCCTTGCTCAAGTCAAGACTCACGGCCTGTAGTTATGGTCTATATTGCTCATACTGCTTTTTGTGATTTTTCCATAACTACCTGTATATTCAGACTCCTAAAGGGCTTTTTAGATACATACTTCCTTTCAGGAAGAGTTTTCAGTAAGACTCCTTATTATCAGAGGCAGGACTACAATGACAGGTAACACAGCTGATAACACAGAAGCCACCAATCACAATAGCCAAAGTCGTAGCTGACCATGCTCCTCCTCCCATCACAATGACTTTTGCCCATGCTCATTAAATACTTCAGTACAAAAAATAGGGTAAAGGTCTGGTCATTGTGGCTATGTACATGTGTTGTTTCTTGAAACAACTGAAAGTTAGAGTCTAAAAAAATCCCTTCGTGTGAAAAAGCACAAACATCTATTTTTATTGTTAATGCAGGTTGTGATATATATATACTGTATATAACAAAAATAAATTTCACACAAAATCCTGAATTAAACAATAGGCCATTTTCTGATGGCTGTTCTTCAATATGATCTCCAGGGCATTTTGTTTCATATCTGAGGTCAGGAGTCATGCAAAAAAGTATATGTCACCAATGTCAGGCTATAAACAATCCAATCAGAAGTCATGTAAAAATTTTGTATTTTATTATATATTTTAAGAGGGGAGTATTCTTAATGCTCTATAGCAATGTAAAATATATTATTATTATTATTATTATTATTATTAAGCACCATCAGTCACCTGCAGAAAGCTCTGCTCAGATCTGTGCACATCCTCCGCCGATAACATTACAATATCCAAAGCGTGGGAAGAACCCAATTCGTAACAAAAGCCAACGCCAACTAGTAATCTGGCAGTAGTGATTTATAAATTAAAATAATAATATTTATATTTTTTTATTTACTTAGCCTATCATTTTTTTACAGTATTATTCATCAATAAAAGAACAATGGCCAAAATAAATGGAAATTAATGCAAGAATTACTTTGAAAAGTTGATGCAGGATAAGAGATACTAAAGAAGAGTAAAAAAATAATAAAATGAGGGCATGTAAGCTAACACCAATAGTTTGAATCATTTGTGCTGAGCTTGCGTCATAGTGTGAACTGGTATTGATATTGTTTGTAGGTTTTTTTTCATTCTATTTATCGTGCCACATTTTCGGCTTGCATTGCCAGCAATAGTGTTAAGGTAATTGGTATATACCTATTACATAGCGCAGAGAAATATCTTTTATTTAATTGCGTTCTATGTGAAATTATCACTCCACCAGGGGTGTTTTTTGTCTCTTGCTGCTTTATTATATATGTTTTTCCTTATATTACCTTGGAAGTGGGAATAGCGCGAGTATTCACATTTATTTTTAATACAAGACCATATTCTGCTTAGTATTCTCAGCATAAACATATGACAAGTTCTCACATTCACATCTTTTCTCTAGGGTTATCGCAAAGTCTTTCTTTAAGAAAAGGATGTAATATTTCTTTTAATACTGTTGATTTAAAGGTGACAGCATGATTGTATGTCGGCTTCCTAGTTGTCTATAAGGGATACAAAAAAGAGGGTAAAACGATTCTGAGAAACCAAGGGAGAATAATGAATGAATTTATCATTGTTCAATTCTGCACCTTAAGGGCAGTCTGGCACCAAAATAGCATTCATGAGCTAAATGGAACGCAGGAGCAAAAATAGCTTTCTAATCTTATAAAACATCAGTGGGTATAGATCTCAGCCTGATAATTTGATTAATGTTTCACACACTGCAGCTTTTTGTAAGGAGGCCATACAGATCTAGGCAAGGCAAACTGTGATTCAAGGTGACATCACTGAGTATTTAATAGAGTGATTTTTTTTACAGTATGAAGACTCATGTAATGAGCCAGCAAGTAGCAGGTTTGTCAGATTACAACACACTGGAGCTTAGTCACTTTCACTTCTACTTTTTCCTACTGCCTATTCTGGATGACATTGACTTTAGGTACCTCGATGGAGGTCAAAGTTCATTAAAGGTCAAGTTCACTTCCCCCCTTTACCTCTATTAATATTTTTCTCTTTGCACTTTTAGAACTTACTTTCAGCCATGTTCCTTTGTGATTGTTAGGTGTGTTAAAATTGCCCTTATCTGTCTAAATCATATTGTCGCAATTTATATTGTAACATGAATTAAAAATATTATTCTGCTTTCAATATTAGGCTCTGTTCACGCATACATTGAGGCTTTCAATCATAACAGAAGTCATAAAACAGCCATTAGAGCGCACATTACAGCAGAGGTGACCATAGAGGCTTACTCTTCACTGTAAGGATTGCCTGAAAGGAAGCATCTGAGTGCTAAAGCCTGAGTGTGAAGAGAAGTATGACATCAGAGACAGTAAGAGACAAGTGGCGGTTTGTGAGGACACATGATACAGAAACTGAATATGTGGTAAGAGCATACAATTTGCTAGATAAGAGCTAATGTAGAGTACAAGAGGTGACTGTCAGAAGGAGTCGTAACCAGCTCTGAGATTGTGTTTGTGGGAAGTAAGTGCTGCTGATCTATTTGCAAGCAGATCTGAGCAAAGTATTGCCAGTTTTAGCTCATTGTAACATCTGTCTACCTATGTCAACTCTTAAAGAGAACCAGTATCCTTCAAGCTTGTTGCCTCACAATGAGTAAAATCTACTTGAACTGTTGCTATTGTCCATCTGCATTACTTTCACGATCCTTAAATGGGGAAACCACTCTTTCCAATGAGGGCAAGTGTATTCATACTATATAAAGGGGCAGACCTCATCATCTGTACACCATTTGAAAGCCTTACTACTAGTGATGAGTGAGTATACTCGTTGCTCGGGTTTTCCCGAGCAAGCTCGGGTGTCCTCCGAGTATTTGGGCGTGCTCGGAGATATAGTTTATGCCACTGCAGCTGCATGATTTGCGGCTGCTAGACAGCCTGAATACACCTGTATTCAGGCTGTCTAGCAGCCACAAATCATGTACCTGCAGCGACAAAAACTTAATCTCTGAGCGCACCCAAATACTCAGAGGATACCCGAGCAATGAGTTTACTTGCTCATCACTACATACTACACTTTTGAGAGGCAGAATTGAAGAGCTACATGCATTTCAAACTATTAAGTCTGCAGCACAGCAAATTGGGACAACAGTTATTGATGGAATGATTCAACCGAAATATTTTAGGAATCAGCACATGAACACATCACATTGCTTTTCTGTGCTTAAGGTTAAACAGGAACAAATTAACTGTTTGTTGCCAGATGGTCTTTTAGAATTTCAAGCTTCAGGTTTTCTCAGCAGGCGGCTATGTGTATCTGTTGTCTTGTAGAGAAAGCTTATTGGAAACCACAGATGCAGCTATTTAGCAGTGAATTGCTCCAGCCTCTAGGTAGCACTTGGACTGATCACATCCCAGCATGCTTCCCCCCATAAACAGCAGGAACGCATCCCATGACGCTGAAGGAATGAAGACAGAAGATCCTATTACAGTCAAGGCACACCTGTTTCAGCGCACGGCACGCCGTTATACAGGCTGCTCCACAATCCCTTTGCTGAAGGTTTATACATAATTCATTTCCATAGCTTGGCTACGTCTAAATGAGTACGTGATAAGAGATCATACTTGTCACTGGGATAAAATGAGGTTAATTACTGGTCAGCAGGTTGATTATGGCAGTACATACTCAGAAGCCGTTTGTGTAAATCATTTCACCCAGCCAAGTGCAAAGGATTTCCAAAGGAGGGACCAGAATAAAAAAATCATAACAGAATCAAAGGCAATTTAAAGAACGGATTTCGAAATCATTTCACGCACAATGCTAAAAAGTGACCTTTAGGCGTAGTACCATTTCCCATACCGAAAACTGCCGCTTATGTTCATAGATGCAATCCCATCAGTTTGCCCACAACAATGCCAACAATTTTGAAATACATCCAGCGTGATGCAGACCCTTGTTACAGAAAATGTCGTGGGTTACAATTTAAAGCTTAACGCAAATAATATTGGCGCAAAGTTTTTGATTTCTAGGAAACATTGATCTATGATAAAAGCTTCCATTACGAGATGTTCTAGCCTCCAAACACGGTTACTCTTAGACGAAAAGTCACTGATATAAAGACTGGAGACGGATGAGGTCCATTGGATCACTTAGGATAAGGTGGATTTTTGGAAAGACCAGGTTATTATAATGTTCTGACCATCAGGGAATTTGCCTTTTCTCCTATTTTGGGCCAGTAACCGAGTATCCTATAGGCACATCAGAATGAGAATGATCCTTCCTTGCTACATTACTACCTGAAGCACAGTCAATGTGTATAGGATATCATTGACCATCTCCTTAATTCAGAGATTATTTTTACAGTAGCTACTGTAACTGGGACTTTCGTCTGATCAGGACATAGGCACACAGCATCTTTAGATTATAATGTATATTTGTAGCCAATACTGAATAAAGGGGTGTGCTGTTAAAAAAATAAAGTAATGTTGTTACAAAGTGCTATTTTCTTCTATCTGTAGTGAAGTGATGGCCACTTCTTATGGTTCCTCTGGGTGGTATTAAAAAGACCCTGTCACTACATTTTGCTACCCCATCTTAGAGAACCATTATGTAGGGGCAGAGAACATGATTTCAGAGACATATCACTCACTGCTTACTGCAGTTTTGATTAAAGATGGTTTTATCTGCTCCAATTCTAGCAGTTCTCTAAATGCTGAGCTCTGTATAAGCTAAATGCTGAGCACAGTATAACCCCGCCCACACCACTGATTGGTTGAGTCCTGTGTACAATGTGAATATGCAGAAAGCTGCAAATCAGTCGTGTGGGACGTGGTTGGACTACATGGCAGCAGGTTAACTAGTCCTCTAGTCATAATTTCCTACTGATAAAACTGATTTTATAAAACACCAAGCAGCCCAGTAAGTGACACATTTATGGCATCAGGGTCTCTGACTCTATATTATGCTGCTCTCAGATTAATTAGTAAAAGCCTAGTGACAGATTCCCCTTAAAATTTGTGTTCACTTCGTCATTGCCTTATGAATTGCCATTACTCTATGTTCCATATTCCCACAATGAACTTCTGTCTGAAGAATTGGAAATATTCTCTTTTCCATTAGGATTTGACATCTTGTGATTAAAAACTGACTAGCTGAATCCTTCTAAGTTCTATGTATAAAAAGGAAGTCTCTTTTCCCTGCATGAATAATCATTAGAACTACAATTCTACTCTCTGCAAAGAGGAGAAGGGGGAGAAGCGGAGCAGCTGGGTCAAAAGTTGAAGAGGGGGTGGAGCTGGGCTTCTAGGGACTTTACAGGAATGTAAAATTGTATTTCTAATGATGGCTCATGCAGGGAAAAAATATTTCCTGTTTCTGCATAGAGCTTAGAAGGATTCAGCTAGTCTATTTTTAATCATGTGATGTCATAGATCTAATGAAAGGAGAAGAATTAATTGGGTAGAAGAGCAGAGTGAGCAATTGTAAGTGCACACTGCACAGTGCTATATGATGATTGCAATATAGTAAAAGAATAAAAACGTTGATGCCAGTATATTGACATACAGCACACAAAAGTGAACATATACTAAAAGTATAGCTGAAACACACTGTAAATATGCTTAAATGGGAGACGTCTCTTGAGACATGTAACATCCAGTCATGTATATATAATAATCATTTCTCAAATATCCATATTTATCATGCATTTACGAAAATGAACTAGTAAACATCACTTCTTGATCTATAGTGCCAGGCAGTGCTGCTCCTGGGTGCGTGTGACCTAGCAGAAGGCACATCTTCCATCGCTGTTGGGCACCTTGAGGATTTTTCATATCTGAATAACATTATTATTCAGGGATTGCATTGTATTATATTAGATTGTTTTATTTCTGGAGATGATATTTGGCTTTTCTATGTTGATGATATTACTTGAGCATTGAATGAGGGTATTTACTGAGGCATTGTATTGTAATAGTTACTTGGGTCTGCTGGTTGACCTTGTTAGCTTGAATAAATGTCTATTTTTACTACATACTATGGAAGTCTTTTTTCATTAACTCATTTTAGTACTAATATATTCTTCGTAAGTACCAACATCCTTCATTCAAATGTCAAGTCTCATCTTCACTACAGTATTGACATGGCAATGTGAACAAATCCTGTCTCATTTATGAACAGAAATCAAAATGACATACTAAGGTCTTGATTTACATTATTTGTTTCCTAGGGTCAATCTCTCTTTGCCAATTTTCTTTTAACTCTTCCTTTCACAGACTCCATTTAGAATTGACTTTGTAGGAGCCATTCCAGCAATGTACAAGTCAATCATAATTATTTTTTTTAGCGATCTCTGTCTTAAGACTAAAAAAAATGTGTTTCAGAGAAGGAAGTTAATACTGTAAAAATCAAGATTTCAAGAACTATAGAAGGATACAGAAAAATGCTCTACAGAAACGTGTCACCGTCACACATAGGATCCTACATTTTTACTATTTTAAAAGTCTATTCATTGAAAAGCCATAGAAAAGAAATGAATAGAACACTAAATTATTGAAATTACGCAAAATCACTATATTTTCACTAAAGCAGGTTTAGCTTTGAAGGGGGGTCGTTAAAATCTGTAACTGCTTTGTCATCTCAACTGTATCCTCCACCTTTTTGTAGGAGCAGTGACCAATCATCAAAGAGTTGAGTCCAGATTTATTTTTTACTTTAATATACCTCTCTTGACCAAATCGGCTTTAGTTAAAATGTAATGGAAACCCCCTGTAATGTCTTAGCTTGGTGATATCACTGATAATATAGTGCCACCCTGAACACCCCCACTGTTATGAATGTTTTAGAGGTGAATTCTGAGCAGAAGCTCCCTCTGGTGGTTGCAAACAGTACTGAACCATTCAATGAGGATTGGCAATCAGAAATTACAGACTGGCTGGATATAAGGGAGGTTTCCCGCCATCATGGTTGCCGGTGATCAATTGTTCCTGTCTTAACGTTGTTTCCTGGTTCACTTGGAAGCTTGCTGAGTCTTGCCTCTTCTCCTGCTCTCAGATAAGATATTTTCTGTTTTTTGTTTTTGTGCTTGCCATTTGCATTTTTCTCTGCATTTTTGTGAGGTTGGCCAGGTTCCCCTCCCCGGGGGGCTTGGTCCCCTCTCGGTGCCACTTTTGTTTGTTCATTTGCCTTTTCCAGTTTTTTCAGTGGCTGCGGCTGAGTTTTGTTACACCAGAGAACTAATTTAGGTGGTAGAGGTCGTCTGATCTCAGGTGTTTTTGCAATTAGTAGCGTTGATTTTTTTTGTAGGGTTTTTTTTGGATTGCAGTAAGTATCCTTCCTATCCGTTTCTGTATAGGCAGATTGGGCCCCAACGTTTGCTCATACTATTTTCTGTCTGTGTCTGTATTTCCTCTTGTCTAACCGCCATTACATGTTTGGGGACTTCCTATGTTCTTTGGGGATCTGCTCCGGGGCAGATAGCTTTCCTCCTTCTATCTTTAGGTGTAGTTATCCTCTCAGGCTGTGACGAGGCGTCTAGGACCAACGTAGGAACGCTCCACGGCTGCCTTTAGTTGTGGTGGTTAGTCAGGGTACAGCAATCCAGTAGATTCCAACCTCTCTGGTGTATTGCCGTTTTTGCCTGCTTTCCTCAGCTACCAAAACATAACACCCACTCATTGCACCATCATATTATAATGCTACCACTTTATGTTCATTGGCTTCCGAATCTTGAAATAATTTGTGGCCTGGATTTATTATTCTGCATGATGGCAATATTTTAAACTGTGCTTCTATATGAAGGAAATTGCATCTATTTAAACCTTAATAGAATTTCTCTTTTGGGACATAATTTAGAAAACTTGCATTTAGTGATGAGATTTTTTTCCAATCTTCTTTTACCATGGCGGAGCCTCTGCAACATTGTGGCTGAAATGCCCCAACAAAGCCTGTCGTAAATTGATTTCTAAATGCTACATCATTTTGTCTATCTGCCACTATCTGTGGACGATCTTCTACTTTAATTCCCATTTTAAAGTCTCAGGGACTTGGAATCATCCTCTGTCCTTTGCTTTAAAAAAGATGACGTTTATGTTAACTTATTAAACTGCGTTAGCGGCATTTACAAACCTTTAGATGGAAAATTCTCCGGCTGTAAAACATTAATGAAAGTGAGTGACAAACACTCCCAGGCCTTTCTTTTAATCCACCAAAAAATGTCAGGTTATCAAAGCCATCTTGTTTAGGATTTAAGCGTGCTAACAAGGAAAACCCAGAGGGCCTCTAATTTCTCCTTAAATGGAATCAAAGCGGCATATCAAGCTAAACAGTTGTCTTCAGCCATCAGCTCTGGGATACATCTTCCAGTCTATTGATGTGTGTGTTATTAGGCTGTAAATCTATCGCTTAGTGAATACAAATCCTTGTTAAATAAAGAAAAAAAAACATTTAACTGAGATTTTGGAAAACTTGCTTATATTATTTTTATCTCTTAAAACAAACCTAATTCTGAGCTTTGGTAAGAGTACGATTGGGAGCATTTTCTGTTTTCAATAGGATGTTTATTGTGGGAAATTATCAGAAGAGGCATTTTTCAAGTTAGTTTTACTTGTACCTTCATTGATATTTGCATCAAAACACTGCAGGATGTTGATAAATTTGACACATCTTTAGATATAAGTAGTATGCTCGGATAAGCCATTATCTTACTATGCCGGTGTACTGATAAAGTGTCTTCGGCGAGCTCGAATACTTTGTTCGATTTGCCATGGCTGCGTGTCTCGTAGCTGTTCGACAGCTGCAACACATGCAAGGATTGCCTGTTTGGCTTGGCACATTGGTATGGTTGGGTAATTAGATATCTCTGTTACATTTAACAGTAATCATTGCAAGGAAACTTTGGATTTAAAATTTACAATAATGTGTGGTCCTAGGCTGTATAAGAGCGCCATTGTGACCACCTCAAGATTGTTTGGGGGGTGCTTTATACACTTTAATAGTAGAAAATTGGTGCCAAATTAAGATCAGAAGATGTGTGCATATGTAGTGTATGCATGTAGTGAGAAGTCTCTATGTGACTCTATGTTTTTAAAAACCTTCTTATTTTACTTTTGGCATGCTTCAATATTCTCCATGGAAGACTAGAAGCTGCCATAACCCGATCGGATCTGGGACAGAGTTTGGCAAATGAGCTTGGACTGGACAACAAGGGAAGCAGCAGAGACTACAAAGGGACCAGGACCACTGATCCGCGTACATGAAAGAATGAATGGAGCCATGTATCGTAAGATTTTGAGCGCAAACCTCCTTCCATCAGCAAGGGCATTGAAGATGAAACGTGGATGGGTCTTTCAGCATGATAATGATCCAGAGCACACCGCCAGGGCAATGAAGGACTGGCTTTGTAATAAGCATATGAAGGTCCTGGAGTGGCCTAGCAAGTCTCCAGATCTCAACCCCATAGAAAACCTTTGGAGGGATTTGAAAGTCTGTGTTGCCCCGTGAGAGGCCCAAAACATCACTGCTCTAGAGGATATATGCATGGAGGAATGGGTCAACATACCACCAACAGTCTGTGCCAACCTTGTGAAGACTTACGTTTGAGCTCTGTCATTGCCAACAAAGGTTATATAACAAAATATTGAGATGAACTTTTGTTAATGACCAAATACTTATTTTCCACCATAATTTGCAAATAAAATCTTGCCAAATCAGAGAAGGTGATTTTCTGGATTTGTTTTCTCATTTTGACTCTCATGGTTATGGTCTACCTATGATGTCAATTACAGGCCTCTCTCATCTTTTTAAGTGGGAGAACGTGCACAACTTGGTGGCTGACTAAATGCTTTTTTCCCCACTGTATATAAACTGTATCTACAACGTAAACCAAGAGAACATAATAGGGTGGAATAACGATTATGTAAATAACAAAGAATTAAAAGAAACAGAGTGATTAGTATAAAGGAAGCCACTACCTCCTGACCAGAGAAACTACTACCTAATAGTAATTTAATTATATACTGTGAGATAAGAGATCTCTACTGTGATAGTATAGGAAAAAGAATAGAATTCTAACTGTGCATACTGACACCGATGATATGGTGAAATGCAGATGTAATAAAAAATAGGGGTAGAGATTTATATAGATCAAATACAATGACTATTCATACGACCCAATATATTTAACCGTGAGATAAAATCTCTACTAAGAAAGTATGGAGCATGAGGAAATAGAATTGTAGCAGTGCACACTGATACCTAATACACGGTAGAATGAAAACGGAAGGCAGACCAAACTGAAACCGTTAATAATAATCGTCCCACAAAGGACCTGGGTACATAATTCAGTATAGGTCTTCATACAGTCAAGAACACTGTTTAATCATATCTAATAAAGATTAGTAAAGACAATTCACTAACAATGCGCTGGGGACTGTTTACATACTAGAAAGGACATGACAGGTTCCCTTTAAAAATTGCCTTCTCGAAAAGAACGTACATTAGATGGTCACAGGAATCCGCAGCAAACAATGCAATTGTAATGCAAAGTTAAATTTAAAAACGAGATATAGCAACACAATGCTACATAAACGTTATAATAAATATGTATGGATGATATCCGCGCTGCTGTGACAAAACATGACATGTCTCTATGGTAATTTCCTGAAGAAGAAGCCATAGGCTTTGAAACGCATTGAATAAACCACCAGAGTGTATTACAACCATATCTGGATTAGTTTTTTCACAGCAGCGCGGATATCATCCACATATATTTATTATAACGTCTCTGAGAGGTCGCTTGGCTGACCTGTGGATCTGCAGCAGCTGACATCTACATGCTTTCACTCTGCACCCTCAGGTGAGCAGTTCTCCTACATTAATTGGAAATAATCCGTGGGATAAGACCCTATTTGAGCTTTTTTGTTTCCTAATGTTCTATTAATGCTACATGAAGAATAAAGAAAGAAAGACTTAAACAAAAAACCTAAAAGATGAACTGGAATATAAGTTAGTGTGCATGCAGCATGTAAGCGCATGTTCACACTGGCCACTAAACAGACAAAACCCAAGATTCAAGCATAATAAGCAAATACCATAAAGCAAAGGTCTATAAAGCAAGACCTTATACAATGCACCTGCTTGCATTCCAAAATGGTTAAATTAGAAAAAAAATGTAATAAAAATTGGGTAGTCCTAAAACTAAAAATGTTTAGCTGTTTTTATCGTTAACGAGGACCTTCCACCAAATTTTTTTATGTTCATTTGGATGAAGGATGTAATAGTGGCTGCACAGCAGAATAATACATTTTTGGGTTTATTTGTCCTCTCTATTGTTAGCAATAAGTTATTTGGCACCTAATGAGCTAAAGTTTTTTTAAGTGGGTGTTATCAGACAGTTTTCACTGGGAGCGTGAATTTCTTCCTCTCCCTGTATGATTCTGACCAATCATAAGCAGGCAGCAACTCTCAGGGGTAAGAAGACCATGCCCCCTCCACATATTATAACTAATTTCTAGATGTGTGAAATGAAAAATGTCAGAAAACCCTGGTCTCCTGGCCTCATCTCTTGCATCAGTCAGTGTGAGGGGAGTAGTAGTGCAGCTGAGATTAACTGTGCCATATAACAAGCCCTTCAGAGCACTGTCAGCTCAGTAAAGCTCCTATCTCACACTGCCTGTCTGGAGATCAGAGCTAAAATTGACAGTATTACACTTACATCTGTTGTGCTTAAAGGTACTGCCACACTAAGCTATCCCGCTAGCGATCTCGTTAGCGTTGCATACTAATGAGATCGCTAGCGGGATTGTTTCTATATCGCTAAATGCGGCCACATTTAGCGATATAGTTAACGACGCTATCGCCGTTAGCGATCTTCTTAACGACTTTAGCGGTACAAAAGTACCGCTAAATCGCTAAGAAAAGGTGCCACACAGCGATTAGATACTTACCCAGCGGGAGCGCCAGCGATGAAATAGGGTCCGGAACGATTCCAGCGACGAGCGAGATCACAGCAGGAAGCTCGTCGCTGGAAGCTGCCGCACTGAACAATATCGCTAACGGGATCGCTAAATAGTGACGTTTTTTAGCGATCCCGTTAGCGATATTGTTTAGTGTGGCATACCCTTAACTTGTAATCACTTTGCATAGGGATCAAAGCAGGATGTCATCATATCTCACACAGGATTAGTCCAGAACAGGCAGACTGCTCCTTTGTGATACTGTGATATGTAATGACAGTCCAGGACTCAGGGCCGGCTCCAGGTTTTTATGGGCCCCGGGCAAAAGAGTCTCAGTGGGCACCCTTAACACAGACCACGATTCATGATGCACAGATACTGCAGAGAAATATGGGTATAGCACAACGCCAAACACTTCTCTTCTTCCATTACATGACTGATACCTATTGTAAATTGTACAATAGCTCAAAAACTGCCAAATCCTCACAGCGCACAGTACAGACTGGACAGTACAGTCCTCCATACAATATTATGGGCACCACATAGTCTCCCCCTCATCACCCATATAATACCCCATGCAGGATGTCACCCCGCCATCCCCCATATAATGCTCCATACAGAATACTGGACACAATATAATGCTCCATACAGAATACTGGACCACATATAATGCTCCATACAAAATATGGAGCTCTCCTCTACACTGTGCTGCGCTCTGCACTGTTATGGCTCAGGAAAGGGCGCTGTGGAAAGACTCCCCATTATCAGCATCATTGCCTGCCCATTATCATCATCATTGCCTCCCCTCATCATCATTGCCTGCCCATCATCATCATCATTGCCTCCCTATCATCATCATTGCCTCCCCATTAATATCATCATTGCCTTCCCATTATCATTGCCTCCCCATCATCATCATTATCATTGCCTCCCATTAATATCATCATCATCATTGCCTTCCCATTATCATTGCCTCCCCATCATCATCATCATCATCACCATCATTGCCTCCCCATTAATGTCATCATCATCATTGCCTTCCCATTATCATGGCCTCCCCATCATCATTGCCTCCTCACCACCATCACTGCCTCCCCCCACCACCATCACACATACAGCACCGCAGGCAGAACTCTCTCACATACACACACGCAGCAGGCACACACACACACCTCACCTGTTCGGCGTCCGCGCGCTCTCTGCCACAGCCGGCCGCTGAATGATGACGTCATTCAGCGGCACTGCTGTGAGAGAGGAAGCGCCGGCGCAGGCGCCCCCTGGAGCTTGAAGCTGCGGCAGCAGAGGCACGGGGAGAGGTGAGTATTGCACCGGCTGCTGCCGGGGCCCTGAGCAAGTGGGAGGGCCCAGTGGCGGCGCTGACACCGCTAACGGGCGCCGGGGTGCCCGACGGCGAGTGGGCCCCCCCGCCTGCTCAGGGCCCCGGCACTTGCCCGGGTGTGCGGGTGCTGACGCCGGCCCTGCGCAGGACTCACTGCAGAGTGAGTACAAGTTGCCTCCGCACAGCAGACATATTTGTGGTTACTAACGCACTCAGTAATCAGGAGATCTGATAAAAAGGTTTGAAACGTGATAAAGCGAAACTGAGCTGCACTGCTTCTCACCTACCCCGACTCATGAAAGATGTTAGGTTAAAAGATGGGCAACACTGCGTTAAAGTTTTCATGCATAACAGATAAGGACAGTGGTCCAATCATATCATATGAGGTAACCTCAGCACAGAAAAAGGTGAAGACTTGATGCGTCTGGAAAGGTGAATATATTTATTAGGAGACAGCGTTAAGGAAAACAGATGAATTACATTGCTTTTTTTTAAGGACACCTGTATGAGTAAAGTGCCAAGCATTTAATGATGTGTAGCATTATGGCAGACGCATGTCATGCAAGAGGTTAAACCAGGAGATCAGGACCGTATCCTTACATCCCACACACTGAAAAATCTGCTCTGAGCCATGAAGGGGGTGTGTTCTTTCCTTTGTGTGTTGCTGCCTGCTTATGATTGGTCAGCAGCATACAGGGAGAAGAAATACACGCCCCAGTGAAAATTGTCTAATAATACCCACTTGGACTTTATGGGTGCCATAAACATTGATTACTAATATCTTTGCTACGGAGAGGCGATATTAAAAAACAAAAATACTTCATTCCTCTCTGCAGGTGATTTGATGTCCTGTGTCAAGTTCAACCTGAAACATCAAGTGAAGTGTCCTCTTTAAACATCCAATATTGTAGAAATGGAGGTTTTGGGTTGCTAAGGAACTATAAACAGTTATTCTATTGTGACTTGCCATAGAAGATAATACAGTGAAAAATGAACAACATCTTATTCGAGAGCTCTGTTGGGATTTTTGTACAAACTTTATTTTTTATAATTAAACTGTTAAAGCGAGACAGATGTATTTATTCAAGTGTGGAGGTTATTTTTCCTTGCTACTCTGAATCACAAAAAATGTGTCTAGTGCTGTCTATGCCCAGCTTTAGATCCCTGTGAATTTGTCTAGTGCGGTCTGTGCCCACTCCCTGTTGATGCCAATGACCTACATTAAGAACAGCAGTTAATATTTTAACACTTTTTTTTACTTTAATGTAAAATATTTATCAAGTCCACCCAAGCATTTGATGTGCAAAAGGATTCCTATATAATTTCAAAAAATGCTCCATTGCTGCCATTTCATTTCTATCAGATGTGTTGCTTTTTTCATATATTAGTAATTTAATATGTGTACGTGTTATATTGATGTTCAGTCACTCAAACTACAAGATTTTTTTTTTTGCTAGATTCTGGTAAGGTTTGTTATTTGACTTGAAAGATGATTGAATTTGATTTATAAAACTTTTTTTCATGCAATTTCCTAATTACTTAAAGTCCAGGATACTATTGAAGCCCCTTCTGTCGAAACCGCAGTACAAAATGGGATTGAACTCTGCACCTGCTCATATCAGGGGAAGGTAAATTCAATATCCACATATACCGAAGCGTGTTCAAGTTGCGAATTAATGAATTGTTTATTTGCTAGTGCAATGCAATCTCCCTGACCTGCTGAAACATCATTTCATTTTGCTGGAAGGCGCTTGTCAATTTCATGATTTGCTTTATCAGATTTAGGTCTCGTGCATATTGCCTTATTTGTGATCCGAGTACAATGCAGCAATGGATCGGATCGCCCTCGGACCAATGTTGTTCAAATGGGCTGTGCACATGTCAGATTGTTTCCATGGACTGCGCCAGTCTGAGGAAAAAGATTGCTGTATTTCCAAGTCTGATCCGATATTCGGATCACACTTGTCCATGCAAATCAATGAGTCTGTGGAAAACATCGGACTGCACTCGGATGACATCTGAGAGCGGTCCGATTTCCAAGGACTTACAGAATGGAGAAGATGGAGCCATTTTTTTCTCCATCTTCTCCTCATCCAAAAGAATGAGATCACACTATGATAACAGTCAGGTCAGAGTTTGACCAGAGCGTGATTTGCATAATTCACTAGCTTTTCTCGGATGATAGAAAATACGCTGATATGACCCGAGCAAAAAGCGAACCTGTCAGTCAATTCATGTTGCCCAAACAAGAGGAAGCATGATTTAGAGCCTGGCAGCACATTTACATCCAGGTATGTTTTTCTCTGCAACGCTCTAATGTTTCAGAGAAAACATAGTTTAACCCCTTTACCCCCGAGGGTGGTTTGCACGTTAATGACCGCGCTAATTTTTACAATTCTGACCACTGTCTCTTTATGAAGTTATAACTCTGGAATGCTTCAACGGATCTTCGTGATTCTGAAACTGTTTTCTCGTGACATATTGTACTTCACATTAGTGGTAAAATTTTCGTTTATTTATTTTTGAAAAAAACGCAAATATGGCGAAAATTTAGCAATTTTCAAATTTTGAATTTTTATTACTTTACAACAGAGAAATATGTCACACAAAATAGTTAATAAATAACATTTCCCACATGTCTAGTTTACATCAGCACAATTTTGGAACCAACATTTTTTTTAGTCAGAAATTATAAGGGTTAAAAGTTGACCAGTGATTTCTCATTTTTACAACAAAATTTACAAAGCTATTTTTTTAGGGACCACCTCACATTTGAAGTCACTTTGAGGGGTCTATATGGCAGAAGATACCCAAAAGTGACACCATTCTAAAAACTGCACCCCTCAATGTACTCAAAACCACATTCAAGAAGTTTATTAACCCTTCAGGTGCTTCACAGGAGCTGAAGCAACGTGGAAGGAAAAAATGAACATTTACCTTTTTAGTCACAAAAATGATCTTTTACAAACTTTTTTTTATTTTCACAAGGGTAAAAAGAGAAAATGGACAGATAAAGTTGTTGTACAATTTCTCCTGAGTACATCAATACCCCATATGTGGGGGAAAACCACTGTTTGGGCACACGGCAGAGCTCGTAAGGGAAGGAGCGCCGTTTGACTTCTTCAAGCCAAAATTGGCTGGAATTGAGATTGGATGCCATGTCGCGTTTGGAGAGCCCCTGATGCACCTAAACAGTGGAAACCCCCCACAAGTGACACCATTTTGGAAACTAGACCCCCTATGGAACTTATCTAGATCTGTTGTGAGCAATATTTTCCACAAAAATGATTTTTTAGTCCCAAATTTTTGACTTTTCCCAAGGAAATTGGACCCCAAAAGTTGTTGTACAATTTGTCCTGAGTACGCTGATACCCCATATGTGGGGGGGGGGGAAACTGGGCGCACGGCAGGGCTTGGAAAGGAAGTAATAACGTTTTGGAATGCAGACGTTGATGGGGGTCATGTTCCGTTTGCAGTGCCCCAGATGTGCCTAAACAGTGGAAACCCCCCACAAGTGACCACATTTTGGAAACTAGACCCCCTAAGGAACTTATCTAGATCTGTGGTGAGCACTTTGAACTCCCAAGTGCTTCACACAAGTTTATAATGCCCGGGCATGAAAATAAAAAATCCTATTTTTTTCCCACAAAAATTATCTTTTAGTCACCAATTTTTTATTTTCCCAAGGGTAACAGGAGAAACTGGACCACAAAAGTTGTTGTTCTATTTGTCCTGAGTACGCTGATACCCCATATGTGGGGGGAAACTACTGTGTTGGTGCACGGCAGAGCTCAGAATGGAAGGAGCGCCATTTGACTTTTTCCAACCAAAATTGGCTGGAATTGAGATTGGATGCAATGTTGCATTTGGAGAGCACCTGATGTGCCTAAACAGTGGAAACCCCCCACAAGTGACCCCATTTTGGAAACTAGACCCCCTAAGGAACTTATCTAGATCTGTGGTGAGCAATTTGAAACCCCAAGTGCTTCACACAAGTTTATAACGTAGAGCCGTAAAATTAAAAAATCATATTTTTTTCCACAAAAATGATCTTTTCACCCCAATTTTAATTTTCCCAAGGGTAACAAGACCCCAAAAGTTATTGTGCAATTTGTCCTGAGTACACTGATACCCCATATGTGGGGGTAAACCACTGTTTGGGTGCATGGCAGAGCTCGGAAGGGAAGGAGCGCCATTTGACTTTTTCAAACCAGAATTGGCTGGACACCATATCGTGTTTGGAGAGCTCCTGATGTGCCTAAACAGTGGAAACCCCCCACAAATGACACCATTTTGGAAACTAGACCCCTCAAGGAACTTATCTAGATGTGTGGTGAGAGCTTTGAACCTCCAGGTGTTTCACTATAGTTTATAATGCCCGAGTATGAAAATAAAAAAATCATATTTTTTCCACAAACATGATCTTTTAGTCCCCAACTTTTTATTTTCCAAAGGGTAACAGGAGAAATTGGACCCCAAAATTTGTTTTCCAATTTGTCCTGAGTACGCTGATACCCCATATGTGGGAGAAAACTACTGTATGGGCACACGTCAGGGCTCGGAAGGGAAGTAGTGACGTTTTGGATTGCAGACTTTGATGGAATGGTCTGCAGGTGTCATGTCGCATTTGGAGAGCCCCTGATGTGCCTAAACAGTGGAAACCGCCCACAAGTGACCCCATTTTGGAAAATAGACCCAACAAGGAACTTATCTAGATGTGTGGTGAGCGCTATTAAGCCCCAAGTGCGTACAGCCGTAAAAACAAAAAAAATCATTTTTTTTTTACAAAAATGATATTTTCGCCCCCAATTTTTTATTTTACCAAGGGTAACAGAAGAAATTGGACCCCAAGAGTTATTGTGAAATTTGTCCTGAGTACACTGATACCCCATATGTGGGGGTAAACTACTGTTTGGGCGAATGGCAGAGCACAGAAGTGAAGGAGCACCGTTTGATTTTTTCAATGCAGAATTGGCTGGAATTGAGATCAGACGCCATGTCACATTTGGAGAGTCCCTGATGTGCCTAAACAGTGGAAACCCCCCAATTCTAACTCCAACCCTAACCCCAACACACTCCTAACCCTAGTCCCAACCCTAACCATAACCCTAACCACAAACCTAACCCTAACACACCCCTAAACCGTATCCCAACCCTAACCCTAATCCTAACTTTAGTCCCAACCCTAACCCTAACTTTAGCCACAACCCTAACCCTAACCGGAAAATGGAAATAAATACATTATTTTAATTTTATTATTTTTTCCTAACTAAAGGGGTGATAAAGGTGGGTTTGATTTACTATTTATACCGGGTTTTTATGATTGGCAGCTGTCACGCTAAAAGACGCTTTATTGCAAAAAATAGTTTTTGCATCACCACATTTTGAGAGCTATAATTTTTGCATATTTTGGCCCACAGAGCCATGTAAGGTCTTATTTTTTGTGGGACGAGTTGACGTTTTTATTTGTACCATTTTTGAGCACGTGAAATTTTTTGATCGCTTTTTATTTCAATTTTTGGGAGGTTAGAATGAACAAAAATCAGCAATTCATGAATTTCTTTTGGGGGGGGCGTTTATACCGTTCCGCGTGTGGTAAAATTGATAAAGCAGCTTTATTCTTCAGGTCAGTACGATTACGGCGATACCTCATTTATATCATTTTTTTATTAAAAAAATTATTACGGTAGTTTTGGCACTTTTATACACTAAAAACAATTTTATATAAAAAATAATTATCTTTGCATCGCTTTATTCTGTAAGCTATAACTTTTTTATTTTTTCGCTGATTATGCTGTATGGAGGCTTGTTTTTTGCGGGATAAGACGACGTTTTCAGCGGTACCATGTTTATTTATATCGGTCCTTTTGATCGCGTGTTATTCCACTTTTTCTGCGGTATGATGATAAAGCATTGATTTTTTGCTTTGTTTTTTTTATTTTTTAAGGGGTTCACTAAAGAGTTTAACTAGTGGGACAGTTCTATAGGGCGCGTCGTTACGGATGCGGCGATACCAAATATGTGTACTTTCATTGTTTTGGTTTTTTTATTTACATGAAGAAATGAATTTATTGGGTAATAATTTTTTTTTTTTACTTTATTTTGGAATTTATTTTTAAACATGTGATTTTCATTTTTTTTACTTTTTTACTTTGTCCCAGGGTGGGACATTACTGTATAATACCAGCGATCTCACAGGCACTGCTGCAGCCTTCCTCAGTGCCTGCTCTCAGCGGCCATCTTGAATCCGGGGTTTTGCAGGGGAAGGCCTCAGAACAGTGAGATCACATCGCGCTGTTCTGAGGGTCTCAGGAAGCATGCAGGGAGCTCCCTCCCTGCGCGATGCTTCCCTGTTGCCCCCGGTTCACCGCGATCATGTTTGATCGCGGTGTGCCAGGGGTTAATGTGCCGGGAGCGGTCCGTGACCGCTCCAGGCACATAGTGCCGGGTGTCAGCTGTGATAATCAGCTGACACCCAGCCGCGATCAGCTGTGCTCCCCCCAGGAGCACAGCTGATTGCATGTGACGTACTATTCCGTCCATGGGAATTAGGTCCAGGGTCACATGGACGGAATAGTACGTCGGGTGGGATTAAGGGGTTAAAGAGACAAGATGAGACTATTCCGGCACTGCCACCAGCCGTCTTCTCACTACATCACTCCAAGTGTTTGACAAGTCTCCTCTTGCATACATATGGGAAGACCTATCAATCAACTACAGCAGAGAAGGGAGATGGCGGCCGAGTGTCTCCTGGACTAGTCTCATCTCTCCTTGTTGTTCCCAGCCGGCTCGTCAAACTATGTTTTCTCTGCAATGTTGGAATGTTTCAGAGATAAATATATCTGGCTGTAGTCGTGCAGTCAGGCTCTGATTCATGCTGCTATGGTTTTGGCAACATGAATCGACTGATAGGATATCGTATTAAAGGGGTTGTCCACTACTAGGACAACCCTTTCTTAAACTAAAAGTTTGGACCTGATAAAATAATGAAGCCTATACTCACCTCCCATCCCAGTGCCATTCCAGTGGTGTCGGTACTCACTCTCCCCAAATTTGTGATCCAGTGGAATGACATGTGCCGGTGCCCAACCAGCGCTGGCGTCACTGTCTCCGCCTTTGGTCAAACTGAACATGAAGAGGATGTCTGGGATGAGCTGCAGCCCTGACTTCTTCATGTTTAGTTCAAACTGAGGTGGAGACAGTGATGCCAGTACTGATTGGGCGCTGGCTACCACGTGTCACAACACCGCATCACAGCCCAGCGGAGAGCGAGTGTCGACAGCCCGGGAACGGAGCTGGTACGGAAGGTAAGTATAGTCTATCATTTTATTGGGGCTGAACATTTAGCTTAAGAAGGGGTTGTCCTAGTGGTGGAGAACCCCTTTAAAGGGGACCTATGCAGGGGCAGCATATTTCTGCTATAGGTTAATTTTCCCAGAAGCCAAAAGTGCCAAAAATATTATTATATCTGTCTATGAATAGAGCTGAAAGAATGTAGCAGATAGATAGTACAGTCATGGACAAAAGTTTTGAGAATGACACAAATATTAATTTTTACAAAGTCTACTGCTTCACTTTTTCTAATGGCAATTTGCATATACTCCAGATGTTATAGAGAGTGATCAGCTTAACAGCAATTACTTGCAAAGTCAATATTTGGCTAGAAAATGAACTTTATCCCCCAAAACACATTTCAACATCATTGCAGCCCTGCCTTAAAAGGACCAGCTAACCTCTTTTCAGTGATTGCTCCATTAACACAGGTGTGGGTGTTGATGAGGACATGACTGGAGATCAATCTGTCATGATTAAGTAAGAATGACACCACTGGACACTTTAAAAGGAGGCTGGTGCTTGGCATCATTGTTTCTCTTCTGTTAACCATGGTTATCTCTAAAGAAACACGTGCAGTCATCATTGCAATGCACAAAAATGGCCTAACAGGGAAGAGTATCGCAGCTAGAAAGATTGCACCTCAGTCAACAATCTATCGCATCATCAAGAACTTCAAGGAGAGAGGTTCCATTGTTGCCAAAAAGGCTCCAGGGCGCCCAAGAAAGACCAGCAAGCGCCAGGACCGTCTCTTAAAAGTGTTTCAGCTGCGGGATCGGGCTACCAGCAGTGCAGAGCTTGCTCAGGAATGGCAGCAGGCAGGTGTGAGTGCATCTGCACGCACTGTGAGGCGGAGACTCTTGGAGCAAGGCCTGGTCTCAAGGAGGGCAGCAAAGAAGCCACTTTTTTCCAGAAAAAACATCATGGACAGACTGATATTCTGCAAAAGGTACAGGCAGTGGACTGCTGAGGACTGGGGTAAAGTTATTTTCTCTGATGAATCCCCTTTTCGATTGTATGGGACATCAGGAAAACGCCTCATTCGGAGAAGACAAGGTGAGCGCTACCACCAGTCTTGTCTCATGCCAACTGTTAAGCATCCTGAAACCATTCATGTGTGGGGTTGCTTCTCAGCCAAGGGAATCGGCTCTCTCACAGTCTTGCCTAAAAACACAGCCATGAATAAAGAATGGTACCAGAATGTCCTCCAAGAGCAACTTCTCCCAACCCTCCAAGAGCAGCTTGGCGATCAACAATGCCTTTTCCAGCATGATGGAGCACCTTGCCATAAAGCAAAGGTGATAACTAAATGGCTCAGGGAACAAAACATAGAGATTTTGAGTCCATGGCCTGGAAACTCCCCAGATCTTAATCCCATTGAGAACTTGTGGTCAATCATCAAGAGACGGGTGGACAAACAAAAACCTAAAAATTCTGACAAAATGAAAGCATTGATTGTGGAAGAATGGACTGCTATCAGTCAGGATTTGGTCCAGAAGTTGATTGAGAGCATGCCAGGGAGAATTGCAGAGGTCCTGAAGAAGAAGGGTCAACACTGCAAATATTGACTTGCTGCATTAACTCATTCTAACTGTCAATATAAGCTTTTGTTACTCATATGTTTGCAATTATATTTCTGTCTGTGATAAAAACATCTGTCAAACACACATAAAAACCAGAGGGCAGCAGATCATGTGAAAATATAATATTTGTGTCATTCTCAAAACTTTTGGCCATGACTGTATATGAGTTTGGTGTATGAGTGGGGAGAGCACTTACCCCACACCTGTCACCTGTCCCTCTTTATAGTGATAGTCAGGCTGCTGTGTATATGTAGGAGAGGCAGGGAGAGAGGTGGAGGGAGTGCTCACCTTATGATTACTGTGAACTCATAAACTATGTGCCCAGAGTTTTCTCTTAGCTCTTCTAATGGCTGATTGGCACTTTTTTTGCTACTTGGACTATACTTTTGTCCATGTTAGACTAAAGGAACACTGAAGGAAGAAGAAGCTAATACACTCTTATAACTAGTGCAAAACTTGACTTAAAGGCAATTTGTCCACAAGTTTTAGTAACCTGCTTGAGAGCAACAGAATGTGGGAGCAGAGACCCTGATTCCAGCGATGTATCAGTTGCTGGGCTGCTTGAGCAGTTTTGATAAACTATTTTCTATGCTGCAGATTTACTAGTTCTCTGAATGCTGGACCCCATATATCCCAGCCCCAGCCCACACCACTGATTGGCAGCTTTCTTTGTACACTGTGCATAGGTAGAAAGCTGCCAATCAGTGGTGGGGCGGGGCTATACTGAGCTCATGAATATGGAGGACTAAATGGCATCAGGTATACTAGTCCTCTAGAGATCGCCCCCTTCTGATTACACTGTGATATTATAAAAACTACAGCATGCAGCTCTTTCATTGACATATTGCAGGTTTGGAAATATTTTGTGGCCAGATTGATTTGCTCTTTAACAATCAACTAATCTTGTTAATATCTCAATTTTCTCATGATATAAATTCAATGATATCTCACACATGGTATAAATAATTCCCAACAGAATAACATTTTTTTTCCTCAAAGTCAGGCATCTTGCATCACTCATTTCAGGATATGTTGAGCCTAGGGGAAAGTTAAAGAAGGAGATTTCTGTATTTCATTTTCTCAGTGGATCTAGTTGTCACCACCCTCTCTGGATATCATCAGATATGACTCCTTCTGCCTTTTTATAGACATTAACAGCTGAGCTCAATTTACATTTGTAACAAGGTTAAAAAAGCCCATGGCCCGAATATAAAATGTGAAAGGCTCATAAGCCTTGATGGCATATAATGTACACTAAACACTTTAAAATTGTTTTTTTTTCTGCGATCAATGCTTGTCGGCAGGTATTCTTTATAAATAATGATGAGCTGTATGCTGTAATATGATGGTAGAATAAGATCAATATAACACACTCATTTACATATCTTGTACCAGTAAAAAAAAAAACTAAGTGCAGCTTTTTTTGTTACTTTGCTTCTTGCCAGAGAGGAAGTCAATTTTACAGGTTTAGCAATTATGTTTTACAGTTCCCTACAATGTCCCATTTGAAGGTTTTGTCAGCCGGCATTTTCCATATCCCATTGGCTAATGAAAACTACAAAGTCAATACCCTCAATCCAACCATCTGCATCTTGCAATGTCATCTCCTGAATATCGGCAATAAAACTGTGACCATAATTGCTTGCATTTCCCTTAAGGACTTTGTGTTCAGTGTTATTGATGCATAGGAAAAGAGATGTTTATTGGTAATGTAAATTCACAGAGTCAACAGACATATGGCAGCAAACGAAGGCATAGGGAGATGCAAGAAGAAGCTAAATAGGTATGTAGGAAAAATAATTCCATTGTATGAAAGGGAATAAAGTAGCTATGCTATATCTTCAACACAGATTTCTATCTATCTATCTAAAAAATAAAAATGGAGGCAGCACTCTAATATAGATGATAAAATGTGGACTTTATTAAGCTCAGATATCTATCTAGTCTGTTTGAAAGCACATTGAGACCCCTGATCTCACCATCTTGTGCACATTGTGTCATGATCCTTGGTTCAAACCCTTGAGTCTGTGTTTGGATGTCAGCTTCTCTATCCACTGATCCACTGCAAATATTCCAGCAGTCTGTTTAGCTAACACAGGTGTTTTCTAGTGATGAGCGAGTACACTCGTTGCTCGGTTTTCCCAGAGCACACTCGGGTGGTCTTCGAGTATTTGGAAGTGCTCGGAGATTTAGTTTCTGTTGCCGCAGCTGCATGATTTGTGGCTACTTGACAGCCTGAATACATGTGGGGATTGCCTGTTTGTTAGGGAATTCCCACATGTATTCAGACTGTCAAAAAGACATAAATCATGCAGCTACGGCAACAGAAACTAAATCTCCGAGCACTTCCAAATACTCGGAGACCACCCGAGCATGCTCGGGAAAACCCGAGCAACGAGCATACTCGCTCATCACTAGTGTTTTCATGTGTCTGCTCTATCGCCTTTCAGGTGCAGCTTTATATTCTTTCCTCATGTTGGCATCTTTTGCTGGTGATAGTTTAATTTGGATGTTCTGACTTCTGTTGATGTTTAGAGCCAGTCTGTTAAAGTCCAGGAAAGGGTTTTCATTTTGCTTTTTTTTGTGCAATACTCTTCACTTATCTCTTATATCTTTAGGCAGTATATTTTCTAACAGTACTTGCTTTATTCTTAGGTATTTCATGATAATTTTACTCACTTTGAGATCTTTCCTTTGTTCAGCACTCTTTCCCTCTTGTAGGTAATTCACACTCTGCTCTGCCCTTCGGTTCTTTAGGAGGTACGTGAAGCCATTTGACATCCTTTTAGGCAGTTTGGGTCTGAGTTGCCATCTTCTAGCCCCCATATGTCAAAGTCAAGGCCCGCGGGCCAGATCCGGCCCGCAAATTGATTATCTATGGCCCCCTGGATGATATTTAATTACTATTAGATCTGGCCCGCAGGCCACAGCCGCCTGCTGGTGTTTTGCACACACCAACCAGGGCCGGCGTCAGCACCCGGCACACCCGGGCAAGTGCCGGGGCCCTGAGTAGGCGGGGGGGGCCCACTCGCAGTCTGGCACCTCCCCGCCCGTTAGCGGAGGAGAGCGGTGTCAGCGCCGCCACTGGGCCCCCCCGCTTGCTCAGGGCCCCGGCATCAGCTGGCACAATACTTACCTCTCCCGTGCCTCCGCTGCCGCAGCTCCGAGCTCCAGGGGGCGCCGGCGCTTCCTCTCACAGCAGGCCGCTGAATGATATCATCATTCAGCGGCCGGCTGTGGCACAGAGCGCGCGGACGTCGGACAGGTAAGACGTGTGTGTGTATGTCTCTGTGTGTGTCTGTGTGTATGTAGCGCGGTGCTTTGTGTGTGTGTGTGTGTGTGTGTGTATAAGTATGTGAGAGAGTGCTTGTGTGCTGTCTGTGTGTGATGATGGGCAGGCATTGCTGATAATGGGGAGGCATTGATGATGATGATGGGGAGAAGATGATAATGGGCAGGCATTGCTGATAATGGGGAGGCATTGATGATGATGATGGGGAGAAGATGATAATGGGCAGGCATTGCTGATAATGGGGAGGCATTGGTGATGATGGGGAGAAGATGATGATAATGGGCAGGCATTGCTGATAATGGGGAGGCATTGATGATGATGATGGGGAGAAGATGATAATGGGCAGGCATTGCTGATAATGGGGAGGCATTGATGATGATGGGGAGAAGATGATGATAATGGGCAGGCATTGATGATGGGGAGAAGATGATGATGGGCAGGCATTGATGATGATGGGGAGGAGATGATGATGATGGGCAGGCATTGATGATAATGGGGAGGCCATGATGATGATGGGGAGGCAATGATGATGATAATGGGAAGTCTTTCCACAGCGCCCTTTCCTGAGCTGTAACAGTGCAGAACGCAGTACAGCGCAGAGGAGAGCTCCATATTTTGTATGGAGCATTATATGGGGACCAGTATCCTGTATGGAGCATTATATGGGGACCAGTATCCTGTATGGAGCATTATATTGGGTCCAGTATCCTGTATGGAGCATTATATTGGGTCCAGTATTCTGTATGGAGCATTATATGGGGGGTGACATCCTGCATGGGGTATTATATGGGTGATGAGGGGGAGACTGTGGTGCCCATAATATTGTATGGAGGACTGTACTGTCCAGTCTGTACTGTGCGCTGTGAGGATTTGGCGGTTTTTGAGCTATTGTACAATTTACAATAGATATCACTCATGTATGAAGAGAAGTATTTGGCATTGTACTGTACCCATATTTCTCTGCTGTATCTGTGCATCATGAATCGCGGTCTGTGTTAAAGGGGCCCACTGAGGCTCTTTCGCCTGGGGCCCATAAAAACCTGGAGCCGGCCCTGGCACCAACACTACATTTCCCACAATGCACCGGTAGCAGGGCCGGCGTCAGTCCGGCCCTCGGCTTGTAGCAAATTTTTTTTTTGGCCCTCGGTGTGTTTGACTTTGACATCCCTGTTCTAGCCTGATTATGTCTGCTCATGCAGGAACCACTATGGACTGTGGGCTTAAGATCTCTACTCTGTACAGGAACCGGGAGGGTCAATTGCAGCTTTGTAGTATATTATCTATTTTCCTGAGTGAGTTGCTACACAAGCATAATACTCTAGATTATGCCCCATATATGATCCATAGATTGTGCCCCCATAGATGATCCATAGATTATGCCCCATATATGATCCATAAATTGTGCCCCATAGATGCTCCATAGATTGTGCCCCCATATATGATCCATAGATTGTGCCCCATAGATGCTCCATAGATTATGCCCCCATAGATGCCCCATGTATTATGCCCCCATAGATGCTCCATAGTATAGGTCCTTATGCGGCCGCAGTTGCTGCAACCGAAAAAAAAGAAGACATACTCACCTCTCGTCGCTGGGCGCCAGGTGCCGTGTCCTGAGCAGGCGGGGACACCGGCGCGCTATGGGGGACAGGTGCCGGTGTCACTGCTCACTCAGGGCCCGGCACCTGAGACATTTACCTGTCACCGGGTCCACCGCTATCTTCCGGGTCCTCCAGCAGTTAATGCTCAGGCAGAGAGCGCGGCGCACACTAACCACATCATCGCGCCCTCTGTCTGAACATCGCAGCAAGAGAGCACCCGAGGACACAGCGGTGAGCAGCGGTGGAACAGGACAGGTAAATATCCCTTATACTCCCCCTCCCGCCGGCACGTCTCTCTCTGCAGCCCCTGCTCTTCTCCCACGGTCCCGGCGCCAGTGTTCAGTGGTCACGTGTTACCGCTCATTAAAGTCATGAATATGTGCATATTCATGACTTTAATGAGCGGTACCACTGATGGCTGAACACAGGCGCCGGGACCGTGGGAGAAGAGCAGGGGTGCTGCAGAGACCGCGCCGGCGGAGGGGTGAGTACATAGGACAGCTGCGCTCCCCCTTCCCCGCCGACTCCCTGGTATATGACTCGAATATAAGCAGAGAGGGGGACTTTCAGCCCTAAAAAATGGGCTGAAAATCTCAGCTTATATTCGAGTATATACGGTATTCACAGAAATATATTGATTGACACTAGGCCACAACAAATCACTATGTTAGCACGATCAATAAAAAATTATGGTGGAAAGGAAAAGTTCTACACATACATCCATCTATATATTTTTTAGCCTGATTTTATTTACTGAAAGAGTTGCTCTCTAGTGATGAGCGGTGTTCGAATCGAACTGTTCGCCAATCTCAAATTCGAGCTATTTTGGGCGGTGTTCGAGCCGTTCGACGAACCCGAACGATTTGGAAAAAATCCGGCTGTTCGAGGTTATGTTCGATAACTGTTCATGCACCAATATCGTAACTGGATTTTTTCACAGTAATGCTGATAATCACTGTTAGTACATAGTTTGAGTGTACAGTGGGGCGGGAGGAGGGGCATGGGATGGATCTCTGCAGAAATAATGAAGATCTCCATTTTTTTATCTCTTTACCGCATTTCCAATGGGCGGTGCAGTCTGTCAGCCTATCAGCAGCGCACACACGGAGCGAAGTGCTTTTTTTTCACACAAGCAAGGGCATGTGTCATTGGCTGTGTATGTCACATGTCCGTGCCCTATAAGACCCAGCCATTTTCCCCGTCACCACCATTTTCTCACTGCTGAAGCTCAGTATTAGACGGCACTGCTGCTGCTGTGAGCGCTATATTGTAACTATGAAACTGCGAACTGCAAGCAAATTTTCTGGTAATTAGACAGGAAGGTTTAGGGAGTAGGGACTAGTTTGTAATTGCAGCCCTTTTGAGGGCTAGGTTACAGCAGTTCCTAGCACTTTTAGCAGGCAGGTGTTCTTAAATAGACAGATAGGTCAACTTGGGAGTAGTGACTATTTGTAATTGCAGCCTTTTTGAGGGCTAGGTTACATCAGTTCCTAGCACTTTTTGCCAGCTCCACCAGCATTCAAATAACTACGAATTGTTAGCTGCATCTTGCCTGGACAATAATTGTGGGGTTAGTAGCAGTGTGTGGTACTCATTCTATTAGGCCATCTATACAAAGCTCCACCAGCGTTCAAATAACTACGAATTGTTAGCTGCATCTTGCCTGGACAATAATTGTGGGGTTAGTAGCAGTGTGTGGTACTCATTCTATTAGGCCATCTATACAAAGCTCCACCAGCGTTCAAATAACTACGAATTTTTAGCGGCATCTTGCCTGGACAATAATTTGGGGCATAGTAGCAATGTGTGGTACTCATTCTATTAGGCCATCTATACTAAGCTCCACCAGCGTTGAAATTACTAATAATTTTTATCTGCATCTTGCCTGGACAATAATTTTGGGCATAGTAGCAGTGTGTGGTACTCATTCTATTAGGCCATCTATACTAAGCTCCACCAGCATTCAAATTACTACGAATTTTTAGCTGCATCTTGCCTGGACAATAATTTTGGGCATAGTAGCAGTGCGTGGTACTTATTCTATTAGGCCATCTACACTAAGCTCCACCAGCGTTGAAATTACTAATAATTTTTATCTGCATCTTGCCTGGACAATAATTTTGGGCATAGTAGCAGTGTGTGGTACTCATTCTATTAGGCCATCTATACTAAGCTCCACCACCTGTGTATCTAATAAAATTGTTTTACTGCTTCTAACCCAGCCAATCCTTTTGGGCTAGTACCACAAATTGGCCACTCAGCTCTGCTCGATTTCCATCCATAGTTTTTTGTGCAAACAACTCCAGAGTTGTCAATTAGGTAAGTGGGGAAAGGGATTTACCAGGGTGCATGGTAGCAGCCAAACTAGTGAGGAAGGTGCAGGAGCCCAGGAAGAAGTGGAGGACTGTTGTGAATGTGTTAGAAATGAATTCTGAGCAGAAGCTCCCTCTGGTGGTTACAAATAGTACTGAACCATTCAATGAAGATTGGCAATCAGGAGTTACAGACTGGTCTTATATAAGGGAGGTTCCCTCCCATCATGGTTGCCGGTGATCAATTGTTCTTGTCTCAACTGTGGTTCCTGGTTCACTTGGATCTTGCTGAGTCTTGCCTCTTCTCCTGCTCTCAGATAAGATATTTTCTGTTTTTATTTTTGTGCTTGCTTTTTGCATTGTTTCCTGCACTTTTGTGGAGGTCAGCCAGGTCCCCTCCGGGGGCTTGTGCCCCTCTCAGTTTGTCTGAGCCACTGTTGTTTGTTCATTTGCCTTTTCCAGTTTTTTTCAGTGGCTGCGGCTTAGTTTTGTTACACCAGAGAACTAATTTAGGTGGTAGAGGTCGTGTGATCTCAGGTGTTTTTGCAATTAGTAGAGTTGGTATTTTTAGGGTTTTTTGGATTGCAGTAAGTGTCCTTCCTATCCTTTTCTGTCTAAGAAGATTGGGCCCCAATGTTTGCTCATACTATTTTCTGTCTGTGTCTATATTTCCTCTTGTCTAACCGCCATTACATGTTTGGGGCTTCCTATGTTCTTTGGGGATCTGCTCCGGGGCAGATAGCTTTCCTCTTTCTATCTTTAGGTGTGGTTAACCTCTCAGGCTGTGACGAGGCGTCTAGGACCAACGTAGGAACGTTCCACGGCTGCCTTTAGTTGTGGTGGTTAGTCAGGGTACTGCAATCCAGTAGATTCCAACCTCTCTGGTGTATTGCCGTTTTTGCTTGCTCTCCTCAGCTACCAAATCATAACAGAGGACGAACTGGAGATGGGCATGGAAGACTCATCAGATGAGGGAGATCTTGATCACATTTATGTTGTGCGAGGTTGGGGGAGAGGGCAGAGGAAGGAAGCATGATTCTTACCTCGCCACCAACACAACACGGACTTGGTGCTCCTGGATGCGCAAGACACATGAGTGCCTTCTTGCTGCACTACCTGCAACATGACCCTCGAATTGTCAGAATTCGAAATAATCCTGACTACTGGGTGGCCACACTCTTAGATCCCCGGTACAAAAGTAAATTTGCCAAAATAACTCCAGCCATAGAAAGGGATTCACGCATGCAGGAGTATCAGCAGAAACTGTTGCATAATCTTACATGTGCTTTTCCACAAAACACCAGTGGTGCACGTAGTGATTCTCACAGTTCTAACTTGCCAACTGTGGGACTGTCGAGTCTTCAGCACTCAAACCGTAACAGAAACACAGTATCTGCTGGTGTTAACAGCAATTTTGCGGAATCCTTTCACCACTTTTTTAGCCCATCCTTTGCAAGGCCACAGGAGACAAGAAGTCAGACACATAGTCAACGACTAGAGACGATGGTACAGGAGTATCTCCAACTGAACATCGAAGCCATGACTGTGTCACTGGACTCTTGCTCTTTTTGGGCTTCCAATCTGGATAAATGGCCTGAGCTCGTCACTCACGCCTTGGAGATCTTGTCATGCCCCGCAGCCAGCGTTCTCTCTGAACGTGTGTTCAGCGCTGCTGGTGGTGTGCTGACAGATAAGCGCACGCGGCTGTCCACTGACAATGTAGACAGACTCACGTTCATAAAGATGAACAAATCATGGATCCGCAAGGACTTTTCTACCCCTGTGTCATCCTGGGGAGAGTAAAAGCTTGAGGATTTGTTAAAATCACCTCACCAACCGTTTTAGGCAACTCTGGGGCAATTGATGCCACTTAAGTGGTGTCTGTGCCCCAAATTTTTGGAAAAAATGGAGACTCTTTTTGGAATCCCCTTGCTGTGTTTTATGTGACTTTACAAAAGCAAGACACATGCACATAAATTGGGATCACCAAAAGAAATCAATCACAAAGGAATAAATATAGCATAACAATTTATTGAAGTACAAAAAAGAAAAAACACACACCTACCGTATATACTCATGTATAAGCCGACCTGTGTATAAGCCGACCCCCTAGTTTTGCCACAAAAAACTTGGAAAACTTATTGACTCGCGTATAAGCCCGGTGTATAAGTTGCCGTTCTGCTCCGTGCTCCCCCATCCAGCTCTGCACTCCCCCATTCTCCTCTGTGCCCACCCCCGTCCTGCTCCGTGCTCTCCGTCCTCCCCCGTTCTGCTCCGTGCTCTCCGTCCTCCCCCCGTTCTGCTCCGTGCTTTCCTTCCTCCCCCCGTTCTGCTCCGTGCTCTCCGTCCTCCCCCGTTCTGCTCCGTGCACTCCGTCCTCCCCGTTCTACTCCGTGCTCTCCGTCCTCCCCCCTGTCCTGCTCCGTGCTCCTTGTCCTCCTCCATGCTCCCCCTATCCTCCTCCATCATATTCACCCTCCCCGTGCCATCGCTGAACGTCCCAGGCCGGCAATCCTGCGTTCTCCCCGGCTTCCTGCAGCTCTCCAGCGCTGAGCGGTGACGTAATACCGCTCATTAAGGCCATGAATATGTAGGCCACGCCCATGGGAGTGGCGTCGCATCCATGAAAGTCCAACACAATAGAGAGTAAAATACTCTAAATACTCATATGCCAATCTTAGTACCTAACAATAAAAGATAACACCCCAATCAAAAATTAGCTGTGCACCTAGACTCCTGTTGTCACCATCATTAATTGCATGGAAAGAGGAAAATGATAAATTGGCCTAAAATGCAAGTATGAATAACTGAGCAACCTAACATACCTATATCGATCATTAAATAACCTGACCATCTGGTGTAGAGATCTCAGAATAGCCCAGAAGGACGTAATGCAACCAAAAGTCAGATAGGCAAATAAGGAGAAGGGCAGATCAAAGTATACCAACAGGAAGGAATGATAACCCCATTGAGGCCGGCATATGAGTACCAGGACCCATAGTATTTTCTCACATGCAAGGAGTGATCCCAATTATATTGATACTTAAGGTGGTGCCAGCTTATTACAATTGTTTCCATTTTACGTCATGTTGGCATCGTCAATTACAGGTGGGTTGGGTCCCCCCCCTTTTAACCGTAAGAAACTACATACACTATGGCTTGGGGTAACACAGATGGTTGAGTCTGAAGAGCTGTTTACTCATACTATAGCCTGGGAATTAGAGGTCTGTTCCAAAGCTTCAGTGTCTGCTAGTCAGCGGAGTAGCCACCGGCTGTAAATCTACAATATACAATACAATATACATAGTAAAAGGAGTAGTATAACTATAAATCTATGCATATCGACAATTATATATCGATTGAGGATAAGCTTTTTTTGGGATCTCAAAGCCAAAGCAGTGGCATAAGTACTATATGACATGAGGCTAAGAGAGGGGACAATTAAATGGGCGCACCAAGGGAGAGTGCTAAGAGCTTTAGGACAAATGGATTGAGCTATTTTGACCCACAATTTCTCCGAATGATGGAATAAGTCGAGGATTCTAGCATGTACTGCTGCCATGTAATACCTTCTACAATCCAGAAGGCTAAGGCCCCCCTTTTGTTTGCGTCTGATCAGAACGTCCCCCTGAATGTATGGACGCCAACTTGCCCAGATAAATCTGCAAAAGCTACTGCATAGTCTTTTCCAAAAATTTGAGGGAATTACCACGGGAATGGTTTGGAAGAGGTATAAGAGTTTAGGTAGGACGTTCATTTTTAGTATATTTATTCTGCCGAACCAGGAAAAATCCTTCACCATCCAAGAAGTAAGATCTCTATGGAGTTGTTCAATAAAGGGCCCAAAATTAAGAAAAAAATAGACGAGAGAGGTCTCTATGAATACGAATTCCTAAGTATTTGATACCCTGTGAGGGCCAGGCAAAGGGAAAGTTGGACTGGATGGAATCCTGTATGGATTTGGGGAGGGAAACATCGAGGGCCTCAGACTTCACTGCATTGATTTTAAAATTTGACCATGTACCAAAGTGATCTATTTCAGCCATAACAGCAGTGATGGATATATGTGGTTGAGTGATATATACTAGGACATCATTCATCAGCAAATGCAGAGCACTTGTACTTGGTGCCTCCCACCTCAATCCCCCTAATATTGGGGTTATTGTGAATTGATGAGAGCAGGTGCTCCATCACTAGGATGTATAAGAGAGGGGACAGAGTACATCCCTGCCTTGTCCCATTGGTGATTATGAAAGGTGATGATAATGTTACATTTATCTTCAGCCTAGTTGACGGATTGCGATACAGGGCCATGATTTTGGCTATAAAAGGGTCCTCTACCCCAAGCTTTTTAAGAGAATAATATAGACTCTATGGAATGCTTTCTCAGCATCCAACGAGAGTATATAATTACAAATTTTTAACTGCATCTAGCCCAGACAATAATTTTGGCCTAGTATCAGTGTCTGCTACTAAGCGGATTAACCCAGCTGTGAAGCAAGCTACACCATCTGTAGTTTGGACACTTAATTTTTTCAAAGGAAATGCTTCGGACCCCCGGGACACTCAGTGAAGAGCATCGGGGAGGCACCCCAAGGCACAGGGGCTGTGACTGGCGGTAGGATGCCTTGGGGTGGACCGCCAAGCTCGATCCTTATAAAAGCTTTTTAACTGCAGCAGCTTTACTGGATGCTACTGGAGCTGGAATTACCGCGGCTGCTGGCATTAGACTTGCCCTCCAATAGATCCTTGTAAAAGGATTTAAAGTGTACTCATTCAAATTAGAGAGACAATTTAAATTAAAAAGATTAGACCTGCCTCCACTGCAGGGGGGCTCGCTCGACCCACCAGCGGACAGGCACCAGTATTGGGAGAACACCTTTGAAGTGTTTTCTATGTGTTTCTATGAGTTTTTATTTGCCTGCCATTGGTTTTAATGGTGTTCGACGGTGTTCGATGAACGGTTTGACGAACCGAACTCGAACACTACGGGGGTGGCTCAACACTGTTGCTCTCACCATCATAAATGACTAAAATTGCAAAGTTCTTGTAAGAACAAAAAATGTAATAGTTATTATTGCTTATTTCTTGTTGCCTCATTTACTAGTCACTACTGCAGTCTATCAAAAGTGGACAGTTTCCAAGGCTGGGAGCGCAGTTGTGTCCAATATGGCTTGTAAATGCTGTTCTCCAACTGACCTGATCCCTGTGTCTGGCAAGCTGTAGTGTCACTGCACTCCTCCTATGCTGCATAGGCAAATCTGTATCAGATAACCACATGGAAGAACACACAGTTTGGGGGAGCAGTGCGATAATACAGATACTTCAGTAGGAACATCTAATTAATTAATTTACTATGTGCTGCTAACAAACTAAAATCAATAGAACTATACAGAATTGCCCGTATAGACTCTGAATATGGCGTTTTTTCAAAAAATCAAAATAGCCTCAAACGGTCTGCTTTACACTGTGCTATAATCAACTTGGCTTGTATCTAGGCAATAACCATAGACTTTAGTATAGGTAATAATTTGTTATAATTATAGCTAAATTGGCACAGGTTTTATTCTAATAAGTGACTGAAAAATAAAATGCAATAATTGTAGCAAAGGATTTTAGTGCTTACAATAGAAAATGGCAAGTTGGCAACTATAACAATGGTCTACAGCTTAACCCCACTAGAGATAAGGTAGGTAATCATCGCACCTCAATGATGCTTTTCACATGTGGTGTAACGTAGGGATGGCATAAGAAAACAATAAGAGGATCATATTTTATGTGTATTAAACTTATAGGGATATTGATAAAAAGTTTAGTAAAAAAATATCAATATCTTTATAGGAATAAGCTGTGAAAGTAGGGCTGCATAACTTAACACCCTAAGGCACTGTGACACATGACGCAGCACAGAGCTATGGCGAGGGGGTAAATACAGCATTATAGGACATTGATCATGCGTACCGACAGACCGAGCCAAATTCTTCAGCTTTCACAAATCAAACAGCTGAGAGCTGTGCTCTAGCTAAATAGCGGAGAAGCGGCATATAATTCATTATACAGTTTTAACAGGCTTTTTTCTGCAGACAGTCGGTGCAGAAATGACTCTTGACACGCTCCAGGAAGCAGTGGGAAGTATGGCGAAATATATCAAAACTGACTCGGATACCACAGGGGAGTGTGTACAACACGGCGGAATGCGAGCCAACAGGGAGCATCAAATCCTTCTTGTATAGACTTTCTAAAAGTTTTAATTATACATTGATTACCAGACTTTTCCATGGGCTTGTTGCTTTTAGCCTAGAACTGTCGCTAAAATGTGTACAAAAAATTAACTAAAAAAGTCAAATAAAAAAAACAAAAGTCCCTAAGTAGAGCAGTATAACCTTCTGAAAATACATTAATCATGGTACGATCATCGTGAAGTGTCTATGGCTTATGTATCGTAAGACAGGGTCCTAGTTACGGTTGAAAACGTCACATTTTTAATTCGTATCCAGAACCTTTGAAGAGATCTCCTTTTCATATGACACACAGAGAAAGGAGAAGAAGCAAACAACAACCAGAACCTTGAGTTCAAGGCTCTACTGTACACACACAGCTATCTCCAAAAATTCTTTATATGTGCTGTTTATATATGTGAAACCCCCAGACTGAACACAATCTTCGGTTTTAGGCCTGGGTGAAGTCAACTGATGTATTCATGATATGCATCGATTCTGTTCATAATTCTTGGCACAGTTTTTGAGGCTAAGTCTCTTTGGATAAGTCTCCAAATGTACAATCGGTAAACTTGATTAGTGCATCTCACAAGAAAGAATGAACATTGGTAAGGACAAGTTTGTTAAAAGGTCCTGCATTATATAAAAGAAAACAACAGCATGGAATATCAAATGCTCATTTTTTATAACTTAAAGCTTCTAGGACCCACTGTAAAATCTGTTAAGGGCCCGCAAGCTATCAACATTTAGAGTACTGATCTCATATGGGACACATTTTCGGCCACTCTAAGCTCTATATCTCTGCATCATGTACATTTGCACCCATGTTCCTTTACAATATAGTTGGCAGGATGAAAGCTGCTTATATAAAACCTTGTTCCAAGGACATACCAGCACAGATGTTGCTGGCGACACTCCTTGTCCCCACTTTTCTATAGATAGTCTCAGAAGCAAGATTTTAGGAGGTTCAATTTTAGGAAATGAGAAGACTCCATATACTCACAATTTGTAGCTCACTTGTATTTTAATTTTATATTCTGCTCCAAAACCTTGCATTTTTATGCAGAATTCTACTTATAATAAGTAAGAGAAATAAGTTTTGAAACTGATACCAAAATTTTGGTTTTCGCGAAGCTACTGCTTCAGTGCTTTTAGATTGCTGATCAGATGTTTATATAGTTACTGAAGTACAACTATAAGTATTTCACAAGTTTCTACACTTTTATTTATTTTTCAAGCACCCTGACTGAGGACAACACATTTTTGTCTAATCTGTGCTTGGAGTATATCACTATTTTTTCGTTTTTGTTTGTCCACCCGATTTTTGAAGATTGTCCACAGGTTCTCAAAGGGTTTGAGGCATGACAAGTTTCCTGGCCAATGACTCAAAATTTCAATGTTTTGATCAGTGAGCCACTTAGGTATCCCTTTTGCCATCTGACATGGTCACCACATTGCTCCTGGATTTTTGGGAGAAGCTTCTCAAGGAGGATGCTTAGATGCCAAGATACTAAAAAATCTAAAAATATTGAAACAGCAAACTTTGTGAAAAACAAAATTTGTGTCACTTTCAAAACTTTGGCTACAATTGTAATACTACTACTACTAATAATGATGACACTGTACTTTATGGTTCATATGTACTGTACATAGAAAATGTCTAGAGTAAGAATAAAATGCACTCTCCAAAATCATCTTCAGAACATTTTTGATGGAATTATAAAAGTAGAAAGCTAGAGCCATTATCCCACCATTAGTCCTGCAGTCATTTTGCATTGTGTACAAACATAAAAACATTTTCTCTTGTGATTGACAAGTTCTTTTCTTTCCTGACTTTGTCTTTGAATGCTTTCTTTAGGGCTAGAAATCATGCTGCTTTATCTGAAGTCCAGGAAAGTAATTTTAAGGCAGCTTTCCTATGAAACCAAATATCCATTGGACACATTATTTGAGCCTTATTCCCAACTAATAAATATGGATTATTGCTTCTGGCTGTGAAAATATTTTAAGGAGTGTAGACTTTGTAAGGATAACAGTCTGAGATGAATGGGCTGAAGTACTGTTTAAAATAGAAAGAGGTCCAACATAGCAGTTCTTCTGGGTTAAATTCAAAGCCCTCAAAAAACTCCAAAAGTCTGTTTAAGTAATAACAATCACAAGGATTTTCCTTCCACTAATATGCAAGCTAAATGACTATGAAGTAGTAATTTACATATGCACAGAAGTAATTTACTATTAACTTCCATTTACTCTTTTCCTTTACCCAATCTGTGCCCAATACACACTCTATTGACAATAGCATTGGGTCACACTTCTTAGTTATTCGATTCAGGCTTTTCATTCAGTCCCATTATCACAGGTGCATCAATCCAGCCCAATGCCATGCAGTCTGCCAGTAATGGCACTGTTGCAGTATATCCTGGGGCTTGGAGCAGCACAGTGGCGCCGTGGTAAGTGCTGTAAGGCTGCAGTGCTGGAGTCCTGGGTTCAAATCCCACCCAAGACAACATCTGCAAGGAGTTTGGGGACAGCGATGAAAATGTATGTAAAGTGCTGTGGAATATGATAACGCTATATAAGCAAAGCATAATAAAATAAAAAGGGGCTCCTTCCCTAAAGCTAGGGGTGCCCTAGCTATCCATGCTCCCCAGATTACCCCCGATGGTGAAGATGCCAGGGCCCCGTGCCCTGCTGAGCTCCTAAATCATCCCTAATCTATCCCTTCCCCATCCAGTGTATAAGAATACACAAACAAGAGAAAACATACAGAAAAATCTCAGTCATACAAATATGCACTGACAAACAACAGAGTGGAACACCAGAAGTAAGGGAAGGAAAAACCAAATAGGAGAGGATATGCACACAAACAAATCCCCAAGCGACACAGTCTTCTGAGCAACACTCCAAACACAAATATAAAAATAAATACCGCGCTAACTAAGAATACCTGATAGAGGATTAAAAATCGGATAATAGCGATAATTGGACAAGAAGAGTAAAAAGAGGAGAACTCACTGTCAATTGCAGGATTTCTCAAAAATTTATGAACTGTTGACTTCAGGTGGATGCTAAAATAATAATAAAATAACCAGTAAATTATCGATCTTAGCGAAATGTTAAGGTGTACCTCATATATCGTACTTACTGGTGCTTATAATACAGTGTGTGCAGCGGTATTCCAAGAACCGGATTTAATGTATATTTTTGGCTTAACCTAGGGTAATCTGGTTGAAACAACAGAACTAATTAGAAACTTCAAGGGTTTAGCCACAATTAAATGTAGATGAAAGAATGAATACTCACAAGATGTAGCTAGATGTGTACATAAATGATAAATCACAAATAAATAATTGTATATTCATGCAGAGGGTTCATATGATAATGGCAAGTGCCGCTGTACTCACTGAGTGTAGATTGGGTCTATATGACTGCAGGAAAAGCCTCTGCACAGAGAGCGTTGGTGCGATGGAGGTCGACAAAACACTCGGCGCGCCCCGGCCGGAAGCAGCGCCGAGGTAGCGACAGGAAAGGGCGGGACAATGGGGTGACGTCACCAATTTGTCTTACGCACATAGAATTGCAGGGGCTAAGTTCGGCTGACGCGTTTCTAGGGACTGCTATCCCTCTTCATCATTGGCTCTGATGAAGAGGGATAGCAGTGAATATACAACTATTTTTAGCGCTCATCACAGCAAGCTTTCCAGTATTAGCAAATACTCGGTACAGACACATATCTTCTTAAAGTCCACGTCGGGATATACACCTCTCCCTTTTTTGGCACCGCAGTGAGTATAACATTACTACTAACAACTAGTTCAAATAAGCAGTTAATTACTAGCAAGGTTCTATCTGTTATAGGTATTTATCCTATCCACGCAAGTATATACAACCTCCCACTGTGGCACCATTAAACTCGGTCACCTAGTGTGATTTATCATATATGTACACATCTAGCTACATCTTGTGAGTATTCATTCTTTCATCTACATTTAATTGTGGCTAAACCCTTGAAGTTTCTAATTAGTTCTGTTGTTTCAACCAGATTACCCTAGGTTAAGCCAAAAATATACATTAAATCCGGTTCTTGGAATACCGCTGCACACACTGTATTATAAGCACCAGTAAGTACGATATATGAGGTACACCTTAACATTTCGTTAAGATCAATAATTTACTGGTTATTTTATTATTATTTTAGCATCCACCTGAAGTCATCAGTTCATAAATTTTCAAGAAATCCTGCAATCGACAGTGAGTTCTCCTCTTTTTACTCTTCTTGTCCAATAATCGCTATTATCCGATTTTTAATCCTCTATCAGGTATTCTTAGCGCGGTATTTATTTTTATATTTATGTTTCATTAACCCTAGTAGGTTAGCACAGAGCCTACTTTTAAATCACCAGCAGCTTCTAAGTCACCAATATCTTCATTTTTTTTCCTTTGTGTTTATACTTTCTTGCGCCCACTTCGTTATTTTTTAGGTTTGGCGCCAGTGTTTATTTTCTTAATAACACTCCAAACACCTCATCAATCAACAATCAGCACCTCCAACTCCAGAACCAGGCAGTATGAAACTAATGGAAAGCAGGAAAGCTTCAGTAACTCTCAACTGAGAAGGTTAAGAGTTCTGGCCCCTCTCTGTCACGGTAAACCAGTGATAATACCCACCTTCTAAGAGGGACCTCAGGGCCGGGTCTATGAGGGTGTGCCACATGAAAAAAAGGACCAACCTGACCGCATGGATGTCAGATGCTGGTACCCACATTTTCTCTTCAGGATCGTAACCGTACCAGTGTACCAGATACCGAAGAGAGCAACAAACCAAGCAAGAATCATTCATCTTATTTCCATATTCCCATCAACATATATACTGCACCTTCATTGACTGTCACTGAGATTTTAAAACATCCCCATGAGCAGTCTCTCAGTCAGTAGCTGTCGATGCCTTATTCATCTTTTTTCCTCCACAAACTCCAGAACACATAGTTCTGCAATCAGGGCTAATGTGTGCCTGCCTCCACCTCAGGATCTGGTGCAAAAATACATGTTATTCCAGATTTTTACTTCCCTTTTAATAGCGATGAAAAAAATATGGCCAAAAAATTCTGTTAATAATATTCAGCATAAAATTGACATTCTATAAATCTAAAAATCTGCATCATGGGCGAAATACGTCGCAGTTAAAAAATCCACAGAATGTGGATTAGTTTTGTAAAATCTCATTGACTTTCCAGATGCTGTAATTCACTATGGATTTTACCTGCACAAAATCAGCGATTCAGGTATGTGTGGACTAATCCTTGGGGGAAGACAGTGGTATTGTGTGGCCACAAATTGCCTCGGCTTCTAAAATCTATGAGCGCACCAAGATTATCCCTCCCTCCCTGTCCCGATTGCGAAATGAAAATGGCATGAAATATGGATTTGTTCTAAGGATTCATATGAAATACATATTTATTGTAAGAAGTCATATATGGCTCATGAAAGCACAAAACAGAAACACGTAAAGAGATACAAAGCATGACAGATGGACCCTTGGTAATCCATGTGCAGCCTGTTTCATACTGGGTTGCTAAGCAAAATTTAGATATATGGAAATGGATTAAATAGACTGTATGAGGGATGTGCATGTGATATAATTACTTTCTGTAGAGACCAAATTAGTGCTGTCTCTTTATATATAGCTTCACGTGGGAGGCTATCTGAAGTAATGTCATCATGTTCCACCTATTTATGGAATGCAAACTGTATGTTAAGATGCAAAAATATTTGATATCTGAATCATTAAAGATTTTTTTTCAAATTACTGTAATGATTTTCATTGCAGAAGATCCACAAAGAAGAATTGTCATCCCTCTTCTCAGTAGGCTACACTAATTTCTACTGACACTACTCGATCAATAAATGAAACCCCACCCAGGAAGAGCTGAGTGGAGCAATACAAAGTATGGAGTGTGTACTACGGCTGTGGAAAGTAATATAAGTGCAAAGTTGGCAACTTCTCCAGATTCCCTGGGACTTCTGACTTCTGAGCTGAAAGGAAGTCTGGGTGATCTGGAGCCTTATCAGAAGGAGTAGGGGCATTCTCAGGTGCTGCATGGTTCACGGTTGGGAGCAGGGCTTCAAACAACTGCTCAAATGATGGTAACTGTGTAACTGTGCCCATTCTTTTGGCATATATCAGCTACTTGTGGCAGGCATTATCTTCAGTAGTATTGAAAAACACATCTAGATTATCATATTAGAATAAAACTATGGAAGTAAAAGAAATAGAATGGTGAGGGGTATCAGATAAGTGATGTATTTAATTTTACAGTGAACCTATCATGTTATTGGGGTTGTCCACTATTAGCCAACCCCTGCTTAATAAATTCAGGACCCCAAATATAATAAAAACAATGTTCACTCACTAGAGTTGGAGCAAATTGATTCTCCCTTCCAATTCCATCGGCCACGACAGTGATCTTTGGCCCCTGGAATGGGAGAGGGAGTACCACATCTTACCTGATAGCTTCCACAGCTCTTTTATTACACATTGATTTCATATTAATTCGAGGTCTAGAATTGATTAAGAAGTAGTTTAATTATCATGGTCGACCTTCAGGTAGCATGTTATAGAGTGGGAGGAACTGAGTAGCTTAATATATTGCTTTGTATCAAACGATGGAGCATAACTTGCATTTTATATATGAAATCCCTGCTCTTTCTATGCTTTGCAGCCTGGAAGATGGTTCTAACCGGTAGAGAAAGCCTTCAACCTGACTGTGCATACAGAGTTAGCTGATTACGACTGGGTATTGATCCCTTAAGCATTTGGAAAGCAGGGATTTCTATAAAGAAAAAAATGTATTCTGAATTTTTTTCCACCTCTTCTCAGCTACTCTGGCTTACAGAAATATGGCTGCCCACAGATATGATTGCATCTAAGAATCCTTTAAAACTACGGTTCTTGGAAATTTGAAAAATGAGGTTAAAATGCCTTATAGTGATCTTCATAAAATCCTGTCTATTTTAAGAAATGATCAGCAGCCTTGAAAATCAGAACCATACTAGCCCTATGCTAACGATTTAATGGGGGATGTAATAAGACATGTAAGCCATGTTTTATGGCTTAAGAAAGCCACCTCTAATTTTTTTTTCACTTTGTGGTACAGGGGCAGCCCAAGATTCAGCAAAATTATTCCAAAAGTCTTCACTTTACAACTGCCATACAGAACGTCAGAGCATCATGAGACTTACTAATGCGAGAAAAACTACCTCACCTTGAAGAATGTGAAGAATCTGTGCCCTCAAATAAATGGCTGATGTTCAGACAACATAAAACATTGGCTATTTTTTACACAATATGAGACTTTGACTTTGTAATTTTAACCTCAATTTCATGCCTGAGGAGGGACATATCGGAGATGAATCATAAACTACTGACTGCACTTGGAGGTATCCAGGCATACCTGGGAATGTAAAAGGAATGGATGCTTTATTACTGCCCTTTAAAGAAGTGGTTATTCTTTTCTATGTGTATTGGGGTTGTAGCAAGTCCCTAGTAGTAGTGTTGAGCGAACACACTCGCCACTACTCGTTACTTACCCGAGTATCACGGTACTCGGTGTACTCGGCGAGCACCGAGCATTTCCGGGATTACTCAGCGGGAACTCCACCCAGCATTTTTGGTGGACTTTACAGACCCAATAACAATGCAGGGATTGTCTGCCAGGCAATGAAATTCCGTAGCCATCTTTGTTGTGGTTTTATGGTTGTGCAGTGATTGGCTGGCCGCACAGCATCACGAGGGGTATAAGAGACCAGACGCCGCCCTGCTCGTCGCATTCGGCTCTGGATTGAGATAGTGTAGGGAGAGTTGTTGCCGAGATAGGGTCAGATTTGGCGATTTCTTAGTCAGTGTGGGGTCTACCATCCTAAACTACTCAAATCCAGATAAACCAACAGTCCTTCTACGGACTAATTCCGGAGTATATAGGTTCCAGTGTTAGGTAGGCAGGGGAGTGTACTTCGCTCTATACACATCAGTACAAGGCCTGCAGGCACTGTATGTGTGTATATAGATCATTGCATACATCAAGAGGGTCCATTCCCTTCCTGTGTTCTGGTGCTGCTGCTGCTACCTGTAGGATATATTGGTTGTATATAGCTAGCCCCAGGTGTTATTGGAA
>JARQOD010000002.1:539954615-540051008 GCA_033576555.1 Oophaga sylvatica
AAAATCTATGGAGCATTTTATGGGGCATAAAATATATGTAGCATCTTATGGGCATAAAATATATGGAGCATCTTATGGGGACATAAAATATATGGAGCATCTTATGGGGCATAAAATATATGGATCATATTATGGGGCATAAAATATATGGAGCATCTTATGGGCATAAAATATATGGATCATCTTTTGGGGCATAAAATATATGGAGCTTCTTATGGGGCATAAAATGTATGGAGCATCTTATGGGGCAAAAAATACATGGAGCATCTTATGGGGCATAAAATATATGGATCATCTTATGGGGCAAAAAATATATGGAGCATCTTATGGGGGCATAATCTATGGAGCATCTTATGGGGCATAAAATATATGGATCATCTTATGGGGCATAAAATATATGGATCATCTTATGGGGCATAAAATATATGAAGCATCTTATGGGGGCATAATCTATGGAGCATCTTATGGGGCATAAAATATATGGATCATCTTATGGGGCATAAAATATATGGATCATCTTATGGGGCATAAAATGTATGGAGCATCTTATGGGGCATAAAATATATGGAGCATCTTATGGGGCATAATCTATGGAGCATCTTATGGGGCATAAAATATATGGATCATCTTATGGGGCATAAAATATATGGAGCATCTTATGGGCATAAAATATATGGAGCATCTTATGGGGGCATTAAATGTATGGAGCATCTTATGGGGGCATAAAACATATGGAGCATCTTATGGGGCATAAAATATATGGAGCATCTTATGGGGCATAAAATATATGGAGCATCTTATGGGGGAATAAAATATATGGAGCATCTTATGGGGGCATAAAATATATGGAGCATCTAATGGCGGCATAATCTATTGAACATTTAATGGGGCCATAACGTTTATGGAGCAGCATATGGGGCATATTATTCTATGGAGCATTTTATGGGGCCATTATTAACCTTTGTGCAGCATTATATGGGGCATAATGTATGGAGCATTTTATGGGGCATTATTAACCTTTGTGCAGCATTATATGGGGCATAATCTATGGAGCATCTTATGGGGCCATTATTAACCTTTGTGCAGCATTATATGGGGCATATTATTCTATGGAGCATCTTATGGGGCCATTATTAACCTTTATGCAGCGTTATATGGGGCGTACTTTGTATGGAGCATCTTATTGGGCCATCATGAACTGTATGGAGCATTATATGGGGTGTGTTTTGTATGGAGCATCTTATGGGGCCATAATGAACTGTATGGAGCATTATATGGGGCTCCTGATTCAAAATGGATATTCAAAAACATTTAACCTTCTGATGTCTCAATTAATTTTACATTTATTGGTATCTATTTTTATTTTTGAAGATTTACCAGTAGCTGCTGCATTTTCCACCCTAGGCTTATACGCGAGTCAATTAGCTTTCCCAGTTTTTTTTTATGGCAAAATTAGGTGGGTCGGCTTATACTCGGGTGGGCTTATACACGAGTATATACGGTAAGCTGTACATCGCAGCTGACAACTTATTTGAACGGTCACAGAGAGAGGGGGAGGTCCGGAGGGAGAGAATTGTTATAGTAGTTCAAATAAACAATTGTTTAACAATAATTTTGTACTGTATTAAGTTTGAATGGAATGCGGCCCCCCAGCTTAAATTTTTTTTATGTGCGGCCCCTTTACTCTGCCGAGTTTGAGACTCCTGGTCTAGACCATGGTTAGACATGATTAAGGCCTGACTGCGAAAACATGTTGGTCCTGTTCACATTCGTGGCCTCTCTTATGTACATGCCTTTTTAATCCCTTAAAGACCAGGGGTATTTCAGTTTTTGAATTTCTGTTGTTTGCTCCCCTTCTTCCGAGAGCCATAACTTTTTACTTTTCAGTCAATATGGCCATGTGAAGGCTTGTTTTTTGTGGAACAAGTTGTACATTTGAACGACACCATTGGTTTTAACATATCTTGTACTGGAAAACGTGAAAAAAATTCAAAGTGTGGTGAAATTGCAAGCAAAGTGCAATTCCACAGTTGCTTTTTTCATTGATTTTTTACAACGTTCACTAAATGTTAAAGCTGACCTGCCATTATGATTCTCCAGGTCATTACGATGTTCATAGACACCAAACATGTCTAGGTTCTTTTTTAATTAAGTGGTGAAAAAAAATCCAAAATTGGATAAAAATAAAAAATGGCGCCATTTTCCAATGACTTGTAGTGTCTACATTTTTCGTGATCTGGAGCTGGATGAGGGCTTATTTTTTGCGCACTCAGCAGATGTTTTTATTGCTACCATTTTGGTGTAGTTATGATCTTTTGATCTCCCGTTATTGCATTTTATTGCAATGTAGTGGCGACCAAAAAACTTAATTCTGGCGGTTTTGATTTTTTTCTCGTTACGCGATCCGGTTAATTCTTTTTTCATATTGATAGATCGGGTGATTCTGAATGTGGCGATACCAAATATGTGTATATTTGATTTTTTTTTATTGTTTTATTTTGAATGTGGCAAAAGGGGGATGAGTTGAACATTTATATTTTTTATTTTTGTAATATTTTTAAAAACTTTTTTTAACTTTTTGCATGCTTCAATAGTCTACATGGGAGCTAGAAGCTGCAGAACATTGATCGCTTCTGCTACATAGAGGCGATGATCAGATCGCCTGTGTGTAGCAGAAATACTCACTTGCTATGAGCGCTGACCACGGGGTGACGCTTATAGCAATCTGGCAATGACAACCATAGAGGTCTGCTGCAGACCTCTGGTTGTCGAGCTGACCCATTGGTGACCCACAATCATATGACGGGGTCACCGAAGGGTGGGATTAATGACACTCTTCCGGTTAGCGCGAGTTAGATGCCACTATCAGAGATTAACAGCGGCATTTGACTAGTTAACAGCCACGAGTGGATCGCGATTCCACCCATGGCTGTTGCGGGCACATCTCTGCTGTACAGATCAGTTGTCATGTGCCCGGAAAGGTGCGTGCTCTGACGTGGGCTTACTATTACGCCCAACGTGAGATAGGGTTTAATCCAAGATATAAATGTGACGTTTTAACAAAAAAAAGGACTTTTATTTAGCTGGAAATCCTTTTTTTCTATTGTATGCATACCAGCCCAGTTCAGGGATTTTCCATGCGATTGTCCATCTGACTTGAGTTGTATAAACATACTAGGTGAGATGACTTTCCTTTTCCTCTACCCCCATTTTTTAAAGTGCAGAGGGATCATATTTATTCTTATTTGCACATGAAAACACGAGAAACAATCGATTGAAAATGAAAGGGAGAAGATACAGATTAGATACTAGAAAACATTTTTTGACAATGAGGGTGATCAATGATTGGGACAGGCTACCACGAAAGGTGGTGAGTTCTCCATCAATGGAAGTCTTCAAACAGAGGTTGGACAGACATCTGTCTGGGATGGCTTAGTAATTCCTGCATTGAGCAGGGGTTGGACACGATGACACTGGAGGTCCCTTCCAACTCTGCCATTCTATGATTCTATGATCACATTGTAAATATACTGTATGCAAAAAATTAACTATAGGTCTACTTACACCAAATGGATTGCAAAATGTGTCCTGATGGCCTCTATCGAGCCAGTATACATCAATATACCTATTTTTACAGTATAAAATCATGGGAGCCTATGGATAATTTATGATACTGTATGCCTATATATTGGCATATGCTGGAGCCAGCTGATGTTGGTACGAGTCTGAAAAATCTTCTAAGGTATACTGCCTGTGGAAGACTCATATGCATAAAAAATGTATGAGTGTGGGGAAGAATATTATCTGGAATCATAATGACAAGATCTTTTTTTTCTCTTTTGTGTTAAGAGACTGACAATTATCCTAATAACTATCCACAATGCAAACCCTTCAGCGTGCTTTTAGAGTCTGGACACTAGCGGTTCAACTGCATGATGCGTCTGTAAGACTGAGAAGCAGCTTGTAATTCTCCCTTAAGTCATTGTCAACAGCTATAAAATTTAAACAAGCGTTGGTAAATTACCCACAAGCGACTCCGTGTTTGGAATTGCACAGCGGTAAAATAACTCTGTTTGTGGTAGGATATCTTCAGGCTAAGGTGATTTTACGACGGTGCCCCTTCTAGACACGCCAAATTTCTTTTTCTAGCAGGTGAATCAGGGTGAATCTCTTAACACATGTCAGAGTAAATGCTGCTGGTCACAAGAGGGGAACGGGGCTGGGTAAGTGAAGACTCAGTCTGGTTATAGTAGTAAGAATGTAATTAAGAATAACAATTGAGAACCTTAAGGCTTCGGAATCTGCTAAGGTTGAACAGAAGGTCACAATACTTGGCACACTCTTATTGCCAACTGGGGGAATACTAAAAATAAGTCATTTAACTAGGAGCAGGGCTATGAAGAATAGTTAAAAAACTTGCATCCGAGATTCTGGATTGACACTATTGTTAACCTTCTGCTTTTTATACTATTTTTTCTCATTCTTTCACTTTTATTTTTAAAAAAAATTCCATGCACCAGGGGTATACATAGTGAGGGACCTCCAAAGCAGACGTTAAAAAAGGTTTTTGATACTTTAAAAGTTGTTATGTATTGGTAGAGAGTGAAGAATGGAAAATAGACTGTAGTCACCTTCCGGACCAGGGCTGCTCCACCACTTTGGCTACTGAGTCCCCAGCTGGTCTCATGGCATAATCAATGTCACCAATCAGAGGCTGATGATTGGCTGCAGACTGTACATTAAATCTGAACAGGACTTTCCTATTGCAGCTGTCCTGTGACGTTTTTTATGCCTGGAGACTGATGGGGGACACAGCAGCCCTTCAACATTACCAAATAAGAGTCTGGACAATTAACCAACGGTCATGGAAGGTAGTAGGAGGAAAACAATCACTAAGTTCTTTTATTGAAGACAATTTTAAAGGAATTATCCCCTACTTTAAAAATTATTGTGTATGGCCACAGGCCTGTACTCACTTCTTGATCTGGACCAGCTCCTTCGCACTGGCTACTGTGTCCACCACCGGTCTCCTGAGGTAAAAAATGTCACATGATGGCTGCAACAAGTAAGTCCTGTTTGGCTACAATGTTAAAGCTGCAGTCAATCAGAGACATCAGAGACCAGTGACTGGCTGCAACCATCACGTGACATTGTAAATACCAAATGAGAAAAGGGTGACACAAAAACCAGTACTGTGGAGGTGCACCAGACTTAGAGGTGAGTACAGATTGCTTTGTTTGCTAATGTTACAGGGCCTTGAGAAGAGGAGATCTCTAAGCAGGTATCCACCACCTATTATTTAAAGAATATAGCCTGAGTAATATTACGTAGTTATATTATATTCTTTATTGCATATATTTGGAACATCAGCACAAGCCTTGCACCCAGGGTCATCAATCATCCATATAGGGCGCAGGTAAGACATGGACAGTTTGGCTTAAATTTGCAGCTTCTCCACCTTCTTGACTGGATAGATCTAAGTAGCACATGGCGCAATCAGGCATTTTTGTTAGTAAATGGCTCGTTGCCTAGGACTACTAAGGACCCCTCTGGAGAATGCAGGAAGAGAAATCAGGAATTAGTGGCACTTTCTGGTGAATAAGCCTTTCTGATGGGTTTTTATTAGGATATTTGCAAACCACAGGCAACGTGTCCTTGCTGGCAAGTTTCATGCTCCAAACTACCACCAACAAAGCATATAATCAAAATAATGTAACTTATAAAGCAATGACTTCAGAGTTGATGTTTGTGAGACAGCAAACTGAGGGCACTAGGTATTGGGCTCCTATCACATAGATGTATGAAATGAATCTGATACATGAAGCTATGTATGATATGTAGGCATCGGGCTCGATAACCGCGTACGGCTTACTCTATTCCACGTTGTGTAGACTTTTGGTACTCATGGAAAATTTAGCTTTAAGAAAATAAGATTGATATGTATCTTTGTTGTCTTTCACCACAGTTCATGTGAAAGAGGATGAAAACCGGAGCTAAATGGGTTTCTGTATGACAGAAACAATAGTTATTAATAGATATATTAGATTCCCTCTGCAGGCTTTCTAGACTAATAATGTCTGAGCCAATGGGGCACAGTGTTTAATTACTGTGGTGCAGCGGTGGGATGGAGGAGCAGCTGTGAACATCTGTCTCGGATTATGGTTCTCTGAGAATTCCAGGTTATCAATCCAGAGATCTGACTGTGTGAAGGGCAAGTGAAGGAGTGATGTGTATGACTGCACTACGGGGTGGGTGCAAGTGAGCAGACTGGCCAAAATGACTGTGCATTTATTAATCCAATCCTATAATCTATTCCATATCTATCTATCTATTTATCATTCTAATCTATCTATCTATATCTATCTATCTATCTATTTCCTATCTATCTATCTATCTATCTATATCTATCTATCTATCTATCTATCTATCAAATTTATCATATCTATCTGTCTCATATCTATCTCATATCTCTCTATCTCATATCTTTCTCATATCTCTCTATCATCTATCTCATATCTATCTCATATCTATCTATCTATATAGAAAAAAATCAGGCAGCACTCCAGTTCAAGGAAAAATTGTGGGCTTTAATCCAGCACCAAGTTGTGCAACGTGTGCTTGACAAAGATCATGTTGTGAGGTCGAAACGTTGCACCACTTGGTGATGGATTGAAGCCCACAATTTTTCCTTGAACTAGAGTGCTGCCTGATTTTTTTCTATTTATATTTTGCTTGGACAACCGCATTACTCAGGAAGTATTGCACCCAAAATCTGCTCAAGTTGGTGCTGCTATCAGTCTTTTCTATTTATCTATCTGTCTATCTATTATCTATCTATCCATCTATCTCTTTATAAGTAGCGTGTGCGTAGAAAATTTTTTGGCTCTTTTTTGTATAATTAGTAAAACATCCAGAATTTTTACAGAACAAAATTAAAGCATATGATAAAAGCCAGACAAAAGAAGAAAAACAATCTCATGAATCAAAGGAGAAATACATACGTCAAGCTGTATGAAGACTATATTTAATCTATGCTACATGAAAACTTGGCACACACCAGATAAGTTGCGGTGAAATTTTTTTTTAATATAGTACATACAATACAGACGTTTCGGTCATTCAGACCTTCTTGTACTAATTAAGAAACTAAGAGTGATCAGGGAATCCCCTTGTATGGAAGGGTTTAGACCGGTACAGTGGTTGCCAGATAGTTGTGGCTGTAGAATCGAAACAAGGTGTCAAGTGAGAGTACGGGTGACGCTGTATCCACCGCTGTTTCGATTCTACAGCCACAACTATCTAGCAACTACTGTACCGTCCAAACCCTTCCATACAAGGGGATTCCCTGATCACTCTTAGTATCTTAATTGGTACATTGAAGAAGGTCTGAATGACCGAAACGTCTGTATGATATATACTATATTAAATACTTTTTTCACCGCAAGTTATCTGGTGTGTGCCAAGCTTTCATGTAGAATTGCGCATGGCTTGGGATCCTACTCGTGCACCACTCTTCAGTTGTGCCAACGTTCTGCTTTATCTATATTTAATCTATGCACATAACACAATTCTACATGGGTTAACCAATATGTTTAGTAGTCCGGTATATTCAGCCATAAATGTAATAAATAAAGGTGCAGCGTATACTGTATTACAGTACACAAGTCCAATACATTGCATTAATAACTGCCATACAAGAAATAAATAAGGTGGTATAAAATGCAAAAGCCAGAATATCTCCTTTATTATTCACATGGTCCCATTCAGGTCTGTCTTAACGCACTGATGCCCCTGAAAACTCACACGACTGCTGCAGCCATTTATGAGCTCCAGCGGTGTGCCACTGATTGGCTGCAGTGGTCATGTGGGAAGTCGGGGATGTTATTACTGCAGCACAGTAAACAAAGACTGACACGATGGCAACAGCCAATCACTGGCCTCAGTGGTAGACTGCTGAAACCAGTGATTGGCTGAAGAGGCCATTTCCCATTTGGGTAATCAGTAATGTCATCTCTGCAGGACAGAGTCACTCGAACTCTGGCGGACTTACCACATAAGCAATGTATATTTCTATATTTTGGCATCATTTTTGAATAAATAGGAAACCCCCTTTATGAAAGGCAGCGTCTACCTACCACCAAGTACATGATAACATTTTGTTTCTAAAATTATTCTTTTTCATCTTTATCTTCTCAGTTTATTCATTGTTGTCCTACGGTGCGACACGTACACTGAATTGTAGTGCCTGTGCTTTTCCTATGGTATTTTGGTTGGTTTCCTTCGATTATAGAACTAATACTTTTCTTGTCCCACATGGCTTTTTATTATCAGGCAAGCAGAAACCGTGAGAAGCAGTAATTACACGCTCAGAAAGCTTTCCCTCTCTCATTCTCAACCACGAAAAACATGGCCTTCTTTGCTTCTACCCTTCAATCTCTCTCCTGTCCGCCTCCCCACTTACCGCAGCCTTATGTATATTTTCAGAATACAACAATCTCATTGATTGGCCCTTAAGAGACTCGCCAAACAAAATGGGGAGGCTTAAATAATAGTTGAAAGCATTATCTTAAAAGTGTCTTCAAAGCCTTCTGTTTAATGGACAAACTCTTGAAAAAAAGACCAAGATGAAGATGGAGGAGCACAAAGGGCACGCTTATGCCAATTGATGCTTTGTACAATGTGCCAGAGCTATTAAACATAAGTGGAGGCTGGGAGGTTATAGTGCTTTGTATATACATGGGGTTAATTAGACATTATCTGGAAATCAGGAGGCCTTGCTTGGAACCAAGCAGAGGTGAGAAAGCAGAGGCGAAGGACAAAGCGTTTTACAACAGCAGTTTAGCAAATGACATAATAATGTTTCCTATTATCATTGTCAATGTAACTTTTAGAAATGTGACAATTTCGCAAACGCATCCAAGTTACTTCTGTTATAGTCAGATTTCCATTTACACTCAAAAAGTATGCAGACTGGACTTTAAAGAAGTCGTCTGACAATTTCGATTTATAGGATATATTGTAAGTGTTCGATTTGTGGAAGAGACCCCCAAAGATCACAAGAATATTGGTTCTTTGTTACCTGCTTGACCCTGCACTAACACGAGTGCACTGCTGTTCCATAAATTGACTATGGGACTAACAGAGACAGACAAATACAGTTATCTGGCATCTTTAGACATTCCAAAGAATAAATGAGTACGGTAGATGCCTGACCTACACTCCATTCAAGTGGGGACATTATATCCTCATTCTTGTGAACATTGGGCATTGGTGATAGGTTGTGGGTAGGTGATAAGTTGCAATTGTAAAACAATCTCTTTAATTACTTTATAGACCGGGATGGAAAAAGAATATTCTAAATGAGACTAAAAACACTTATATACACTAAACTAATGTCTGCCCAACCTGCCGATGCCAGCTGGGTCAGGCGGCAGACTACTTTGTATGAGGGCCTCCCATTATTCCTAATAGCCCTATAGGGAAATAAATAGGCCTATAAGTCCTTCCTGGATAAATATGTTTCTACTGCAATATTAACAGAAAATGTGTTTAATGCTACAGAAATCTCCAGCTAACCACAAGTACGTTATATTCTCTACTGTTTTAGATTTTTCACCCATTGAGAAGTAAAATTAAATATTCAGACGTAAAGGTTAGATCTTCTAATGTTCAACAAACTGAGAAAAGCAATGTCTTCATGGTTTATGATTCCTCTACCTCTCCATTTAGCTTTAGTGATTTTTTGATGGTTTAGTAATGAGGATTTGATGACAAGCCCTGATCAGTACATGTCATTTAGAAAAAAAGCCTTTGCACTTCTCTGGAAATCACTCAGTATTGCCGATACGGCTGTATTTGATGTTACCAGATTATTATTATTTATTTTTATAGCGCCATTTATTCTATGGCACTTTACATGTGAAAGGGGATATACATAACAAAAACAAATAAAATAATTTTGAAGAAAACGAGTCACTGACTGGTACAGGAGGAGAGAGACACCTACCGGTGAGGGCTCACAATCTACAAGGGATGGGTGAGGATACAGAAAGTGAGGGTAGAGCTGATCATACAGCGGTATGGTGGTCTGGGGGTTACTGTAGATTATAGGCTTGTCGGAAGAGGTAGGTTTTTTGGTTCCTTTTGAAGGTTTCCACGATAGGCGAGAATCTGATATATTGGAGTAGAGAGTTCCAGAGTAAGGGATACACGGGAGAAGTCTTGTATGCGAATGTGGGAAGAAGAGATAAGTGAGGAGTAGAGAATGAGATCTTGTGAGGATCGGAGGCTGTGTGCAGGTAAGTACTAGGAGACTAGGTCACAGATGTATGGAGGAGACAGGTTGTGGATGGCTTTGTATGCAAAGGTTAGGATTTTGAACTGGAATCTCTGGCAATGAGGAGCCAGTGAATTGATTGGCAGAGAGTAGAGGTCGGGGAATAGTATGGGGATAGGTGAATTAGTTGGGCAGCAGTGTTTAGGATCTATTGGAGGGGTGCAAGAGTGTTAGAGGGGAGGCCACAAAGCAGGAGGTTGCAGTAGTCGAGGCAGGAGATGATGTGGGCATGCACTAGTGTTTTTGCAGAGTCTTGGTTGAGGAATGTGCGGATCCGGGAAATATTTTTGAGTTGGCGACGGAAGGAAGTGGAAAGAGCTTGGATACGTGGGTTGAAGCAGAGATCAGTGTCAAGGATTACCCTGAGGCAGCAAGCTTGCAGGACTGGGGAGTTTGGAAAGCCCTTGACTTTGATGGATAGGTTTGTTGGGGGAGTTGAGTGAGACAGCGGAAAGATGATGAATTTTGCTTTAGCCATGTTAAGTTTTAGAAATCTAGCAGAGAAGAAAGATGAAATAGCAGACAGACATTGTGGGATTCTGGTTAGTAAGGAGGTGATATCGGGTCTAGAGAGGTAGGTAGATCTGTGCATCATCAGCATAGAGGTGATACTGAAACCCGTGTGACTCTATGAGCTGTTCCAGGCCGAAAGGTGTAGATGGAGAAGAGTAGGGAACTAAGACTGAACCTTGGGGGACACTGAAAGATAGGGGTCGAGGTGAACAGGTAGTATGTGAGTGTAAGACGCTGAATGTCTGGTCTGTTAGGTATGAGGAGATCAAAGATAGGGCCAAGCAAGTGATGCCAAGAGATGATATAATCTGTTGTAAGAGGAGTGATCCACTGTGTCGAAGGCTGGTGACAGGTCCAAGAGGAAGAGGACCTAGTAGTGTCCACATTTCTTATATGTTACCAGATTTTTAAATATAAAAATAAACCCCTTCACGTAGGAAGAGGACAGGAATCTACAGTGCCACCTATCAATGGTAGCAATCCAAAATGTCAATATCAACCCTTTAAAAGGGCCCTGCCACAAAAATTGAGATATGAAGCCAAATCAGACATTCCATTGAAAAGCAGAATAACTTGTTGGTTGGATGAGGAGCCTTTGACAAGGAGGGAGAAATATAGGCCATGCAATGTACCCCTGTGAATTTAAATATAGAAATAGCCCCGGCAGAGAGTAAAAGGACATGAACTCTAGTGCCAACTTTTTGTATAGCAATAAGCCAATATTGACTGTTTGAAAAGTCTTGCCGCATGGGCTATTTAAAACCTCCACATACCAGCTTAGCTCTCTGCACACAGAGAAATTTTACCCCTAGATCTCCTGTCAGAGGCCTCTCACCCCGCCAACCAGTTCTACAGTCAGATTTTTAATAAACAAAACCTAAGATAAAATCAAATAGAGCAAATATACTGTTGTAAGTAAAAAAATAAGTGGTAATAGTGCATGTAAATAACATACGGTACTTAGCTAAGGCTACTTTCACACTTGCGTTTTTTTGCGCTGCGTATCGAGTGCACATAAAACGCATTAAAAAAATGCGTTCAAACGCTTGTAAATGATTCGATATTTAGTCACATAAGCGTGCGCATTACTACAAAAAAACGCAGCGATTGTATGCGATTTCAAGCGTTTTTGCATGCGTTTGCGTTTTTTAGGCGCATTTCATTGAATTGAATTGAAAAATTCTTGCAATAGACTCCACCAATGGGACACCAGTGGGCGTGTGTTATGGGAAATCTTTATATAGAGCCTGTTTACAGCCATTCTTCACATTTGATTGCATTTGCCTCTGTGAACATGGATCTGCGCTGGAAGAGTTTCCACTTCAACTTGGATCTGGACATTGCGATGGCTCAGGCTTATGCAGTTGCTTGCCATGAAGAAAGGGACAGAGAGAGACAGTGAAGACGGCAGCGGTGGCGTTTGTGGGTACATCCCATTGTTGAACTCCGGGAGAGCCATGGAGTGCACCACACCCTCTATAGCAGGCTGCAGGCAAACCCCGAGAAATTTACGGACTATACCCGGATGTCCCAAGAAAGCTTCAGGGATTTACTTGCTCGGGTCCAACAATTCATCCGGAGACAGGACACACAGCTCCGTCGGGCGATTCCTCCGGAGGAAAGACTCCTGGTGACATTACGGTACGTAATATTGCTCAACCAATGCCTGCATCATTTTATTTGTTCTGCCATGTACTATTCCAAAGCTGCCAGAATTATTGTTCTGCTATCTAGTAAACAAAGACCTGCAGAAATATTTTTATGTCATGTACTATTTTTTTTTCTTTAGTTAAATGTTTTAAAAAACCATATACAATAATATATTTTTTTTCTTTCTCAGATTCCTGGCTACTGGAGAGAGCCTCTCTTCACTCCACTTCCAGTACCGGATTGGTATCTCCACCTTGTTATGGGTCTGCGGAACACACCAAATATATAATGTAGAAAGGTGCGTTCGCAGCCCGGGGTCCACCGTGCAAGCGGAGCCTGCTGCTAGTAAAAATGGCACGAGAAGCAAACTCTGTTATCCCGCAGAGTCGCCAACATAAACGCCGTAATGCGCTGTGGCAATGAGTGCGAACTCTGTTACTCCACAGAGCCGCTAGAAGAGAGCCGCAGCGCTATATGGAGATGTGTGCGCACTCACTAGACACAACTGAGTGGCAAAGAAAACACGCTAGGGTGCTGACTAGCGTTGAAAGCGAACCCTGTTACGTCACAGGGCCGCTGAGAAAAAGCACTGTGTCCTGTAAGGCTCTCAGGTACACAGTTAAGTGCTAAGCGTACATAAAGCATGATCATGTGCTAATGTCCTCGCGGGAGTCACCCGCAATCTATGGCGTCTGAACGCCAGACCCTGAATATGGCAATCAAAACTCCTCACCGGTTATGCCGGTAATCTAGGGCATCTAGGACACCGACCCTGACCAGCTACCATAGCAAACTCCTCACCGATTAAGTCGGTATTCTAGTGGCTTATTTCAGCCGGGTCCCTATCCACACATACACATGACCACACTGGCGCATAGCATACAATGGTTGATATTAGCACATGGCGGCCCAGCCATGCTACCCTTTTATAGCAACAGCTACAGGACCTTCCAGGAACAAGGACCAATGAGAAACTGTTACAAACACATGTAACTACATGACCTTCCTGGCGGACCAATAGGAGCCGCTGCAGCACCTGAACATGTGACCCCTGATCTCCAATGAGAGATCTCACTCTGGGCATGCTCAGAAGGGAAAACGCAGGACTTTGTCCCAAAGACGTCTGCTCCAGCACTGGCTATAATAGCAGATCCAGGAAAGGCAGCAGCAAGTCACTGCACAGTAGTGGAGTGGGCAAGACGCTTGGACCGACGTCTCTGCTGAGCAGGCTCCACTGCGGCCGGAGATGAATGGGAGACCGCAGCGGGACGGGTTCGAGACTCCCCTTGTGCAGCAGCGGGAAATCGAACCCTAACATTACCCCCCTCCTAGGGCCCCCCTTCTTTGGGCCTCGCTACGCTCAAAGGCAGCGATGAGCTGCGGAGCGTGAACATGCTCGGCAGGCTCCCAGGATCTATCCTCAGGCCCATAACCCCTCCAATCCACCAAATAAAATTTTTTACCTCGTACCACCTTGCACCCAACAATGGCGTTCACCTCATGATCGTCGGTAGATGAACCCGACGTCCCGGCAGATGACTCGGAAAACCGGGAAATGGCCACGGGTTTCAAGAGGGACACGTGAAAGGTGTCAGTGATACCAAGGCGAGGTGGAAGGGCTAGGCGGTAAACCACCGGGTTCACCTGCTCAAGAACTTTAAAGGGGCCCAAAAAGCGAGGTGCCAACTTGGTGGACTCTACCCGCAGCCTGATGTTTCGGGCAGAAAGCCACACTAGGTCACCCGGAGCAAATGTAGGAGCGGGGCGCCGATGGGCATCGGCCGAATACCTCATCCTCTCTTTGGAGGCCTGAATGGCATCCTGAGTGCGGTCCCAAATGTCCCGTGCCTCCACAGCCCAGTCTGCCACCCTGGAATCGGCGGAAGACACGGGCATAGGCACTGGTACCCGCGGATGCTGACCGTAGTTCAGGAGGAATGGGGTCTGTCCGGTGGAGTCAGCCACAGCATTATTTAGAGTGAACTCAGCCCACGGTAGCAAGGATGCCCAGTCATCCTGCCTGGCAGAGACAAAATGTCGCAAGTATGTGACCAAGGTCTGGTTGGCCCTCTCTACCAACCCATTCGTCTCGGGATGGTATGCAGAGGAGAGATTCAACTCAATGCTGAGTAGACGACACAGCTCTCTCCAGAACCGAGACGCAAACTGGGGACCTCGATCACTGACAATTTTGTCTGGCATACCGTGTAGGCGGAAAATATGCCTAATGAATAATGCTGCCAAGGCCCGTGCAGACGGTAACCGTGGTAACGGCACTAAGTGCACCATTTTGGAGAAGTGGTCGGTTATCACCCAGATGATGGTGCAGCCCCGAGACTTGGGTAAGCCCACCACAAAATCCATCCCGACCATCTCCCAAGGCCTGTCTGCCACCGGTAAAGGAAAAAGTAACCCAGCTGGCCGTTGTCGAGGGGACTTATTCTTGGCGCAAGAGACGCACGCCTGAAAGTATTCCCTGACGTCACGGGCCATCTGCGGCCACCAGTATGTCCTCGCCAGCAACTCAGAAGTCCTTTTGGTCCCAAAATGTCCACCCACCCTGGACGAATGTGCCCAAGAGAGTACTTCCGGTCGCAAATTGGTGGGCACAAAAGTCTTGCCCGAAGGCACAGACTCAAGCGAAACCGGAGCCACCGTTCTTAGGCTTTCTGTGGGGACAATCAGCCGAGGCTCCTCCTCCACCTCCTCAGAGGACACCACGGAGCGGGATAGAGCATCTGCGCGAATGTTCTTCTCACCGGAGAGGAAATGGAGGGTGAAATGGAACCAGGAGAAAAACAAGGACCATCTGGCCTGACGGGAATTTAGCCGCTGGGCTGTCTGCAAATACACCAAGTTCTTGTGGTCTGTGAACACTTGGAAGGGAAGCGAGCCCCCTCCAGAAGATGTCGCCACTCGGAGAAGGCCAACTTCATAGCCAGTAACTCCCTGTCCCCGATGGAATAATTCCTCTCTGCTAGTGTAAAGGTTTTGGAAAAGAAGAAGCAGGGATGCTTCCGACCCTGGGCATCCTTTTGAAAAAGGACTGCTCCAGCACCAACAGAAGAGGCATCCATCTCTAAGATAAACGGTTTATCGACATCGGGGCGATGTAAGATGGGAGCACTGGCGAAATGCAACTTGATGGAGGAGAACGCCTTGGTGACCTCCTCTGACCACAACTTGGGATTAGCTCCCTTCTTGGTGAGGGCTACCAAGGGAGCTACCAAGTGGAGTAGTGGGGAAGGAATTGGCGATAGTAGTTAATGAACCCCATAAAGCGCTGCACCGCCTTAAGGGAGTGGGGTTCTTGCCAATCCATCACAGCCTGTAGTTTGGTAGGATCCATAGCCAATCCCTGGGTGGAGATGATATAGCCAAGAAAAGGTAGAGACTCCTGCTCAAACATGCACTTCTCCAACTTCGCATATAGGGAATTTGCTTGCAGACATCTCTCCGGTGGAAGGCCATATCTGGAGAAAAGATGAGAATGTCATCCAGATAGACTACCACCGAGGTGGTCAACATATCCCGGAAGATGTCGTTCACAAAGTCTTGGAAGACAGCTGGAGCATTACAGAGCCCAAAGGGCATTACCAGATATTCATAATGCCCATCCCTGGTGTTAAATGCCGTCTTCCACTCGTCCCCCTCACGGATGCGAATCAGGTTATACGCACCCCGCAGGTCTAGCTTAGTAAATACCCTTGCTCCCGAAGCCTGTCAAAAAGCTCTGAGATTAGCGGCAAAGGATACTTATTTTTCACGGTGATAGCGTTGAGACCCCTATAATCAATGCACGGACGTAGTTCTCCGTACTTCTTCTGCACAAAGAAGAACCCCGCTCCCGCTGGTGACAACGACTTCCTAATGAATCCCCTTGCCAAGTTCTCCTGAATATATTGGGACATGGCCTCTGTCTCAGGAAGAGAGAGGGGATAGACCCTTCCTCTAGGAGGCTCAGCTCCAGGCAAGAGGTCGATAGAACAGTCATAGGGGCGATGAGGCGGAAGAGTCTCCGCAGCCTTCTTTGAGAAAACGTCGGCATAAGACCAATAGACCTTGGGAAGAGGAGAGAGGTCTATGGGTATCTCAGTGGTGTTGACCTGCACGCTGTCCTTAATGCATCTGCCTTTACATAAATTACCCCAACCCAGAATTCTCCCTGAAGCCCACTCAATATGGGGAGAGTGGTGGCGGAGCCAGGGTAATCCCAACAAAACCTCATCTATACCCTCAGGGAGGATAAAAAATGATATATTCTCCTGATGGGAAGAAGACATAGACAAGGTGAGTGGAACAGACTGATGGGTGATTTGTGAGGGCAGAATTGCTCCGTTCAACACCCGAACCGATACTGGTTCAGCCAGCAACACCAAAGGCATGGTGTGGCGAGAAGCAAAGGAGGATGACATAAAATTTCCCTCTGCCCCAGAATCCACACACAGCTTGACGGGTAGGGTGGTAGAACCGTGGGTAATTATCCCCTTGAGGAGCACTTTAGGGGCAAAACTCATGGCGTCCAGTGACCCTGTTCCTACGGTTACTGGGCGCGACGCTTATTCAGCCGCTGTGGACATCGGTTGGCAAAATGTCCCTGCTGCTGGCAAATATAACAAATCGGGGATGAACGAGTGACCCGAGATTTAGATCCTGCAGGAGCAACCTCCTGAAGGTCGAGCGCCTGAACGGGCGACTCCAGAGGGTTGGTGAAGGTAGGAGCCAACTGGACCCTCTGCCTACACTGGACACGTTCCAGCCTCCGCTCGTAGAAACGGAGGTCGACGCGGGTGGAAATAGCGATAAGCTTCTCCAGTGTGGCAGGAATCTCCCTGGTAGCCAAGGCGTCTTTCACATGACCCGCCAGTCCTCTCCAGAACACGGGAATGAGGACTTTATCTGGCCACTCTAATTCCGAGGCCAGAGTCCGAAATTGGACAGCAAAATGGCTGACCAAAGCCGAACCCTGCCGAAAACTGCCAGCAGTTTGAGCGCCGCATCGTGGGTGACGTGAGGTCCTAGAAAAACCTTTTTCAGAGCCTCCAGAAAACGAGAAGCGCTCTGCACCACACGGTCGTCGCGCTCCCACAGCGGCGTTGCCCACTCCAACGCTCTGCCCTACAGAAGAGCTATCACAAAGCCCACTTGTGCCCGATCCGTGGGGAAACGTGCAGCCAGAAGCTCGAGGTGTATGGAGCACTGACTTACGAATCCCCGACATTGCTTGCTGTCACCAGCAAACTTGTCTGGAAGCGGGAGGTGGGACAATGTAGGGACAGAGGTGGCAGAGGACAAACTGGCTGCAGCTACACTAGCAGCCTGAACAGCGACTGCGGTAACATCCACAGCTGAGGTTGTGCGCTCAAGAGCCGCCAACCTACCCTCCAGCTGCTGGATGTACAGCTGTAATCGCTGTTCATCCGCCATTTTACTAGCCAGACCCTTGCGCTAATATTATGTTATGGGTCTGCGGAACACACCAAATATATAATGTAGAAAGGTGCGTTCGCAGCCCGGGGTCCACCGTGCAAGCGGAGCCTGCTGCTAGTAAAAATGGCGCGAGAAGCAAACTCTGTTATCCCGCAGAGTCGCCAACATAAACGCCGTAATGCGCTGTGGCAATGAGTGCGAACTCTGTTACTCCACAGAGCCAGCTAGAAGGAGAGCCGCAGCGCTATATGGCGATGTGTGCGCACTCACTAGACACAACTGAGTGGCAAAGAAAACACGCTAGGGCGCTGACTAGCGTTGAAAGCGAACCCTGTTACGTCACAGGGCCGCTGAGAAAAAGCACTGTGTCCTGTAAGGCTCTCAGGTACACAGTTAAGTGCTAAGCGTACATAAAGCGTGATCATGTGCTAATGTCCTCGCGGGAGTCACCCGCAATCTATGGCGTCTGAACGCCAGACCCTGAATATGGCAATCAAAACTCCTCACCGGTTATGCCGGTAATCTAGGGCATCTAGGACACCGACCCTGACCAGCTACCATACCAAACTCCTCACCGATTAAGTCGGTATTCTAGTAGCTTATTTCAGCCGGGTCCCTATCCACACATACACATGACCACACTGGCGCATAGCATACAATGGTTGATATTAGCGCATGGCGGCCCAGCCATGCTACCCTTTTATAGCAACAGCTACAGGACCTTCCAGGAACAAGGACCAATGAGAAACTGTTACAAACACATGTAACTACATGACCTTCCTGGCGGACCAAAAGGAGCCGCTGCAGCACCTGAACATGTGACCCCTGATCTCCAATGAGAGATCTCACTCTGGGCATGCTCAGAAGGGAAAACGCAGGACTTTGTCCCAAAGACGTCTGCTCCAGCACTGGCTATAATAGCAGATCCAGGAAAGGCAGCAGCAAGTCACTGCACAGTAGTGGAGTGGGCAAGACGCTTGGACGACGTCTCTGCTGAGCAGGCTCCACTGCGGCCGGAGATGAATGGGAGACCGCAGCGGGACGGGTTCGAGACTCCCCTTGTGCAGCAGCGGGAAATCGAACCCTAACACACCTTGTCAGGAATTGTTGTGGCCACCTGCTGGGCATTGTGGAATGTTCTCTGTCCAGAATTTATGCCCCTGCCCACCACAGAAAAGTGGCTAGAAATAGCTGAAAAATTCTGGACAACCTGCAATTTCCCCAACTGTTTGGGAGCAGTTGATGGAAAACACATCCGGATCATCAAACCCAAAAGAACAGGCTTGGAGTACTACAACTACAAAAAGTACTTCTTTACAGTTCTCATGGCCATTGCTGCTGCAAACTGTATGTTTGTTGCAGTGGACATTGGGGCATTTGGCCGTGGAAATTACTCACAGGCTTTTAAGAACTGGAACATGGGCCGGAGGTTGTATGGAAACCAGTTCAATTTCCCCATGCCACGGCCTCTTCCCCAGACCGAAGGTCCACCACTGCCATTTGTCATGGTTGGGGATGAGGCATTCCAGATGTGCCAATACCTGCTCAAACCCTACTCCAGCCGGGACTTGGACCACAACAAAAAAATATTTAATTACAGGCTGACCAGGGCCAGAAGAACAGTAGAGTGTGCCTTCGGTATACTGGTTTCCAGATGGCGCATTCTGGGCACAGCCATTCATCTGAAACTGGAAACAGTGGATGAAGTGGTGAAGGCATGTGTGATGCTACATTATTATGTTATGTCTAAAGAGCACCCAAACTTTGAACTTGATGATGCAGCTCCTAACCCATTGCCTGAGTTCACTCAGCACCCTCTCAGGTCTTCTGTTGAAGTTGGCCAAATGAGGGACCAATTTGCAGCCTACTTCATGTCAGATGTAGGATGGGTGGAATGGCAAGAACAAATGGTGTAAAAAAAAATTTTCTTGTCTGTATGTTAATAAAAAACCTGTGTTTATACCTGTACCGAGTGCAGTCTCTGTTTTTACACTCAAATACAATAATCAACTGGCCAGGTTCACCAGTGAATTCATGATGATGTTTTTTTTTTTTTGAGCATCATGAATTTACTAGTAATCCTGACCAAGTGACTATACATACACACACACACACAGGTTGTATGACCTTTATCATCTCTCCAGTTTGGGTTAAATTTGCAGAGACGGTGGAGATAAAACAAATAATATTTGTGTCACCTGGCCTGATGTTACAAATACTGATTTGTGGATGCACTAGCATCCGTCACTCTTTATTATACCTGATATACCTGACCAGGTGACTATAAATATTATTTGTAGTATCATCACTGTGGCTTCATTTTGAACGCATTGGAGAGAAAATAAAGTTTATACATCTTCTTCAATTCCCAGGCCTGGTGTCATGCTGAAGTGGTGATGCCCCAAATAACACATCCTCACTTCAGAATGTATCACACCTGGGCAGGTGAGTACACATGAGTTATAAACTGCAGCATCGCGACAGTATGCTTGAAATAAATGCAGACTGAAGTGACGCTTCAGGTTAAAACTCATGTGTATTCACCTGCTCAGCTGTGGTAGTAATGATAAAAGGCTAGGCAGGGGAATACACATGAGTTATAAACTGCAGCATTGCTACAGTATGCTTGCATTATATGCAGACTGAAGCGATACTGCAGGTTAAAACTCATGTGTATTCACCTGGCCAGGTGTGATAGTAATGATACAAGGCCAGGGGATTGTACATATAACGTGTATTTTCAACATCATCTCCTCCCTTTATTCAACACACACTGAATAGAGGATGTGATTAATTACAAGGTATATCTAGAATCCCTCCTTGTATCACAAAGTTAAATGATGGTAAAAGCAGACCATACTCATTTAACTTTCTATGATACCTGGCAAGGTAAAATAGATATGCCTTGCACTCAACACCATCCTCTATTCAGTCTGTGCAATATTAGCAGACAGAAGAGACTGGTGAGGAAAATACAAGTCATATATTTGTGTTTTTGACTACACATATCTCCAGGAATGACACAAACATGTATCATTCCTGCAGTTATGTGTAGGCAAAAACGCAAAGTGTAAGGCGCAGTGTGTGTACGGCGCAGTGTGTGTACGGCGCAGTGGGTGTAGGCGGCGAAAGACACATTAATAAAACCATTTTTACTAAAAGCATAGTTGCACATTTATTTGTTACAACAAATCAAAAAATACCATTTTTATTGAGAAGGACGCTTTGGGGAGATTGGGATACTCTGGGTGTGTGTAGAGATGACGAACGGCTGGAAAGCGAGGAAGGTGTTCGAAGGGAAGGGGCGACGAAAGTAGTGGGGGAAGGAAGATCAGACATGGAAGTAGAGGCAGGTAGAGACACATTAGGAGGAGAGGGGGATGGACTAACAAAGTCTTCTTCCTCTTCTTGGGGGCAGGAGTCCCCTGCATGGACCGACTTCTGTGTGACCGCCTTGAGCTTGTGGATCGTGGCCTTGAAACATAAAACACGGAATGTCGGTCACCCGTCTCATGCTCTGTGGTGGTGGTGGCGGTACTCGGAGGAGACGTGGTGGCGGTGGTCTGAGGAGAACAAGTGGTGGCAGTGGTCCAAGGAGGAAAAGTGGTGTCTGTGCTCCTAAACTGCTGCAGAGTGGTGGTGGTACTCCAAGAAGGAGAAGTGTCGTCTGTGCTCCTAAACTGGTGCTGAGTGGTGGCGGTACTCCAAGAAGGAGAAGTATCGTCTGTGCTCCTAAACTGGTGCTGAGTGGTGGCAGTACTCCTAGAAGGAGAAGTGGTGTCTGTGCTCCTAAAATGGTGGATAGTGGTGGCAGTACTCCTAGCAGGAGAAGTGGTGGCTGTGCTCCGAAAATGGTGCGGAGTGGTGGCAGTGCTCCTAGAAGGAGAAGTGGTGTCTGTGCTCCTAAAATGGTGGATAGTGGAGGCGGTACTCCTAGCAGGAGAAGTGGTGGCTGTGCTCCGAAAATGTTGTGTAGTGGTGGCTGTGCTCCTAGAAGGAGAAGTGGGGGCAGTGGCCCAAGCAGGTACTGCGGTGGCGGTAGTCCAAGACTGGGGAACAGTGTCTGTGGTGGTGGTGCTCCAGACAGGAGCAGCGCTTGCCATGGTGGTGGAGACGGTGGAGTGTCCAGCAGTACTCTGACTTGTGGTGGTGTAGTGGTGACTCGGAATGCTGGTGGTCGTGCAGTGGTATGCAGCAGAAGTCGGTAGTGATGTGTGGCGAATCAGTGGTGGCACAGTTGGATATGCAACCACTGACTGCTGCACGTACCGATTCTGCTGCATAGCCTGCAAGTAAACAGTGTTGCAGGCCTGCAACTCACTCAGCTGTTGCTTAGGACTAAGGTGTTCCGCCATGCCCCGTTCAATTTTACTGAAAAAATGGTGCACTGGTCTGTTGAGGTCGGCCTCCAGCCTATCAAGCCGCTGATCGACACAGTTGAAGCGGTGTTCCATGTGGGTAAAACCCCATTCCATTAGTGAAAAAACCGCTTGCCACTGTGCCTGACAGCGACTTCATACTGCCATGAAAGGCCTCGCTCAAGTGCATGAACTCGGGCAAGACACTCCTTTCCAAGGCCCTCTGCCGCTGGCGGGAAGTGCCCGCATAACCAGTGGCAGAGACCTGGGAGAGGGGAAGACCTAATGCACCAGCTTCCTGGTCACTAGCTCTCCGTGTTGCTGACCTGCAAGTTGCTTCCTGGCTGTCAGATGGCTGGGAGGGGTCCAAGGTCGTCTGAGGAAGGACCTCTTCAGGGACAGGCTGCATGGTGCTGCTCCAGGTGCTGTGGAAAGAAAAGAAAAACATTACTATCATGCATTTACAAGAGGCATCAGCTGTGGAATAGAAAAGCACGGATTTAAAAAAAAAAAAAAAAAAATTTGGAAAACTTACGCTCTGCTGGCAAGGACCGGTATCAGGAACGCCAATTTGCGATAGTAGCGATATTTTCTTCTGGTCCTTGCTGCTGAACCCTGCGAACCTGTCCCTCTGCACGAACATCAGTGTTGAAGCGGTCCTTCATCGAGCGCCATCGTGTGCGGACTTTGTTCACTGTTGGAAAAAAAAAAAAATTATACAATGCACTCAGGGCAAAATGTGTCTCATCACACACACACACGAGTGAAAATTGCAAGCAGTCAATGAAGCATAAAAAAGCAATAGCATACACAGGGCAGTCACTGTTGAACCAGATGACACTGTTGGGTTTGCCGGTAGAATATATCTACCAGCAAACCCATCAGTGACATCTGGAACAAGAGTGAATGCAGCATAAAAAAAGCAATATAATGCACAACATAGCAATAGCATACACAGGGCAGTCACTGTTGAACCAAATGACACTGTTGGGTTTGCCGGTAGAATATATCTACCAGCAAACCCATCAGTGCCATCTGGAACAAGAGACATGGCGGCATTACAGAGCATGGAAATACTTACTAAACGCCTTTTTGAGGTTTGGAGAGGCGCTGTCCCCGCCATCCATCAACGCTGCGGCCACCTCGTTCCATAGCCGCCGGCTCACCACATTGTCTTTGTACTGCGGATCACGGCTGTCCCACAACGGGACACGCTCATGGACCTGGCAGATGAGGGCCTCGTTGTCCGCATAGAGGTCCTCGTCCCATTGTGGAACCTAGAAAAAACAAAAATAAATATTACAATCTTGTATATATTGCATAAATAAAAAGAGACCCCCCCCCAAAAAAAGAGACATTCAAAACACTATATACTTACATTCCGTCTCGCCACCGGGACTTGTCTTGGCTGCGACTGCTTCTGCTGTTCTGACTCCTCAATTGCCGTGTCCGACGCTGATGTCTGAAAAAGGAACAAAAATTTTAGACATTTGGAGATACAGCAGCTATACTTACCCAAAGGCAGGAAGATACTCACATCACGCTCTGCTTGGGCCAGTTCTTGCCGGGATGGCGAATACTGTGATCCAGAAGAAGACATGCTGCAATAAAACAAATAAAAAGCTTTAGTACATATACATTGGAAAGGATAGGCAGTTATTTGGTGAAGAATACTCACATTCTTGCACTTTGGATCCGTACTTGCTGTCTTTGCTGTCTCTTGAAGGCTGTCTAGTAGGGGTCCAGGCTGTATGTGCAGCCTGAAGTCTCCAGGCACTGTAGTAGGGGTCCAGGTTGTATGTTCAGGCAGTCTAGTAGGGGTCCAGGCTGTTGTTCAGGCTGAAGACTCCAGGCAGTGTAGTAGGGGTCCAGGCTGTATCTTCCAGGCTGTATCAGCAGTGTCTCCAGGCAGTCTGAGTAGGGGTATGTCTGGCACTGAAGACACCTTCCTTTATCTCCACCCCTTACAAACAATGTTTCTTGTTTAGGGAGTGTTTTAGACAAGTGTATAGACATTGTTTACTCAAAAATCGCGTGCGTGCACAAGCGCTGACGAGCGCACAGCCACGCGCACACCTGCGCACCCATAGACTGCAATGTTATTTTTATGCGCATTTTTAAAGTGGTGGGCCGGAAAAAAAAATGCAACATGTAGCGTCCAGCGCGTCTGGGCGCACACCTGTAAAATGCGCTGCGCACGCCAAACGCTGATGAGCGCGTGCAAGCGCAAGACCCTGCGCCCGCCATGTTAAAGATAGGGGAACATAGTGCATGCGACTGCATCGTGCTGCGCGATAAAACGCAAATGTGAAAGTAGCCTAACACTGTTTTGATTAAAAAAAAAGTTAAAAATCATCCCACCACGACAAGGTGTATCCCAACTGGTACAGTATCTAACTCTTGTAGTTCATTTCACTATTTGTCAGCAGACGTAAAAATTACTGTTTATTCATTGACTGCAGGATAATTGGCCATTTTGTTTTTTTATCTTAGGTTCTGCTTGTTAAATGACCACAGTGTGAATGCAAACCCATGCATTGTATGTATACCAACCTATGCTATGGCTCAATTTTTTGGTTTTGTGTCAGCTTTTTAATGTACACAGAATTTGCAATCAAGATTATGGGCCCTTTTTAAGCTAGGCTCTACAAAGTAGAAGAGGAACATCTGTAGGAACATCTACAGTAATGGATACCAGAAGTCTAGCATAAGACAACATGATTTGAAGCTGATTTGAGGCTGGTGGTCCCTCAGGATTATTTTTTTTCTAGTGGTTCCAAGGTGCCCCAGCCTGACACACTGTTCTATTTCTAAGTCGAAAAACCTTCATCCTTCACTATTCACAGGCTTAATCCTGTCTGCATAATGTTTCACTCTAAGCCATGAATAGAGAAAAAAGTAAAACCCTTACATAATATTGGATACTACAAGGACGTTCCTCCTAGTAATATTTCCCTCGTACATTTTTCTTCATGTAACAATTTAACAACTCATTTAAAACTGTTATACTTAAATGTAGAAAAGTTAAAATCACGAGGGGGTTGCTGCACAGTAAATTATGTGTTATTACCGAGGATTAGTTTTATTGTCCTCGGGGACTTTTCATGCAGTTGTGGAAATTCACATCATTTTCTATAAGCAGAATAATATCTATGCGGTAAACACCTCAAGACAGGAGTAATGAGCAAATATTTCCATGGAAACAGACATTGTTAGCAGTCTTCCAAAAGGAACCGCCAACCACCAATTGAGCTGTTTTCTGATTGCTACGTTGTGTTTCTGTTTATGGCCATAAAAAATGTTCATATATTAACTAATAGGGTATTGTAGGGTGACTACAAGGCTTCTGCATATGACAGCTGTCAGCAGAAGGTTGCAGGATAGCGGACCAGGGCCCAAGTTCATTATTTGCGTATAATTTTAAGTTATTTTTCTTTTTTACCTTGTTGTATTCATGGCCATTTTTTGCGGCAAATTCAACAACCAGGTGTGGGTGGTTCATAAGTAAAAAAATGTTCTTTTTTGTATCTGTTTTGGACTTTTTAGCTCAAAAAGTCACACGTTTCACAAAATGATGCAAAACTTGTGCCAAATTGGCGAACAAAATAATAACTGGAGACTCTGGAGTACAATGATGCCAAATGATGTGACATAGCAGCAATTGATCAATCAGGTGAAAATTTTTGGAAATCCTAAACTCCGTCTACAATGGCGAAGATTAAAAAAAGAAATCGGAGAACACAAATAAAATAGATTTTTTTAAAAGGCACAAATTAAATGAAGAATAAGGCGCAAATGAAAAATAGGCAAAAAAGACCAAAAGTAGACAAAAAAAAAGGCACAAATGCAAAAATGAATCAGACCCCCCAAGATCTTACAACTCTGCAGTGTGAGAACAGTGGTGTATCTGAAAGCATTTCCGCCATTGGTTTCTAATTTCAAACGCATGAGGAATATAGAAAGGCCTCATACACATCGATAGGTGCCACATTATGGCTCTGCACAGCTCAGACTTTTACATTGCCATAATATCACCTTTGGCATAAAGCCCAAGACATAATCATAATGTAGTCATTAAACAATGCATTTTAATAACCTATTAATCTACACCTCATTGAGAGTGATCCAGACATATAATGATGATTTTCTACCCTATACAATGATATACTCTACGCTACAAAAATGGATAGTGATCTGTAGTCAGCCTTAAAGTAAAACTGTCACCAGATTTCACAATAATAAATTGCAAAACTGTCAGAATGGCTGTATAATCCTTTCTGAAAGTTATATTTAATCTACTCCCAGCCTAGGCTAGTTGAAAACTCTTCAGTGTCCCTCCTCTCTGCTACTAACATCTCACACTGCTCAGTACAAGCTGCAGCTGTCAATCAGGAGTGGGCGGAGATGGAAGAACCTTGTATTTATGAGCTATTTCATTCTCTAGCTTTAATCTGTAGCCTTAATATGTAGATTCTACTTTGATGACTAGTATCTAATTTTAGTTTTCAATGTATAGCAACCTGTTCTAGTAGCACTTGGTGTTAATAATCTATATATATAAAGTTGAGTGTATGTATGTGTGTGTGTGTGTCAAGCCATGCCCACTCTACATAGCCCCGCCCACTCCGCATAGCCACACTCACTCCACACGCAAAGCCCGGTATATTAAATATCTAATATATACATAGGCACTTCTTATTTACCACAACAGGCTACACTGCCTGTGTTGCCCATATCAACCAATCACTAAGCATCTTTCATTTCACCAGAGCTGTTTAAAAGATGAAAGCTGAGCTGTGATTTGTTGCTATGAGCAACAGTTTTCCCACTCCACAACACCTCAGCAGACACTGACTGGGTGGGAGAAATCTAGCATCCCCGGGAACATAAGCTCCCAGCCATTGTCTGCCCCCCAGAAAGGAGCAGTGAGCACATGACAGAAATGAATCACCCCCTCCTCTATTACTGCCGGGCTCTATTGTTACTGGTGTAGAAAATCACATCATCAGCAGCAGCAGCACACAGAGCCGCATACAGAGCCGCACATAGAGCCACCCTGCCAGGTTACATAACAGCACATCTCCAGGAACTCCCGGCTCAGCGCCATCCAGTTCGGGACTATGGAATTGAGGATGTGTGATGGGTTTATGGGCACAGGACTATGGGATGGAGGATGTGTGATGAATATATGGGCACGGGACTATGGTAATGGAGGATGTGTGATGGGTATTTGGGCATGGGACTATGGGATGGAGGATATGTCTGCCCCCCCAGAAAGGAGCAGAGAGCACATGACAGAAATGAATCACCCCCTTTTCTATCACTGCCGGGTTCTATTGTTACCAGCGTAGAAAATCGCATCATCAGCAGCTGCACATAGAGCCACACACAGAGCCACACTGCCAGGTTACATAACAGCACATCTCCAGGAACTTCCTGCTCAGTGCCACCCGGCTCAGTGCTATGGGATGGAGGATGTGTGATGGGTACATGGGCACTGGACTATGGGATGGAGGATGTGTATTTATTTATTTTTACTCACTTATATAGTGCCAGTAATTCCACAGCGCTTTACATTCATTATTGTATGATGAGTATATGGGCACTGGACTGTGGCACGGAGGATGTGTGATGGGTATATGGGCACTGGACTATGGGATGGAGGATATGTATGATGGGTATATGGGCATGGGACTATGGGATGGAGGATATGTATGATGGGTATATGAGCACGGGACTATGGCATGGAAGATGTGTGATGGGTATATGAGCACGGGACTATGGGATGGAGGATAATCACTATAATTTGTTATAACTAACCACAGTTAGTTACTATGCCCGGGCAATGCCGGTCTCTATAGCTAGAGCACTATAAGCTGCATTTACATTAAATGTTTGGGTCCTTAATCAACTGCATGTAAGCCAATAAGTGGTCATTTAATAGGTTGTCAAACAGGTTGATCACATTTAAAATTATTGATAATATGATCATTCTCTGCGCAAAGGCTATTAGTGTTCTTGGCAGCACATGTTCTATGTACACAGAATTATGTGCTGCCTAAGGAAATGTGGACAGGACATTTTTAATAGCGGACAAACTCACTGAGTTTTCAAAGAGGAAGACATTTTGACACTTCAGGACATGTGTGTCTTTTTGGCCATTTTCTGAGGGCTCAGTTGATGTTTTTGACCACTGGTAGTTTTATTATTTTTTTCCACCATTTTGGGTAATTTTTTGTAATGTAATTTTCCAATCTGTTTTTTCTATCTGTTTTGAAGCGAAAACACTGAGAATGCTCAAAACGATGCCCGAAAGACCCGTCTTTTGAGCCTTCCCATTGACTTGTATTGCAAAGTATAGGATTTCTCCTGAGCGGGAAATGCCTGAAGAATGATCAGCTCAATTCTATTAGCCAGTTCGCATGTTTGCAGAGCTGAAACAGTTAAAAGATGCTCAAGATATAGGGAGTTCACTCTTTTGTGCATTTCGAGCGCATTTTTTAGGGGTTGACTCATTAAATGCCAGGTTTGCTCTAGGTGAGTTTCCACGGTCAGAACGTGCGTGTTTGCGCTGTGCGCTGCGCAGCGCCAACACGCAGCGTCCAGATGTTACAGCATAGGGAGGGATTTCAAGAATCCCGTCTCACATGCTAACAATACGCAGGTGCAACTGCGTAACGGACATGCGGCGGTTTTTTAGACGCACATGTCTCGCGTATTGCGGCGACGTGCGTCGCCGCAACAGAATTAACACAGGCTTGTCCTGCGCTCTTTCGGAGGTGTTCGAGGTGTCCTGAACACCTCCGAAAGATCGCGCGTCATAAAGGGGGCGGCTTAGACGGAGCGGAATTTCGCTCCGTCCAAAGCGCTATGGTTCCGGACGTGGAACCATAGCCTTACTGTCTCCATTCTCATGCTTTTCTGTCTCCATTCTCCATGCCTTTACTGCACCTCACTTGTTCAGACTGAATGCAAGCCCATCACAAGCTACCAAGGAAGTCAGCACAAGGAGAACTGATTCTTGTTAAGGATAGATGATTCTTAATGATAAACCAATAACTCACAATAAGGCTAGGTGCAAACCAATCGGATCAATTATGCAAATTACACTCTGATCAAACTCTCATCAGAATTTGATCGGAATTTGATTAGCGTGTCCTCTAGACTAGAGTGACAAAAAGAAGGAGAAAAAAAAGTCTCCAACTTCTCCATTGTGCCAATCCGATGTTTTCCACGCACTCATTAACTTGCAAGGCCGAGTGCAATCCAAATATTGGATCAAACTCAAGCATACAGCAATATTTTCAGCAATTTTTTCAGCGAACAGACTCTGTCTGACAAAAAAATCGGACAGGTGCACGTCCCCATAGGATAACAATGATCCAAGTGCAATCCAGTGTTTTCTCATGTGCACGAGCCCTTATTCAGACCAGTCACACATATAATGAGGCACATCATCCTCAATTAAAAAGAATACATGAAGTCCAATGACACCTCACTCCCTATACACATATTAATTATTTAGGATGCAAATATAAATATAACCGGCATTTAACCTGCTCGTCACAGGCTCACATTTCATATTTTCTGCTTTATTTAGTATTGTTGTTTTTATGATTTCCTCCAGGAATGACTAAATAAAAAAAACACCCTCCTCCTCCATAGCTTTTAATCTTGTATGATACATTTCATGCTGTTTCATCTACAGTAAACATTCCGAACCGCCCTCTAATTATCAGGTAATTAGAAGAGTGTGGGAGGGTTTATTAATGGAAACCTTGTCTAGTTTAATTACAGTACACATGATACATCTTTGAAAGACTCCAATGTGCCGCTGCACAGGTGGTGGGAACTCTGGAAGAAATGTGGTGGAGGAGCGTACCTCTCACAGGCAATCTACGGCTCGTGTCGTGTATGAAGTGCTAATCCACGTCATAACAAGAACTAATAGCTGTAATTCCTGGCTGTTAGGCCTCATTCACACATCCATGTTTAAACACGTACATGAAAAAATGCTACCAGTGGCATCAGTGTTTTGGCTCAGTGTGTCCGTTTTTTACCATCAGTGTCATCACTGTTTTTCACGGATACACAAATAAATTACCCAGTTACTCCTATGCTTTGCAACATTATATATCCAAGGTGCTGTACAGGAGAAGGCATTATGCACAAGATACAAATATAAAATTTGCTGAACAAACAATGACAGACAGGTACAGAGGGAAGAGGACACTTACAGTCTATACAATAATGGAGATGGAGACAGTAGGTTGGGGGGTTGTGACAGCTCCGGTGGTGGTGAGTTGGCAGAGAGTCATTGGAGGTTGTAAACTTTCTTGAAGAGATGGGTTTTCAAGTTCCACCTGAAAGTTCCAAATGTGGCGGATAATCAGATTTGTTGAGGCTTAAAATTCTAAAGGATGGGGGACATTCGGGAGAAGTCTTGTACTCTCCTCTATCAGTGTAGAGGAGAGTAGGAGGTCCTGGGAGGACCAGAGATTACGTGTTGGAAGATATCAGGAGATTAATTTGGAGATACTGTATATGGAGGAGATAGATCATAGACGGCTTTGTAGGTCAGTGTTAGTAGTTTGAACTGGGGAATTGTGAGCCAATGAAGGGATTTCCTGAGAGGAGAAACAGAGAAGTAGCATGCAGAAGAGTAGCGTGCACTTCCATCGAAGTTTTTATCCTCTTAACCCCTTTATTCCATCAGACGTACTATTCCGTCCATGTGACCCTGGACCTAATTCCCATGGACGGAATAGTACGTCATGGGCGATCAGCTGCGCTCCCAGGGGGAGCGCAGCTGATCGCCGCCGGTTGTCAGCTGATTATCACAGCTGACACCCGTGACTGTGTGTCAGGAGCGGTCACGGACCGCTCCCGGCACATTAACCCTTGGCATCGGGGCACAGGGGAGGATCGCGCAGGGTGGGGGCTCCCTTTTTTCGCTCCCCTGAGACCCTCAGAGCAGCGCGATGTGTCGCGCTGTTCCGAGGGTCCGTCCTCCCTCCAGGTCCCCGGATCCAAGATGGCGCCAGGGTCCTGCAGGGAGGCGGCTTCCTCAGTGCCTGCTGAGAGCAGGCGCTGAGGAAGCCTGCAACGATGCCAGAGCGATCGCTGGTGTGACAGAGTGCTGTGCACACTGTCACACCAGCGATCTGCTAAAATACAGTGATGTCCCACCCTGGGACAAAGTAAAAAAGTTAAAAAAATAAAAATAAAAAGTGGTAAAAAAATCATAAAAAAAAAAAAATATTCCCCAATAAATTCATTCTTTCCTGTAAATAAAAAAAACAAAACTATAAAAGTACACATATTTGGTATCGCCGCGTCCGTAACTACCCCCCCTATAAAACTGTCCCACTAGTTAACCCCTTTAGTGAACCCCTTAAAAAAAAAAGAAAACGAAGCAAAAAATCAATGCTTTATCATCATACCGCTGAACAAAAAGTGGAATAACACGCGATCAAAAAGACCGAGATAAATAACCATGGTACCACTGAAAACGTCATCTTGTCCCGCAAAAAACAAGCCATCATACAGCATCATCAGTGAAAAAATAAAAAATTTATAGCTCGCAGAATAAAGCGATGCAAAAATAATAATTTTTTATATAAAATTGTTTTCATTCTATAAAAGCGCCAAAACATAAAAAAAATGATATAAATGAGGTATCGCCGTAATCGTACTGACCCAAAGAATAAAACTGCTTTATCAATTTTACCACACGCGGAACGGTACAAACGCCTCCCCAAAAGAAATTCAATGTGTATCTTCGTACCGTGTTAGCCAGTAGATAGAAAAATATTTAGACTTGAGAGTCCTCAGTGGTTGATACCTTTTAATGGCTAACTGAAAAGATGGTAACAAATTGCAAGCTTTCGAGACTACTCCGGTTTCTTCATCAGGCAAAGACTAAAACAAAAACTGAAGAATCACACATATATATATATACACAAGAGGACACAGGAATAGTGCAATAGGTAAGACAAGTGACGTGAAGCAGAACTGTCATTATGGCAGAGGAATGAACATAAATATTGGAACAGATCATAGATAAGGAGAGAGTTTTATTACCCTCTGATTGGGGTCTGGTGTTGTGTTTTGATGCCCCTAGAAGGTCAGAGACGCAGATTCCTTAATTGATATAGAATGACATGAATCCATGTGACACGTTCATTCCAGCACTAAGAGTGTCAAAGGTCATCATAAGTTTGTATTCCCAAACCTTTCTATCTTTCTCAGATTTGAAGTTAGATTTTAATACCAGTAATTCCATATCCATTATGCTATGACCGGGCATACAAAAGTGTTTTGCCACAGGTAAATCCATTCTTTTTTCTCTTATCGTGTGGCGATGAGAATTCATCCTTGTTCTCAGTTTTTGCCCGGTCTCCCCCACATACAGACCCCCAGTTGGACATTTAGTACATATAATTAGGTACACCACATTAGATGTGATGCAGCTGAAAGTACCTGGGATCTTGTAATCCTGATGGGAGTTGGGTATCTTTATCTTGTCCGTGGTCATTATAGATGCACATGTTTTACACTTCTTCTGTTTGCAAGGAAAGGTTCCTGCAGCTGTTGGGGAGGACAGGGAGCTTCTGACAATGATGCTTCTTAGATTTGGGGGCTGCCTAAAACATAGTAGTGGGGGGTCTGGAAATATGGATTGTAATCGGGCATCTTTTTGTAGTAAAGGTTGTAGTTTCCGTGCAGCTCCCCTTAGCATCTCCAGATTTGGATTGTAGGTGACCACTAGAGGCACCCGGTTATTTTCTTCTTTAGTTTTGTAATGTAGCAGGTGATTCCTTGATATTCTGGTGGCTCTTGTAATTTGGTTTTCAATTGTTCTTGGATGGTAGCCCTGGTTCAAAAAAGTCTTTCTGAGGCGACCAAGGTGTTCATCTCTATCCATCGACCGTCCAACATACCTTAAATGGGACAGTTTCCATCCAAAACACATAAAAAACTCTATAGTCTACAGCCAAGCCATCAGATACAACCGTATATGTTCCAACCCCATGGATAGAGATGAACACCTTGGTCGCCTCAGAAAGACTTTTTTGAACCAGGGCTACCATCCAAGAACAATTGAAAACCAAATTACAAGAGCCACCAGAATATCAAGGAATCACCTGCTACATTACAAAACTAAAGAAGAAAATAACCGGGTGCCTCTAGTGGTCACCTACAATCCAAATCTGGAGATGCTAAGGGGAGCTGCACGGAAACTACAACCTTTACTACAAAAAGATGCCCGATTACAATCCATATTTCCAGACCCCCCACTACTATGTTTTAGGCAGCCCCCAAATCTAAGAAGCATCATTGTCAGAAGCTCCCTGTCCTCCCCAACAGCTGCAGGAACCTTTCCTTGCAAACAGAAGAAGTGTAAAACATGTGCATCTATAATGACCACGGACAAGATAAAGATACCCAACTCCCATCAGGACTACAAGATCCCAGGTACTTTCAGCTGCATCACATCTAATGTGGTGTACCTAATTATATGTACTAAATGTCCAACTGGGGGTCTGTATGTGGGGGAGACCGGGCAAAAACTGAGAACAAGGATGAATTCTCATCGCCACACGATAAGAGAAAAAAGAATGGATTTACCTGTGGCAAAACACTTTTGTATGCCCGGTCATAGCATAATGGATATGGAATTACTGGTATTAAAATCTAACTTCAAATCTGAGAAAGATAGAAAGGTTTGGGAATACAAACTTATGATGACCTTTGACACTCTTAGTGCTGGAATGAACGTGTCACATGGATTCATGTCATTCTATATCAATTAAGGAATCTGCGTCTCTGACCTTCTAGGGGCATCAAAACACAACACCAGACCCCAATCAGAGGGTAATAAAACTCTCTCCTTATCTATGATCTGTTCCAATATTTATGTTCATTCCTCTGCCATAATGACAGTTCTGCTTCACGTCACTTGTCTTACCTATTGCACTATTCCTGTGTCCTCTTGTGTATATATATATATGTGTGATTCTTCAGTTTTTGTTTTAGTCTTTGCCTGATGAAGAGACCGGAGTAGTCTCGAAAGCTTGCAATTTGTTATCATCTTTTCAGTTAGCCATTAAAAGGTATCAACCACTGAGGACTCTCAAGTCTAAATATTTTTCTATCTATTGGCTAACACGGTACGAAGATACACATCTTTCCTATATCAAAATGGAGGATACCAGAATGTACCGCATCTTTATGGAACTAAAACCACTTCTGAAGAAACGCGCACAAATGGACAGCGACATTTTTTTCTTATCTAAATGCAAAAAGGAGAATCTAATTCCCAAAGGACTCTGGATTACAAACCCAATTCTTCACACCTACAATACCCATTATGCACAAAACCTTTGTCACAGGACTTCTGAAAGACTAAGGAACCATCTTTTACATGTCTGCTACAGCATAAGGAGTAAAGTCCAAGGGCAATTTGAAACTCTGAGGAAAACACTTACAGAAAGCACAGAGCAAAAATTACAACAATACTATAACAAACTACGGACCTTTCTGATTCATAACAAGGAAAAGAAACTACACAGATTGCGCCTCCATTCCGGACTCTATACAAACAGATACAAAACAAAACCTGACAACTCTGACAACCACTCCATTCCAGACACAAATGCATCTAACTGTGTCATCAATCTCTCAGATTACAAACCCAACAAAGTGGAGCTTGCCGTGCTTTCTAGAGGACTCTCATTTTGTCCTACTAAGGCCCTGGATAACACCGAACTCTGCAGTGATATGGAACATTTTTTCAGGAGACTGCGCCTGAGGGAATACTTCAATGATACAGAAGATCCAGAAAACACTCGGACTGAAGGAAAAGGGATCCCAACAACCAAGAAGAGGTCAGACTGGACACCTCCACCTGGACGTAACCCCCATTTGGATAAATATATAGACTCATTCAGACATTTGATAAAATCCACCATCATAGCCACCAACAAGAGACAAGCATCCAACATCAGTGCCCAGGAGAGAAAGGCCATACAGTCTCTGAAAACCAACAAAGAAATCATCATTAAACCTGCTGACAAGGGAGGTGCAATAGTCATGATGAACACATCAGACTATATTAAGGAAGCAAACAGACAACTTACGGACACACGCTACTACAGAAAACTGGAGTCGGACCTACACAGGACTATTACAAGGAACTAAGCAAGTTGGTATCTTGTCTGTCTGACAAATCCATAAGAGCTGATGACCTGATACCAGAAAGTCCAAGAACAGGGACATTTTACATGCTTCCCAAAATCCACAAAGCTGGGAATCCAGGGAGGCCGATTATTTCATGTGTGGACACCCTTACTGAGCAGGTATCTGGATGGGTAGAGGGCATTCTTAAACCCCTGGTAAAGGATACACCCAGCTACATTCAGGACACAACTGACCTACTGAATAAACTAGCAGCAATAGGTCCCCTACCAGAAGGAACCATCCTGGCCACCATGGACGTGGAATCTTTGTACTCTAATATCCCACACCAGGATGGATTAAATGCCTGCAAAGTCTTCATGGGAAACACCGGGAATGATGCTGATTCTGTGGTGAAACTCACAAAATTTATCCTCACCCACAATTACTTTGAATTTGACAACAAGATCTATCTTCAGGAGACTGGCACAGCTATGGGAAGTAAAATGGCTCCACAGTATGCAAATCTTTTCATGGCCAAGCTTGAAAGCGACTTTTTGTCCTCATGTCCCATCAGGCCTCGGGCCTACTACCGCTACATTGATGACATTTTAATCATCTGGACGGAGTCTGAACAACAGCTAAAGACGTTCCATGAACAGTTCAACCAATTTCATCCAACCATCAACTTAACACTCAACTACTCCAGCACTGAAATTAACTTTTTAGATACCACCATTAAGCTAAAGAACAATGAAATAGAGACATCCCTGTATCAGAAGCCAATCGACCGTCCAACATACCTTAAATGGGACAGTTTCCATCCAAAACACATAAAAAACTCTATAGTCTACAGCCAAGCCATCAGATACAACCGTATATGTTCCAACCCCATGGATAGAGATGAACACCTTGGTCGCCTCAGAAAGACTTTTTTGAACCAGGGCTACCATCCAAGAACAATTGAAAACCAAATTACAAGAGCCATCAGAATATCAAGGAATCACCTGCTACATTACAAAACTAAAGAAGAAAATAACCGGGTGCCTCTAGTGGTCACCTACAATCCAAATCTGGAGATGCTAAGGGGAGCTGCACAGAAACTACAACCTTTACTACAAAAAGATGCCCGATTACAATCCATATTTCCAGACCCCCCACTACTATGTTTTAGGCAGCCCCCAAATCTAAGAAGCATCATTGTCAGAAGCTCCCTGTCCTCCCCAACAGCTGCAGGAACCTTTCCTTGCAAACAGAAGAAGTGTAAAACATGTGCATCTATAATGACCACGGACAAGATAAAGATACCCAACTCCCATCAGGACTACAAGATCCCAGGTACTTTCAGCTGCATCACATCTAATGTGGTGTACCTAATTATATGTACTAAATGTCCAACTGGGGGTCTGTATGTGGGGGAGACCGGGCAAAAACTGAGAACAAGGATGAATTCTCATCGCCACACGATAAGAGAAAAAAGAATGGATTTACCTGTGGCAAAACACTTTTGTATGCCCGGTCATAGCATAATGGATATGGAATTACTGGTATTAAAATCTAACTTCAAATATGAGAAAGATAGAAAGGTTTGGGAATACAAACTTATGATGACCTTTGACACTCTTAGTGCTGGAATGAACGTGTCACATGGATTCATGTCATTCTATATCAATTAAGGAATCTGCGTCTCTGACCTTCTAGGGGCATCAAAACACAACACCAGACCCCAATCAGAGGGTAATAAAACTCTCTCCTTATCTATGATCTGTTCCAATATTTATGTTCATTCCTCTGCCATAATGACAGTTCTGCTTCACGTCACTTGTCTTACCTATTGCACTATTCCTGTGTCCTCTTGTGTATATATATATATGTGTGATTCTTCAGTTTTTGTTTTAGTCTTTGCCTGATGAAGAGACCGGAGTAGTCTCGAAAGCTTGCAATTTGTTACCATCTTTTCAGTTAGCCATTAAAAGGTATCAACCACTGAGGACTCTCAAGTCTAAATATTTTTCAAAAGAAATTCATGAATTGCTGATTTTTGTTCATTCTAACCTCCCAAAAATCGAAATAAAAAGCGATCAAAAAATGTCACATGCTCAAAAATGGTACCAATAAAAACGTCACCTCGTCCCGCAAAAAATAAGACCTCACATGACTCTGTGGGCCAAAATATGCAAAAATTATAGCTCTCAAAATGTGGTGATGCAAAAAACTATTAATTGCAATAAAAAGCGTCTTTTAGCGTGACAGCTGCCAATCATAAAAACCCGCTATAAATAGTAAATCAAACCCCCCTTTATCACCCCTTTAGTTAGGGAAAAATAATAAAATTAAAAAAATGTATTTATTTCCATTTTCACGTTAGGGTTAGGGTTGCGGCTAAAGTTAGGATTAGGGTTGGCGCTAACGTTAGGATTAGGATTAGGGTTGAGATTACGGTTAGGGGTGTGTTAGGGTTAGGTTTGTGGTTAGGGTTGGGACTAGGGTTAGGGGTGTGTTGGGGTTAGGGTTGGAGTTAGAATTGGAGGGTTTCTGCTGTTTAGGCACATCAGGGGCTCTCCAAATGTGACATGGCATCTGATCTCAATTCCAGCCAATTCTGCGTTGAAAAAGTCAAACGGTGCTCCTTCACTTCTGAGCTCTGCCATGCGCCCAAACAGTAGTTTACTCCCGCATATGGGGTATCAGCGTACTCTGGACCACAAGAGTTATTGTGCAATTTGTCCCATTTCTCCTCTTACCCTTGGGAAAATAAAAAACTGGGGGCGAAAAAATCATTTTTGTAAAAAAAAAATGATTTTTTTGTTTTTACGGCTGTATGTTATAAAACTTCTGTGAAGCACTTGGGGCTTCATAGCACTCACCACACTTCTAGATAAGTTCCTTGTGGGGTCTATTTTCCAAAATGGGGTCACTTGTGGGGGGTTTCCACTGTTTAGGCGCATCAGGAGCTCTCCAAATGCGACATGACGCCCCCCCCAGACCATTCCATCAAAGTCTGTAATCCAAAACATCACTACTTCCCTTCCGAGCCCAGATGTGCACCCATACAGTCGTTTTCTCCCACATATTGGGTATCAGCGTACTCAGGACAAATTTGACAACAAATTTTGGGGTCCAATTTCTCCTGTTACCCTTGTGAAAATAAAATATTGGGGGCGAAAAAATTATTTTTGTAAAAAAAAAAAAGGATTTTTAATTTTTACGGCTGTACGTTATAAACTTCTGTGAAGCACTTCGGGGTTCAAAGTGCTCACCACACATCTAGATAAGTTCCTTGTGTGGGTCTATTTTCCAAAATGGTGTCATTTGTGGGGGGTTTCCACTGTTTAGACAGATCAGGAGCTCTCCAAACACGACATGGCATCCAGCCAATTCTGCGTTGAAAAAGTCAAACGGCGCTCCTTCCCTTCCAAACTCTGCCATGCACCCAAATAGTGGTTTACTCCCACAAATGGGGTATCAGTGCACTCAGGACAAATTGCACAATAACTTTTGGAGTCTTGTTACCCTTGGGAAAATAAAAATTGGGGTGAAAAGATCAATTTTGTGGAAAAAATATGATTTTTTAATTTTACGGCTCTACGTTATAAACTTGTGTGAAGCACTTGGGGTTCAAATTGCTCACCAAAGATCTAGATAAGTTCCTTAGGGGGTCTAGTTTCCCAAATGGGGTCACTTGTGGGGGGTTTCCACTGTTTAGGCACAGCAGGGTTTCTCCAAATGCAACATGGCGTCCAATCTCAATTCCAGACAATTTTGTTTGGAAAAAGTCAAATGGTGCTCCTTCCATTCCGAGCTCTGCCATGCGCCCAAACAGTGGTTCCCCCCCACATATGGGGTATCAGCGTACTCAGGACAAATTGGACAACAAATTTTGTGGTCCAATTTCCCTTGGGAAAATAAAAAATTAGTGACTAAGAGATAATTTTTGTGGGAAAAAAATAGGATTTTTTATTTTCATGCCCGGGCATTATAAACTTGTGTGAAGCACTTGGGGGTTCAAAGTGCTCACCAAATATCTAGATAAGTTCTTTAGGGGGTCTAGCTTCCAAAATGGGGTCACTTGTGGGGGGTTTCCACTGTTTAGGCTCATCTGGGGCACTACAAACGGAACATGACCCCCATCAATGTTTGCATTCCAAAACGTTACTGCTTCCTTTCCAAGCCCTGCCGTGCGCCCAAACAGTTTCCCCCCCCACATATGGGGTATCAGCGTACTCAGGACAAATTGGACAACAACTTTTGGGGTCCAATTTCCTTGGGAAAAATCAAAAATTTGGGACTAAAAAAATCATTTTTGTGGAAAATTTTTTTTTTTTTTTTCACACCCAGGCATTATAAACTTTTGTGAAACACTTTGGGGTTCAAAGTGCTCACAACAGATCTAGATAAGTTCCTTAGGGGTCTAGTTTCCAAAATGGTGTCACTTGTGGGGGGTTTCCACTGTTTAGGCATATCAGGGGCTCTCCAAACACGACATGGCGTCCAATCTCAATTCCAGCCAATTTTAGTTTGAAAAAGTCAAACGGCGCTCCTTCCCTTACGAGCTCTGCCGTGTGCCCAAACAGTGGTTTTCCCCCACATATGGGGTATTGGCGTACTCAGGAGAAATTGCACAACAACTTTATCTGCCCATTTTTTCCTTTTACCCTTGTGAAAATAAAAAAAAGTTTGTAAAAGATCATTTTTGTGGCTAAAAAGTTAAATATTCATTTTTTCCTTCCACGCTGCTTCAGCTCCTGTGAAGCACCTGAAGGGTTAATAAACTTATTAAATGTGGTTTTGAGTACCTTGAGGGGTGCAGTTTTTAGAATGGTGTCACTTTTGGGTATTTTCTGCCATATAGACCCCTCAAAGTGACTTCAAATGTGAGGTGGTCCCTAAAAAAATAGCTTTGTAAATTTTGTTGTAAAAATGAGAAATCACTGGTCAACTTTTAACCCTTATAATTTCCTAACAAAAAAAAAATTTTGGTTCCAAAATTGTGCTGATGTAAAGTAGACATGTGGGAAATGTTATTTCTTAACTATTTTGTGTGACATATCTCTCTGTTTTAAGGGAAAAAAATTCAAAGTTTGAAAATTGCAAAATTTTCAAAATTTTCGCCATATTTGCATTTTTTTCAAAAATAAACGCAAGGTATATCGAAGAAATTTTACCACTAACATGAAGTACAATATGTCACGAGAAAACAGTCTCAGAATCGCGAAGATCCGTTGAAGCGTTCCAGAGTTATAACCTCATAAAGAGACAGTGGTCAGAATTGTAAAAATTGGCCCGGTCATTAATGTGCAAACCACCCTTGGGGGTGAAGGGGTTAATATATCGCATTCATCATATTATATAGCACTGTGTACTTACAATTGCTCATTTCGCTCTTTTACCCAGTTAATTCTTGTTTTTTCCATTAGGTCTATATCATCACGTGATTAACCCCTTAATGACCGCCAATATGCCTTTTAACAGCGGCAGTTAAGGGTACTTAAACCACAGCGACGTTAATTAACGGGAAGAAAATGGCAAACGCATACGCAGTGCTGCCGCCGAGATCTGCCGGCCGGCACCCGGCAACAAATAGGAGATTTTTTCTATTAGTTCATTTTGGTCACTGTGATAGACCCTATCACAGTGAACAAAATAAAAAAAAATAGTAAATCAAACCCCCCTTTATCACCCGTTTAGATAGGGAAAAATAATAAAATTAAAAAAAGGATTTATTTACATTTTCCCATTAGGGTTAGAGTTGGGCTGAAGTGAGTTGGGCTAAAGTTAGGGTTGGGGCTAAAGTCAGGGTTAGGGTTAGAGCTAAAGTTATGGTTAGGGTTGGGATTAGGGTTAGGGTTGTGGCTAAAGTTAGGGGTCGAGGTAGGGTTGGGATTAGGGTTAGGGTAGGGATTAGGTTTGGGATTAGGGATAGGGTTGGGATTAGGGTTAGGGGTGTGTTGGGGTTAAGTTTGTGGTTAGGGTTATGGTTATGTTTGGGATTAGGGTTAGGGGTGTGTTGGTGTTAGGGTTGTGGTTAGGGTTAGGGTTGGGATTAGGGTTAGGTGTGTGTTGGGGTAGCATTGTAGTTAGCGTTAGGATTAGGGTTAGGGTGTGTTGGGGTTAGGATTGGAGTTAGAATTGGTGGGTTTCCATTCCAGTCTGCATTGCAAAATGTCACTACTTCCTTTCCGAGCCCTGACGTGTGCCCAAACAGTAGGTTTCTCCCACATATGGGGTACCAGCATACTCAGGAAAAATTGGACAACTTTTGTGGTCCAATTTCTCCTGTTACCCTTGTGAAAACAAAAATTGGGGGCTAAATAATCATTTTTGTGGGAAAAAAAAGATTTTTTATTTCCACGGCTCTGCGTTATAAACTTTAGTAAAACACATTTGGGGGTTCAAAGTGCTCACCACACATCTAGATACATTCCTTGGGTGGTCTAGTTTCCAAAATGGGGTCACTTGTGGGGGGTTTCCACTGTTTAGGCACATCAGTGCCTCTCCAAACGTGACATGGTGTCCGATCTGAATTCCAGCCAATTCTGCATTGAAAAATTCAACCGGAGCTCCTTCCCTTCCGAGCTCTGCCATGCACCCAAACAGTGGTTTACTCCCACATATGGGGTAACGGCGTATTCAGGAGAAATTGCACAACAAATTTTGTGGTTCATTTTCTCTTTTTACACTTGTGAAAATAAAAAAATTGGTTCTGAATTAAAATGTTTGTGAAAAAAAGTTAAATGTTAATTTTTTATTTCCACATTGCTTCAGTTTCTGTGAAGCACGTAAAAAGTTAATTAACTTCTTAAATGTGGTTTTAAGCACCTTGAGCGGTTCAGTTTTTAGAATGGTGTCACTTTTTGGTATTTTCTGCCATATAGACCCCTCAAAGTGACTTCAAATGTGAGGTGGTACCTAAAAAAATGGTTTTGTAAATTTTGTTGCAAAAATGAGAAATCGCTGGTCAACTTTTAACCATTATAACTTCCTAACAAAAAATTTTTTATTACCAAAATTATGCTGATGTAAAGGAGACATGTGGGAAATGTTATTTATTAAATATTTTGTGTGACTTATCTCTCTGATTTAAGGGCATAAAAATTAAATTTTGAAAATTGCAAAATGTCAAAAAATTTTAGCCATATTTCCATTTTTTTTATAAATAAACACAAGTCGTAGCAAAATTTTTTTACCACTAACATGAAGTACTGTATATCATGAAAAAACATTCTTAGAATCAGTGGGATCTGTTAAAGCGTTCCAGAGTTATAACCTCATAAAGTGACAGTGGTAAGAATTGTAAAAATTGGCCTGGTCATTCAGTAACAAATTGGCTCTGTCACTAAGGGGTTAAAAACTGATTTTCTCTGCAAAGAAATGAGTCACTGCAAAAGTTTATGACAGGGAGGTGGAGTGGAGCAGCTAGGCCAGGAGATGAAGAGGGGAATTAGTCATGCAAGAACAAGACACTTTCTTTTTCTACACAGAGCAGATTAAAGCAGCAAATATCTGGGTAGAAAGGTAATAATAATAATAATAATAATCTTTATTTATATAGCGCCATCATATTCCGCAGCGCTTTACAGTTTAACAGTTTCAGAACACAAGTCATAAGTAGCAACGTTAATAATACAATAATTAAAGCAAAATAAGCCACCCCTGCTCGTGAGAGCTTACAATCTACAATGAGGTGGGGGAGATACAAAGTACAGGTGTATATATACAATGGTGCATTTACAATGATGGTCCAGCCATCTTGAGGGAGTGAGGGATGGATGGAGATAGTGAATGGGCTACACACACACACACACACTTACACATAGAATGACTTTGATTAGTGAATGTGATAGGCCGCTCTGAACAAATGTGTTTTGAGGGAGTGCCTGAAACCATGCAAATTGTGGATAGTCCTAATTTCTTAGGGTAGAGCATTCCAGAGGATTGGCGCAGCGCGGGAGAAGTCTTGGAGTCGGGAGTGGGAGGTACAGATTAGTACAGAGGTTAGTCGAAAGTCGTTTGCAGAGCGCAGCAGTCGGTTAGGCCGATAGATAGAAATGAGGGAGGAGATGTAGGGGGGTGCTGCACTGTGGAGAGCTTTGTGGGTGAGAGCCAGTACTTTGAATTGTATCCTATAATGAATGGGCAGCCAGTGTAAGGACTGGCGAAGAGCGGACGTGTCCGAGTACCGATTAGCCAGATGGATTACCCTGGCTGCTGCATTAGGGATGGACTGGAGAGGGGATAGTCGAGTAATGGGGAGGCCAAGTAATAGAGCGTTGCAGTAGTCCAGGCGGGAGTGGATCAATGCTACAGTGAGGGTTTTTGTTGTTTACAAGGTGAGAAAAGGGCGGATTCTAGAGATGTTCTTTAGGTGTAGGCGGCAAGAGCGGGCAAGAGATTGTATATGGGAGGTGAAGGAGAGATTGGTGTCAAACATAACACCCAGACAGCGAGCCTGCTGCCGGGGTGTTATTATGGTGCCGCCCACGGAGAGGGATATGTCAAATTTAGGGAGGTTAGTAGATGGCGGGAGCAGAAGAAGTTCAGTTTTGGAGAGGTTGAGTTTCAGATAGAGAGCGGACATGATGTTGGAGACTGCGGACAGACAGTCAGTGGCGTTCTGTAGTACAGCAGGGGTAAGGTGGGGGGATGACGTGTATAGTTGTGTGTCATCAGTAGTGTTGAGCATTCCGATACCGCAAGTATCGGGTATCGGCCGATATTCGCGTTATCGGAATTCCGATACTTAATTCCGATACTTTTTCCATATCGTATACCGGAATCGGAAGTTCCCATAATTCTTTGAGAGGCAATGTGATTTTAGTCAGCCAATGAGGAATCCTACGAAGTGTGGGCACATCCTGTAATGATGCGGTCATCTTAACTAATGGCATGGCTGTGATTGGCTGCTGAAATGATGTCAGAATGCACTATAAAAGGCGCCGCAGCCATTTTAGCGTCACTGTGCTGTGAACTCAGTTAGGGACAGAACGCTGCTGTGCTGACTCTGAGGGACAGTTAGATATTGCGATTTTGTGTACTACTGTGCTTGAGGCAGGCTAGTTTACCAACCGCTGTGTAAAGCTTCATTTTGCCAGTGTTGTTTTAACAGCTCTGTGCAAGGTGTGTGTGTGACAGTGCAGGTGACGCTGCAGTTTGCTCTGCATCCACCGCTGTTTGTAGGCATCTGCACGTGTCACTTTTTTTTTTTTTTTTTTATTTTATTTAGTGGAATTGGTGCAGCTCCATTATATTAGAAAAAAATCAAATCTATTAGTGTGACGTGCTTCCATCCGTATACAATACATTGGTTGCAAACACTATAGAAGTACAGAAAGGAGCTTTTCACAGATTGTGGACAGTTGTGTTTCAGTGTTCACTTCAGTCTGTGTTTTTTACTTTTTTGAGTGCAGATCACGCTCCAGTTACATGTTCAAGCACTGCTGCTTGTACTCTGCTGAGCGTGTCTCAGTGGCTCATCCTTTTCATTTATCTCCAATTGGTTCTGCTACATTCCATTTAAAATAAATCTAATCTATTAGTGTGACGCGCTTCCATCCGTATACAATACATTGGTTGCAAACACTATAGAAGTACAGAAAGGAGCTTTTCACAGATTGTGGACAGTTGTGTTTCAGTGTTCACTTCAGTCTGTGTTTTTTACTTTTTTTAGTGCAGATCACGCTCCAGTTACATGTTCAAGCACTGCTGCTTGTACTCTGCTGAGCGTGTCTCAGTGGCTCATCCTTTTCATTTATCTCCAATTGGTTCTGCTACATTCCATTTAAAATAAATCTAATCTATTAGTGTGACGCGCTTCCATCCGTATACAATACATTGGTTGCAAACACTATAGAAGTACAGAAAGGAGCTTTTCACAGATTGTGGACAGTTGTGTTTCAGTGTTCACTTCAGTCTGTGTTTTTTACTTTTTTTAGTGCAGATCACGCTCCAGTTACATGTTCAAGCACTGCTGCTTGTACTCTGCTGAGCGTGTCTCAGTGGCTCATCCTTTTCATTTATCTCCAATTGGTTCTGCTACATTCCATTTAAAATAAATCTAATCTATTAGTGTGACGCGCTTCCATCCGTATACAATACATTGGTTGCAAACACTATAGAAGTACAGAAAGGAGCTTTTCACAGATTGTGGACAGTTGTGTTTCAGTGTTCACTTCAGTCTGTGTTTTTTACTTTTTTTAGTGCAGATCACGCTCCAGTTACATGTTCAAGCACTGCTGCTTGTACTCTGCTGAGCGTGTCTCAGTGGCTCATCCTTTTCATTTATCTCCAATTGGTTCTGCTACATTCCATTTAAAATAAATCTAATCTATTAGTGTGACGCGCTTCCATCCGTATACAATACATTGGTTGCAAACAATATAGAAGTACACAAACGGGCCTTTCACAGCTACTGAACATGGGTTTTTAATTTTTAACTAAAATATGTATTTTTTCAAATGACACAAATATAAGTAATGTTGAAGAGGAATAGTCCTACATCCATTGTTTGCACAATATTACAGGTGTACATCATGTCCCTTAATCAACAATGTATTATTATATTTACTTGTATGCTTTTATTTAAAAGCCAAGAACACAGAAGGATAACCTTCGCACTGCAGCTGTTGTCAAAGTTCAACCCACATTATGCACTTCCAACATTGCAGCATTTGAGGCATGATGTGAGTTGGATTGGTCAAAGTTATGGAGTGAGAAGGTTCACCATCAGTACCCTATAGCATAAGTATGCTTTTGTGTTAGCATTTGTGTTAGACATGTGGATATCTGCCATAATATGTCACAATTATTTAGTTACAGATTTGTTACCAACACTAATCATTGAATGGTTTTAAATTTGACGTTTCACTTGTTTACAGCTTAGAAATAAGGGTGTAGCCTGATATCTATGTGTAGCACTAGCCACTTTAACATGTCATGTTTTTTTAAACATGTGTAGCTAGGTAGCAGTAATTTTTGCCGGACACACAGCAGGGGAACAGCAGGCGTTACTGAACCCCACTATCACTATAGCTTGTGTATTGGTCTGTGGACACGACACTTCTGAGCAGCAACTGGCAGTGTTGTAGCCCAGGGAGTATAGCTCAGGTGGTAGAAAGATGAACATAACAGGAGACATGGAAAACGTTGTCAACCAGTTAGTTAATCTGAAACCGGACAGGCAAATTCAGGCGAGATCCATGCCTAGTTCATTTTCAGAAAAGTAAGCCGTTCTACATTATCGTAGGATAGTCGCATGCAACGGTCTGTTAGTACACCACCTGCAGCAGTAAAGACGCGCTCCGATAATACACTGCCAGCAGATCAAGCCAGCACCTCCAATGCATACTGGCTAAGCTCTGGCCATGTATCCAGCTTAGAGACACAAAACTTGAATGGGGAAGAGCCATCTGGGAGTACACTGAGAGGGCAAGACATGTAGTCTGTCACCATCTTACGGAAATGTTGCCTCCTGCTGACTGGAGCCGTCTCGGATGGTGTAGACATTGGTGGCGCTGCCACAAAACTTCGACACATTTGGAACATACTGTTCTTGCCCTGTGCAGAGGCGCTGCTTGTGCTCCCTCTTGTTGCAGAGCTGTCTCCACTGCCTCGACGCACAGAGCTGCTTTGTAAATCAGTAGCAGCAGCAGTGCTCTCGGCTGGAATGGAGAACATTATGGATTGCACCAGTGTGTCTTGGTACTTCCGCATTTTACGCTCCCGGTTCAACGGTGTGATGAGGCTTTGTAAGTTGTCCCGGTAGCGAGGGTCTAGGAGGGTGTACACCCAATAATCAGACGTGGTGTGAATGTGTTCGATGCGGCGGTCGTTTCTCAGCCACTGCAGCATGAAATCAACCATGTGCTGCAGACTCCCAACTGGCCAAGAAACGTTGTCCCCTGCAAGAGGCGTCATCTCCGCCTGCTGTGCATCACCCCACCCTTGGTCTACATACTGACTAGAGCATTGTCTACCTCCCTCTGGAGCGATGTCTTCCTCCTCCATTGACTCCTCCTCATCCTCCTCACAAAGTCCTTCAAATACATATAAATTTACAAAATTTAAAACTCAAAATTTAAAAACTTTGTATCATAATTCTGTAACATCAGTTTATGGAAACACAATAGCATTACAAAAGGATAGACAAAAAATGTACATTATGTGCTTTGTAAATACATTAAAAGTTTGTAATGGTTATGAAAATATAGACAGCGACTCTGGAGGTTCAATTGTTGATACAGCATGGTACTTTGAAAGTCCTCCAGCCCTTTGTGAGGAACCACGTTGCGCTGACTGTCCAGAAGGTGATGGAATTTGTGACTCCTCATCCTCCACCTCTTCCAAAACCTCATGCCTTAGTGCTTGCAGTGTTTTTTGAAGCAGGCAGATAAGGGGGACAGTCAGGCTGACTAGTGCATCATCTGCACTCGCCATCCGCGTTGACTCATCAAACGCACGCAAAACGTGGCAGATATCCTTCATAGAGTTATTCGCCACTCATTACACTGGCAGTGGCTGCCCATTCATTATAGGATCCAATTCTAATTACTGGTTCTCACCAACATAGCTCTCCACAGCGCAGCACCCCCCTACATCTCCTCCCTTATTTATATTTATCGGCCTAACCGACTGCTGCACTCTGCAAACGACCTTCGACTAACCTCTGCACTAATCCGTACCTCCCACTCCCAACTCCAAGACTTCACCCGCGCTGCGCCAATCCTCTGGAATGCTCTACCCCAAGAAATTAGGACTATCCGCAATTTGGATGGTTTCAGGCGCTCCCTCAAAACACATTTGTTCACAGTGGCCTATCACATTCACTAATCAAAGTCATTCTATGTGTAATTCTGTGTGTGTAGCCCATTCACTATCTCCATGCATCCCTCACTTCCTTAAAATGGCTGGACCATCATTGTAAAAACCCATTGTATATAAACACCTGTACTTTGTATCTCCCACACCTCATTGTAGATTGTAAGCTTTCACCAGCAGGGGCGGCTGATTTTGCTTTAATTATTGTATTGTTAACGTTGTTACTTATGACTCGTGTTTTGAAACTGTTAAACTGTAAAGCACTGCGGAATATTATGGCGCTATATAAATAAATAATATTATTATTCTTATTATAGAGGCCCACTCAGTAGTGGTGAAGTGTGAACGCCGCAAATTGCGAGTTGACTGCGCCTGATGCAGCTGATACTCCATTACTGTTGGCTGCTGCTCACACAACCGCTCCAACATATGTAACGAGGAATTCCACCTGGTGGGTACGTCACATATAATGCGATGTTCATGAAGGTGAAATCTGCGTTGCAGAGCTGCAATCAGCGATCTGGCCATGCTGGAACGTCGCAAGTGAGCGCACTCTAGGCGGACCTTGTGCAGCAGTGCATCAAGATCCGGATAGTCCCTCAAAAAACTCTGCACGACCAAGTTGAGCACATATGACAGACATGGTATGTGAGTGAGGTTGCCAAGGCCCAGAGCTGACACCAGATTTCGGCCATTGTCACACACTACCAAGCCTGCCTGTAGATTCTCTTCCAAAAACCACACGTCGCTCTCCTGCTTTATGGCATTACAGAGCTCCTGCGCTGTGTGGCTAAGATTCCCCATGGAAATTAATTTCAGGATGGCCTGTTGACATTTGGACACGGCTGTGCTCATATCGGTCGCAACAGGTAAACGTTCACGGGTCCATGTGGAGGTAGACCGTGACGGCTCCTGCAGCGATGATTCTGAGGAACTGGAATAGGAGGAGGAATCAATGTGTACAGACTTGATTCCTGCAATCCTTGGAGTTGGCAGAACACGTACAGCGCCACTCGCAAGATCAGTACCCGGCTGCACAACATTGACCCAATGGGCAGTGAGGGAAAGGTATTGTCCCTGGCCATGGGTGTTAGAACCCTCTTGTTAGGTTTTGTTTCAGTTTGCTGGTCACATGACCTTTTTTCCCTATTTAGTCTGGCTCCGCCCTTCTGGCTTTGCTTGACTTCATTGTATTATCTACTGTTAAGCTAGCCGGGTGCTTAGGTGCCTTAATCTGTGAGTTTTGCTTGATGTTAGGATCACAAAGTATTTATTTTTCTGTTTAATTATCCATGCTACAATTTATGTTAGGAGGTGTCCACCTTTTCTCCCAGTCCCTAGATCTTGTAGGGATTACTCCCTCGCAACTATAGGTCTTCGTTCACACTAGATGAGGACTTTAGCGGGTCTGGTCGCAGGATCAGGTTCCCCGTTACATCGTAGGGATTCAGCTTAGTTGTATTGTAGGGACAGAATTCCCTTCTTTCCTTACTGGTTGTAGCAGATCATAACAATGGGTACTGGTCCACGCATCGGTGGTCAGGTGGACCTTGCTACTGAGGGCTTTTAGTAGCGCATGTTTAATTTTTCCCTCAACATGCTTTTGCAGACCAGGGACGGCTTGCCTGCTGAAATGAAATCGGCTTGGCACATTGTATTGTGGGATTGACAATGATATTCAGTTACGGAAACTGTCTGTCTCCACCAGCCTGAATCACAGCATTTCAAGGGACAGGAGTTTTGCAATGCCAGCATTCAGAGCCTGTGCTCGTGCATGGTTTGCGGAGTATGGCCGTCTTTTATCCCATGCCTGTGCTACCGCTGGCTGTTTTGTGGCCTGGGAGTGTGAGGATGACAGGGAACTTGCTGCTGTGTGTGGAATAACAGTTTGTCTCTGGACAACAGTGGCCGAGGTTCTTCCATGGCGATCCTGTGAGGAAGCATAACCAGCTGTGTGTGAGCTCGATGAAGAGGCTTCAACACAACCTGAAGATGTAGGTGCTGCTGTAGGTTGGCCTACATCTCCAGTGTGTCTTTGTAACTCAACTACGTGCTTTGTCCGCACATGTTTCCACATATTTGTGGTATTGAGGTGACTGACACTTTTAGCTATTTTTAATTTTTGATTACACAGCTTGCATTTCACATAGCAAATATCATGTGCAAGTGTGTGAAAAAAGGACCACGCAGTGCAAGTCCTGGGAGCGCACGTTTTGACTTTTGGAAGACAACTGCTCCGAACAGGTGCCAAACTGGAGGCTACAGGCAACCGAGTCTGCAGCCTAACTCTCCCTCCTGTTTGTACCGTTGGGGCAATGTCTTCCTCTATCTTCCTTCTATCACTAACCATTTCTCTAGGCCTCTCCCAGCTTTCAACCAAAGTACTGGTTCTCACCCACAAAGCTCTCCACAGTGCAGCACCCCTCCTACATCTCCTCCCTCATTTCTATCTATCGGCCTAACCGACTGCTGCGCTCTGCAAACGACTTTCGACTAACCTCTGCACTAATACGTACCTCCCACTCCCGACTCCAAGACTTCTCCTGCTCTACGCCAATCCTCTGGAATGCTGTACCCCAAGAAATTAGGACTATCCACAATTTGCATGGTTTCAGGCGCTCCCTCAAAACACATTTGTTCAGAGCGGCCTATCACATTCACTAATCAAAGTCATTCTATGTATTCTGTGTAAGTGTGTGTGTGTCTCTAGCCCATTCACTATCTCCATCCCTCAGTCCCTTAAGATGGCTGGAACATCATTGTAAATGCACCATTGTATATAAACACCTATACTTTGTATCTCCCCCATCTCATTGTACATTGTAAGCTGTCACGAGCAGGGGCGACTTATTTAGCTTAAATTATTGTATTGTTAACGTTGTTACTTATGACTTGTGTTCTGAAACTGCTAAACTGTAAAGCGCTGCGGAATATGATGGCGCTATATAAATAAATATTATTATTATTCCTCTGAGCTGCTCCCACCACCTTCCTGTTCTTCATGCCATGTTGGGTATTGGACCTCATCATCTCCACTACCCTCTTCCAACACCTGCTGTTGGGTGGTCTGGCCAGCACCATGCTCAACAGAAACTGGCACCTGGGTCTCATCATCATCATCAGATGCGTTCTGCGGTGTGCTGACCATCGGCACTGTCTCACCCGCCTCTTCAGATTCAGAGAGACACAGCTGTTGCGCATCACTGCATACTCCCTCTTCTTCACATTACAGAATGCTGCTTGGCTGGGCCCCTGTTTGCAAGCCAATAGATTCTGAGAACAGAAGCAGACACTCAGCTGGCTCCTGTACAGAACTCTCTGACTGCCTGGGCAATTTGCCAGGCGGTGAAGAGACAGATGGTTGCCCAACAGTGCTGTGGTCCTGAGAGGAGGTGGAAGCAATTGAAGTCGATGCATTGGCTGAGATCCAAACAACAACGGCTTCAATTTGTTCTTCCCGCAGCAGGGGGGTACTCCGAGCTCCTACAAAAGTGCGCATAAAGGAACGCTCACGGCCCGGGGAAAACTGGTGGATGCTGTGTCACTGGGGGCCGCAGCAGCCACAGAATCCCCACGTCCTCTCCCTGAAGAAACTCCACGACCACGTGCCTTACTCCCTGCCTTCTTCATCTTGGTAGATTGATAAGAAAGTCTGAAAAGTTATAAGGCCTAAGTGTGGTTATTCCGCAGAGACTGCAGTGAACACTGCACACAACTGTTCAGTAGGTGTGAAAGGCCCCTTTGTGTACTTCTATAGTGTTTGCAACCAATGTATTGTATACGGATGGAAGCGCGTCACACTAATAGATTTTATTTATTTGTAATAGAATGGAGCAGCAACAATTAGAGAAAAATTTCAAGGATGTGCCAGTGACACACGCTCAGCAGACTACAACCAGCAGTGGTTGAAGAACTAACTGGAGCGTGATCTGCACTCCAAAAAGGAAAACCTCAGACTACAGTGAACACTGCACACAACTGTTCACTACCCAACGCGTCTCAGCAGGAAGGCAGTCTGTGCGTCAAAACAAAGGCGCAAGCATACATCCACGTACCCTGTTTATAAAGCTATATAAAAAAAATTATGTAGTAGTGACGCACACTTTATTGAGGTACAGTATTACATCGCCATTCACCATCTGTGGCTATGCAGTCTCATCTATATATACCTTATCTATCCGTTGTCATGCTTGCAAGTCGACAGTCAGGCATAAATAGCAATTTTCACTATGCACTATGCACTTTTTAAAGGTTATGTTTGTTAATAAACATGATTATTGCCACATATTATGAGTATTACATGATGGAAATTGTATAATTTTGTATAAACTGTTTAGTGACATTATTCAGCAAATGTAACATTTTAGTAATGTCACAGATAACTTGTAATGCTGATGATGTTTTGAAGTCAGACATTCATTGTCTATACAATAAAAATGGTGTACATACTGTTACTTATCCATCATTAATGGATTCAGATATGTACTTGTATGCTTTTATGTACAACCGTATAGCAGATTCCTTAACTAATTTATTTTGTGGTTTGCATTGCTGTTCAACATGTTAATGTATGTGTTTATGTTTGTCAATTCTTTATTTATCTAGATATTAGTTTAAATGAAATCATCATCTTATGGTAGTAAAGGTTATCTTTCTCTTGTTTGAAGTATAGACATTTAAAATTGACAGGTAACAAGGAAATTACTTGATCTAGTATTTAAACATCCTCCTTGACCCTGGGCTCCAACACCGCCAGTTGTTGCTCGGAAGTGCTGTTAGCACAGTCAACACTTGCTCCTGTGTTACTGGGGTTCAGTAACGTCAGCTGGTCCTCGGTTGTGCCATTGGCTCTTTTCCTTCTGCTGCCCCTCCGGGTTCCAGCACAGTCAGCTGGTCCTCGTTACTTGCATTGGCTCTTGTACCTTCTGCTACCCGTCCGGGTTCCAGTACCGTCAACTGGTTCTCCGCAGTGCCTTTGGCCTAGGTGCCTCCATCTCGGTATCCGAGTTCCAGCAACGTCTGCTGGTCCTTGGTAGTGCTTTGGAGCACAGGTACCTCCTGCTTAGTAACCGTGTCCCAGTAACGTCAGCTGGTCCTCGGTTGTGCCATTGGCTCTTTTCCTTCTGCTGCCCCTCCGGGTTCCAGTACCGTCAACTGGTTCTCCGCAGTGCCTTTGGCCTAGGTGCCTCCATCTCGGTATCCGAGTTCCAGCAACGTCTGCTGGTCCTTGGTAGTGCTTTGGAGCACAGGTACCTCCTGCTTAGTAACCGTGTCCCAGTAACATCAGCTGGTACAAGATTGTGCTACAAATACAAGATACGGAACAAGAGACACAAGAACAATAAGCAGAAGATCTAAAAGCAGAAGAACATGAAGTATAAGACCAAAATGAAGAGCAAAATATATGCTCTAAATTCTAAGCAGAAGAAGACTAAGCAGTGTATGGGGGTGAGTCCGTTCCTCCTCGTGGTGCCCCTGGAAAATGCCTGCTGCTGCAGGCTAAACTGAACACGGACAAATACTGTTGTAATTTAAATCTTTTGTGACAGCAAGAACGGAAGGATGAAAAATTCATACTTTGACAGATTACAAGTACAGGATTCTCTGTCACAAATAAGAATATGATGAAGAAGATGAAGCAGAATATGAATAAGAATAATAGTTTAATAAGAAGAATATGAGTAATGTTAACAAAGATGAATAGCAAGAAGTTTAAGAAGAAGATAAAGAAGGTGAAGATGAAGAATAATTTGATGAAAAAGATGATGCTGCAGAAGATTATGAAGGAGAAAGTGTGTGAAAAGTTAAAAAGGTGAAGATGAAGAGCATGGAAGTTGTGTAATATACATATTTGCCAAAATATAAAAAACGTTAACATTGTCAATTTCTTCGTCAATCCGAACATCTTTAAAAAAAAAAATATTTATGCTATTCCATTTGATTGGGTTAAACATCTATGCCTTTAATGTCTCCTCAACCTTCCCCAATACATTCTACATTACTCTTTCTTGTTTTCCTTCATGTACAATTAACCAACAAGGCAAGAATGGGTTTTTTTTAATTTCGATATTTTGTTCCCATAGACTTACATGGGACTTCCGGTATCGGTATCGGGTATCGCCGATATTTTAGTGATATCGGCGATACCATTCCGATTCCGATACTTTAGGATATCGGAAAGTATCGCTCAACTCTAGTCATCAGCATAAAGATGGTACTGAAAGCCAAATCTGCTGATGGTCTGTCCAATTGGGGCCGTGTAGAGAGAGAAGAGAAGGGGGCCAAGGACTGAGCCCTGGGGTACACCGACAGTGAGAGGAAGAGGAGATGATGTGGAGCCAGAGAACGAAACACTGAAGGAGCGGTCAGAAAGATAGGAGGAGAACCAGGAGAGAACAGTGTCCTTAATACGTAGTGACTGGAGCCTAGACAGTAGGAGACGGTGGTCAACCGTGTCGAAAGCTGCAGAAAGGTCGAGAAGAATGAGCAGAGAGTGGTCACCGTTACGTTTTGCTGTAAGAAGGTCATTGGTCACTTTAATGAGTGCAGTTTCGGTCGAATGTAGGGGGCGGAAGCCGGACTGTGAAGGGTCTAGGAGGGAGTGATTGGAGAGGTAACGGGTAAGGCGGGAGTAGACTAGGCGCTCCAAAAGTTTAGAGATGAAGGGGAGATTGGAGACCGGTCTGTAGTTGTTTGTGCAGGAAGGTTCGAGAGCGGGTTTCTTTAGTAGTGGAGTAATGATAGAGTGTTTGAAGGAGGATGGGAAAATGCCAGAGGAGAGTGAGAGATTAAAGATTTTAGTTAGGTGAGTTGTGACAACTGGAGAGAGAGACTGGAGGAGATGTGAGGGAATGGGGTCGGTAGTGCATGTAGTCAGACGAGAGGAAGAGAGGAGTCTGGAGACTTCTTCTTCTGTGATGGGATCAAATGTGGAAAGTAAGCCAGGGGAACAGCAGGGTGGGATGGGAGTCACAGCCCTTGGTGGTTGAGAGCAGATTTCCTGACGGATAGTATCTATTTTTTTCTGTAAAATGGGAGGCCAGGTCGTCAGCACAGATGTCTGTGATAGGGGCTTGTGCTTTTGGCCTGAGGAGGGAGTGAAAAGTGTCAAAAAGTTTCTTGGGGTTGTTGGCTAGTGAGGAGATCAGGGTGGTGAAGTAGGTCTGTTTGGCGAGGTAAAGGGCTGCATTATATGTTCTTAACATGAATTTAAAGTGGATGAAGTCTTCTGGTGTGCGGGTTTTTCTCCAAAGGCGTTTAGCACTCCTAGAGCATCGCTGAAGAAGTTGAGTTTGCAATGTGAGCCAGGGCTGTTTTACTGTGTGTTTGGAAGTTCTGAGGGTTAGTGGTGCTACTTGGTCAAGGGTGCTTCTAAGAGTGTCATTGTAGTGATGAACAGCCAGATTAGGACAAGAAAAAGAGGAGATTGGGGACAGCGATGAGTGTAGGGAGTCTGAAAGTGTCTGAGGGTTAATGGCTTGTAGATTTCTGAATGTGTGGTAGGTAGGAGTGCGCTGGGGTGGTCGAGGATTTGTGAGCGTGAAGGAGAGAATGTTGTGGTCAGAGAGTGGAAGCGGTGAGTTATTTAGGTGGGAGATTGAACAAAGGCGGACAAAGACCAGGTCAAGGGTGTTACCATCCTTGTGTGTCTCAGAGGTTGAAAAGGTAAAATTGTAAGTGCACAGTGCTATATAATATGATGACTGCAATACATAAAGAGGATAAAAAAATTGATGTGAAAGCTTCTTTTATGATGGACTGGAGAGATGAGAGAGGCCACAGAGGAGGATGTTGCGGTATTCAATGTGGGAGATAATGAGGGCATGCACTAACATTTTAGATTCAGGGTTGAGGAAAGGACTTATTCTGGAAATATTTTTGAGCTGGAGGCAGCATGAAGTGTGTGGCAAGAGCTTGGATGTGAGGTTTGAAGGACAGGGCAGAGTTTAGGGTCACTCCAAGGCAGTGGACTTCCAGTACTGCAGAAAGCATGGTGCCACTAATTGTGATTGATAGATTTTGTAGGGAGGTTAGGTGAGATGGAAGAAAGATGATGAGTTCAGATTTGTCCACACTGAGTTTTAGGAAGGAAGAAGAGAATGAGACTATGACTGATAGACACTGGGATTCTGGACAGCAGAGAGATGATGTCTGGGCCAGAGAGGTCAATCTGAGGTCATCAGATTATATATCAGCATACAGGTGGTATTGGAGTCCATGGGACTTTAGCAGCTGTCATGGGTAGTGTTGAGCGATACGATACTGCAAATATCGGATATCGGCCGATATTAGCTGTATCGGCCTTTCGATTCCGAATACCGATATTTTCGTCATATCGAATACCGGAATCGGATTTGTCACTGTCACTGTGAGTGTCCGTCGGTCGGGTCTGTCAGGAGTCAGCGGCACTTACCTGGCAGAAGATCTCCGGCGGTCACGTCCTGGACTGCTTGAGGCCGCCATTATCTTCTGCCTGGCGGTCACATGCAGTTTTTCGCGATAACTGCAGTGACGGCAGGGTAATCCCGGCTGTAAACCAGTCCGATGACGTCACCGCTGGGGAAGCAGGTAATCAGCTGTGCTGCGCCGGGATGACAGGCTCTGCCTGTCATTCTGATGTAGCAGAGCTGGATCGTCGTGGGACACTCGTTACTATGGACTGCGTCGGTCAGGTGGTATACTTTTTTTTTTCATTTTTTTACAGGAGATCGATGGCGTCGCAGGATGAGACTGTAATAAAAGTAATGAAAAATGTGTTTTTTTTTTTTTATTAAATTAAAAAACTTTTTTATGAACATTCACCCGTCCGGGTACATCAACAATTTAACTATTTATCAACAATTTAACTATTTACATACAGGGACCCTGTCCGGGTTATTTATACTTCTTTGGCCGGGGTGTTCCAGGTACCACCTGGTACTCTTCTGATGCTTGCCAAACATCCGAGGCACCAAGGACCACCAGGACCTGATGACGTCGTGTGGCCTGTACAGTCAAGTCGTGACCCGCTATCTGGGTCTGTGTGGCCACCTCTTTCATCTCCCTCCGCGTCTGGAACCCTATGTCCCGGACTGAACTAACCCCAGGGGGCCTAACAGGCGCCGGGTACGGGCCAGCTATAGTTATCATGTCCATAGCTGGGGCTGATGAGGAGACCACTGAGGGAGGCTGTGGAGATTTACGGCGTGGGGTGGGCACTTTTGCAGAGGCCTGGATGTGGGAGGCTGAAGGCTCCGAGGGTCTCACAGGTTCCTGACACTCTGGGGAGTAGGGGTCGCACCTGGTAACATTTAGGGCGTACCACCCATTGTAACCCCAGTGTCGGGTGTAAGTCACCAAGTCTCCTGGCAACAGGTCCCTCCCCGGGTGTCCTTCTGGGAGGTGAGTCTCCACGTCCCGCCGGGTCACAAAAACTTCTAAATAAAGTCCAGGCTCCTGGATGAAGCCCCAACCACCTTTCAATTTAAAGCTCCGTACTGCACCCTTACGCCGCGGCTCCCTCAGGGTTCCTTTATCCTTTCTCATCCGGTCCTTATCTGCCCGGTCCTTCTCCACCTGACGTTGGCGAAGTTTTAGGGTTTCTCGCTGCTCCCTTTGTCGCTCTGCTTCCCGCTCCCAACGTCTCCACTCTTCCTCCTGACGCCGGTTGAAATTCTCCTCCACCAGCAACTCCATGTCTCCACCACTCCACTGCAGCTTGCGATGTCCGATTTGCGGCAGCTCTCCTGGCGCCCCCCAGTCCTGGCGCGCTCCCCTGCGGAGGAAGCAGACGGCTCTAAATCAGATGACAGTCGGGGCTCCGGTACAGGCAGGTAGTGCTCTGGTGCCTGCTCGGCCTCCTCCATGAGGACGGGTGTCGCTTCTTCTGTCTCAGCGACGGGGGCAGACAGCGGGATCTGGGGTGCTGACGGTGCTGTGGTTTTTGCAGGAACGGGTGCCTCCACTGCGACAACGTCAACCGGATCACATTGCCAGGGCTCCTCTACTAGAACGGGTGCCTCACCTTCTGGTACAGACACTTCAGGTAAGAGGGATTGGCGCCGCTCCAAGTTTATTTTTAGGGCACGCCAGCTCGCTTCCATCCTGGCGACCTCCTCCCGGTGCCGGGCCAGGCCTCTTAGGGTATCCTCCGCTTCTTGCAGCGTAGGAGGGTTTACAGGCCGGGTGCCCAACGGTGATTCCGTGGCGATCGGGTCGCTTCCGTGGGGGGAGAGCTCTGACTGCTCCATCCCTTCACACTTCTGCTCGTGTCCATTAGCCATCTCTGCCAAGTCACACGTGTCATTAGCATCTGGAGAGGGTCCCTCTTTTGTAGGGAGGCGGGACCTTCGTGTTAGTTTCCGCACACTGAGGAGGATGAGGAGGCGGAACTCCAGAGCTGTGGGGCACGATCTTACATTGCAGTAACATTTACACTGGTCGGCCATCGTTTTCACGCCACTGAGTGAGTGTACACCCACGAAGAGCACGCCCTTCTTCTTCACCAGTGCCTCGTCGTGACGCAGATATGGCGGAAAAATGGCAAATACATTCTCTGATGATTTTAGCAATTCTCAAGCACAGAGTCTATTTTACTATGTAGAAGTGTATAAACTATAAATATATGTTTATATATATATGTCACAATGACATGTATATATATATATATGTATTCTATGTGTGTATATTTTGTGTTTACAACGAAAGAAAGGGTTTTTTTTGTTGCGATATTTTGTTCCCATAGACTTACATGGGACTTCCGCTATCGGAATCGGATATCGGCGATATTTAGTGATATCGGTTATACCATTCCGATCCGATATTTTTCGATATCGAGCAGTATCGCTCAACACTAGTCATGGGCCAAACGTATAGATTGAGAAGAGTGAGGGTTTCAGGACAGAGTCTTGAGGTACACCAACAGAGCGAGGGAAAGGATGAGGAGATAATATGGGAAGGAGAGACACTAAATGAGCTGTTAGAAAGGTAAGAGGAGATCCAGGAGAGGGTAAAGTCTTTGATGGTAAGGGAAGAGAGGATTTGTAGTAGGAAGGAGTGGTCAACTATGTCGAAGGCAGAGGACAGATCTAGAAGGAGTGCAGAAAATTGTCTGTTATCTTTGGCTATAAGTAAGTCATCATTCATTTTGGTCAGGGAAGATTTTTTGGAGTGGTGGGGATGGAAGCTGGACTGTAGGTTGTCAAAGAGTGAATTAGATGCTAGGTGGGAGGAAAGTTCAGCATTGACATGCTGTTCATGGAGTTTGGAGGTAAATAAGAGCAGCGATATAGGACGATAGCTGGGCATGGAGGTCAGGTCGAGGGATGGTTTCTTCAGGAAAGGTTTGATCATGGCAGGTTTGAAGCAGAAGGGAACATACCAGAAGTTAGCGATAGGCTGAAGAGATAGGTTTGGGCTGGGATAAGCGTGGTGGTGAGGTAGGAGAGGAGGTGTGATGGCTTTATTCAGTGCTTGATTTTCAGTCCATATTATTATTATTGCCATTATTCAGTCCTTATTCAGTGCTGCTCTTTCCTGTTACAGGCACAATTGTCACTTGTGTCTTCTCAGTGATCTCGCTTTATATTACACAATTCCAGTTGCTTTGGAGGTGAAAGAGGGCCCCTTAACTGTTGGGCCCCTCTGTAGCTGTACAGTTTACACCAACGATATGTCATCCCTGTCATGTAATCCATTTTTTTAAAATAATTTAATATATAATGAAAGGCCAGGTACAGTTTCCTATCTTAAAGGGTTATCCGGCCTTAGGCTACAAGTCTGCAGTCACTCTATGTTATTGCAGACTTGTGAATCCTCACATCGTGCACACTGCAGGCTGTGAGGATTCTCTGGTGGCAGGAGCGGCAGGTTTCTGTCTGCAATTATGTGATCTGCTTGCATGCAGTCATGTGCCAACTAGATGGAGCAGCCTCACTCAATGCAAGTGAATTGAGCGAGTCCGGACACGTCTTGTCAGAATCTGGCCAGAAGTAAATCGTTCACATGATCACCTGCTCCCAGCACCATTGAATCATCACAGCTCGCAGACTAGACAACCCCTTCAACAATTGTAATGGATCCATGAAAAGTGCATGACGTATGGAGGTAACTTGTATGAGATCTGTTTTTTGTGCTCACAAAATAGCACACAGACTACTAAGGGACACATTGCTGGAATCAGCGTCTCAGCTTCTACCTCATGCTGCCCTCAGGTGACATAGTAAGAACCTGCTGACCAGTTCCCTTTAATGTGGATGCATTATGGAGTCCAAATGTTAAACACGGCCATAAAATCCTATGGTGGTCTACCTTCAGTTCAGCAGATTCATGAGTGGTTTCTGCAATGTGACTGTAATACCGGCTAGACAATGTGGCTACATCAGGATAGTCTGAATCTGGCTTCATGCTTCTGACCAAGTAATGAATCTCCAAAAAGTTGCAAAATCAGTCATCTACATTTCCTCAGCCAAAACCTGTTTTAATGGATGCAGTTGGGGCCTGTCTCGTGTCCTGACCTCCATTACAATCTACCACCCTATTAGCTCCAGATCAGGGCGACACACAGGAACTGGATCCCGGTTACAAAGATGAATTGTAATTACATTTGTTTCAAGTGAATGTGAGATTACTATTAATGATAGTATGTTGCTCCAGTTTTTACTCAAATCTGTAAATGAGCTCTGCACTTCTCTTTCCAGCTTTAGGGCTACATTTGATTAACCCCAGGACTAATTGTTATTCCGTTAATGTCCGCATTTTGCTACACTTAGCAGTCAAGATATATGGTAATACTATGGTAAGCTTTGTGCAAACTCAGAAGAATAGCGATCAATGAAAAATAGGAACTCGTAGGAATAACTAGGCCGCATGCCAGTATTAACTAACTTTCTACAATAAGGGTGGAAACACATTCACTTTGATGCAGCTTCTGTCAGCTGAAGCCAGGAGTTAATTTAAAAGGAAGGAATAGAGAAAAGACTGATGTGTCTCTTCTACACTTGTAAGTTTGGCAACTGCACAGAGGTCAGTGTCAGAAAGCATCAGTAAGTATGTCATCTCTGAGACAAAACATAATTGTTGTGCCCACCAGGTGGCACTATCACAGATTAATGCCGTTTCCTGCTGGACTTGTGCGAAGTCTACATTTGCCTCCATCATGTAAGGTGCAAGAGGGTCCTCAGTATTCCTGACTATGGAGACTGCCCAGAGGTCACACGCAATGATACATCAGCAAATCTCACCCACAACACTGGATAATCTCTCCCTAACACCGTGTACTCACCCAGCACCATGATAACACTATATCTTCTCTACAGCTGCCTCTGGATTGAAATCACCTTCTATGGAGGGGCCTTGTCCCTTCCTCTGTTGTTATTATTAGAGGCAGTCGGGACTAAGAGCAGAAGGAGGGTATGGCAGCTTTAGGGTCAGCAGAGAAGGATTGCCAACCGTCCAGAATTTCCAAGGCAGTCCATAAAAAAATAGGGCATAATTTTGCCCTTCCATGAAAAAAATGAAGGAGTCTGTTATTGTTTTGAGGTTGAAGAAACTTATTATTTTGAGTGTAATTATCATTTTACAGTTTACAGTAAATATAGCTGAAGTCTCCATACCACAATTATGGGCTGTAGACTTGTATCACTTATAATCATAATGATTTTGAGTCACTACTCACAGACAAGGCATGAGACAGAGTAGTCAGGTGGTCCGAGGTCAGATACCAGGAGGATTTGTAGTACAGAGGGGCAAGACAAAGGCATGATCAAGTAACAGTCAAGGCAGGAGGGTACATCAAGATAAGGGGATAAGACAAACGGATAGTCAGAGGCCAAGTTCGGGGTCAGGTACCTGAGGTCAGAAAGCATCAAGAGCAAATTGGATAACAAACACAAATGGTCATGACAAATCCAAAGTCCGGAAACAAGATCAAGGAATCAGACACAGAGCAAAGCACACACCAAACAAAGCAAAGCTACAGCTGATAATTATCTGCTCTTAGCGTGCCAGCTAAGTGGCTAGCAAACAATTAAGCATGGGATGGCACCTAGAGGCTAGGCCAGATTGAGCAGCAAGGCTGTCAATCAAAATGCTGACAGCCCGGCATGCCCCAGAGTTAGATTGGACAGTCTTCACTCACAATACTGACAGTCCAGCACACTCTAGATCCCATAGGGCAGCTGAGCTGTCACTCACAGCGTCCATAGCACAGTGAATAATGAAGCCATGACAGATTTATTATGGTTTTTCAATGTGTCCATAAAAAATATTGTCTGTCCATGATTTTTTGATAAACTGTCCAAAAAATAAAATATCTAGTTGACAACTCTGCTGCAGAGCCTTTGACAATGAGCAGCAAGTCAGTTCAGAGCCTTGCTAAAACAATAGAACTATAAAAAAAAGACATGGATGGCACATCCAAAACTCATACAAAAATAAATACATAAATAAACCACACACCTGGCTCGCTCCCCCTGCTGATGCACGGTGCTGCACCTTTAAGGTCAAAGAGCCACTAAGATTCACCTTGACCTGGCAGTGGGCTTCATACTGTCGGATCAGAATGGTAACCTATGAACCCCATGTTCAGTTTTGTATATTTTTGCTTAGCCACAGATCAATTTATGAGTTGTAGCTCAGACCTCTGCTCTATCTTGAGACCTCCTCTGTTTCTTGCTTTCCAGTCACTTCTACGCTGGTTATGGCTGATGTTTTGGAAAGTGCACTGTCTTGCTATGATTTTCAGAAATTGTGGCTAAAACTCTACAGTTTTGCTGTGCTTGCAGCAAGAAAACTGAACCGTAGGTGCAAAGTGTGAATGCAACCTAACAAGGCTGAATTTGGAGATGTCATGTTTCCACATACCTCATGATATCATGTTTGCTCATACTTATAAGTATCCAACTTAGCAGTACCCAACAGGTATGTGTAGATGCAATGACATTAATCACCTCCCGATGTAGAAGAGAAATAAACTGCATGAATAAATAAATGAGTCCTTCCACGTAAAACCTGTAGAAAAGCCTACTTTTTCTTCTCTTAGGCCTCTTTCACACATCCGGCGGGCGCCTTGCGGCACCCCTGGCATTTTCCCGCAGCGCCGCATCTGAAAATCTGATGCGCCGCATGCGGCTTTTTTCGCATTGACATGCATTAGCGTCGGATGGCGCCGCATGTCAATGCGTTGCATGCGGTTTTGTCCGGATGTGGCGCAAATGTACATTGCGGCGGCCGGACAAAACGCTGCATGTAACGTTTTTTTTTTTTGCCGGATGGTCTCTTATCTCTCCAAGCATCAGAAACCATCCGGCAAAAAAAACCGCATTTTGGGCGCCGGAAGTGTGAAAGCTTTTCACATGGGCGCTGCGGCAAAATGCCGGGGGCGCCGCCAGGCGCCCGCCGGATGTGTGAAAGAGGCCTTATCCTCAACAAGTCATATCTGCTTTTGCGGCACATACTGGGCTGAGGGTACGTCTACATTGTTTTATTTTGGTTATCAAATATGCCGAGTGTTTGAAGTGGAAATCATTTTAGGAAGTGCGCCTTCTATGTAGTCTTTTTATAAGCGTTTTTTTTTATCCTGGTGCATTTGTTTGTTAGCATTTTGATTGGGTTTCCTGAAGTGTCTTGATAACATTTTTCCTGAAACTTTTTCTCTCTTTTTTTAAGCGTTTTTTGTGGCTGATTTTCTGACATTTTTTAAAATTCGGTTAGGTAATGAATGAAAAATGCCTCAAACTCGCTCAAAAAAGGCTCAAAAAACATCCCAATTGTCCTTGTAGCATTTTTGAATCTTTCTCATTGACCTCCATTGTAAGTTATGGAACTGATTCATAGCAAAAAATGCCTGAAGGATGGACCGGTCACTTCTTTTCTTCGTTTTTGTAAGCCTGAAGCTCATGTAAAGGAATCAGTGGACTGAATATATGAACTCTAATTCATTTTCCAGTCAAAATGAAAAGGAAGAGTCTTTAAAGCATTTTCTAGCTATTTTTCATGTAGTTTTAAAAAGGACCTGCTCGCTCACAAGTCTCCTCAAAAAAGCTGTGTGTGCAGATACCCTTATATGATATGTCCAGATACTGCCTTGATTTGCATGATCTGTTGTTTGTTGCTCATTGCAAGTTACAGAGTATGTTGCGTATGAGAGCGACAGAGTGTGCACTATTTGACTGGGTAGTTCCTATTTACCATCATTCTGCCAGCACTATACATGCTGGAACATTCCTTCCCAGAACTGAAAACCCACCTTTCTCTTTTTCCTGTATGCTGTTTTCTAGCCAGAACAGGGGCAAAAAAACAAATGTAAACTCCCCTTCTTCTCAGCTTTTCTCTTCCGGAGAGAAAACCGTCCTGTGCCCCTAAACCTGCATGGACATTTTACAGTCCCAGTGCCAGCAGCCATTACCGCTCAGCTTTTTTTTCCATATTGAGTTCCTATTCAGGTAATGATATTTGGAGAGCTGAAAATGGAAAAGCTATGGTTTCATGCAAGTAAGAATATATTGAAACTCTTTAAGTAAGCAGAGCTCTAAAAATGGTAAAAATATTTAGATGTCCCTCCTTACCCTTTTGAAAATGTCAGAGACGTGAGCAATTACTCCATTTTTTCCTTGCAGTACTTTTATTAATCTTCCTCAAGAAGAAAAAAATTAAGTCCCAAAACCTTAAGAGAAATTATTGGGTCTGTCCAGTACAATAATAATATACCATAGATGCAATGCATGTAAGGAGAGTAGATTCATGTAGCAATTGAGGTTACAAGTGGTGTGACCATGACAAAGTCTGAAACACAAGCAGGCCAATCCGGGGTTACTGCTTGCTTCACCCACCTGCCAATACCAGCGCTGTATGGATCACCAATTATGACCTGACCTGCAGCACAAAGTGAACGTTGGGGATGGAGAGAGAGGAGGGAGAAGGCTGGGCCGTAGAGATGGGTCGTGGACATGGGTTGTAAAGATGGGTCGTAGAGATGGGTTGTGGAAATGAGTTGTAGAGATGGGTCGTAGAGATGGGTTGTAGAGATGGGCCATAGATATGGGCCGTAGAGATGGGCCATAGCGATGGGCAGTAGAGATGGGTTGTAGAAATGGGTCGTAGAGATGGGTCATGGAGATGAGTTGTAGAAATGGGTCATAGAGATGGGTCGTGGAGATGGGTTGTAGAGATGGGCCGTAGAGATGGGTCATAGAGATGTGTTGTGGAGATGGGTTGTAGAGATGGGTCGAACAGATGTGTTGTGGAGATGGGTCATAGAGATGGGTTGTAGAGATGGGTCGTAGAGATGGGTTGTAGAGATGGGTCGTAGAGATGGGCCGTAGAGATGGGTCGTAGAGATGTGTTGTGGAGATGGGTTGTGGAGATGGGTTGTAGAGATGGGTCATGGAGATGGGTTGTAGAGATGGGTCATGGAGATGGGTTGTAGAGATGGGTCGTAGAGATGGGTCATGGAGATGGGTCATAAAGATGGGTCATAGAGATGGGTTGTAGAGATGGGTCGTAGAGATGGGTCATAGTGATGGGCAGTAGAGATTGGTTGTAGAGATGGGTCATAAAGATGGGTCATAGAGATGACTTACAATAGTGAGTCTCCAGACTCCAGCTCCACTCATTTGTCTGAATACTCATTTTTGAAACAATAAGACTGACCATAAGGGTCAGTGTGAATGATTCATGTAAGTGTGTGGACTGTCTGAAGCTTTGATTGCAATGTCCTGCTGTCTAAACATTGCAAACACAGCTCTGCGAAGCTAACACTACATGTATTCACACCAATGACAACTATACATTACACAGACATACCAATGTTGTTTATACATACCAAACATAGCTCTGCAAAGTTAACATTGTATGTACTCACACCTCTGACGACTACACCTGACACAGACATACCTATGTTATTTATACATAGCAAACACAGCTCTGCAACGCTAACATTTTGAGTACTCACACCTCTGACAATTTTATATTACACATACCTATGTTATTTATACATAGCAAACACAGCTCAAGAAAGCTAATATTACATTTACTCACACCTCTGATGACTATACATTACACACACATACCTGTTATTTATACATAGCAAACACAGCGCTACATAACTAACATTACATGAACTCACACTTCTGACGACTTTACATTACACACACATACCTATGCTGTTTATACATAGCAAACACAACTCTACAAAGCTAGCATTACATGTATTCACACCTCTGACGACTATACATTACACACACATACCTATGTTATACATACCAAACACAGCTCTACAAGGCTTACATGTACTCACACTTCTGATGACTATACATTGCACACACATACCTATGTTATTTATACATAGCAAACACACCTATGTGAACCTAACATTACGTGTACTTACACCTCTGGTGACTATACATAGCACACATACCTATGCTGTTTATACATAGCAAATATAGCTCTGCAAAGCTAACATTACATGTACTCACACGTCTGATGACGTTACATTACACACACATACCTATGCTGTTTATACATAGCAAACACAGCTCTACAAAGGGGAGGCATCTTAGGTGTGCATAATGTAGCTGTGTTTGCAATGTGTAGACAGCAGAGCTATGTGTGTGTCATATCAAGGCTGCATGTAAAACTGTGAATGTAACACCATTGGGGAATAAGGCAACAATGAAGGGAAGACCCACATCCAACATTTACACTGGGGTCCATAAAACTCTAGTTATGTTCCAGTGCCTTATGGTTTCCTAAGGAATATGTATTTCTGTATGTGCTATTAGAGGGGAGCCGTTTTACCACTTGATGCTGGAGGGCGTCCAGTGCCCTTTGTGAAGCATGGGGTATCGGTACAGTATGATAACAGGCAGTATAGTATCTATTACTATAGAAAATAGCGTAAAAGTCACGAGATTTTTCTTTTGCTGGCACAATATAAAGTTTTTGTTTTTGTACTGTACTGTAAAATAAGGCTCGGATGTCATAAGCATTTACTAATTTAACATTGGCGAAGTGACTGGCAAAGTGGTAATGCGAAAACCATGTAGTGTCTTCTGTCCAAACCTCTATGTGATGCATCCAGCTTCATTTCAGAATCACCTGGTTCTTTTTCAGAAAGTTCTTAAAACCCTTGCTTTAAAAGTAAAGATCTCCCCCTTACGAGAGATATCACATTATTTGTCGCGTTTTACAATATTTCAATAGGAAAGTGGTCGGAGAAGAGGCCGAGGTTGCGATGCATCAACAGAACACGATGAATGGATGTTTTCTCCTCTTTGATGGAGACTCAATACCTGATTAATGTATGTCCACCTCCCCCCGCCTTATTCCTCAAGGGATGGTTTAACAAGTCTGTGACAAGCAAAGTGTTTAGAATGGTACCGTCTGATTCATTATTCATAGTAAGGGTGTATGTAAGACACAGGCCGCAGTCTGGAGAAGAAATGGGACTAGATGTCTCTTTGCAGCACCTCAGATTCTCATTAGGACGTCTGACATTGTCTATTTCTCAAGGCTAAGTGCAATCTTTTACCCGAATGAAACATCACACTAATGTGCCTAAGTGTGAGGGGCTTTAGCGGTCTAAATGAGACAACCTGTTTACAGCGGCTTCAAGGCCTACGCTTTGGGGGTCATTTAATTAAAACATGACACCATATTACAGATTCTCCGTTGGTAATGTATTCTTGCTTAGTTAGAAAATCCCCAACATCAATATTCATTGCAAGTTTATAAAAGTAGCTTTATTATAGTTTATATAAGGGCGGCGTCCTTGGGGCAAAGCAGGGTGACCGCCACCTAAGGGGAAAAGAAACTCTACGTACATTAATGACGGCACTGAGGGACTTTCTATTTTAATATTTTTCTAGCTACAGAAGCATTAAACAGTCATATCTCTAATTAGCCTCCCATACATATAAGAGCGATGGATCAACAGCTCTTGACTCCCTTATAAACATTCATGCCGATATATATTTTCTCTGACCGAAGCCTTCTAAAAAGGTGATAACTGGAAGGTTCCCCATACACTGATCCAACCAATTGAAATAGGTTGTTGGTAGTCGTCAAAAAGAAAAGGTCCCATGGCCAGTAAAATCCCCTATCGGATTCCTGCACTACTGCCTGTGTCCCCCACCAGTCTCTTGACTTCTTCTTCAGGCAAGGGATGCAAGAAGCAGTGCAGTGGTCCAGGTGGGGTTTTCACACACCTATAAGACCTTTTTCTTAATATAAGAACTACCAGACAGCAAATTTAAATTGTCAGGTGACTACTGCAGCCAATCAGCAGCTTTGATCGGCTGCAGCCTACACATTCTGTTTGAATCGGAAGAAGTAATCTCTTTTCAAACTGAATGCTGCAGCCAGTCGGTGGCCGCCTGACTGGCTTCTGCATGCACGTCACTTTCCTCAACAGAAGAAGAAGCAAGGAGTCCAGTAAGGGACCAGTAATGTGGTGGAATGGCACCCATCTGAAAGGTGAGTATGTGTTTTTCTGTTTCTACACACCAATGGACCATTTTTCAGTATAGACAATAAGTATGGAACAACCCCTTTAAATATTAAGAGCCTATAACATTTCAAAGCACATCACAATGCAACAGTCTTTACACCAGTTGTAGATCATGGACCCAGAAAGGGAAAAAGTGAGGAATGCGATTACAAATGATACAGTTTACGGAAACCTGTGTAGATGAGCCCACGCTGTAGAGACTTTATCCTAAATCTGGATGGTTGCTATAAGAATAAACGCCATGCATTTCTGCCCTCATTTCCATAATAAATGTAACCGATGTATAGACATATACCAACATGGATGGATCTCTCTGCAAATACCGCCATTTGGACTCTGGTAAGGATATAAACAATCTTACCTGCTGCAGTCATGAATCTTGAGATCAACCATCGGGAGCAAAATTTTAACTTAAACACATTTAGTGCTCACGTAACTGAGGATTATTTGTAAGGATGACTGTGCCTCTTTAATTATACTCCACTGTGAACAATGATGTGCTCGCATTTTGAACAGTGGGCTACTGACCTCAATCAAGAGCAACACACGGTTCAGCAACAGACTATAATTGAGTTTCGAGAAAAGGCTATTGTTGACAAATGATCTTGTAGCATGATATCATTCTTCGCGAAATTATGTGTATAGTTTAAGATATGGGGATGAGAGAAACAACATTTGGCTTTCCACTCTCAGGCAGCATGGTTAGGCAAATTTCGAAAATTAGATTATATACAGAATATATATATATATATGTATATATATATATATACATGCACATATACGATAACTAAGTTTATATTTTAAGTTAATAGAAAATTTTCTATATATCTATTTATATAATGATCTTATCCTGTCTGTCCAGGAAAAATATGAGGTAATACACAGGTAACATGAGGTAATATGAGGTAATATACGGTAACATGAGGTAATACACAGTTGTATGCGGTAATACACAGTAATATGAGGTAATACACAGTGACATGAGGTAATACACAGTAACATCAGCGAAGCAGGGCTAACTCCACCCATGTGGTCATGTGACTCACCAACTGCCCATGATGTACAGAACATGTTTTGTCAGTCACACTGTCTGATGTACTTCTGTCACGTTTACTGAACACGGGTAATACACAGTGACATGAGGTAATATACAGTAACATGAGGTAAAATGTAGTATTCAAAAATATTTTGGGTTGATATTGTTAACAAATATGTTATGGTGTCGATGTACTTCTTTTGTCCGATGATTTATTTAAATACAGTTATTCATGTAATAGTTTATATATTTTGATGATCTGTTTAATAATTTTGTTCAGTTGCATTAAGTTCTATGAGCAATAACATTTAATGATAATGTATATATTTTACCCGAAAAATTCTGTGTATTCATTGCATTATTCTTAAATCTTCATAAATAAACTACACACATATTCTAGAATTCCCAATGTGTTAGAATCGGGCCACCATCTAGTATTTAATAAATATATACAGTATATCCCCAATTCCAAAACAAAGTTGAGTCATTGTGTAACACAACCCTATACCATCAGAGATACAGTCTTTTGAACTGTGTGCTGATAACAAGCTGGATGGTCCCTTTCGTTTTGTCCACAGGAATAGCATCCATGGTTTCCATAAAGAATTTCAAATTAGGATTCATGGGACCACAGAACATTTTTCCATTTCACCTCTGTCTATTTTAAATGAGTTTTGGCGCAGAGAACAGAGCGCCATTTCTGGATTGCGGTGATATATGGCTTCTTCTTTGAATGATAGAGCTTTACCGTGCATTTGTGGAGTGCACAGTGATCTATCCTCACAGACATGATTTCTGGAAGTATTATTGAGCCCATGCAGTGATTTGCTCAACCAAATCATACATTTTTTTAATGCAGTGCCGCCTGAGGGCCCGTAGATAAAAAGCATCCAATATTAACAGTCAGCTTTTTCCTTTAGCTTAGCACTCTTGAATTTCACCAGAATCTCTGACTCTTTTGATCATATTATGTACTGCAGACGATGGGATATTCAAAGTCTTTGCAATTTTATGTTGAAAATTTTTTTTTTTAAATGGTTAACAATTTTTAGATGCAATAATCCAAAAAGCACTGGAAGCATATTGCCATAAAAATTTCTGCTTTATTTAAGACAATTCACAAAAATCACAAAAAACACATAAGAAAAACATAAAAAAATGGGATGTATATCCAATATGCTCCCATAAGGTACGTATGTGTAGATCATAACCAATCTCCGTAAATGTTCAGCACATATGTACAGTCATGGCCAAAAGTTTTGAGAATGACACAAATATTATATTTTCACATGATCTGCTGCCCTCTGGTTTTTATGTGTGTTTGACAGATGTTTTTATCACAGACAGAAATATAATTGCAAACATATGAGTAACAAAAGCTTATATTGACAGTTAGAATGAGTTAATGCAGCAAGTCAATATTTGCAGTGTTGACCCTTCTTCAGGACCTCTGCAATTCTCCCTGGCATGCTCTCAATCAACGCCTGTACCTTTTGCAGAATATCAGTCTGTCCATGATGTTTTTTCTGGAGAGAAGTGGCTTCTTTGCTGCCCTCCTTGAGACCATGCCTTGCTCCAAGAGTCTCCGCCTCACAGTGCGTGCAGATGCACTCATACCTGCCTGCTGCCATTCTTGAGCAAGCTCTGCACTGCTGGTAGCCCGATCCCGCAGCTGAAACACTTTTAAGAGATGGTCCTGGCGCTTGCTGGTCTTTCTTGGGCGCCCTGAAGCCTTTTTGGCAACAATGGAACCTCTCTCCTTGAAGTTCTTGATGATGCGATAGATTGTTGACTGAGGTGCAATCTTTCTAGCTGCGATACTCTTCCCTGTTAGGCCATTTTTGTGCATTGCAATGATGACTGCACGTGTTTCTTTAGAGATAACCATGGTTAACAGAAGAGAAACAATGATGCCAAGCACCAGCCTCCTTTTAATGTGTCCAGTGGTGTCATTTTTACTTAATCATGACAGATTGATCTCCAGCCATGTCCTCATCAACACACACACCTGTGTTAATGGAGCAATCACTGAAAAGAGGTTAGCTGGTCCTTTTAAGGCAGGGCTGCAATGATGTTGAAATGTGTTTTGGGGGATAAAGTTCATTTTCTAGCCAAATATTGACTTTGCAAGTAATTGCTGTTAAGCTGATCACTCTTTATAACATTCTGGAGTATTGCAAATTGCCATTAGAAAAAGTGAAGCAGTAGACTTTGTAAAAATTAATATTTGTGTCATTCTCAAAACTTTTGGCCATGACTGTATTTGCCCAAACATACCTTCCTACAAGGCACACTGTCGATACATGTGTCAATAAATATATATTGGTATAAATCCGAAAAATCAAAACATCATAATGACGAGTACCACATAGTGCCCCAAGGAATATCTATATGGGCTATAAGTAGTATTGCATACGAAAAATCATTATATTATATAACAATCAAGTAATTTAGCAAAATTGCCATTATATAGATTCATTGAGACATAATGGTCCCAGAACTGAGTAAAAAAGAGAGATGTGTAGCAAGGAGGTTCAAACATCATCAAATAAAGTGCTTCAGTGCAAACATTTCAGACAGACATACATACCCCGCAAGACGAAGTTAACGCGAAACGCACGTCAGGAAGTCCAGACTCCATCCTAAGGTCGTGTGTGTTTCCATATTTATATTTAAGTTTGCATATGTTATGCGAGAATAATTGGAGGCTCTCAGGATCCATATACCTGATATGTTTGCACTGCAGCACTTTATTTGATGATGTTTGAACCTCCTTGCTACACATCTCTCTTTTTTACTCAGTTCTGGGACCATTATGCTCAATGAATCTATTTAATGACAATTTTGCTAAATTACTTGATTGTCATATAATATAATGATTTTTCGTATGCAATACTACTTATAGCCCATATAGATATTCCTTGGGGCACTATGTGGTACTCGTCATTATGATGTTTTGATTTTTCGGATTTATACCAATATATATTTATTGACACATGTATCGACAGTGTGCCTTGTAGGAAGGTATGTTTGGGCAAATACATATGTACTGAACATTTACGGAGATTGGTTATGATCTACACATACGTACCTTATGGGAGAATATTGGATATACATCCCATTTTTTTATGTTTTTCTTATGTGTTTTTTGTGATTTTTGTGAATTGTCTTAAATAAAGCAGAAATTTTTATGGCAATATGCTTCCAGTGCTTTTTGGATTATTATATATGGTAAGAAGTGCCATTTTTCTAGGCCTGAATTAATAGGATATAATTTTTAGATGCAGTTGTTCACAGATTGGGGAACCTCTGACCATCTTTGCTTCTGAGAGACTCTGCCTCTCTAAAATGCTATTTTTACAGTATCAGTCCTGTGACTCAATTTGAAAATTGACCATTCAGTAGTTTTTTAGTTGTACCACTTACTTTTTCAGCCTTTTGTAAACCCTGTCCCAACTTTTTTGACATGTGTTGCTGTCATCAGTTTCTAAATGAGTTAATTTTTTTTAAATAAAATATAAAAATGTCTTTCACCTTCTGATATGTGTTCAATGGCTATAAGAGATTTCCAAATCATTAAATTTCACACAACAGCATAACAATTTTGGAACTGGGGTTGTATTGTACACCAATACATGGAAGCATACCAATGTGCAGAACCCAACAGATGTCAAAGTCAATCCCTGGTCTATCAAGCTCTACATGACACCATTCTCCTCTCACTTTTTGTATTGAAGAACTGAAATAAATTAACTTTTTGATGATATTCTAATTTTGTGAGATGCACCTGTAGATGGTCATCTCAGTCAAGCAAACGTGTTTTTGATGAAGAGAGAGGGATAATCTTCCACCAGACATTAATGGTGGCAGCATATTTTCTTTGAGTACTAAGACTTAGTACAAATGTCCAAATTCAACATTCCTGACTCCAATATCAGAAGTTGGTATACACCTGAAACCGTTTGGCTGGGTCAATGTTCGTCTAACGTATATAGCCAAACTCTGGAACTATACAGGATTGGTTTACTGCCATATAATGCTTTGTGTCAGTGTGCACAAGCTCTTACTCATATTGCTTTATTAAACGGAATCATCATGATATGAATATGTATAACTATATTGTACAAAGAATATTTTTCTGTATGTTGAATTGTTATGAATAGTTCACATGGCGATGTATGGCATGTGCCATGTAGGTTAAAGTAGGAATTATACACTACTTAGACATTGACCAAACAAGCCTGAAATCTATTAGAGACCAAGCTAACTTCATGAGATCATTGAACTGGGAATGGAAAACTGTAGAGAAGTCCCTCAGGATAAGCTGAACTACAGGAGATGAATCGGTAAAGAAGTTTAGGAGATTTATGTGTGAGGTGAGGAGGATGGGGTACGCATACTACAAACCCTAAATAACTCTAATAAGAACCAGTATGAAAAAAAAACTGGAAACCTTCGGATAATAGCAAAGGATAAACTGAAATAGGTTTAGTGAAGAGAAAGTGACATTGCCGATAATGAGAAGAAATCCTCAGCTGAATTACTCTATGAGAAGGACGCCAGGCGGCTGCTGATTCTTTATCATTGTCTCTGAACTCTGTGTATCTCTACATAGAATTTATATGTCCAATCAGACCTAAACTCCCACCCTGTGAATGGTCTTCAAATTATACAAGCCACTCTGCAGGACAATTACGTAACAATAGATTTAATTGGTGTTGTCCGACTCTGGTCATGTGTTCTCCAACGTTTATCCAAATTAAATTTACCAGCCAAGCCCAATTGTTTTATCATGTAGAAAGCAGGGTTGACAACTTGATTTTATTTTCTGGACAGCTTATCAAAAACAGACAATATTTTTAAGGACACATTGGAAAACATAATAAATCATTATGACTATCAGTGCTACATGTCTACAGCCCATAATTCTGATATGTAGGCATTAGCTGCATTCACTGCAAACTGTAAACTAATAGTAATTCCAATCATAATAATTTGTATAAGCTTCTTATGCCTCAAAAAACATCACGGACACCCTACATTTTTTTAAGGACTGGACAAAAAAGTGCCCTATTTTTACTTAAGATTAAAGTCAAGCCAGAATCTCAGTTTACAGACACATGTTCCAGAGTGTTGCCTCTTGTCAGGGGAAAGTATAAGATCTGATTTGACTGTACGAGAGGCCTTTGACTGGGGTCTAAGGGGTAACAGTTCTCCTTGTGGAGAGTGACATGACATATGTGACATAAGGAGAAAGTTTACCGCTTAGATTCCAGTCAGGTGCCTCTCATACAGCCAAATCAGGTCCCATACTTTGCGCTGAGGAGAGACAATACCCTGAAATATGTGTCTGCAAATTGAGTTTTTGGTTTGGCTTTTATCCTATGCCATGTGTCAAGGCTAGTTTAATGGATTGATAATGAGTTTTAGGATCTCTTCCCCAATAGGTGGCACTAGAGTTGAAGTTCTCTTCCTCTCTGAAGAGATAATTTGCATATTTAATTTCTCAGAGGAGCATGCATGGCATAGAAGTCTCCTTAACCTGACATTTCAGGCATGTCACTCTCTATAAGTTGAAACGTTACCCCTTGGAAAAAGCCCAAACTTAGGGAATTTGTATCTCTTGGAAATAAACATGAGTTCTTTTCAATGCCTACAACAGAGATCTTAAAGGCTATATGGAAATTATGCACAAAGTAGGAATACATTTTTTATTTACCGTAATTTCATTTTTTTCATTGCTTTTGAAGTGAAGCATACTCAGTTTAAGAAATAAACGTAAGTCTGTAATTTAAATAGAAAGACACTGGCCTTGATTCATCAAAGTGGTTATGCTAAAAATCTCTTTGAAAAGCCTTTGAACAGTTTTCACGCCAGTTTCAGTGAGCTCCACCAAAATGGGCGAAATTAGGAGGGACAGGAGCACAATGAGGTATGGCAATTGTCTAATTCATGACTAGCTGTGGCATGCCTAATGCCCTAAATCATACCCTAGTTCCTTACTGGAGTAAGACTTGTGGCGAGGTGCACACTGCTTTTCAGATGCACTCAATTCATTAAGAGTTGTGCGCCTCTTAATGAATTAGGCATCTTTGACCCCAGCTCACCCCGTCGTAAAGACTGGCATGAACAGAGGTGGTCTTGATGAACCAAGGCCTATAAGCCCATCTTCAGGATCGGAAAGCAGTGTTGGGCATGTTCTTCTGTACCTTTATTTTAACATTTGGCAGAATTTTTAGCACCCAGACCTCATCGATAAAAAATTCCAACATATCAATATGACAAGTCAAACTTTTTGTGCATCTCCCAAGGTGAGTATTAACGATCTAAGTACTTATGGTTTGCTGCATAGACAATTATCTGCTATCTTGTGAGCTTTTCATCACAAGCAGAACCTCATATACAGGCTCTCTCGTGGCACATGAATATAGCATTGATGAGTTATGTGCTGGAGATAGTCCAAGTGAATATGTTCAGACTTGGCTTGGTTGTATTGTAAGGAAACATGTAAAGCTGGCATTAATCACTGTCTAATGTAACAACCGCCTATGATGATGCACAGCGTTTCACATATCTATAACCACAGAAAGCAGAAATTTCAGCCTTACGCCATAAACTTGATTGAGTCCCTAAGGGGCGCAAGATGAAAAGTGGAGTTATTTTATGCTATAAACATGATTAAACATAAAATTATCACAGAGGTATTACATTGTACTGGAAAAGTGTTTGCACGGAATTACCACAATGTTTGTCTACTCCGCAGCCTGTCCCACGACAACTGATGAATCTGTTGATTATAGTCTATGTTGTTCTCTCCCAATATACAATTTCCTGCATAGGGACATGAATAGGTTATAACTGCATAAGCAAATGATGTGCTTTGACTACACAGCAGGGAAATATGGCTTTTGTTATTTAAATGCTTCTTCTTTCGAAAAGGACAAGAACATTACAACTGAAGAAATATGTTCAGCTATGTTGTTAGGGTTTTTTTTTTCAGTGGGATGCAGCACACTTTATTACCAGCAGGTGATCCCGCCAATGTTTTGGTTTAGGAAGTCTTTTGGTATAGGTGATCAATTTCTGATCAGTGGTGGTTCTGCTCTATAAACTTGAATGAGGTGGAGTTGTGGTGTCTGCAGTACAAAGCACAGCCGCAATGGTTACATACTTGTTATGGCACCCTCAGGGGTCATGTAATTATTACATACGCTGATCAGAGTGTGATTAAAGTGTGATTTCCATGATAGCCCCAATTCTCTGAGATGGGAGAATACACTGTCGTCTGCACCAGCTTAATAGTACCGGTACGTGACGTACACACACCAAACTATCCACATAATAATTTGGACCTCCTTCTTCCAAACCTCCATGGCACAGATCTGATGTTCTTGTGCCAATTATAGCTGCTTTCAGAGATATACAGGTGTCAGCATGAACACTCCTGCTGGTCAACAGGTACACTGACCCATATACAGAAATCTGGATTTCACACCTAACTTTTCCTGTGGGATTGGATTAAGCAGGATAGTCTTCTCTCAGTCCTTCAACAATGACCAATGAATGCCGATGATTCTGATGCTGGTTTACCTGTTGCCTTTCTTTGGTCCTCTTTTGGTAGGTACTAACCATTCCATTTCTGGAACACGCCCAATGACCAGCTGATTTGGAGCTACTCTGATCCAGGTTTTTAGCCTATTAAATTTGGCCCTTGTCAAAATTTCACAAATCTTTTTAACTTACCCTATTTTCCTGTTTCCAACACATCAATGTGACAAGAAGTGCCATTATAATAAAAACATCAAAGGGTTTTTAGGACCTAAACTATTGTTGACTTATATGTGGGTCCTGGGAGAGAAATGGAAGGAGATAAATCCCAATTCTCAGCAGTGGCCACCAAACATCATGCTGGATGTTGGACCTTTGTTGTTTTCATAGTAATAACATATTTCAATGACCAATCATCAACATGTTGAGAGGCTAAGAATGGGATATAAGGGGCAAGGTCTGTCCAAGGAGAAACCTTGCCCCTTAGACCAGACCTGGCATGTCACTCTCCATAAGGAGAAACCTTACCCCTTAGGGCCAGACCTGGCATATCACTCCGCAATGAGAAACCTTAACCCTTAGATCCCTGTCTTACCCTCTCAACCAGCCAAATCAGATCTCATTCTTTTTACTGATGAGGGGCAATACCCTGAAACACTGTGTCTGCAAATTGAGATTCTGATTTGGATTTTATCCTAAGTCACATTGCAAGGCTCGTTAAAGGGTTGATAATGACTTGCAGGATTGCTGCTTCTAATGGGTGGCACTAGCGTTCAAGTCCTCTTTCTCTCTAAGAGAGAGACAATTTGCATGTTTAATTTCTCAGAGGAGCATGCAAAGTCTTCTCATAGTGGCGTGCCAGACCTGGTATGTCATTCTCCACAAGGAGTAACCTTACCCCTTTGGCCTCTTTCACACTTCAGTAGTGCGACGTCAGTCAAAATCCGCCAAAGTGTGAAAAAAGCGGATCCGCCATTTTTTTTGGGCGGATCCCCTTTTTTCCCATTGACTTGCATTAGTGACGGATTTTGACCGATGGTCGTCCTTAGGTCCGATTTTTGACGGATCCACCAAAAATTTGGCATCCGCCTTTTTTGAAAAACGTCCAATGCAACGTTTTTTGCATCCTCCAAAATGGCGGATCCGCCGGGTCCACTATTTTGTGTAATGGTCGCCTATGGGTGGTGGATCCGCTGTCATCCGTTTTTGACGGAATCAGCCAGCGGATCTGTTCCTCCCATAGAAAATTCATTCAAAATGCCCAGAACACTGTCCGGGGTCTCTCTCTCTCAGACATGTGTACCTGCATTTTCCGGGTTGAAAAGTTCATGGCGGATCCGTCAAAAAACGGATCTGTTTGCATCCGTTTTTCCACTTTTCTGGCGGATCCGCTATTTTTACACTTTGGCGGATTTTAACTGACGTCGCACGACTGAAGTGTGAAAGAGGCCTTAGATAACTCATTAGAAGTAAGACAATGACCTGCATTCCCAATAGAGAACAGATCTAGAAAGAGGATTTTTTCATGGTGTACACAGACCGCATGGAGAGCGAGAAAGTTGTATGTTATTTATCTATTTCTTGTAAATGAGTAGTTTTTATTCGCAGCCTTAGGAAAACATGGATAATTTATTGAGATAAAAATACGTTGTGACTGAATTGACAAATTCACTTCTGCTACATTTATATATTGAAATGTTCACATGCAATATAAGCCTCAAGGAGCTATGGTCTGGCAAGGGGACAGTTTATGGATTTGTAGGGATCTGTATGCCACTTTACTTTGCCAGCGGTGCTATCCTGTTTAAAGTTTGCTCTCAGCTTGTCACTTTTCCTCCTTCTTTGCCTGTTTTGCTGATACCTTCTGACAGCTGCGCCAATGCCCAAAGTGATGGTAGGAGGTCAACTCTCTGCTGGGAGTATGTGAGCTTCTGCATGCTGTGCCCCAGCTATACTCATACGTAGAAATTTCTCATTATTTTACGCTCCTGTATCACTGTCTCTGCAAATTGATTTTGTGCATGACAGTGTCATCGCTTCTTATCAGCCTATTAATAGCATGCGGGCCTTATTACTATAGTACCTGTGATACAGCAAGTAGGAATAAAGACAGATTTCTAGTAATTTAAGCTTTTATTTTAGGCTTTAAGCAGGAAATAAGCAGAAATAGTTTAATAAAAATGGGTTCTAAATAGGTCCTATGTCCATCCAAAATAACAGGGTTTAAAGAAATGTATTTGTGACCATTAAAGGGTTATTTCCAAGATAGCAAGTTATCCCTGTCTATAGTAGAAAGAATAGCTTACTGATCACTGGAGCCAGCTACTGAGACCCCCATTCCAATATTTGGGCACTGCCAATCCCTGCCATGAATGGAGAGAAGGTACGCTTGTACCTGGCTTTCTCTAGCAGTCCCATAAGCCAATGAATGGAGTGGATGTTGAGCATCGCCCCTGCACTTCCAGAGTTTTGTTCTTCGGATCAGCAAAATATCCTAAGCCTGTGAATAGGAGACAAGGTGCTATCTTGGGATAGTTTTGTGCGACTTATTGTGACATCATTCTAACCAATGGTAATGTGCTCCATTCGTTAGAAAACGCATTGCCCCTAGCCATTAAAAGGAATCTATCAGTAGGATCAACCCTCCTAAGCCTTCTATATGGGCATGCAGGTCATCGAAGGTTGAATAAAATTATACCTTAGTAACTGCGATCTGATTTATTTTTCCAGAGAAATCCACACTTCTCTCAATATGTATATAAGCTGCTAAGATCTATGGGCCGGACACTAATCTGCACGAGGATTTGCCTTCAGAGCTTATTAAAAGAGGGCTCTAGAGAAGAGCAGACTGTCAGTCATTACATGTCTCACATTGGTAATGCCTTTTTTTATTTAACATAATCTCTGGAGGCAGATTCTCATGCAAATCCGTGTCCGTCCCACAGATCTTAGCAGCTCATTTACATATTAAGAAAATCATAGTTTTTGTGACATAAGACATCGGATCACTTATACAGGTATCATTTTATTCAGCTTCCTATGACCGACATGGCCATATAGACGACTTAGAAGGGTTGATCCTACTAACAGATTCCTTTTAACACTGATTGAGAATTAGAAATAATGTTGATCATACACAAAGTGCTGTGTCTGTGGCAGTCTTATTGTGATGATTCACTGGCAGGATTCCCCATTGTATAAAGAAAACTTAAAGGGTTTCCCATGGCTGTAATACTGACAAACAATGCTTAGAATAAGCCAACAATATCTGATGGGTGGCGGTTCAGCACTTGATATGCTTGTGGATTATCTTACATACCAGGCACAAGATTGTATATTTGGCTAAGGCCGGGGTCACACTTGCGAGAAACTCACACGAGTCTCGCACCTCAATACCCAGCACTGCCGCCGGCACTAGGACCGGAGTGTGCGGCTGCATGTATTTCTATGAGGTGCGAGACTCGTGCGAGTTTCTCGTAAGTGTGACCCCGGCCTATAGCTGTAACTACTACCACAGTTCAGTCCCATCCACCAGGTGGTCAGCTACAAACAAATGTATACCAAAGTGTTTGGTTAAGTAAAAGGGGCTGTCACGGTCTCTTAATTCAGCTGATCGGTGAGTTCAGAGCTTAGGATGGGCCATCAAGATTACATTTCAGAATTTTCCAATATAGCTACAGATAGGAACCTTGGTTATTTACTTCCAGAAGATGAACATCAGTCCAGGTCATGTGGTGACCACTCGGGTGAACTGATCGTGACAGTACAGATATCTTGTTACTACTTCACATAATTAGAACGGATTTTCATCTTCTGTATGTTGGTAAATTATGTTTCCTATTCAATGATAACAGAGATCTTGAAAAAAAAAATGAACTGATACACAACATATTAGAAAATGTCCTGACCATTCATTACAAGATCAATCAGCTTTATTTAATGACACCACAATATCGTTTTATGGATAAAGTAAGTTATATTCTGGGGGATTGTACCTAAAAGCCTTACATGTTATAGATGTAGAGAACCTGTTTTTTACCTACATTAAAGAGCTAGAAACTCTTTAACCTAAACTCTTGAGCTCAATGTGAAATCTGTACCAGTGCGCCCAACCATTAAGGTACATTCAAAATACTGGCACCCTTCTTTATGACAGGGAACCATTAATAGCCAGGGCCCTGATAGATCTGGATACTTTTACCCCTTTTAAATATATGAAACGACCCTCTGTCCAATGAACCCCTGTCACATATGAAGACACAAGCATCCTCAATAACGCATGGTAGGTAAGGGCACCAGTGAACAGCAGCTGCAGGGTTCAGACTTCCGGAGCCTAAATGTCCATATCTTTAATGGAAGTCTGACAGTAAAATGACTGTTCTAACCAAGCACATGGCCTCAGTGCACCTTTAGGGTTGGGAGATCAAAAAGTTAATTTTACCTTCTCTTCTTCTTGTTTTATGTCTATCTCCAATCTCCTCTGTATACTGTTCAGCCGGAGCTGTTATTTAAGAGGAGCAGAGATGGATCGGTGAAAAGTAAGAAGGCAGGTGCAATGAACTGTTTAGCTACATCAAGTGTGCACCAAGCATCTATTCTTGATGTTAACAGTAATTTTAAGCTGACAGACTCCCTTTAATGTGCATTAATACTATGAAGAAGAAGCAAAATGGTTGAAAATAACTATATACAGATAATGACATAAAGGCCCCAATTCAGCAAAGTGTTTATGCCAGAAAACAGGTGTAAATAGCTTTTAAAAGTCACCAAATTTTCGTGAGATGTGGAATTGCGTGAAAATGTTATGACTTTTGGTATTTTCATGCCAAAGCAGGAGGAGCTGGGACAGGATGGGAAATGGCTTTTCCTACCTGACTGTAAATTCAGAAAAAAATCCCACATTTCATATGCCAGAAATGTTACGCCAGTCCCTGATTGGAATACATTTCTGGCAAAGGGTACAGCACTGAGAAGTAGTGCCAAATTATTTACGTGGCGTGCAAATCTCAATGAATTTGGAGCATCTGATTCCTGCACGCCCATCATTAGGACTGATGTAAAAACACCAGTCTTAAAGAATTGGGGCCATAGCTTATAAAGGTGGTCATACACATAAAAGCAAAAGTAGACAAATTAGTTGGAGGGGCTGGATAATTATCTGATGTACATAGATGCCTCCTAACTATGGATGGGCGGATCTGTGAATGTTCAGGTCCATCGGGTTTGACTGAACTTTATAAAAAAGTTTGTTTTGGGTATTAAAACAGCACTCAAACCTGAACCTGGACGCCATTAAAATGAATGGGGGGCCCGAACATCAGGCTGTTCCCACACTGTCATCTGTGTGACAGCACGGGAAAAACCAGCTCTGATCCGAGGTAATCTTACACTTTACTGTGGGTCACAGCTCTGTGGTTCCCATGCTGTGATGCAGATGACAGCATGTAAGACAGCAGCTGTGACCAACGGTGAGAAAGTTACTGCGGGTCAGGTGTCGGCTGATAAGTACCACTCTCATCAGCGTATGACTGGTCTCGTTGATAGCAGTGTGAGCAGGCGTTCGCTGATGAGAGTATTTACCAGCCAGCACCTGTGCATAGTAATATATATGTCAGTCAGACAATTATTGCAGTGCATATGTGTTTTACTGTACATTAATTTTAGCTAACAAATAAAAGAGAAAAAAGGTTTAGGGTCCCCATTAATTTTTACTAGGCAGCTGAGGGATAGAAGACAGCTGGAGGCTAGTATTATTATTCTGGAAAGGGACCAATATCCATGAAGCTTCCCAGGCTATTAATATCAGCTCACAGCTGGTTATTAAAATAGTGGACCCCCTGCTATTTTTAATAACTAGCAAGGGCTAAACAGACAGCTGGGGCTGATATTAATAGGCTTGGAAGGATAAATGGATATTGGCCCCCTCTCAGACTAATAACATCAGCCCTAAGCCGCCCCAGAAATGGCACATTTATTAGATGTGCCATTTGTAGCACTTAGCCTCGGCTATTCCCATTTTCCATGGTGGGTGGCACGTGAGGTAATGGTTTTGGGGTTGCTGTCAGCTGTTTTATGTCAACTGACATCAAGCCTAGGGGTTAGTAATGGAGATATGTCACACCCGTTACTAAGCCTGTAAGTTTAAGCAAAAAACACACACACAGAGAAAAGTCCTTATTTTAAACAAAACACTCCCAACCCTCTTTCACAATTTATTGATTTAAAAATAAAAATCCAAAAATCAAAGTTATACACACCTGTCCACTGATAATCCAAAATGATGCTGTCCCACAACGAGCACCAACTATGCTACATCTGGTTGCATTGCTGAGTGGTGACATCAGTATTGCTGCCACTCAGCCTGGCAAACAGCTCACCCTGATATAAGCGTGTATGTGACCTGCAATGGTGTCATTAAGGTTACCGCCGGTCACAGGTGAATGCGTTCTCAACCTCAGCTCAGTGTCATAGTGCTGTCTTGCTGAGTGGTTACATTGCTAATGTCACCTCTCAGCAAAGCAAACAGATGTAGCAAAGTTGGTGCTCGTCGTGGGATATCACCATTATGGATTATCAGCAGAAAGGTGAGTATAACTTAGATTTTTTATTTTTACATTAATAAATGGGTAAAAGAGGGTAAGGGAGTTGTTTTGTTCAAATAAAGGACTTTGCACTGTGTGTGCCTTTATTACTTTTTACTTACTGGGTTAGAAATGGGGGTGTCTGAAAGATGCCTCTCCATTACTAACCCCATGGACTTGATGTCAGCGGATATAAAACAGCTGACATCAACCCCAAAACCATTACCCCAACTATCAATGCATCAGGGCAAGTGGGAAGAGTCGGGGCAAATTACCAGAATTGGCGCATCTATGGATACGTCTTTTCTGGACCGGCTACGGGCTGCTATTTTTAGGCTGGTGAGGGCCAATATCTGTGGCCCCTTCCCAGCCTGAAAATACCAGCCCACAGCTGTCTACTGGCTTGGCTGGTTATCAAAAATTAAGTGGGACCTTACATGTTTTGTTTAATTATTTATTTTAAAAAATATAAAAAAAATGTCATGGGGACACCCCTATTTATTTATTTTATTTTATATTTTTAACATGGTGCACCGGCCAATCACAGCCATGGCAATACTTGACATCGCTGTGATTAGGCCGGAATTGCCCACACAGGATAAGCTTGTTGATTGGCTGTGCTGTAACACGGACTTCAGGGAGAAGTCCATGTTTGGGGTCTGTGCACGGACACTAGGTGTCCAGTACGGACCCTGAACTTTACCGTTTGGGTTTGCCCATCTCTACTCCAGACTAGAGATGAGCGAATTTGTTCGGATTTTGGCCCCGAATCTGATTTTGACAAATTCGGGCCATATTCGAACACTGTTCGTTCCGAATGTATGTCTTATGATCGGTTCCGAACACATTCGCTAATTTTTACTTCCATTGACTCTAATGACATTCGGTTGTCTTCAATGAATATTGCAAAAACAATATTTGAGTATTTTGGCACCCAGCATGTTATTTTAGTACAAACAGACATAGTTATCATTTATTCATATTTTTAGCTACTTCGAAAAAGCTAATTCTTCAAACCAACTAGAGACCTCACTACAAAATCCATCCAGTAATTACATGAAAAGTCCCATTCATTTTGCCCAATAAACATCACACACATCCCAGTGGAATTAGTGCAGTTGCTTATATAATACGTCAGTACATTAAATAACAATTTCAGTTAGTTTAATTAACATAGAAATCCATAACCCATATCTTTACATGGATGTAACAAACTTCCTTCACAGTGATGTGATGTGATATTCAAGGTCCAATGAATAATTAATGCTTTAATAAAGGCACATAACAGTTAGTACACTGAAATTATCACTCGGAGTGTAAAATAACTCAAAATGTAATATTCTTCCATCCACATAATTAAAAATAATTAGCATCTGAGCCGCACGTACCAGGGCTTTGGGGTACTCGGCACCGAGCCCGTTGATGTCTATGGGGGATGTCACGGGTAGCCAGCTCGGTCCGTGCCCTGGGCGCTCACTGTAATGTGGGAATATTTACAAGGGATGATGGAATGTTTATATGGTTTGTCGTGACGCCACCTGTAGTATCTGGTCAGGGGAACCAGCGCTGCTGTATAGGTCCTCTGGAAGGGATGGTTCAGGCAGCTAGATGGTAGGTCTTCTACAGGTAAGACTGGATCCTTCCAGGGGAATAGATGTGAAATAGAGTGAGGTGCAGGAGATGTAGCAGAGTGGAGTATGCGACGTAGTAATAAAGCAGAAGACAGTTCTTGTGCAGTTTCAAGGATTTACTCACAGTCTGTTGATCACACAGATTCCAGCCGGGCACTGTGTCCTTCCAGTGAGTAGTCCAGTAACTCTCAGATATCTTGGTCACACTTCCAATGACTCCCTTTTATGTTCCTTTCCGGCGTTTGTGCAAAACTCCTTACTTCTACCTGCACCTCCCTACCACAGAGCCCTCAGCGAAGCAGTGTTAGGCCTTTTCAGTTTGCAGGTGCAGCCCGATGCCCGTTTGATCAGCTAGACCGAGACACCGACGGAAACCTGGACGTACTTGACCACTGAGCTGCTTCCGGACGAGATTATGGTAGCTAGTGGCTCTTGAAGAGTCCCACTAGATGCGGTGTTTGCTGATGGCGATGAACTGACCCACCAGCCTGGGAACCGTCTCCCCGATGTGTTGCCTGGTCCTTCCTCCAGTGAGGATGGGGGACAGCGTCAGTGCTGTACCTACCCCGGACCCTTTCGCTCTTCTCAGCAAGGCTCTCTGAGGTGGACTCAGAAGAGCTGCAGGCCAGCCTAGTACCCACACTGGCTGCCTGGCTCCGACTGAACTCTAATCTCAACGCAGCATGAGGCTGCCTCAACCCCTCCCATCTTACTAGCTACATCCTGTTCTAACCAGCCTGAGCTAGACCATCCCTCTGGGTCCGCCTACACTCAGCTGGCATAGTGTAGTGTTGAATGCAGTGGTTGGAGTCAATGGGGTGTTTCCTCCTTACCTGAGAGTCAGGTGTCACACCGCTGGGTGCGATGCAACATCTCTGTGGCGACTGGACCCTCAGGGCGCCACATTCCCCCCTGGTTAAACACAGCACTCCCGGGCTGTGAAAGAGTAAGAATGTTACAGAGAAACATACAAAAATTTTTAGATATGCATATCAACATTTGAAAGGCAATTTCAAAACTCATCATCCCTTTATGGGAGGCACTTCAAGTTAAACGTTGCATAACAATTTTAACATTTACTTCTCATATCACATTCAAAAGTGCAAATTGCAATTCTGCCAAAGTTCATGAAGACTTCTTAGGACTACCCCCAACGGGGTAACTTCATAGTGTCATTACTTGAGTTGGTGGAGGATCCGCTCCAAACCTCCAACGGTGGTCTTGGGTGGGCTGCAAGACTTTCCTTTAGCAGACCTCACTTTCAGCCACACCAAACGGGTTTTTAGTTTCTGAGGTAGTGGTGCAATTTTTGCACAATAAGGCTTTCTGTAAAACCAAGATGGAGCACCGAAGTGCCAACTATGTACAAAACAGTTTGTGAGCCAGCTCAGTCCATGGCTACAGAGTTCAGATATAAAAATACAAATCAGTAAGCAATGAATCAATGAACACTTGAAAACTCTTTCAACTTTCTGAAAATGCACCCGTCCGGGTACAACAATAAATTAACTATTTACATGCTTACTATCACCCTGTTCGGGTTATTTATTTCTTTGACCGGTGTACTCCAGGTACCACCTGGTACTCTTCCGGAGTTTTCCGCACATCGGTGACATTAGGGTCCACCTGAACCTGGTGACACCTGGTGGCTTTGACGATGAGGTCATGACCCATTATCTCTGTCTGGGTCAACATTTCTCTTGTCCCTCTCCCAGTCTGGAATCCAATATCCCGGACTGTACGGACCCCTGGGGGCCTAACTGGTTTCGGGTACGGGCCCATTATCTGAACGGTCTCCATGCTTGAGCTGCAGAGACCGCTGAGGGAGGTAGAGAGGAGGCACGGCGTGGAGAGGGCAGTTTCGCAGAGGCCTGGTTTGAGCAGATCTGACTCGCTGGGGCCACAGCTGGTTCCCTGCCTACTGGAGGGGAAGGGTTGCACCGAGAAACATTCAGGGCGTACTACCCTTTGTACCCCCAGTGCCGGGTGTAAGTGACCAGATCCCCAGCCAACAGGTCCCTCCCCGGGTGTCCCTCTGGGAGGTGGGCCTCTACATCCCGGCGGTTAACGAAAATCTCCAGGTACAACCCGGGCTCCTGGATAAAACCCCAACGATTTCGCAATTTAAAGTCCCGCACTGCTCCCCTACGCCGCGGTTCCTTCAGTGTACCTCTGTCATGACGCATCTTCTCTTTATCCGCCAGATCCTGCTCCGTCTGGCATTGTCGCAGCTGCTGGGCCTCCCGCTGCTCCTTCTGCCGCTCTGCTTCCCGCTGCCGGCGCCTCCACTCTCCCTCCTGACGCCGGTTGTACTGGTCCTCTACCAGCAGCTCCATATCTCCAGCATCGAATGGTGGCTCCTGTGGTTCAGATGGCGACAGTTCCTTCGGCACCCGCCAGTCCTGGCAGCGCTTACTTTCAGCAGGAGCAGCCGTCTCCAGAGCGGATGTCGGTCGGGTCTCTGGTACAGGCAGGTCAGTCTCTGGGACCTGCGCGGCCTCCTCCATGAGGCCGGATGTCGCCTCTACTGATTCAGCAGGATGGGTCAGCAGCGGATCCAGGGATACGGGTGCAGGGTCTTCTGCGGGAGCGGGTGCCTCCACTGTGAGACTGGCAACCGGTCCTGGTTGCAATGGCTGGGATATCTGCACGGCTTCCTTTACTGGAACGGGTGCCTCGCCTTCTGGCACAGACACTGTTGGAGGTAAGACAGCCTGCCGCCGCTCCAGATGCAGCTTTAGGGCCCGCCAGCTCGCCTCCATTCTGGCGACCTCTTCCCGGTGCCGGGCCAATTCCTTCAAAGTATCCTCCGCTTCTTTCAGCGTCGGAGGGTCTCCTGGCTGGGTGCCCACTGGTGGCTCTGTGGCGATCGAGTCGCCTCCGTGGGGGGAGAGCTCAGACTCCTCCATCCCTTCCCACTGCAGCTCACGTGCGGTCGCCATCTCTGCCAGGTCACAAGTCTGATTAGCATCAGGAGGGGCCCCATCTTTTGTAGGGAGGCGGGACCTTCGTGGCCTTCTCCGCCCACTGAGGAGGATAAGGAGGCGGAACTCCAAGGCTGTAGGGCAGGATCTCAGATTGCAATAACATTTAGACTGGGCGGCCATTGTTTTCGCGCCACTAAGGGAGTGCACGCCCACGAAAGCACGCCTCCTTCTTCACCAGCGCCTCGTGGTGCACATATGGCGGCAAAATGGCGGTTGTTGTTTTCCAAAATGGCAATACAGTCTCTGATGATTCTTGGCAGTTCTCACACACAAAAACAGTTCAAATTAGGCACACAGGACTCGCGTTTCACGAGCTTCAGAATCCTGTTCGTGACGCCAAAAATGAGCCGCACGTACCAGGGCTTTGTGGTACTCGGCACCGAGCCCGTTGATGTCTATGGGGGATGTCACGGGTAGCCAGCTCGGTCCGTGCCCTGGGCGCTCACTGTAATGTGGGAATATTTACAAGGGATGATGGAATGTTTATATCGTTTGTCGTGACGCCACCTGTAGTATCTGGTCAGGGGGAACCAGCGCTGCTGTATAGGTCCTCTGGAAGGGATGGTTTCAGGCAGCTAGATGGTAGGTCTTCTACAGGTAAGACTGGATCCTTCCAGGGGAGATAGATGTGAAATAGAGTGATGGTGCAGGAGATGTAGCAGAGTGGAGTATGCGACGTAGTAATAAAGCAGGAGACAGTTCTTGTGCAGTTTCAAGGATTTACTCACAGTCTGTTGATCACACAGATTCCAGCCGGGCACTGTGTCCTTCCAGTGAGTAGTCCAGTAACTCTCAGATATCTTGGTCACACTTCCAATGACTCCCTTTTATGTTCCTTTCCGGCGTTTGTGCAATACTCCTTACTTCTACCTGCACCTCCCTACCACAGAGCCCTCAGCGAAGCAGTGTTAGGCCTTTTCAGTTTGCAGGTGCAGCCCGATGCCCGGTTGATCAGCTAGACCGAGACACAGACGGAAACCTGGACGTACTTGACCACTGAGCTGCTTCCGGACGAGATTATGGTAGCTAGTGGCTCTTGAAGAGTCCCACTAGATGCGGTGTTTGCTGATGGCGATGAACTAACCCACCAGCCTGGGAACCGTCTCCCCGATGTGTTGCCTGGTCCTTCCTCCAGTGAGGATGGGGACAGCGTCAGTGCTGTACCTACCCCGGACCCTTTCGCTCTTCTCAGCAAGGCTCTCTGAGGTGGACTCAGAAGAGCTGCAGGCCAGCCTAGTACCCACACTGGCTGCCTGGCTCCGACTGAACTCTAATCTCAACGCAGCATGAGGCTGCCTCAACCCCTCCCATCTTACTAGCTACATCCTGTTCTAACCAGCCTGAGCTAGACCATCCCTCTGGGTCCGCCTACACTCAGCTGGCATAGTGTAGTGTTGAATGCAGTGGTTGGAGTCAATGGGGTGTTTCCTCCTTACCTGAGAGTCAGGTGTCACACCGCTGGGTGCGATGCAACATCTCTGTGGCGACTGGACCCTCAGGGCGCCACATTCCCCCTGGTTAAACACAGCACTCCCGGGCTGTAAAAGAGTAAGAATGTTACAGAGAAACATACAAAAATTTTTAGATATGCATATCAACATTTGAAAGGCAATTTCAAAACTCATCATCCCTTTATGGGAGGCACTTCAAGTTAAACGTTGCATAACAATTTTAACATTTACTTCTCATATCACATTCAAAAGTGCAAATTGCAATTCTGCCGAAGTTCATGAAGACTTCTTAGGACTACCCCCAACGGGGTAACTTCATAGTGTCATTACTTGAGTTGGTGGAGGACCCGCTCCAAACCTCCAACGGTGGTCTTGGGTGGGCTGCAAGACTTTCCTTTAGCAGACCTCACTTTCAGCCACACCAAACGGGTTTTTAGTTTCTGAGGTAGTGGTGCAATTTTTGCACAATAAGGCTTTCTGTAAAACCAAGATGGAGCACCGAAGTGCCAACTATGTACAAAACAGTTTGTGAGCCAGCTCAGTCCATGGCTACAGAGTTCAGATATAAAAATACAAATCAGTAAGCAATGAATCAATGAACACTTGAAAACTCAACTTTCTGAAAATGCACCCGTCCGGGTACAACAATAAATTAACTATTTACATGCTTACTATCACCCTGTTCGGGTTATTTATTTCTTTGACCGGTGTACTCCAGGTACCACCTGGTACTCTTCCGGAGTTTTCCGCACATCGGTGACATTAGGGTCCACCTGAACCTGGTGACACCTGGTGGCTTTGAAGATGAGGTCATGACCCATTATCTCTGTCTGGGTCAACATTTCTCTTGTCCCTCACCCAGTCTGGAATCCAATATCCCGGACTGTACGGACCCCTGGGGGCCTAACTGGTTTCGGGTACGGGCCCATTATCTGAACGGTCTCCATTGCTTGAGCTGCAGAGACCGCTGAGGGAGGTAGAGAGGAGGCACGGCGTGGAGAGGGCAGTTTCGCAGAGGCCTGGTTTGAGCAGATCTGACTCGCTGGGGCCACAGCTGGTTCCCTGCCTACTGGAGGGGAAGGGTTGCACCGAGAAACATTCAGGGCGTACCACCCTTTGTACCCCCAGTGCCGGGTGTAAGTGACCAGATCCCCAGCCAACAGGTCCCTCCCCGGGTGTCCCTCTGGGAGGTGGGCCTCTACATCCCGGCGGTTAACGAAAATCTCCAGGTACAACCCGGGCTCCTGGATAAAACCCCAACGATTTCGCAATTTAAAGTCCCGCACTGCTCCCCTACGCCGCGGTTCCTTCAGTGTACCTCTGTCATGACGCATCTTCTCTTTATCCGCCAGATCCTGCTCCGTCTGGCGTTGTCGCAGCTGCTGGGCCTCCCGCTGCTCCTTCTGCCGCTCTGCTTCCCGCTTCCGGCCCTCCACTCTCCCTCCTGACGCCGGTTGTACTGGTCCTCTACCAGCAGCTCCATATCTCCAGCATCGAATGGCGGCTCCTGTGGTTCAGATGGCGACAGTTCCTTCGGCGCCCGCCAGTCCTGGCAGCGCTTACTTTCAGCAGGAGCAGCCGTCTCCAGAGCGGATGTCGGTCGGGTCTCTGGTACAGGCAGGTCAGTCTCTGGGACCTGCGCGGCCTCCTCCATGAGGCCGGATGTCGCCTCTACTGATTCAGCAGGATGGGTCAGCAGCGGATCCAGGGATACGGGTGCAGGGTCTTCTGCAGGAGCGGGTGCCTCCACTATGAGACTGGCAACCGGTCCTGGTTGCAATGGCTGGGATATCTGCACGGCTTCCTTTACTGGAACGGGTGCCTCGCCTTCTGGCACAGACACTGTTGGAGGTAAGACAGCCTGCCGCCGCTCCAGATGCAGCTTTAGGGCCCGCCAGCTCGCCTCCATTCTGGCGACCTCTTCCCGGTGCCGGGCCAATTCCTTCAAAGTATCCTCCGCTTCTTTCAGCGTCGGAGGGTCTCTTGGCTGGGTGCCCACTGGTGGCTCTGTGGCGATCGAGTCGCCTCCGTGGGGGGAGAGCTCAGACTCCTCCATCCCTTCCCACTGCAGCTCACGTGCGGTCGCCATCTCTGCCAGGTCACAAGTCTGATTAGCATCAGGAGGGGCCCCATCTTTTGTAGGGAGGCGGGACCTTCGTGGCCTTCTCCGCCCACTGAGGAGGATAAGGAGGCGGAACTCCAAGGCTGTAGGGCAGGATCTCAGATTGCAATAACATTTAGACTGGGCGGCCATTGTTTTCGCGCCACTAAGGGAGTGCACGCCCACGAAAGCACGCCCTCCTTCTTCACCAGCGCCTCGTGGTGCACATATGGCGGCAAAATGGCGGTTGTTGTTTTCCAAAATGGCAATACAGTCTCTGATGATTCTTGGCAGTTCTCAAGCACAAAAACAGTTCAAATTAGGCACACAGGACTCGCGTTTCACGAGCTTCAGAATCCTGTTCGTGACGCCAAAAATGAGCCGCACGTACCAGGGCTTTGTGGTACTCGGCACCGAGCCCGTTGATGTCTATGGGGGATGTCACGGGTAGCCAGCTCGGTCCGTGCCCTGGGCGCTCACTGTAATGTGGGAATATTTACAAGGGATGATGGAATGTTTATATGGTTTGTCGTGACGCCACCTGTAGTATCTGGTAAGGGGGAACCAGCGCTGCTGTATAGGTCCTCTGGAAGGGATGGTTTCAGGCAGCTAGATGGTAGGTCTTCTACAGGTAAGACTGGATCCTTCCAGGGGAGATAGATGTGAAATAGAGTGATGGTGCAGGAGATGTAGCAGAGTGGAGTATGCGACGTAGTAATAAAGCAGAGACAGTTCTTGTGCAGTTTCAAGGATTTACTCACAGTCTGTTGATCACACAGATTCCAGCCGGGCACTGTGTCCTTCCAGTGAATAGTCCAGTAACTCTCAGATATCTTGGTCACACTTCCAATGACTCCCTTTTATGTTCCTTTCCGGCGTTTGTGCAATACTCCTTACTTCTACCTGCACCTCCCTACCACAGAGCCCTCAGCGAAGCAGTGTTAGGCCTTTTCAGTTTGCAGGTGCAGCCCGATGCCCGGTTGATCAGCTAGACCGAGACACAGACGGAAACCTGGACGTACTTGACCACTGAGCTGCTTCCGGACGAGATTATGGTAGCTAGTGGCTCTTGAAGAGTCCCACTAGATGCGGTGTTTGCTGATGGCGATGAACTGACCCACCAGCCTGGGAACCGTCTCCCCGATGTGTTGCCTGGTCCTTCCTCCAGTGAGGATGGGGGACAGCGTCAGTGCTGTACCTACCCCGGACCCTTTCGCTCTTCTCAGCAAGGCTCTCTGAGGTGGACTCAGAAGAGCTGCAGGCCAGCCTAGTACCCACACTGGCTGCCTGGCTCCGACTGAACTCTAATCTCAACGCAGCATGAGGCTGCCTCAACCCCTCCCATCTTACTAGCTACACCCTGTTCTAACCAGCCTGAGCTAGACCATCCCTCTGGGTCCGCCTACACTCAGCTGGCATAGTGTAGTGTTGAATGCAGTGGTTGGAGTCAATGGGGTGTTTCCTCCTTACCTGAGAGTCAGGTGTCACACCGCTGGGTGCGATGCAACATCTCTGTGGCGACTGGACCCTCAGGGCGCCACACATCCACTGTATGTTAAATATTTATATAGGCTTTGTATACTGTAATGCTAATTTAATTGACATGATTCGAAGTTGTAATTAAAGTTACATGCCATAGGTTTAGGTTTAACTACGCAAAAGAATTAGTAATAAGGTGCAAATTACAATATAATATTGATTAACATTATGAAGATATTCATAAAGTTTTTATGTTGGTTTCTCATAGTACGGCCCGATATATTCCAATAAGACGTCATAGCTATACATGGTATTTCAATGGTTTCCTTGAAAAAAAGAATAAGTGAGGTTTGGAAATTGCAGTGGAAAAAGACCCTGCAGCAAATAATTTCAGCTGAGCTGATAGCCTGTAGGTAATATATGGCCTTGAAACGATTTGTTGTGTCCATCATGTTCAATTTATATAAGAAATGGATCCTGATACAAAATTTAAGCTTATCCCCATAACAGGCTTGTGATGATACGGCTTCAATATTATATAAGAAATCTTAAACTTGACTATTTCCTACCAAGTCTGGTATTATAGGGAAGGACTTCTGTACTAGAAAGGCTCCTCTGACTACTAAGTAATAGAAAATGACTAAAACCAACCATGTAGGGCTAAACATTAGTAATTTTACAAAGCCTTTGTACCTGAACGCTATGATTCTTCTCATGAATGGCCAATAATGATCTAATTAAGAAGTATAAATGAATTCTGCAGACGTTGTTCTCTATTGTCCACTTTGGATTAATGCTAAATATTTCAGTATGCATTATGACTAGACCATTCGTTATAAGAGCCTGGCCATTGACTATGTCAGGTATCCTAAGCTGGCGCTTAGGTTAGTTCTCACTATGGTCCATGATATACATGGACAATTTTAGCTATGCCTCATGATGTAGATCCAGTTTGGATTGATCCATAATATTTCATGAACCAGTATGACCACTGACTAGGCAATGGATATGTCAGGGACCTTATGTTAAGGCTTTGTCAGTACCAGATATGTCCCAGAATACATCAAGTTTAGATTGGGTCTTAATATTTCACTAACCAGGCAATGACATTTTCAGGAGTCCAATGAAATTCTAGATATGCCTCATGACATACATGACCATTTGAATCTAGATATCAATATATCAAAAAGACAAAATGACAATAAATGAATTGTAAATTGTAGCAATATTCATAATATTAATAATGGAAACATGCTATAAGAGGTTATTTCTAGTGACTGAGTTCAGCGTTTCAGCTGCTGATGAAATAATGTCCTTGCCGGAAGATGCCCTTCACAGTTTCCTCAAAGCATATACACTTTGTCTTGACAAGAACAGTCAGGATTTGCTGTCCCCAGACACACTGAATTCAGCAGGGCTCCCCACTGTGTGATTGCTCCTTCAGAATGACACAACCTTTACCAAAAAGCCCATTTCCTGCCTAATGATTATGAGCTGAGACTGCTGCAGGATGATTGACGGGAGGCCAGGGGAATAGCAAGTTAGAGGAATTATCCCCGGTAATATACAATGTGGCAGTAAGAGATGTGCACATTCTAACTACAGCAAATAGCAAGAACTGTTCATCAGATAGTCCTCCTGTCAGCCTAGCTAGAATAAGGACATCTAGTATCTCTTTAAACTTACACCATCCCTTAAAATGTGTTCTCTGGTCTTTTAATGAAGGTTTGCAGTCCTATATGTTACTGCAGAATTCTGCATCCTTAAAAAAGGAGCATCACACGCTATCAAGGGTCTCCACTATTGCCAGCGAGAGCCGACAGTCATGTGACCGCAAGCATGCGATTTGCATATTTACGGCCACATTCCAACTAGACATGCTCAGCCTTGCTTAATTCATTTGTATTCTGCGAGATTGAGCATGTCTAGTCGGCATGTGACTGCATGTATGCAAATTGCACAGTTACTGTGACGTGACTGCCTGCACTCACCAGCAATGACTAATCATGACTAGTGATGGGCGAACCCCCGATGTTCGGGATCGGGGGGTTCACCTGAGTGTTTTGTAAAGTTCGAGTTCCGTGCTGGAGATGACGCGAACTTGCGTCCGAACCCCGAACTTTATAGATATGGCCATTATAATTATACTTATCTATCCAGCGAAGCGTCCTCCTGTCCCGCTGCCACATCTGCTTCCCGGCAGTGTTCATGTGGTGACAGCACGAACACTGCCGGAAAAAGCCGACGACTGCTGAGTGCAGTGAATACTGCCGGCAGTTAATGAGCGGCCCCGGAAGCAGATGCGGCAGCGGGATGGGAGGATGCGTTGCTGGATAGGGAAGTACAATTAATGGCCCTAGACGCGAACGGGACTCGAACTGTAACATGAGTTTCCCATGGAAACCCTTGTATGGGACCGTGTGACCGAACACTATGTATTCAGTACGGTCCCGAACTTTACATTTCGGGTTCGCCCATCACTAATCATGATAGCATGCAGTGTGCGCTATAAGGATTCAGGAGTCTACAGTCTTAAATAGTAAGTGCAGACTTTCAATAGATCAACAGCCCCTTTAACAATGACTATATGGTCAGCAAAATTAAATATATCATACTCAATTACTTTTTCAGTTTTTCTTGTTGTTTTTATTTTCCAGACTCTTTGCTTTATAGATTGCAAAAAAAAAAGGCTGTTTGAGTAATGAAAATAACTATTTTCTACCAAAATGGGCAAAACATAACTGGAAGCCACAGGAAGAAAACTACTGCAGTTTAGATATTGAGTTAAAGGGAATCTGTCAACAGGTTTTTGCTG
>JARQOD010000002.1:540051108-540214672 GCA_033576555.1 Oophaga sylvatica
GGCCTTAATAAACCATCCTTTTTAGCCACAAAGAAAAAACCGGCACCCAAGGGTGAAGAGGATGGTCTGATATGACCCTTCTCCAATGACTCCTTGATATAAGACCGCATAGCGTCATGTTCAGGTACAGACAAGTTAAAAAGGCGACCTTTAGGGAATTTACTACCAGGCACTAATTCAATAGCGCAGTCATAGCTCCTATGGGGGGGCAAGGATGCAGACTTACTTTCGCTAAACACATCAGAAAAATCAGTCAAAAAGTCAAGAACATCCTGAGCCTGGGGAGAGGCAGAAAAAACAGGAGTGTTGGCATTAACACATTGACAGCCCCAACTGGTCACAGACACAGATTTCCAATTCAAAACAGGATTATGAGACTGTAACCAAGGGAAACCCAGTACAATAATGTCATGCAGATTATACAGCACCAAAAATTTTCAACTCTCCTGATGATCAGGTTCAACCCTCATTATCACCTGAGTAGAGAACTGGGGTTTATTCTCAGCCAAAGGGGTAGAATCAATCCCCAATAGGGGAATAGACTTCCGTAGGGGTATCAAGGGAAACCCACAACGTTTAGCAAAATCAAAATCCATCAGGTTAATAGCTGCTCCCAAATCAACAAAAGCCTGAGAAGAAAATATGGACAGGGAGCAAATCAGGGTAACAGTCAACAGAAATTTAGTCTGAACACTACCCAAGACAACTGAGCGTGCAAAACGTCTTCCCCGCTTAGGGCAGACTGAAATAGCATGAGAGGCGTCACCACAGTAGAAACAAAACCCACTGCGTTTTTGAAACTCATGACGCTGTGCCCCAGAAGCCACTCTATCACACTGCATGGACTCAGAAGCTGGTTCACAAGGCAACACTATTCCACGCATACCTCTACGCTCACGCAAATGTCTGTCGATTTGAATCGCTAATGACATAGAATCATTGAGACCAGAGGGAGCAGGGAAACCCACCATAACATCTTTTACATTCTCTGACAGACCCTTCCGAAAAAGGGCTGCCAAAGCATCATCATTCCATTTGGTCAGGACTGCCCACTTTCGGAATTTCTGACAGTACAACTCAGCGTCCTCAAGCCCCTGATTTAATGCCAACAAGGTTTTTCAGCTTGATCAGTGACATTAGGTTCATCGTACAATAACCCCAGAGTCAGAAAAATGCATCAACATTACTCAAAACAGGGTCCCCAGGTGTCAGGGAAAAAGCCCAATCCTGAGGATCGCCGCGCAGGAGAGAGATGACAATTTGAACCTGCTGTGCTGCGTTCCCTGAGGACTTAGGTTTTAAGGCAAAAAACAACTTACAGTTATTTTGAAATTCAGAAATTTAGCTCGATCCCCCAAAAATAAATCTGGCATGTGGATCCTAGGTTCCACAACCGGCAACCTAGCAAGATAGGTAGCAATACTCCGAACTTCAGTGGCAAGCTGATCCACACGGCCAGACAACTGTGCAAACTCCATTGAGAAAAAAAAAAAATCCTCCTCAGCACCCAGAGAAAAAGAGGGAAATGCAGCATACAGAGAAAAAAAAAATTTCTGACAACTTCCTTTTTTCTTTTTCCTTTTACTATTTTTCCCTTCTGTTGAGTACCATATAATTTTCAGTTTGGGCCGGTGATACTGTTATGATTTGGTAGCTGAGGAGAGCAAGCAAAAACGGCAATACACCAGAGAGGTTGGAATCTACTGGATTGCAGTACCCTGACTAACCACCACAACTAAAGGCAGCCGTGGAGCGTACCTATGTTGGTCCTAGACTCCTCGTCACAGCCTGAGAGGTTAACTACACCTAAAGATAGAAAGAGGAAAGCTATCTGCCCCGGAGCAGATCCCCAAAGAATATAGGAAGCCCCCAAACATGTAATGGCGGTTAGACAAGAGGAAATACAGACACAGACAGAAATAGTATGAGCAAACGTTGGGGCCCAGTCTTCCTAGACAGAAAAGGATAGGAAGGACACTTACTGCAATCCCAAAAAACCCTAAAAAGTACCAACTCTACTAATTGCAAAAACACCTGAGATCACACAACCTCTACCACCTAAATTAGTTCTCTGGTGTAACAAAACTAAGCCGCAGCCACTGAAAAAACTGGAAAAGGCAAATGAACAAATAACAGTGGCTCAGACAAACTGAGAGGAGCACAAGCCCCCGGAGGGGACCTGGCTGACCTCCACAAAAGTCCAGGAAACAATGCAAAAATCAAGCACAAAAATAAAAACAGAAAATTTCTTATCTGAGAGCAGGAGAAGAGGCAAGACTCAGCAGGCTTCCAAATAAACCAGGAATCACAGGTGAGACAAGAACAATTGATCACCGGCAACCCTGATGGGAAGGAACCTCCCTTATATAGGACCAGTCTGTAACTCCTGATTGCTAATCTTCACTAAATGGTTCAGCACTGTCTGCAACCACCAGAGGGTGCTTCTGCTCAGAACTCATTTCTAACACATTCACAATAGTGGAGATAACAAGAGCGAGCCAGTGATAGGATGTGGGGGGTGAATGAAAGCTTGGAATCAACTATGAACCCAAGACAGTGGGCATGTTGCTGGGAAGTAATGGTGGCAATGTTAGTCAAAGGAAGGTTAGTGGAGGGAGGAAACAAGAGGAGTTCTGTTTTTGACAGGTTCAGTTTCAGATAGAGGGATGACATGATGTTGGAGACAATGGTAAGACAATCACTGGTGTTTTCTAAAAAGGCAGGCGTGATATCGGGAGAAGTGTATAATTGGGTGTCATCAGCATAGAGATGGTTCTGGAAACCAAATCTACTGATTGTTTCTCCAATAGGGGCGGTGTACAAAGAGAAGAGGAGGGGGCCTAGGACTGATCCTTGAGGAACCCCAACAGTAAGGGGAAGATGAGAGGAGGAGGAACCAGCAAAAGATACAGTGAACGAGCGGTCAGAGAGATAGGAGGAGAACCAGGAGAGAACGGTGTCCTTGAGGCCAATGGAGTGTAGCATAGTGAGGAGGAGCTAATGTTCTACAGTGTCGAATGCTGCGGAGAGATTCAAGAGAATTAGCATGGAGTAGTGACCATTAGATTTAGCAGTTAGTAGATCATTAGAGACTTTAGTGAGGGCAGTTTCAGTAGAGTGTAAAGAGCAGAAACCAAATTGAAGAGGGTCGAGAAGAGAGTTATCTGAGAGATAGCGGATAAGACCGGTGTGGACCAGGTGTTCCAGGAGTTTAGAGATGAAGGGAAGATTAGAGACAGGTCTATAGTTAGAGGCACAGTTTTGGTTGAGGAATGTTTTTTTAAGTAATGGATGTATGATGGCATGGTTAAATGAGGAGGGAAAGATACCGGAAAAGAGAGAGGTTGAATATTTTTGTAAGGTGAGAGGTGACAGCAGGGGAAAGGGACTGGAGGAGATATGATGGAATGGGGTCACTGATGCAAGTGGTAGGGCGAGAAGATGCAAGGACCCTGATTACTTCTTCTGTGACTGGATCAAAATCAGACAGTGAGCTAGATGCAGTGGGGGAGGGAGGACAGTGCATGGTATGAGAGGATTGGGAGATAATTTCCTGTCAGATGTGGTCAATTTTTTCTTTGAAATAATTGGCCAGATCGTCAGCGCAGAGATCTGTGGTTGGGGCCTGCACTTTTGGGTTGAGTAGGGAATGAAAAGTGTCAGAGAGACGTTTAGGGTTATTGGATAGTGAGGTGATGAGGGTGTTGAAATAGGTTTGTTTGGAGAGGTGAAGGGCAGCATTGTATGTTCTAAGCATAAACTTGTAATGGATTAAATCTTCGGGTAGATTAGATTTTCTCCACAGAAGTTCGGCGCACCTAGAGCACCACTGCAGGAAACGTGTTTGCAGCGTGTGCCACGGTTGTCGCCATCTGTGTCGTATTGTTCTATGTATAGAAGGTGCAATTTCATCCAGGGCACTTTGCAGGGTTTCGTTGTAATGCTTTAGTGCAGAATCTGGACATGAAAGGGAGGAGATAGGGGCCAATAATGACTGCAAGTTCTTCATAAGTTTCTGAGTGTTAATGGCCTGTATGTTTCTATATGTGTTGAAAGTCGGGGTGACCTGAACGAGATGGCAGTTCTTGATAGAGAAGGACAGAAGGTTGTGGTCAGAGAGCGGGAGAGTGGAGTTTGTGAAATCATCCACTGAGCAAAGCCGGGAGAATACCAAGTCGGGGGAGTTTCCGTCTTCATGCGTGGGGAGTTAGTATGCTGCAAGAGGCCGAAAGAGGAGGTTAGAGATAAAAGGTGAGAAGCAGATGGGGAGAGGGGAAGAGCAGTGGGGATGTTGAAAACACCCATGATGAGGGTGGGGATGTAACAGGAAAGAAAATGTGGAAGCCAGGTGGCAAATTGATCCAGGAACTGATGACAAGGGCCAGGAGGACGATACACCACCATCTAACAAAATCCTCTATTTTTTGAATTGACATAGAAGTGAGTGGAAAAAGTGGTGCATGCACAGCCACCACTCCATTCAGAGTAGGGCAACATGGGACCCAATTAAGAGTACAAGTTCTGGAGGTGGGATCGACATCTGCCGAAGAGTAGAGCAGCAGGACCAGCGCTAAAAGTGGTACATTGGTAGTTCTTTATAATAATGAATACATAATAATTTTAAATAAATGTAATGCACTTTTTACCAATAAGGTTACATTCACAAATGTGGGTATATGTCACTCTAATTTACCAAATATTACTACATTATCTTCTTTTTATTTTAACCACATGGTTATTACAAAGGAAATGTATTCTTCAAATGTTTCTGCTTTAAAAACTATAGGGCATAGCCATAAAAATCTGTTAAACTGCTCTGATTAGCTAAAAGCAGCCAAAATACAGGCCCTTCCCTCCTCCCTATATAGCTAAACACTATTCAGAGTACACGGCTGCGCCGTGACCGGCAATTTAATGTATATTGAGGTGTCTTCACAGTAAATAACACTTTCTAAAAAGAAATCTCTACTTGTTCTCTTTGAGAAGAATGAAAATAATCTTTTTTTACTTTCCTTTTTTTCATTTTTTATATCTTTAAATTGACTATTCTGTCAGTATTTTGTTTTTAGATTTCTTTCCCCTTCATTCTGCTAAATTTATATACAGATCGTGGACCAGAAAGTTTTCTTGATAGTAAATTCCTTTTCAAATCTATAAAGTGTTTTATGGGAAAAGATATATCAGTACAGTAAATACTGAACACTCCCCAGCCATCATTTTTCTCTGATAAGAACGGTGGCAATGTAGTTTTTGTTAGCAAGAACACAAGCATATTACTCCATGGGAATTGATAGTTTTCTCTAGGAGCAGGTCCAACACACCAGGTCTGCAAGGACATAGCATTTCATAAGAAAATAACAGTTGCTGATAGGATTACTTATTGTGCAGTGTAAGCCAGTAGATGCTCAATGACATTTATTTTGTTTGCTGACACCAGCGCTATTGACTAGAATATACACTATATATTTATAACAAACATATAAATATATATATATGCATATATATAGCGCTGGTATATATAAATATACAGTGGGTATGGAAAGTATTCAGACGCCTTTACAGTTTTCACTCTTTGTTTCTTTGTAGCCATTTGATAAATTCAAAAAAGTTCATTTTTTTCTCATTAATGTACACTCTGCACCCCATCTTGACTGAAAAAAAAAACAGAAATGAAGAAATTTTTGTAAATGTATTAAAAAAAGAAAAACTGAAATATCACATGGTCATAAGTATTCAGACCCTTTGCTCAGACACTTATATTTAAGTCACGTGCTGTCCATTTCCTTGTGATGGTTCTACACCTTCATTGGAGTCCAGCTGTGTTTAATTAAACTGATAGGACTTGATTTGTAAAGGCACACACCTGTCTCATGACCATGTGATATTCAGTTTTTCTTTTTTAATATATTTGCAAAAAATTCTAGATTTCTGTTTTTTTCAGTCAAGATGGGTACAGGTGGCAGAGTGTACATTAATGAGAAAAAAAATGAACTTTTTTAACCCTGCTGTTCTGTTCACATGTACTATACACTTGTATTGCTCCTGGATCACTATGACCCGGTTTATTAAATATTGATTAGTGTTGAGCGATACGATACTGCAAATATCGGGTATCGGCCGATATTAGCTGTATCGGCCTTTCGATTCCGAATACCGATATTTTCGTCATATCGGATACCGGAATCGGGATTGTCACTGTCACTGTGAGTGTCCGTCGGTCGGGTCTGTCACTGTCAGTGTCCGTCGGTCGGGTCTGTCAGGAGTCAGCGGCACTTACCTGGCAGAAGATCTCCGGCGGTCACGGCCTGGACTGCTTCATGGCCGCCATCCTCTTCTCCCCGGCGGTCACATGCAGTTTCTCGCGATAACTGCAGTGACTGCTGGGTAATCCCGGCCGTAAAGCAGTCAGTCCGATGACGTCACCGCCGGGGAACCAGGTAATCAGCTGTGCTGCGTCGCGATGACAGGCTCTGCCTGTCATTGCGATGTAGCAGAGCTGGATCGTCGTGGGACAATCGTTACTATGGACTGCGTCGGACAGGTGGTATACTGTTGGTTTGTTTTTTTTCTTTTTTTACAGGAGATCGATGGCGTCGCAGGAATGAGAGTACAATAAAAGAAATGAAAACTGTGTTGTCTCTTTTATTTCATTAAAATACTTTTTTCTTGCTTTGTCTTTTTTTTATGCATTTAATAACTTTGGGATTAATAATGGATCGGTGTCTTATTGACGCCTCTCCATTATTAACCGGGCTTATTGTCACCGTGCAATCAACGGTGACATTAACCCCTTATTACCCCGCTTGCCACCGCTACAGGGCAAGTGGGAAGAGCCGGGTAAAGTGCCACAATTGGCACATCTTTTGATGCGCCAAATGTGGGGCTGCTGTAGCCTCGTATTATCAGGCTGTTGAGGGCCAAAATCCATGGGCCTTGACAGTCTTTTAATACCAGGCCGCAGCAGTCTGCATTTTACTTGGCTGGTTAACAAAAATAGGGGGACCCCTACGCCGTTTTTTTTTTGAGGGGATCCCCTATTTTTGTTAACCAGCCAAGCTAAGCAGACTGCTGTGGCCTGGTATTATCAGGCTTGCAAGGTCCATGGATATTGGATCCTTACCAGCCTGAAAAACCAGGCCTCAGCGGTCTGCTTCATCTGGCTGGTTAACAAAAATAGGGGGGACCCCACGCCAATTTTTTTCGAGGGGATCCCCTATTTTTGTTAACAAGTTCCCTCTGACGTCACTGATTGTGTCCCTGGCTGACCTGAAGTGAAAGTGGAAAGCAATCAATTAAGCTTTCCACTTCCTCTCCTGTCAGCCAGGAGAGGAACTCATTCATTTGTGGGTTTACTGTGAGGCTGCAGCATTAGCTGCGGTCCCTGCAGTAAACATTAACCCTTTCTGAAGGATTACACCGTGGGACCTGACTGTACATCGGATTGGTAAGAATAATTTTGCTTTATTATTTTATTTTTATTACAGGAAATGGTTTTAGCAGGAAAATAAAGTATGGTCTAAAACTGTGTGATTATTTCATTAAACTTCTTTTTTATTAAAGTGTGTGTGATTTTTCTTTCATACAATAGGATTAATAATTGATAGTTGTCTAATTGACAGCTCTCAATTATTAACCTGGCTTAAAGTGACCTTTCAATTGCAAGGTCATTTTAACCCCTTATTAACCCATTCGCCACCGCTACAGGGCAATGGGAATAGACGGGCAAAGTGCCAGAAAGGGCAAATCTAATTAGAGATTTGCCCTTTCTGGGGTGTCTGGGGGCAGATGTTAGTAGCTGGGGGGGGGCCAAAAATAATGGTCCCTCTCTGGGCTATTATTATCTGCCCCCACTCACTGGCTTTGTCTGTCTGGTTGCGAAAATAGGGCGGGAGCCCACGCATTTTTTTTCAGCAATTTTACACCTCATATATATATATACATGTCATTAAATTTGTGACACATATATATATATATATTTATATTTATAGTTCATACACTTCTACATAGTATAATAGCCGCTAATTCAATTGCCGGCTTTTGTGAAAATGCAGAACCCGACATGAAATGACACTTGGTTTACATAGAGTTAACCATGTCTTTTCATGTAGTTTGATATCTGATTTGCACAAACAATTACATGAGTGTAAGTGTGCAAAATTTCACACCTGTAGGGGTTAATTAAAGGTGTAAATTCGTAGCAAAAAAGTCCGTTTTTTTTACAACGAATTTACACCTTTAATTAACCCCTACAGGTGTGAAATTTTGCACACATAGACTGATGTAATTGTTTGTGCAAATCAGATAGCAAAGGACATGAAAAGACATGGTTAACCCTATGTACACCAAGTGTCATTTCATGTCGGGTGCTTCTGTCTTTTCACAGAAGCCGGCTTTACCCGGCAATTGAATCAGAGGATATTTTACTATGTAGAAGTGTATAAACTATACATATATGTATATATATATGTCACAATGACATGTATATATATATATATATATATATATGTATTCTATGTGTGTATATTTAGTGTTTACAAGGAAATAAAGGTTTTTTTTAGTTGCGATATTTGGTTCCCATAGACTTACATTGGACTTCCGGTATCGGAATCGGATATCGGCGATATTTAGTGATATCGGCGGTACCATTCCGATCCGATATTTTTAGATATCGAGCAGTATCGCTCAACACTAATCTTGATTTTAGATACTCTAACTCAATTATTTTTATACCTTTTGCTTACTAGACTGTATGGGCACATGTTATGAAATAAAAAAAAAAAGAAAAATGAAATTGAATCTTTATTTTTGTTTTTTTGTTCCGAAAAAACTTAGTAATAAGCAAAACGAAAAATAGCAAACTACACATATAAGGTAAAAAAAACAAACCAAAACAAGCAAATCAAACATTTTGTGAAAAAAAATTAAAGATAATAAACACTTCAATTTGAACATATTTACATGGTAATATTAATTTATGTATTCTTGCATGAAGAACATTAAACATGGGCTTTGCATAAGAATTTTTTGCATCTAGAACATGTAATACTTGTTTTATTATCACAAGAATAAGGACAATAGCTGCACCTTTTTCTTTTTATTCTGGAAGCACCGCTGGTAGAGGCCATGGGGTTAGAAGTGCTTGTGGAGGCCATGGTTTCAGTTTCCTGAGCATGTTGCTGGATGCTCTGTACAAGGCCTGCTGCTCCTTCTGTTCTAAGTGTTACCTTTCTTGGCTCAATATATGGCCTAACCAGTGATTTATCTGCTTTGGCCAAAATAGTAACTAATACCTCATCTGATGCATTTATCATATGCATCATTTTTTGCACTTTTTATCATCTTTTGCAGGGTGCACCCGGGCTCCTTTTGATGGCTTGGTTTTTTGTGTTGTGCACATTCAGTGCTGACCAGCCCGCCTTCCATCATAGGCGTTTAAAATAGGCTGTTATCCAGACACTGTGCATGACATTCATGTTTTAAGCAACTTGTATCTGTGTGTTTTTTTTTCCCACTAAGCAGTTAACACCTTCATCATCACTGTTTTTGTGATAGGGTGGCTGCCTTTATCAGTGGTAAGCACCTGTTGTTTCTCCAGCCTTTATCCATGGGAGCCTGCTGCATCCTGCTAGTGCATTTGGTCATTTGATCAGACTGGGTATGATTGTTTTTCATGATTTGCTTTTGCTAAAAATGATTTTTTTTTTTTGGATTTATGTCTAGTTAGTTACTCGCAATAAAATGAGGACCCTTGACGTTGGGTTGCGAGCTTATCTGCTTTGGCCAAAATAGTAACTAATACCTCATCTGATGCATTTATCATATGTATCATTTTTTGCACTTTTTATCATCTTTTGCAGGGTGCACCCGGGCTCTTTTTGATGGCTTGGTTTTTTGTGTTGTGCACATTCAGTGCTGACCAGCCCGCCTTCCATCATAGGCGTTTAAAATAGTCTGTTATCCAGACACTGTGCATGACATTCATGTTTTAAGCAACTTGTATCTGTGTGTTTTTTTTCCCACTAAGCAGTTAACACCTTCATCATCACTGTTTTTGTGATAGGGTGCCTGCCTTTATCAGTGGTAAGCACCTGTTGTTTCTCCAGCCTTTATCCATGGGAGCCTGCTGCATCCTGCTAGTGCATTTGGTCATTTGATCAGACTGGGTATGATTGTTTTTCATGATTTGCTTTTTGCTAAAAATGATTTTTTTTGGATTTATGTCTAGTTAGTTACTCGCAATAAAATGAGGACCCTTGACGTTGGGTTGCGAGCTTATCTGCTTTGGCCAAAATAGTAACTAATACCTCATCTGATGCATTTATCATATGCATCATTTTTTGCACTTTTTATCATCTTTTGCAGGGTGCACCCGGGCTCTTTTTGATGGCTTGGTTTTTTGTGTTGTGCACATTCAGTGCTGACCAGCCCGCCTTCCATCATAGGCATTTAAAATAGGCTGTTATCCAGACACTGTGCATGACATTCATGTTTTAAGCAACTTGTATCTGTGTGTTTTTTTTCCCACTAAGCAGTTAACACCTTCATCATCACTGTTTTTGTGATAGGGTGCCTGCCTTTATCAGTGGTAAGCACCTGTTGTTTCTCCAGCCTTTATCCATGGGAGCCTGCTGCATCCTGCTAGTGCATTTGGTCATTTGATCAGACTGGGTATGATTGTTTTTCATGATTTGCTTTTTGCTAAAAATGATTTTTTTTGGATTTATGTCTAGTTAGTTACTCGCAATAAAATGAGGACCCTTGACGTTGGGTTGCGAGCTTATCTGCTTTGGCCAAAATAGTAACTAATACCTCATCTGATGCATTTATCATATGCATCATTTTTTGCACTTTTTATCATCTTTTGCAGGGTGCACCCGGGCTCTTTTTGATGGCTTGGTTTTTTGTGTTGTGCACATTCAGTGCTGACCAGCCCGCCTTCCATCATAGGCGTTTAAAATAGGCTGTTATCCAGACACTGTGCATGACATTCATGTTTTAAGCAACTTGTATCTGTGTGTTTTTTTTCCCACTAAGCAGTTAACACCTTCATCATCACTGTTTTTGTGATAGGGTGGCTGCCTTTATCAGTGGTAAGCACCTGTTGCTTCTCCAGCCTTTATCCATGGGAGCCTGCTGCATCCTGCTAGTGCATTTGGTCATTTGATCAGACTGGGTATGATTGTTTTTCTAACCAGTGATTTTCCAAGTTCTTCGATAAAGAGTCTTCCTTGGCAGACATTATGCAGTGACCTATAGCTTACGGAATCACACAGTAATAACACTAAGTTCATGTAAAAAAATAAAATAAAAGTATTCCTTTACAATATACAATCTACCAACAGAATTGAATAAGAAAAGCATAACAAGCTAGATACCTGTAAAAAGCCAAGATACAGCATGGAACAGAGATGTGAACAGAGCAGATGTCCAAAGAAACTGAAAAGTAAAATGGCTAAGGACCCCGTCACACATAGCGACACACCAGTGATCCCGACAACGATATGCACTTGTCAGGATCGCTGGTGTGTCGCTACATGATCGCTGCTGAGCTGCAAAACAGGCAGCTCAGGCAGCGATCAGGACAGCGACACTGCGGGTAACGTCGCTTAGTAACCCGCAGTGTACGTTGGATACCAGCCCGCTGGTGCAGAGAGCTGGTAACCAAGGTACACATCGGGTTTCCAGGTGCTGCGCGGTGCTTGGAAACCCGATTTGTACCTTGGTTACCAGCTGATCGCTGGTCTCCTGCCTGCCACACGCAGCGATGCGTGCTGGCCATCGGGAGACCAGCGATCAAAAAAATTCCAGGCATTTCTGACATGACCAGCGATTCACAGCAGGGACCTGATCACTGATACGTGTCAAACATAGCGAGATCGCTGCTGAGATCGCTGTTGCGTCACAAAACTTGTGACTCAGCAGCGATCTCGCTATGTGAGACGGGGCCCTAAGTGTGCTAGCATATGTGTATGTGATTAGATCAGAGAAGATAAGAACCCTTCTGAAAACAAGGAGATAAGCCAGAAAGACAGACTTAAGGTACTGTCACACTAAGCGAGATCGCTAGCGAGATCGCTTAAGCGTCAGCGATTTTATAACGCAGCAGCGACTTCGTTAGTGACGTCGCTGTGTGTGACATGTAGCGGCGATGTGGCCCCTGCTGCGATTTCGCTGATTGTTCATGAACGTTCTGAGCCGTTTTTTGATCGTTGGTGTCCCGCTGGTGAGCCTGAATCGCTGAGTGTGACACCCTTTATGAACGACTTCACCAGCATCGCAGGCGGGACTAGGTTTTCCCAACGACCGAAGAGGTCGTTATACAGATCGCTGATCGCTGATGAGATCTTTGTGTTTGGAAGCTAACTAGCGACCATATAGCAATCGCACCAACGATCTCGCCAGGTCGTGTCGCTGTCATGATCACTGGTGCGATCGCTAAGTGTGACAGTGCCTTTACTTAGCAAAAAAAAATCATTTGCAGGCCTTTATAGCTCAGCTTTACAAAATAAGGCCCTCTTACACAGCGCGTTCTGTGCAGTCCGTTCTGCGTAGAATATTCACATTTTCAAGCATAATCTATAATGGTAGGTGCCATATAGAAGAAGTGAATACAGAAAAAGTGATGGTTTAAAATAAATAATTTTTATTGAACTTATTAAAACCAATGATAGAAAATACAGAGTAAAAGGGGATTTCTCAAAAAATGTGATACGGAGACCCAGTGATTGTTGTTTCATAAATGCATGCTTGTGAGTAGTGCTTGATCCTTATTATTATCAGAAAATAGCAGCTTAATACTCCTAAGGAGGAAATTTAATTTAATCCTTCACCTGGGATGCAGAGATCTACAAAAAGCTGTTCTGACCCTCACCAACAGAGTTAAATAAATCTGTATTGGGATGTCATGTGCACCATTATATAGAGGGAAAAAAAGGGGGGAACACACTGAATGGTATCTTAATCGCAAGCATAAAGTGCAAAACCTGGCTGATCGTGCATAAAGGACTCAGGTAATCAGACTGTGTGAAATCACCACATCTTAGAACCGGGAATCATATAAATGTAATCCCACTTACATGAGGCCGTGTGCACGATAAGGAGCAGGAACTGGACAGTAAACCTGGATCGCCTTACGCCCAACGGGCACCGTTTCACCGAGTGGCTTCTTCCGGGGCGGGAGTGTGTATTCAGTGTGTCTCCCCCCTTTTTTTCCCTCTATATAATGGTGCACATGACATCCCAATACAGATTTATTTAACTCTGTTGGTGAGGGTCAGAACAGCTTTTTGTAGATCTCTGCATCCCAGGTGAAGGATTAAATTAAATTTCCTCCTTAGGAGTATTAAGCTGCTATTTTCTGATAATAATAAGGATCAAGCACTACTCACAAGCATGCATTTATGAAACAACAATCACTGGGTCTCCGTATCACATTTTTTGAGAAATCCCCTTTTACTCTGTATTTTCTATCATTGGTTTTAATAAGTTCAATAAAAATTATTTATTTTAAACCATCACTTTTTCTGTATTCACTTCTTCTATATGGCACCTACCATTATAGATTATGCTTGAAATTGTATCTTGAAGTGTCATTTGCCTGTATTATTTAGGATTATGGGAATAATAAAGCAGAATATTCACATGTAGTGCACACCTAGTGATCTCTCTGGATGCGCTCTACATTTTAGTATAGACTGTGCACCAAAAATAATCAATATAAAGCCATTTTTAAGTGCGCAGATCTCAATGCATACACCCGGCAGAGCGTGTGTGCGACCCCATTGGAATAATTTAGGAAATAAATAAATTGATATACAATAGTAGATGCAATAAATAGACCCAACTGAGGTTATAACTCCTTTATTTCACTGAAAATATGGCCTCACAGCTGTAAAAAAAAGGTGCCATGTCATTATGACCCGAACACGACAAGTGTACAAATCGGCGTGTAGCAAAAAGTAAACCCAAAAAAAAAAAAAAAACTCATAGATAGGTCCCCCCAAATGAGCAAAAGTCAAATAAAATCAAGTTTTAGAAACTTATAGAAAAAAATATACAGGGCCTCACAAATTCTCTACGGGTCACTATGATCCGAACAGAACAGCAGGGTTAAATGTACAAAATGGCTGCAATGAAACAAAGAGTAAATAATTTAAAGGGGTTTGGCGGACTTTATCCAATAAATCCAAAAATTAAAAATTATGGGAACCTGTCACCAGGTTTGTCACATATAACATAGTGCCAGCACTTGTAACACCTCTGTGATAGCACTCTAGAATGCTGGTAATATGTCCTCAATGCGCTCTCCATTAAACAAAAATGAGCTTGTATTTTATTCACCTAAGGTACGACCCGGTCCGATGGGCAGCGCTGGTTTTCATCAGGTCCCTCCTTTCTTCTTGCTTTGTGTGGATGACATGTTCTACGTCATACACACAATGTCCACGGCATCATGCTTGTGCTCAAGCATAATTTTCTCTGCCCTGCCAAGGGTAGAGCAAAGTATTGTAGTGCACATTCCCCAGTGCTCTTTGGCCCCTGAGCATGCGCATTACAGTACTCTGCTCTGCACTCGGCAGGGAAGAGAGACGTATGCCTGCGCATGAGCACAATGCCAAGGATACTGTGGATGATGTAGGACACAACATCCACATGAAGCAAGATGAGAGGAGGTGCCATATCAAGACCAGCGACGTTCATCGGACCGAACTGCCTCCTAGGTGAGCATAATATAAACTATTTTTGGTTCTATGGAGAGCGCATTTGGGGCATATTTACAGCATTCTAGAATGCTGTAACAGAGGGCTTACAGGTGCTGGTACTACTTTATATGGGAAAAACATGGTGACAGGTTCCCTTTAAGTCATAATATACATGGCACAGTTAGATATAGCACCAACCTTGACTAACTAGAGGATTTTCAGGTAAGTCCAGGATATGAGACAATACAATCAGATCACAAAAATCCAGAGTAAATGCCATATGAGGTTGATATTGGAGATTAACATTATTAGTTATGATTCAGTAATAATTTAACTTATAGATAAAATATGATAAAATATGTTTGGGGCCTTTTGATTTTGCCCAAACAAATGTGAGGAGTAAAGAATTAGAAAATTTGAGGTTAATGGTATTTTTTACTGCTATAATATTGACAGAGTTGCTGTTAACAAAACTGTCCTGTTCAGCTCCATGACTGTTTACATCTGTCATCTAAGAACAGCTGATCAGAGTGGGTGAACTGGGTTGGAACCTATCTAATCTGATTTTAATGACCTATCTAAAAGAAAGGTAATCAATATCATAGTAATGAAACATTCCTTTAGAGAACTCTCCCATCAAAGTTTTTATCCTGTTAATATATTAGAAACACCATATCATATATCACTGTGTACTTACAATTTCTCATTTTGCCTTTCTATCCAGTTAATTCTTCTCCTTTCTCTGATGTATGTAGAGACAGGAAGTCTCTTGTCCCTGCATTTATCATACCCCACTTCACCTCCTGATCCAGCTGATCTGCTCCTCCCCATCACCATAGATTGTTGCAGTTACTCATAACTTGTGCAGACAAAATTGACCTCCTATTTCTACATAGAGCTTAGAAGGACTCAGCTAATCAGTTTTGAATCACGTGATGTCATAGTCCTAATGGAAAACAGGAGAATTAAATGGGTAGACAGGCAAAATGAGAAATTGTAAGTACACAGTGCTGTATAGTATGATTATTGCAATTTAATAAGAGGATAAAAACTTTGATGGAAGGGCTTCTGTAAATTTCTGATCCTTTTGTTCTCCTGGAGGATAAGCCACCTCCAGTATTCTTTGGAAAAAGCTTATCCCTTCTTCCTGATCCTAATGGTAGTGTGTATAGAGGAGTCAAGGAAGATAGCAGTCAGCCAAATAAGGACTCTCAATTGACAGATAGCTAAGGTGTATGGGTACCTTGTGTCATAATAGGGTTTAAATGTGCTGACCGTGGCCATTACATGACCACTGATAGGCTACGTCCAATATAATTGTTGGTGTTTTAAGCCTGTTTAGATAGACCAATGCACTTTTTATTAATACTACAATCATCCTGTGCTCACAGAAGATCATTTTATCGCTAACATATGCCTTTTTACATGGGTTAATGTGCTGTTAATAACAATGATTTTTAAGCTTCATCATCGTACCCGACAAATTAGTGTTTTATTCTCTTGTTGATTGACTGCTGGCCTTTTTAGACATGTCGATAGTCGAGAATGACAATTCTTAGGTTATCGGCCTGCTTAAATAGGCCTTAACTCTGGATGCAGAACTAGAGATAATATAGAGGTTTATTTGGATAAATAAATCAATAAGCTCACTGAAAAAAGGGAATACCATAAAACGTAACCTTTATTAATTTAAATAACTCGAAAAAAATGACGTGCTACAAATAGTGCACTATAGTATTACAGATCCTGATTAAGGATGAGGTGACCTGTGGATGTTCAGGTTCGACTGAACTTTAGTCCAAAGCAGCTCGGTTCGGGTACCAGAACTTATCTGAACTTCAACCCGAACCTGAACTCCATAGAAGTCAATAGGAACCCTAACTTTGGTGCTGTAAAAGGGCTCTCTTTCTCCTCTATCTCCATCCAAACTCCGAACACTAAAACGGCCTTTCGGGAGACGTTCATATTTGGGGTACAGCACCACTAGGTGTCCGGTACGAACCCCAAACTTTACACTTCATGTTCATGCCTCTGTAATCCTCATCAGCCTGTAATTCACTCAGGAAATTACTAATTTATAGGAAAAAATGGAAGCAAAAAATGTATACCCTCAGTCTCTCTCACTTGTATCGTTATACCGCTTATGTATTTCTATATCATATAATTCCCAAAACACTAATATCTGGTCTCTATGCGTTTCGCTGACCTTATCACCAATGACTGATGTTGCTATACTCCAGACTCTCATAAAATTCTCATAAATAAAAAACATTGCATATGTCCTTAATAGATCAAGAAAAAGGATACATACACGGAGACCAGTAGATATATGACTTACGGATCCCTAGAAGAGATTCTCCGTCACATTCTATTTATAAGCAGAAGCGTAAAATTGTCAATTCTGTGCATACCCACTAAGATATATACATTCTGAAATATAAATCTATATTACAGTTTATTAAATATGGAATAAGAAGTAAATGTCTGCAATCTATGCACAACTCTGGTGAATATGCTGGCGCTATGTAGAAAATGGGAAAAGAGAAATCCTCCTGGCGTCCTGAGTTCATTCAGTAACATTGTGAGCGATTATATGCCTGTTTTAGTGTGACAGAAGAAGTTATCATATCTCGTGAAGGAAAAATAATGTTCAAAAATATACATGTCAACATTCATTGGAATGAAGAGACTGGAAACGTGCTCCTTGAACTGGTCTTGCAACTGCTTTACCTCGGGCTGTCATTTATGCAGCTTGTATTTACTCCCTTCTGCTTTGCAAGGCAAATAAAACCATAAATAACAAGCCTCTGACACATATGCTTTGTTCATGTGCTCTTTAGAAGTTCAGTGTTTTAGCTAAAATCATTCCCATTGTGTGTAACATAAAGGCCACACAATGACTATGGAAGAACGGCTAAGAAGGAAAGACTACTAACCAATTATGCCATAAAAGTGGTCAAGTGTTGGAAAAGAGAACAGTAAATAATAAAAGAACACTGGTCCTTCTGCATGCCCTTAAGGGAGTTGTGCCCCTCACAACCTAAATATTTGAGCATGGTTTCACTCCATTTGGTCCCAGTCAAATATGTTATCACCCTATGTGCGCATTTTCCCCATTTTCTATGTAGATCAAAATGACGCACTTATTTCTACCCCAGAGAAATCTATTCAGTTTATGCTTGGATAATTTTCTTTTGGTTCAATATACAAAAACATGGGGAGAACTGAGGTTAGATTGAATTTGAATGATTTGTTTTAGCATATTTTCACAAAAACCTCCAATGTATTTCACAAAAGGTCTTCCATGTGTTTACAAGACATTTATACTATACACAAAAAAAAATGCACTCTATCGTGCTAAAGCATGTCAATGTGAAATATATGAAATATTAATAGCAATACGGCTTCTGAATATTAGGAAAAAAATGAAAGAGATGCTTTGCACAAAATTTGGCCAAATAATGTCTGCCCATCAACCATCGTCAAGGTGGTCCCATAAGACTGATGGGTCTCTATCCAATGTGAACACCTCACTTTTTTTGTTGTTTACAAGACATTTAAGTAAGACCTGGATTCCAACCAATCTTTTTAAGTGCTACCTTATTTTACACTAAGGATCATTTATTGTAAGAGGTTAATGACTTAAATGATCATTGATTGTCACACATCAATTCAATTAGAGCCCTGGGAGGAAACCAGACTTTATGATGACTCCCGCATCACCCCAAATAATTATCAGCATAGGATTGATTAGCCTTTAATACACAGAAATAAAAAAAGCAATAAAGATACTCTAGCTCCCAATGAACTAATCCATTAAGTTAACAGAATACAGATTCTAGATTTTGTTCATTTTTTATTTTGACGTTACATTTTTTGTCTGTGTCAGGAAAACTTATGGCACACACGATGAATGTGGGTCCCATGCACCCAGTGTATGCCGTAAGGCTGGGTACAAAGGCTGTTACTTTGGCACACATTGGGCTGGTATACATCAGAATATTTTATATTTTCCAACTATAGGAGATCTAAGTCAGGGAATAATCCTGGCATGTATCTCTCTTATGCAATAAAAATATAAAATGTGAACTACCGTATTTTTCGGACTATAAGACGCACCGGACTATAAGACGCACCCAGGTTTTAGAGGTGGAAAATAGGGAAAAATATATTTGAAGCAAAAAATGAGGTAAAATATTTAATAACATACTATTATATGTGGTGTTATTATATATAATAGTATGTTATTATTTTGGAAGCTATGGGTAGGAGATGGTGCTGCGGGACCAGTGTGGTGTCTGTAAACTACTATGTGAAGATGCTGGAGGGTGAGTATAAGGCCGGGGTCACACATGCGAGAAACTCGCACGATTTTCGTGTGTGTCTCTCGCATGAACACCCAGCACTGCCGCCGGCACTCAGACTGGAGCGTGCGGCTGCATAGAAATACATGCTGCATAGAAATAGAGACAGATGATAGAGACAGATGATAGAGACAGAGATGATAGAGACAGAGATGATAGAGACAGAGATGATAGAGACAGATGATAGAGACAGAGATGATAGAGACAGATGATAGAGACAGATGATAGAGACAGATGATAGAGACAGAGATGATAGAGACAGATGATAGAGACAGAGATGATAGAGACAGAGATGATAGAGACAGATGATAGAGACACAGATGATAGAGACACAGATGATAGAGACAGAGATGATAGAGAGAGATGATAGAGACAGAGATGATAGAGACAGAGATGATAGAGACAGATGATAGAGACAGATGATAGAGACAGAGATGATAGAGACAGAGATGATAGAGACAGAGATGATAGAGACAGATGATAGAGACAGAGATGATAGAGACAGAGATGATAGAGACAGAGTTGATAGAAATGTGACACGTAGGCAACCCATGCGCAGAAAAAACGCAAACGCATGCAAAAACGCTTGAAATCGCATACAAACGCTGCGTTTTTTGGTTGTAATGCGCACGCTGATGCGACTAAATATCGCAGCGTTTATAAGCGTTTGTATGCGTTTTTTTAATGCGTTTCATGTGCACACAATGTGCTCTGCAAAAAAACGCAAGTGTGAAAGTAGCCTAACTTTTAATTAATTCTCTGTTGTACAGTGTGTCTGCAGGACCTGTGATGACATCATGAAGAGACAGGGTTTGTGTGGTCATGTGATGCTGCAGCCCGCCCTCTTCATGACCTCATCACAAGTCCTCCACAGGAGCATTCAGCATCGCATCAGCACAGCCCCTGTGCTGTCAGGTACGCGATGCCTCCTGCTGCACTCTGCTCCTATCGCCTCCTTCTCCTTCCAACACACATCTCTCCAGCTGCTGCAGGAATCAGGCACTGGGGAACCATGTGGCTCTGTCATTTGCTGCTCCCCGCTCACTGCTCAGCTGATAGGTGGGCGGGGAAGTGGTTAATTAATATTCACTGCACTTAAGCATCCGGACCGGGGGGTTTCCCCGGCGCTGGATTCCTGCAGCTGAGGGGGATATTTTCCTGCCTCCTGCTATCTCACTCCACCGCTGCCCCCTGCCCCCCTCCCCACATGTTACATTCCGACCATAAGACGCACCCACACTTTCCTCCCAAATTTGGAGGAAAAAAAGTGCGTCTTATGGTCCAAAAAATACGGTATTTTTTATCATTGAATGTTTAGGTAGAGCTTAAATCCTTAGGATGGAGAGGAGGAGCCATGGAAGATTCACAACCAAAAGGCCATCAGATTTAAAGTCTCAGGCAAACTTTTGTTTCATAAATTATTATTTTTACTGTGGAGTTTCACAAATAAATGTCTGCAACAAATAGATAAACCCAGCCAAAAGTCTTATGAACATAGCACAAAACTTTATAGTATAACGTTAATTTGTATGTGCAAGTGAGCTGTGGCCAGGAATGGTCATTTCAGCTTCACAATGTACAGAACTGTTATTTTCTAGTATGTTAAACTGTTTGAGAAATGGTTTGTTGCAGTATTGCATTCATATTTAGGCCACTATATGAGAGTTTTATTTAGCCAAAGTATGGCCCTGTAATTTAAGCATAATACTATATGATACTTAAATATTAAAATTCGAGAGTCACCAGTGTTTGATACCTTTTATTGGCTAGCGGAAATGATGGTAACAGCTTTCTAATTGTTACCATCTTTTCAGTTAGTCATAAAAGGTATCAACCAAGGTTCAAAGATATATTTTTCCATGTATTACACAGTATGGTACAGTGGAATGCATTTTATTGTAGCACTGCAGCATAGTATTGTGGAATATGAAACCACACAGGGCCCAACTCAATACAAGGTAAAGCCAGTGAGGACAGCACATCAGTTAAATGGTGGCTAAATGGAATGTAATGTGAAATGTTAAGGTCAAGATGTGATATAAATCTAGCTTATAAAACAAAAACACGACTCTGCATCTTCCGCCTAGACTACTGCAACATCTTTCTTTGTGGCAGTCCATCTAACACATCTAATCTATCCTCAACTGCTCGATTGCCTGAATAATCCACTTGTCCCCTTTTTACTCCTCTGGATTTCACTTAATAATCCCTTTACTGGCTCTCCACGCCTAGAGAACAAAATCAGTCCACACTATACATTTTTAACCTTAATCCCCCAATATTTCCCCATTTGTAATCTCGGGTCATCTCAGGAACTCCTTGTTTGCTCTCCTGTTGCATGTTTCTCGTGCAACCAATTTGAAAATTTCTCCAGTGTTTTCTCCATACTCTGGAATTTTCTACCCCAAACGATCAGTCTTTCTTCACTCCAATTTTTGAAGCCTTGTAACGCAATCTGAAAAAAACATCTCGTCAGGAAATATTGCAACCTGCAATAACCTTGCCTCCACCTTAATATTACCTATACTGCTTACAACCCCCTGAGGTCTCTGTCCCCCATACCTTGTAGACTGGAAGCTCCATTCGCGCAGGGTTCTCTTCCTTTCTGTGTCAGTCTGTCATTGTTAGTGTGTTTATTGTACTTGCAATGTGTTTTACGAATGTAAACCCACTTGACATGTATGGCACCCTGTAATTAGTGTTGCTTTAAAATAATTAACAACAAAATTATGATGGCTAAGCGTTAATCTTAACATAGATTCTAAAAGGCTAAGTTCCAATGGAGCACATTTTAGAACCGAGTTCCCAATGCGTAACCTCCTTTGAAACAAGAGTTTTCCGTTTTCATAGACTTCCTACAATGCATGCTTTCATTAGAAAGTAGATCAAAGATAAAAATGTAAAATGAAAAAGGAATCCACTTCTTCAGTCATCAGCCAAACTTAGAAATGAGACTGATATAACCAAAGTTATCTATCTCCATGACAAACGTAATTCAGGCCCCGAGATTTATTGATGGCATGCAATTATCTATAGATCCATGTGTAATTATTCCACTAATGATACCCAAGTTAAAACTGAGGAGCTGGGCATGGTCGTGGAAGGAATTATTTAGCCTCTGGATCTTCTCAGGCATGATTTATATAGCCAACACCCAGCTTGTTTTTTATTCTGTTAATATAATGGACTGAATAAAATTTATAAAGCTGTTAATTAATCTTATATACAGTAATTGAATCTCTTATTATTCTGCAGTGTGCGAGTATTATAGTTAGTGTGAATGAATTCAATACCAATATCCAAAAATGAACTTATGAAAGTGTAAGGAGGTGGCGGGGACCCTCATGTATTTTCTCTCTCCTTAATGCTGTGCACCTGTGTCACATGCGGCACCCTGATGTTTTATTAATGTTTTACTATTGTGTGTACTGTAATACAAATGTATTTGTCATGTATTGTGCATAGGATTAGGGATAGATTAGAAAGTAGTGTAGGATTGCAGGGGGACTAGAATGGAGGGGGGTACATTAGAGATAGAGCATAGAATAGATGTAAGAGTAGGAATAGGCAGGATGAAGGTTAGGTAGATGGGAGGAGATAGAGCAGAGAAGCACACAGCAGGGAGATATAGGAAAGGGACCTCCTGTTTGGGTGCAGTCACCCAGGCAGTCTGCCAAAGGGCAGGATGCATACAGCAAGATAGTTACAGGCCATGGGGATAAAGCTGTGGAACAGTAAGGGGCCCCAGGCTGGAAGACAGTGAAAACGGGCACCAGCTCAACAGAATCATCCCAGGAGGGATCTGGGATCTCAGTCCAGGATGGGATCAGTTGAGATGGTATTCACGGTGCCTTTCCGTGATGGAATCGGACAAGGGGATGACAGGGAGCTGGTGACGTGTGATATACAGATGGAACATGGATTGTCAAAAGGTGCTGCCTGGATGGCAGGTACAGGGAAGACATGTATTGGACCCGGATGGTCGAAGGAGACGGCAGGGATTGCCAGGAACAGAGAAAGAGAGATGAAAGAGCGAATAGAGTCTGCCCAGATGGCAGTAGAAAGGAAAGAAATAGAAATGCCATGGAGACTAGAATCTGCCCTGTAGGCAGGGAAATTAAAGGAAATGTTGCCCTGTGTGAACTGTGCTGCTGATGTGATGGATGCCTTCCTGTTTAGTGAAGTTCAACTGTTGGTAAAGAACTGTGACTTTGTGGTGTTTCATGGAACCTGGGAGCCAGAGGCTGGAGTGACAGAGACTGAGGGAATCTTAGCAACAGAAGTGAGTACTCCACTGCACCCATCACACACAAAGCAAAGGGGACATTGTATTTCATCTTTAGAATGCCATGGTGTGACCACGACAACCACCCTGGCCGCCTTACAAATGAATATGCAATATGATACTGAATGGAAATACAACAAGATCTATAATAAAAAAAATCACTAAAATATCTGCATTGAGATAAAAATTGTAGCATTTAATGTTAACCTCTATAGTAAAAGGAATGCAAACATTTTTCAGTTTTCACACTGGCCACTGACCTCTCACAATAGGCTGACACTTCCTTTCTTACAGAGGTCACATCTCCACAGTCATCTCATTATCGTGGATGAAAGGCAAGACCTCAATTTTAAAGCTGAATGCAGTTTACACACTTTTTAGAGAGTCTCTCTTTTCTCCACCACTCTGCACAGTATCATCTGCATATGTCACAGAGCATGCTCACAGCACAGCAAGAAATATGATTTTCCTGTTTACCCTTAGTTTGAAGAGGAGATGCAAATATGCTTGAGTTGCAAAAAAATATTGAAACTTAGCAAAGTGTTTTACCCCTATAATAATGGAGAGTGGGACTGACAACAATTGAAACTTTTTGCAGTTGTGGTAACACAACACAGTTTTACAAATTGCTCGTCTCTTTTCAGACTGAAAAATGTATTTGTGATCTGAATGGCCCTTCTAACATCTCTTTGCCAAAGTACTTGTTTTCCCTAACTTTAGATTGCATGCGTCAGATTGTGACTTGAGAGTGACAAAAAGAGGCTTTGAAGTAAAGTAGGAAAGGCAGCTGCTTATTTGGGACTTGATGTGACAGTGATTTTTTTTGCACATCACTGTGTTCCAAAAGTCATTTATTATTAAAAAGTATCCATCATTGTAATTTTTTTCATAAATCAATAGTACCATGAGAAAATAAAAAGCTAGCTTTGTGATATATCTTATTAGAGAAATTCACATCTTTCTCCCTCTGAACAGATAATTTGTTCTTTAAAATTTCAAATTAATGGGTGAAATTTGCCTTTAGTAAATACAGATTTCCTTATTATTCAGATAAGAGATGGTGGATGTGCTCATAAAGTTCTTATACCGTTATTTCCGGAGAACTCCAGAAGAATGTCTATGACCCTAGATCCTCCCTCTTGCATACCCCTTCCTTATCCCTTCCTTACCTCTTGCTTATCCCTTTCTTTTCTAAAGAATTTCAAAAGAACCAACAATCATCTACTTCCTCAGTTAAGGGAAAATCTGTCCTCACTGACTTCACTGACTACAGGTTTTACAGATTTTTTACATGAATTGAAAATAAAAGAAGAAAGAAGCAAACTTATGTGACAAGATATATTACAAAGTTACATATTTCCATGTGTAATATTGATTAAATGATATAAAAATTAAAATGCGCTTTAAAGAGGACCTTTCACCAAATTTTCCGTGTTGAGGTGGACACACAATGTAATAATGGCAGCAGAGCGAAATAAAACATTTTTGTTATTTTTTTAATTTCGCCTCTCCTTTTCAGAGATATTAACAATCAAATTATTTGGCACCTAGTGAGTTAACTTTCAAATCCAAGTGGGCATTTTCACTGATGGGAGTGTACTTTTTCTCTCTGTATGAGTTTCTATCTGGTAACACCCACTTGGACTCAACAAAATTCATTAGGTGCAAAATTATTTGATTGCTTATACATCCGCAACGAAAAGGCAAAATTAAAAAATAACAATTTTTATTCTGCTCTGCAGCCAACATTATATACTGTGTTTTAAGGGAATCTGTCACCCCATTTTTGCCCTATGAGATAGGGCCACCGCCATCAGGGGCTTATCTACAGCATTCTGTAATGCTGTAGATAAGCCCCCGATGTCACCTGAAAGTGAAGAAAAACGAGTTATATTATACTCACCCAGGGGCGTTACGCCATCCGGTTGGGTCCAATGGGCATCGCGGTCCGGGGCTTCCCATCTTGTAGCGAAGCTGGCCTCTTCTTTTCGTCCTGTCATGACTCCTGCACAGGCGCACTGCTCTGCCATGGTGAGGGCAGAGCAGAGTACTGCAGTATGCAGGCACCGGGAAAGGTCAGAGAGGTCCGGCGCCTGCGCACTGTAGTACTCTGCTCTGCCCCCACCAGGGCAGAGCAGTGTGCCTGCGCAGGAACCACGACAGGACGGAAAGAAGAGGCCGGCTTCGCTACAAGATGGGAGGCGCCGAACTGGACCGCGACTCCCTCCGGACCCGACAGGACGGCGGGAACGCCCCTGGGTGAGTATAATATAACTCCTTTTTCTTCACTTTCAGGTGATATCGGGGTATTATCTACAGCATTACAGAATGCTGTAGATAAGCCCTTGATGCCGGTGGCCGCATCTCATAGTCCAAAAATGGGGTGACAGATTCCCTTTAACTCAACATAAAAAATTTGGTGAAAGGTCCTTGTGCTGACATAGTAGCATAAGGTCTTGTTTTTAGACAGTTGAGCCTCATTTTTAATAGTGCCATTCTGTAGTACATATGATGCATTGAAAAAGTGTTTTTTGGAGGACAATCAAAAAAACACAAATCTACATTTGTTCCTTTTACTGTCTTCGTTATTACTATGTTGACTAATTAGAACACTTTAAAAAGGGTAACATTCAGCTTTCTTTATAAGATATTTTTTTTGCAAAGAATGAAGCTACAGCACATGTGGGCAACTATATTGATATGCAATGATGACACAGGTCAGTGGAAGTCCCAATGTTGGGATCATTAGCTATCAGACACATTACCTACTATCTGGATAGGAGGTAAATGCCACTTGTGAGAAAATACTTATAAGTTTCTACATTTTTATATGACTGTAGGCATCAATGACTACAAATTCTTGACCAAACGGCACTTCAAGCCTGGGTAATCTCCTCAAACTATTTCAGTGCTGGTCAAATTGCCATATTTACATTACCAGTGTAACTTCAAAAAAATTACTGATTTTAATGACACCTTAGTACCATGTGGCATCAAATTTTAGTTAGCTTTAATGAAAGAAAAGGCAAACTATTAGGGCTCGTGCAGACGACCGCATAAATCGGACGAGTGCTATCCATCATTTTCACGGATAGCACTTGTCCATATGTTGTTCCATGGGGCTGTGCACATGTCCAATTTTTTCCTCAAACTATATCAAGAAATCACAACGTGCATCATTTGCCTACGAGAATCATGTGACACTCGCCCAATGAACTCTGTACGCCCATTGAAAAAAACTTGGACTGCACTCAGGTGCACTCGATTTTCATGGACTAACATGATAGAGAAAGGGAAAATCTATCGTTTTTTCTCTCCATCTCCAAGAAACTCAGATCACACTCTGATCAGACTCTGATCTGAGTGTGATTAGCATAGCTGGACCTATTTTCTCGGATGTGGAAACAATGGTCGTCTGCACCTGCCCTTATAAAAATCATTAGCTTAACTTTGGGCAGTGTTAAGTATTATCTTTTCTCTAAATAAGGATATTTTCCATAATGGGTCAATATAATCCATCAGATAAAATATTCATAAAAGATTAAATATCTTACATTATTGTCAATTGTTAAGCTGATACTCAAGGAGTTAAAACAGCCATTGGCAGAAGAAATGAACACCCTCTGACCTGTTCCGCCTGACCTCCTGTTTGCCCTTTCTGTGGTCTCCCGTAGTTTCTATGTTTTCTTCTGTGTTTAATGAAAGATCAGTGTCTACTGACTCCGCTTAGATCGCTTACACCTTCTACACGGATTTTCAGGCAATGTAATACTCTTTCAACAGTTCTGAGTATATTCTGTATCTTCTTGGCTGATCCCGACAGAATGCTCCTATAATTCATCTTGCACAAAAGTACATTAAATTTTACTGCACTTATTGGCATTGATGCAACTACCTGGCAGGGTTGTTCTGTTTCCTCTATAAATGAGTCAAATATAGTACCTGCCAAATTAAGAATGTTGTCCTACAGAAAGAGATTATTTTTAGAATGATATAAGGAGATTTCAATGAGGGGAAGAAACAAAGATTAGACATGCTGATTTAAAGAGGCCCTGTCACTAATTCAGAAATGGACAGTTTTTATTCTTATTTTATTCCAGGTGTTACCCTAAACATTCAGTATTTTTTTTAAATTCTCTATATTGTTCTAGAGATATGGGCCTTTTTATTTTTCGCTAATTTTTATGGTCTTCAACAAGGGGGCGTGGCTCAGGATTCCCTGAGGGCGTGCTTTTAGGCTGTTCTGCATTATTACCTGTGAGCACCACCCCCAAAGCAAGGACCATTATCCCCTTCATTAGCTTTGATGTTTAGGTATGTCAAAGGTCATGTCCTTGCCCTTGATGTGGGCTCCAACGCTGATCCCACATCTTTCCCTGGACATGATAGCTCATCTGATTTGATGTGCCTCTACCAGCCACAAATGGATCCACCCGTGGCTGTTAACTAGTTAAATGCTGCTGTCAATCACTGACAGCGGCAATTAAAACGTGTCAACTGGAAGCGCATCACAAGTACCACCCATCGACACTCCTGTTACGTGATCATGACAGTAGAGGGTCTACAGAAGACCCCCATGCCTGTCATTGTCAATCTCGTATGAACACCAGCTCGTGGTCAGCATTCATAGGAAATGGTGATTTTTGCAACACTTAGCAGGGCTGAAGACCTGCTATGTGTAGCACAGGCGATCGGATGATCACAGCTTCAAGTCTCCTAAGGGGACTATTAAAGCAAGCAAAAAGTTAAAAAAAAGTTTTAAAAAATCTAAAAAAAATAAAAAAATACGACAGCTAAAGTCCTTTTGCTCCATTAAAAATAAAACAATAAAATAAAATAAAAAGTACACACATCTGGTATCGCTGCATTCAGAAATGTCCAATCTATCAAAATATAAAATAAATTAATCAGATCGGTAAATGGCATGAAGAGAAAAAAGAAGAAATGCCAGAATTATGACATTTTGGCAGCCACAATGCTGCTATAAAATGCAATAACAAGAGATTAAAACATTGTATCTACCCCAAAATGGTATAAAAAAATGTCAACTCGGGGCACACAATACAAGCCCTCACCCAGCTCCAGATATGGAAAAATGGAGACGCTACGGGTCTTGGAAAATGAACAAATTTTGGATTGTTTATTCAACACTTAAATAAAAAAGAACCGATACATGTTTGGTATTAGCATTATCATACTCCCCTGGTGAATAATATTATTAACAGTTCAGTTTTAGCATTTAGTGAACATGATAAATTATAAAAAAGAACAATTGTGGAATTGCACTTTTTTTGCAATTTTACTGCACTTGAAGTTTTTTCTTTCCCATTTTACAGTATGCTATATAGCAAAATCAAAGGTGTAATTGAAAAGTACAACTCCTCCCATTAAAAAGCAAACCTTCTTAAGTCTGTGGCACCCCAGGAGTCCAGTTCCCACAGTAACATTGCCTCCCTCACAGGGAGGAATGTCATGCCTGGAAGCATGGAAGGGTCCCCTTACCAGGTGTCAGTAGGACAGAAGTCAAGCAGAACCTGGGGAGTGGAGCTGTGATTAAACTCGCCCCAGAGCTGAGCACTAGGGACCGGATACTAGAGTCTGTGGTTGTGCAGGTACTGAAGTCCCGGCATCTAAATCCGGAAGGCAGTGGACTGCAGGTCTCCTGGCCCGATCTAATACCCGGCAGCACAGCAGCATACCAGAGCCTGGAGCCGACACAAAGGAGCGGCACCTGTGATAGACTCGAGCTGCCTGCCATGTGGCAACGTTTTGTTTTTAAAAAAGAGAGAGAGACAGTTAGCAGCAGTAGGGTGAGCTGTTAGGTAGCGAGGAAAAAAAGGGAGAACAGCGCAGAAGGAAGGGCTCCGTACCTACCTGGCCAGGTGTATCCAAAATTGCTTCCAGGATACTCAGCTCTCCATCACGATCTGTTACCAGTGCCCCGGTCTGTAGTATCAACCATCAAGTAAAGGAAATGAAAACTACAGTCCTTGTGTCCAGTGATTTCTTGTGCCCTCAGTCCTGCACCACAAGGTACATGAAGCCTTGCATAAACAGAACCGGTAGCCCTGGGGCCCCGCTCCACCTGTGGGGAGCAGAACCATCCCAGCTGCATCATCATCACCCCCAGCGGTCTCCTTTAGCAGCGTCGGCCTTCTGTTGCCGAACACCATAGGTGGCGTCATGTTAAATCCCGTATACATATTCCCCATTTTACGGCACAGCCAGGGCCATGGAGTCCGGTCCCGTGACTTCCCCAAAAACTGTCCGACCCGGTTCAGAGTACCCCACGGCCCTGGTGGTCGTGCCAAGTCTATATTGATGGGAAGATAGAAAAGTTATCGCTCTGTGAAGAAGGGGTGCAAAAGGAACAAAAGAGCAAAAATGGAAAATCGGAAGGTTGAGAAAGAGGTTAAAATAATCCCAAAGTAAAAAAAAAAAAAAATCTCTGGAAATAATTGGTGGATTTAAAAAAGACCAAGGGTAGCAACAGAAATCGAATAAGAGAAAAAACTTGCCACTTTTGACCTGACGACAGGTTCTCTTTAACCCCTTCTTTAGATTTATACAACTTAACATTATTTCAAATTTTTATTTTTTGACATTACATGTGAATATTGCTAAATCCAGTCCACTCTCAGAGAAGCATGGCAGCCTCTGCTAGTTTTGGTAGTAATTTAGTCACACTTATCCTTTCTCTATAAATAGAGGGGTCCTATTGATCTGACCTGGTAATAACGATCTGGTCTGAATCTGATCTCTACCCAGCACAGTTATATATTCAGGCTCATTAGCTTATGAGTGCTGTTAAGGTACTACAGATATTGGGAAATGTCTACCTAATGTATAGTTATAGCTAGATTTTGTAAAATATATTCACCTTGGTATTAGTTCTTGGGCTTTGCAATAAACAGAATTTGAATGTACTAATACTTCATTAAATAATCTACTGTTTATTGATATCATGGACCTCTCAAAAGATTAATCACCAGCAACTGGTATATGTCTTGTCCAACTCTCCATACTAAAAAATTAAATAATGTGATCATTGTGATAAAGTAAAGAAATTAATTAAGGGTAACATAAGAAAAGAGACACAGAGCAAGGATAAAAAGGCAACATAAATTGTGGACATTTTGATGATGATACATATATAAATCTAGAGGAGTCATACATGGGTTGGCTTAGGTAGTCATTCATGACTCACAGGTGCAGCTGACCTATGTATGTCTCTTTAAATGGGTTATCTATTCATAGGCAGGTTCTTTCACATGAGCATTACAGCACTGATCAGTGGATATTTTAGAGGAAAATGCAAACATCCAGACAGTTTGCTATTGGAGAAATATATTATTGAAGCTACTCATTCAGATGAATGCATATCCATATTACACATAGTTGGCGGAAATCCTCCAGAATTGAATCAGATCTTAAAGGGTAATCTTAGAACCACATTATTTTTCACAAAGCTCAAAAAATATACACTGGTTGATATATCGACACTCTGAGAGTTTCTTTCTTGAATGTTTGTATCCATTTTCATCTCTATATGCCCTCTCTGTGCATTCAGCTTCACATAGGATTTTGGGTAGCCTTATGTATTCCTACTAAAACTACATTTACAAGAAGCAGTTACTTCATCTCAGAGCTGCAGACCCTTCACTCGTCTCCTGTGCCCCTGTCTAGTCCCACCTCTCTGACTTATCTGAGTTATTATCAAGCTATCTTAATAGGAAAGTGCTGGAGAATTTGTTGTCACTATAGAAATAAAATTATTATAAGTGTAGAACTCAACTTATGCTTCTGTGCATTACCTACTCTTGTAAAGCAGCTGTTGGGTTTTAGATCATTAGCTGACTCTAGTAAATCTCAACTATTCAGCACTTCTTTACAACAGCATTGCTTAGCTCTATTGATGCACACAGCAGAAGATAATCCTCTGCCATATGCAAAAGCAGAGCATCATTTTCAATTTCACCTCTCTGATCTCTCAGCATCAGGCAACAAATATAGCTAAACTAATTTCAGCCCCAGTACACAGAGCCCTATACTTCACTATGCCTTTCCAGTAATCTCAACGCATACAGCAAACCATGCGTTTTAGCTTTTCTTCCTGCAGTACATCTCTTCTTTATGTTGCCGCTAAATAGTCTCATCTTTCCTTCTCTTCTATATACAGCCAATCCTGAAGTATATCTCTCTTTACTGTCTCTTCTATATACAGCCCATCTTGAAGAACACTTCTTTCAGCCTCCTCCTACAGTATATTCTCCTTTCAGCTACCTTTATACACAGCCCATTCTGCAATTACAGCCCATCCTTTTAGTCACTAGCACACAGACACCGTTGCTTTTTGGTATAAGCACAGCTATTCTGATTGAATGCAGCTGAGTGATAGACTGTGCTGCGAAAGATCAGTTAGGACCACTGGAACTACAGGACAGTTCCAATGGCAATGGAAGGGTTAAAAGAGCTTTGAGGGTCATCTTAAGTGGGGTGATATGTGCAAATTGGGATAAATTTCAAAATAGGTTATATTGGTACAAATTAACAAGTATAAATGTGCACATTATTATATGACCACATTGTGAGTTTTTTTTAATAACCCTTAAAAGTGCAAATCTCTAGCTAATAGGTTGGTTAGTGAGAGGAGGCCCCCTTTTATGATGTCCATATGCTTCAACTGGGACAAATAAGACAAACCGATGAAATACATTTATAAAAAGCATTTATTGTAGCTAAAATATCCTGATCACATGCTGTTCCTCCTGGTTCATTATGTCACTTCCTTGAAGAGGACGAGATTAGCATTCTGTTCATTAAGATGCAGATGAAATTTCCTACAACACAATGAAACAGCTTCAGAAAAGATTGCTTCTTATTATGTACAGAATGACTGGGATTGTGCCATAATAGATCAGAATATCAGGTGATTGGGTTTATTTTAGATAGGATTTCATGGAACCAAAGGTTTCTTATTGAGGAAGCAAAACGTAGGATCTGAAAATAAACTGGTGGAGCTATTCACAATCGCCTTTTATACCGAGATCAAAGTGGTTAACATTGATTATCGCTGGAGCTAAATAAAGTGTTGTGCTTTTTGTATGTGACAAGACTATTTTTGGACACATAACGTGCCATTATCATAGTTACTGCCGTGAAACAAAGACATAGACACAGCGAGAAAAATGCACAGTAACGCATAAAAGCTTCTTATCGGCCAAACATTTCTCTTGTTTATGGATTGTTCTATGGGATTATGATATAAGATTTTTAAGGCATTATAACACTTATGCATAAATATTATGTAGTTTTCCTGGAGGTATATAACTACGCAAATACAATGAGGGAGTTAAGTGATCCCTGAATTTTCAGATAACTTATCTCATTTGATTGAGATCCAAGGAGTATCGTTTTTCGTCGCGGAGAGTGACATATCAAGCATGCCGAGATGAGGAGACTTTCATGCCACACTGCTCATCTGTGAAATATGCAAATTGTCTCTTCAGAGAGGAAGAAGACTAGACCTGTAGTGCAACCTATAGGATGTAGCAATCATAGAAGTCAATGTCAATATTTTAACAAGCCTTGTTACATGACTTAGGATTAAAGTCAAACCAGAATCTCAATTTGCAGACACTGTGTTTCATGGTACTGCCCCTCATCAGTGCAAAGTGTGAGATCTGGTTTGGCTGTGTGAGAGGCGTCTGACCAGGATCCATGGGGTATCGTTTCTCCTTGAGGAGAGTGACATGTCAAGCATGCCGAGATGAGGAGACTTTCATGTCGCAGTTCTCTTCTAGGAAATATACTAATTGTCTGTTCAGAGCAGAAGAGGACCATGCCTGACATGTCACCCATGGATCCCGGTCAGACGCCTCTCACACAATCAAACCAGATCTCACATTTTGTACTAATGAGAGGCAGCACCCTGAAACACAGTGTCTGTAGATTGAGATTCTGGTTTTGACTTTTAGCCTAAGTTATGTAACAAGAAAGGGTTGATTTGACATTGACTTCTTGGATTGCTACTTCCTATAGATGGCACTAGAGTTCTAGTCCTCTCCCTCTCTGGAGAGATTTGCTTAATAAAGTGATGCCTGTCGCAGATTTCAGCTTTCAGCAGAATTAGGTAGTACTCATATTTTGGGAGAATTAACTGGTTTACTTGGGACATACAGCAACCATTATCCACATGGAAGATACAGAAAAAAATACACCAACATAATAGAGATGTCATCTAGCATAGTCAAGAGATGAGCTACACACATATCATCAAGCTGTACCAAGTAACACAGCACCATCTGCAGCCATTACACTCCGAGCTCAAGCCTGTAGCTGTTGTATACTCTACCACTAAACAGACAATCTGCAAATTACTTTATTTAAAAACTAAAATTGTCAAAAAACATTTCTCTCAAGTCCCTTCTGTGTAACTTGCAGTTTGCTAAATGTTGTCAAGTGTATTTCTTCTTCAGCAGCAAAGACACCTAGATGTGGGCAGGTCGCTGCTATCCTGTCTGCCAAGCTGCATACAGTCACTACAGGGAGGTAAGCTTTCAGTTGGAGGCAACCATTGGATGATGACAGGAACAATGCATTTTGGGAGGCGAGGGAAAAGAAGTTCTGGCACATGTAGTGCTGGCAAATAGCCAATGAAGAAGAAAAGTCCACTCAAAAATAGTGAATGGAAAGTTCCAAAGCATAAGTATCAGGACAGGTCCTGGACATATTAGTTTGAAATGTGCATGAAAAACAGTTTTACTGATGAAGGCAGCGAGACCATGCTTTACCATGTGGAGTTTACAATTTTATGCTTTTATTAGATACTAGATGGAGGCCCGATGCTATCGCATCGGGAGGGTGGTAATGTCACGATGGGGGCATGCTTTGCAGCGCTGAGAATCTCCCCCATGTGCTCACCCACCTATCCACTCTCTTTTTCCCCATGTGCTGACTTCTCCTATCTTTGCTCTCTTCTTTGACCTATGTACCCCATGTGCTATCCCCCTTGTCTGCTGTCTCTCTCCTTCCTGTGCTGTGTTCTCCCTCATGTTCTGTCCCATTTGAGCTGTCTCCCCCCTGTGTGTCCTCTTTCCTATGTGCACTCACCCCTCCCTCTGTGTTAAAGTGAAAGCAAAGTAGATAAAGGTAACATTTTATTAACATGGAAAAACTTATGACAAAGGTGCTTTATATTTATATATACCATATCTGGTGTTCCACTGGTGGTACCTGTCATGGTTTACTGGGTTCTTGGATCAGGTAGTCGCGGGGTTAACTTGGTTGGCCTCTTTCTGGGTCCTGGGAGGCTTTTTATAGCCTCACTGTGAAGCCAGCCTTTGTCGTTTATACTCTGACCTTTGGCTGAGTGTGTCTGACCCTGTGCTTGTGCCAGTGCGTTGTGCCTGTGCTTCGTTTTGTCTGTCTGGTTCCGATTTGGCTGTGTCCCTGTTACGAGTTTTGCCTGTCCCTTTTGTACTGTGTTGCTCTGTCTGTGTATGACCCCTTGGCTGTGTTCTGGTTATTCTCTGCCTGCTCCTTTTGTACTTCGTCGCCCTCTATGTGTATGACCTGGCTATCCTGACCATCCATTCTGTCTATGCCCTTGGTAACTTTATTTCGTAGTTACCCTTCTAGGAGTTTTCCTTTACCTCCTAGATCTCTGGAGCTTAGGCCACGCCCTAGGCAGTCACGTGCCTGCAGGTCCTTCGGCCTGAAACATTCTCTACCTGATACTGCTCTGAGAGACATGTGGCTGGCTCCGCCCCTTGGCAGTCACATGGTGCGGAAGGTCCTGTGTCCTCAGAAACATCGTTTGGGGCTCACAGTTTGTTCACTCTGGACACACGCACTGGCTCAATGAGCAAGTGCAGTGCGGTGTCCCTGACATTATAAACGACCGTTACATTTTTTTTTTTTCTGAGGGGGAGATTTAGGAGTGTTATCCCCATGGATCCCATGCAGGTGTTAGCAGGTCAGGTGAAACATTTGACGCAAAGGTTCCAGGAGTTGAATGTTGAGCAGCGCATGATGGCTCAGACCCAGCAGCAGCTGGCAGATACCGTACAGGGGGCTGTCGCTGCGGGGTCTCTGGGTACAGGTGGTAAGGATGTGTCATTGGTATGTCCTGAATCTCCAGTTAAACTGCCCGACTACTTCTCAGGGGATAAAAATGAGTTCAGAGCCTTCAGGGAGGGGTGTAAACTTTTTTTCTCCCTGAGGCCTCGCTCTTCTGGGGATGAGTTCCAGAGGGTGGGGGTCATTATTTCCCTACTTCGGGGGGCCCCACAAGCTTGGGCTTTTTCTCTCTCTCCTTCTGCTCCTGAGAGGATGACTGTTGATATGTTTTTTCATGCCCTGGGCAGCATCTATGATGAGCCTGACAGGGTCCTATGGCTGAGGACATGGTAATGAGTGTTCGTCAGGGTAAACATTCAGCCAAGTGGTTCTGTTCGGAGTTCCGACGTTGGGCAGCGGAGGTCTCCTGGAATGATGCCGCCCTTCGAGGGCTATTCCGCAGAGGCCTGTCTGAACGTCTCCAGGACGCCCTGGCCCTTCATCCTCCACCTGATACTTTGGAGGACGCCATAACCCAGGCCGTACGAATGGACCGCAGGCTACGCGCCAGGGGTATCATGCAGTGTGAAACCTCACTGTTTGCTGGCAGCAAAGAGACTGGAGCCACTACTGAGGTCATGGACATTGGCACCACCTCGCTAAAAGAGAAGGAGAGAAGACATCGCCGGGAGAAACAACTCTGTTTCTATTGTGGAGAGTCCGGACATTGGAGAAAAGATTGTCCCACCTGTCCATCATCTAAGACGGCGGAAAACTACTAGGTCTGGGTAGCGGTCGAGGAGGCTGCCCAGACCTTCAGGTACTATTTTCCTCATGTTCGAAAGTCATATTAAAGGTGGAACTATTGGTAGACAACTATCGTTTTTTTCTCGACAGCATTGGTGGACAGTGGTTCATCTCTCAATCTGATCAGTTCCTGTGTGTCTCCCAACATAAGATAGGGACAGTCAGGCTGGAGACAGCCCTTAAAATTGTTGCTATTGACTCTTCCCCTCTTACCCGAACAGGGATTCTTTATGTTTCCAAAAGGTTTTCTTTGCAGGTCGGTTCTTCCCACAAGGAAGACATGGAATGTTTTGTCATGGACAAATTGCCCACAGGGCTAGTACTGGGTATGCCATGGCTTCAACGCCACAACCCGGTGATTGACTGGGATTCAGGGGAGATTATTAAATGGGGATCCCAATGTGTCGACTGTTGCCATAAACCTGTTTATTGTATGAAACTTGCAAAACCTGTCTCAGTGTCTTCTGTTGGTCTGGAGGGTATTCCGGAGTACCTGAAAGACTTTGAGGACGTGTTCTCTGAAAGTGAGGCTGAGGCTCTGCCCCCGCATAGATCATTTGACTGTGCTATTGATCTTGTCCCGGGAGCCAAATTGCCCAAGGCCCGTCTGTTTAATTTGTCAGGCCCGGAGCGCCTGGCTATGAAGCAATACATCGCTGAAAGTCTTCGCAAAGGGCATATAAGGCCATCAGTGTCGCCAGTAGCTACGGGATTCTTCTTTGTTAAAAAGAAGGATGGCGGTCTACGTCCCTGCCTCGACTTTCGAGAACTTAATAAAATCACAGTCAGGAATACATACCCCTGCCTCTGATTCCTGATCTCTGTAACCAGCTCTCTGGGGCCAAGTGGTTTTCAAAATTGGACCTCAGGGGGGCTTATAATTTGATAAGAGTACGGGAAGGGGATGAGTGGAAAACTGCTTTTCTTACTACTGAGGGGTTATTTGAGAATCTCGTCATGCCTTTTGGTCTCACCAATGCTCCAGCTGTGTTTCAAAATTTCATTAATGTAGTTTTTTCGGACCTCATTGGCCGTTTTGTTGTGATCTATTTGGATGATATACTGATATATTCCTCTGACAGACATTCACATTTATCACATGTTAAAACTGTGTTTCAAAGACTCAGGGAAAATCATTTATTTGTTAAGCTGGAGAAATGTTCTTTCTTTGTTCAGGAGCTATCATTTTTGGGTCTCATAATCTCTCCACAGGGGTTTCGTTTGGATCCCAAGAAGGTGCAAGCCATTATGGAGTGGGTCCAGCCTCGGGACCTTAGAGGACTCCAGCGCTTCTTGGGATTCGCAAATTACTATCGCAGGTTTATCAAGGGTTTTTCTCAGATTGTGAAACCCCTCACGGATCTCACACGTAAAGGGGCAGATGTTAGGAACTGGTCCCCGTCGGCCAAACAATCTTTTTTAACTTTAAAAAAATTGTTTCACATCCGCTCCTGTTCTGGTTCAACCTGACTCATCCAAGCCGTTTGTGTTGAAGTTGATGCTTCGGAGGTTGGGGTGGGGGCAGTGTTGTCACAGGGACCTACTTCTATGACTAACCTCAAACCTTGTGCCTATTTCTCGAAAAAATTTTCTCAGGCTGAGAGAAATTATGACGTTGGTAATAGAGAACTCTTAGCAATCAAATTGGCGTTCGAGGAATGGAGGCATTTTTTGGAAGGGGCGGCTCACCCCATCACAGTCATCACCGACCACAAAAACCTAGAGTATATCAAATCTGCTAAAAGGCTGACTCCTAGGCAAGCCCGTTGGTCACTTTTTTTTTCCAGATTTAAATTTTCTATAACTTTTCACCCAGGGTCTAAAAACGTGAAAGCTGATGCTTTATCACGTAGTTTTGAGCCGCTTTCCGCCCCTGACCCGCCGTCCCCCATTCTTCAACCCAATGTCGTTATAGCTGAAGTGTCGTCGGAATTGGAGCGGGAGATTGTGGGGGCTCAATCTTTAGCTCCAAGGTCCAAACCCGAAAACAAATTGTTTGTTCCTCAGCAGTTACGCACCAGGCTCCTGCGGGAGTTCCATGATTCAAAACTGAGTGCTCACCCAGGCATTTCTGCCACACGCGAGGCAGTGGCTAGAGTTTTTTGGTGGCCTTTGATGGCTTCAGATATTAAGAAGCATGTCGCTGCGTGTGGGGTATGCGCTTGTTCTAAGAGCTCTCATTGCTGGCCGGCCGGGGAATTGGTGCCTTTGCCAATTCCAGGAAGGCCATGGACCCACTTGTCCATGGACTTCATTACCAACCTTCCTTCTTCTCGGGGTAACACGGTTATCTGGGTAGTTGTGGACAGGTTTTCTAAGTTAGCGCATTTTGTACCTATGGCAAGTCTACCTACTGCAGAGACTCTCGCTAAGCATTTCCTCGCACAGATTGTGCGGTTACATGGGGTACCTATGAATATTGTATCTGACAGAGGGGCACAATTTGTGGCCAAGTTTTGGCGGGCTTTTTGCAAAAGGTTGGGGATATCTTTGTCCTTTTCCTCAGGCTACCACCCAGAGAGTAATGGGCAGACGGAGCGCACCAACCAGTCGCTTGAACAATTCTTCGATGTTTGGTTTCTACTCTGCAAAGCGATGGTGTGATGCCTACCGTTAGCGGAGTTCGCCTTCAACAACCTACCAAATCATCTACGGTAGGTCACCGTTTTTTATTAATTATGGTTTGAACCCTCATTTTGGTGAATTCTCACGTTTAGATTCGGGCTGTCCAGGAGCTGAGGACTGTGTTAACCGAATCAGGGATCTGTGGTCAAAAGTTCGGTTGAATATGTTCAGGGCTCAGGAGACTTATAAGCGTTTTGCAGATAAAAAAAGGAACCCTGCTCAGGTGTTGCAGTGTGGGGACAAGGTGTGGCTCTCCACGCGAAACATAAGTCTTCGTCTACCTCCGCCAAACTGGGGCCCAAGTTCATAGGTCCCTATGAGATCATTGAAGTAATTAACCCTGTGGTGTATCGCCTTCGCCTCCCCCCCGCTTTGAAACTCCATAACGTATTCCATAGATCCTTGCTAAAACCCTTGGGATCGGTAGTAGAAGAACCAGCTGCTGTTCCCTCCCCAGTCTTGGTTGATGGGCACATGGAATTTGAGGTACAACATATTGTAGACTCCCGGCGGTCTCGGGGGTCCTTACAGTACCTGGTGCATTGGAGGGGGTACGGTCCAGACGTCTTGGCTGCCGGCCAGATCGGTACACGCTGACCGTCTGGTTCGGGCATTCCATGCTCGGAATCCTGGGAAACCTGGGGGTCCAGAGGCCCCCCATTAAGAAGGGGGTACTGTCATGGTTTACTGGGTTCTTGGATCAGGTAGTCGCGGGGTTAACTTGGTTGGCCTCTTTCTGGGTCCTGGGAGGCTTTATATAGCCTCACTGTGAAGCCAGCCTTTGTCGTTTATACTCTGACCTTTGGCTGAGTGTGTCTGACCCTGTGCTTGTGCCAGTGCGTTGTGCCTGTGCTTCGTTTTGTCTGTCTGGTTCCGATTTGGCTGTGTCCCTGTTACGAGTTTTGCCTGTCCCTTTTGTACTGCGTTGCTCTGTCTGTGTATGACCCCTTGGCTGTGTTCTGGTTATTCTCTGCCTGCTCCTTTTGTACTTCGTCGCCCTCTATGTGTATGACCTGGCTATCCTGACCATCCATTCTGTCTATGCCCCTTGGTAACTTTATTTCGTAGTTACCCTTCTAGGAGTTTTCCTTTACCTCCTAGATCTCTGGAGCTTAGGCCACGCCCCTAGGCAGTCACGTGCCTGCAGGTTCTTCGGCCTGAAACATTCTCTACCTGATACTGCTCTAAGAGACGTGTGGCTGGCTCCGCCCCTTGGCAGTCACATGGTGCGGAAGGTCCTGTGTCCTCAGAAACACTCGTCTTCTCTGCTGCGGTTCTACTATACAGGTATCGCTGGGCACAGTTTGTTCACTCTGGACACACGCACTGGCTCAATGAGCAAGTGCAGTGCGGTGTCCCTGACAGTACCACGCAATAGGCTGCATACGGCGTATACAGTGTGTGTGTGTGCAGGGTCAGCGTCAACATCCGGCATACCCGGGCAAGTGCCGGAAGTGCCGGGGCCCTGAGCAGGAGGGGGGCCCACTCGCCGTCGGGCACCCGGCACCCGTTAGCGGATGAGAGCGGTACCAGCGCCGCCACTGGTCCCCCCCCGCTTGCTCAGGGCCCCGGCAGCAGCCGGTGCAATACTTACCTCCCCCGTGCCTCCACTGCAGCAGCTCCGGGCTCCAGGGGGTGCCTGCAGGGCGCCTGCACTTCCTCTCACAGCAGCGCCGCTGAATGACATCATCATTCAGCGGCCGGCTGTGGCAGAGACAGCGCGGTCGCCGACAGGTGAGATGTGAGGTGTATGTGTCTGTGTGTGTGTCTGTGTATATCAGTGTGTGTGTATGTAGTGTGGTGCTTTGTGAGTGTGTATGTGAGAGAGTGCTGAGGTGCTGTCTGTGTGTGGTGCTGTATGTGTGATGGTGGTAGGGGGGAGGCAGTGATGGTGGTGAGGAGGCAATGATGATGATGATGATGGGGAGGCAATGATGATATTGATGATGATGGGGAGGTCAATGATGATGATTATGGGGAAGCAATGATTATGATGATGATGATGGGGAGGCAATGATGATGATGATGGGGAGACAATGATGATGATGATGATGGGGAGGCAATGATAATGATGATGATGGGGAGGCAATGAAGATGGGAGGCAATGATGATGATAATGATGGGGAGGCGATGATGATGATGATGGGGAGGCAATGATGATGGGGTGAGGCAATGATGATGATAATGATGGGCAGGCAATGATGATGATGGGAAAGGCAATGATGATGAGGGGAGGCAATGATGATGATAATGGGCAGGCAATGATGATGATAATGGGGAGTCTTTCCACAGCGCCCTTTCCTGAGGCGTAACAGTGCAGAACGCAGCACAGTGTAGAGGAGAGCTCCATATTTTGTATGGAGCATTATATGTGGTCCAGTATTCTGTATGGAGCATTATATTGGGTCCAGTATTCTGTATGGAGCATTATATGAGGGATGGGGGGTGACATCCTGCGTGGGGTATTATATGGGTGATGAGGGGGAGACTATGTGGTGCCCATAATATTGTATGGAGGACTGTACTGTCCAGTCTGTACTGTGCGCTGTGAAGATTTGGCGGTTTTTGAGCTATTGTACAATTTACAATAGATATCAGTCATGTAATGGAAGAAGAGAAGTGTTTGGCACTGTACTATACCCATATTTCTCTGCCGTATCTGTGCATCATGAATCGTGGTCTGTGTTAAAGGGGCCCACTGAGACTCTTTCGCCCGGGGCCCATAAAAACCTGGAGCTGGCCCTGTGTGTATGTATGTGGTGCGTACGGCATATACAGAGTGTGTGTTGTGCGTACGGCGTATACAGAGTGTGTGTGTGGGGTGCGTACGAGTAACGACACAATACAGTGTGTGTGTGTTGGTGCGTACGGCGTATACAGTGTGTGTGTGGTGCATGCGACATATACAGTGTGTGTGTGTGTGGTGCATACAGCATATACAGTGTGTGTGTGGTGCATACGGCGTATACAGTGTGTGTGTGGTGTGTATGGTGTATACAGTGTGTGCGTGTGGTGCGTACGGCTTTATACAGTCATGGCCAAAAGTTTTGAGAATGACACAAATATTATATTTTCACATGATCTGCTGCCCTCTGGTTTTTATGTGTGTTTGACAGATGTTTTTATCACAGACAGAAATATAATAATTGCTAACATATGAGTAACAAAAGCTTATATTGACAGTTAGAATGAGTTAATGCAGCAAGTCAATATTTGCAGTGTTGACCCTTCTTCTTCAGAACCTCTGCAATTCTCCCTGCCATGCTCTCAATCAACTTCTGGTCCAAATCCTGACTGATAGCAGTCCATTCTTGCACAATCAATGATTTCATTTTGTCAGAATTTTTAGGTTTTTGTTTGTCCACCCGTCTCTTGATGATTGACCACAAGTTCTCAATGGGATTAAGATCTGGGGAGTTTCCAGGCCATGGACCCAAAATCTCTATGTTTTGTTCCCTGAGCCATTTAGTTATCACCTTTGCTTTATGGCAAGGTGCTCCATCATGTTGGAAAAGGCATTGTTGATCGCCAAACTGCTCTTGGAGGGTTGGGAGAAGTTGCTCTTGGAGGACATTCTGGTACCATTCTTTATTCATGGCTGTGTTTTTAGGCAAGACTGTGAGAGAGCCGATTCCCTTGGCTGAGAAGCAACCCCACACATGAATGGTTTCAGGATGCTTAAAAGTTGGCATGAGACAAGACTGGTGGTAGCGCTCACCTTGTCTTCTCCGAATGAGGCGTTTTCCTGATGTCCCAAACAATCGAAAAGGGGATTCATCAGAGAAAATAGCTTTACCCCAGTCCTCAGCAGTCCACTGCCTGTACCTTTTGCAGAATATCAGTCTGTCCATGATGTTTTTTCTGGAGAGAAGTGGCTTCTTTGCTGCCCTCCTTGAGACCAGGCCTTGCTCCAAGAGTCTCCGCCTCACAGTGCGTGCAGATGCACTCACACCTGCCTGCTGCCATTCCTGAGAAAGCTCTGCACTGTTGGTAGCCCAATCCCGCAGCTGAAACACTTTTAAGAGACGGTCCTGGCGCTTGCTGGTCTTTCTTGGGCACCCTGAAGCCTTTTTGGCAACAATGGAACCTCTCTCCTTGAAGTTCTTGATGATGCGATAGATTGTTGACTGAGGTGCAATCTTTCTAGCTGCGATACTCTTCCCTGTTAGGCCATTTTTGTGCATTGCAATGATGACTGCACGTTTTCTTTAGAGATAACCATGGTTAACAGAAGAGAAACAATGATGCCAAGCACCAGCCTCCTTTTAAAGTGTCCAGTGGTGTCATTCTTACTTAATCATGACAGATTGATCTCCAGCCATGTCCTCATCAACACCCACACCTGTGTTAATGGAGCAATCACTGAAAAGAGGTTAGATGGTCTTTTAAGGCAGGGCTGCAATGATGTTGAAATGTGTTTTGGGGGATAAAGTTCATTTTCTAGCCAAATATTGACTTTGCAAGTAATTGCTGTTAAGCTGATCACTCTTTATAACATTCTGGAGTATATGCAAATTGCCATTAGAAAATGTGAAGCAGCAGACTTTGTAAAAATTTAATATTTGTGTCATTCTCAAAACTTTTGGCCATGACTGTACAGTGTGTGTGTGGTGCATACGGCATATACAGTGTGTGTGTGGTACGTACGGCGTATACAGTGTGTATGTGGTGTGTACGGCGTATACAGTGTGTGTGTGGTTCGTACGGTGTAAACAGTGTGTGTGTCATGCGTACGCGTATGCAGTGTGTGGTGTGTACGGCGTATGCAGTGTTTGTGTGGTGCATGCGGCATATAAAATGTGGTGCGTACAGCGTATACAGTGTGTGGTGCATATGGCGTATAGTGTGTGTGTGTGTGGTGCGTACGGCATATACAGGTGTGTGGTGCCTACTGCATATACAGTGTATACAGTGTGTGTGGTGCGTGTGGCACATACAGTGTGTGTTTATGTGTGTGTGTGGTGTGTACGGCGTATACAGTGTGTGTGTCTGTGTGTGGTGCGTGCGGCATATACAATGTGTGTTTATGTGTGTGTGGTGTGTAGGGCGTATACAGTGTGTGTGTGTGTATGTGGTGTGGTGTGACTGTGTTCCTCTGGTGGTACTGCGTAAGAGGCTGGTACCACCAGCAGTTTCCATATTGAGACACTGATCACTTGGGTGTCCCAATATGGCGGTCGGTGAACTTCCGCCGCTTGGAATTCTGGGATCTGGACACATCTGGATGGAACAGGATGTGAAGACATTACAAGGTAAGTATATATTAGATTTTCGATACGGAGGTTTTCATGGCTGCCTCAAGACCACTGAAAGACTTATGCATTGATACAGAAGCAAAAAATTATTGAGAAGCATTTCTTAAAGTGGATATACCATAAAAGTATAGTAGTTGAGGGTCCCACAAATGGGACAAACATCTCTCTTGAGAATGAATTCCCATACAATAGAATACCTCTTCCCAGGCAAAACCACAAGTCAGGGCTCATTTCTTGAGATATATGTACGTCCCAATGGTGCATTTCTCATCTGATATGGCATATCCCATGGATTTGCTTTAAATATACAAGAATATGCCTTTAACTAAAAATAAATCCAAAGTCATATCTTCAGGGCTACCAGAAATGATGTATGGCTTTAGGTATTTTCCTACAGCTTTACATATTCTTTCATTTGACCTGTGTATGAATGGTTTACACGTCTGTTTCTGAAAATGTCTAACAAGGAAGAGACTTTAGGCACCAATGTAAAATTCTAACTACAGGCTATGCCGCCATCAATCACATGACAACATTCAGATTTTCTTCTCTTCCATATGACTACAATTTTCTGAATATCACTTTTTCTTCAGAATAGCTCCATGTCTAATATCACTGCGCTGTTACTGCCTGTGTGGCCATATGTTCTCTTCTTCTGCTTCACCATTACACAACCTGTTCTTAATTGCTTCACAACGTTAGTCATCATTTTCAACTTTATTATCGGGTGACAAGGCCGAAGAGAAATAAAGGAAAAAAAAAAGAAAAACTTTATATTGATGCCTATCCAGCTTTGAAATTTTTGCCACGTATTTTGTTATTTTGGCCTTTGGCTAGTATAGTGAGCCATTTTCCAGCACAAAGCCATCTGAAACAGTGACAATTATTGAGAGGCTTGGAAATATTGGACCAAAATAGCATCCATCAAATAAATGCCGGAGTCTTTACACGGCTTGGCAACTGTGTCATCAGAGGGCCGATGAGAAATCTCTACTCGCTGGCCTGCTAAAAGGTGTCGAAAGCTGGAACCAAATAACCGGAGCCAAATTAGTGTTGCATCACAGAGACGCAGCAGCTTGTGTGAATAATTCTTTAGCTTTCAGACATAATTGGCCATACTGACTACGTGATGCTTTCAACATGTCTGTGAACAATTTGCTGGGGGAAAAGGCCATCTACATTAATTTTAAAATTGATACTATCGCTACATTTGGAGATTTAATTATCTGAAAGCAGGGGAACTACACCAGACACAAAATAATAATAATAGGAATTGATACCTCTATTACTATTTCTATTATTGATAATAATAGTAATTTTAACAACACAGTAATAATAATAATACAAGTAGTAATAATAATAATACCTCTACTACTATTATTTAGTTATTTAAAGATGACCAATTCGTTCTGCTGTGCCGTCCACCATCCAGAACTTTGGGGCAGCGAGTCTTCACTTATGTACCCCCCATGCTCGACACTTCCGGTGCTTAAAAGACCCCGTAATATCATAAATTCGAAGTGCAAGCCATGTCATGATATTACATTAGGCTTAGTAAGTGCCACAGGTGCTGAGGATAGATGGTGGGCACAATAGTAGAGACCATCTGCCATATAGGACCAGACTGGATGTGAAACCAGGGAAGTGCAAATCAGATTGCTCATCTCTGCTATAATAATAAAAAATAATACTAATACTATAGTAATACTTCATTACTAAATTTACTACTACTAATCTTTCCACTACTAATGCTAGTACAATAATAATACCTCTATTACTATTACTAATACAAGTAATGCTAGTAATAATAGGGATAATAGTAATAATAATAATAATAATAATAACAGTTACTTCTTTATCCCCATTACTACTACAGTTTTTAGTAATAGTAACATAATGTTATCTTCATCACTACTTCCATTATCACCTTTATAATTATTAATGTTACTATAATGATGCTTCCATTACGCCATACTTACTATAACTAATAAGAATTTGTTATTACTAGTAGAAATAATAAGTAATATGTTAAACTTCTATAATATCTATATTACTAATACTATGATTAGTAATCATAATACAGTGATGTTACCTTTATTATCACTTCATTATTTTTTTACTCCTCAATATTAAAATACTAACACCAAGAAGGAGAAATTATGCAATCATGGAAATCACAGTATTGATAGACATGGTAATCATATGTAAATGATTAAAAAATGGAAAGAAAATGTTCAAAACTCGATTAATTTAGTATGAGATCTACATGCAGAAATGCACACACTTACAGTCCTTGGCTGCTATCAATTAAGTTTTTAATAGTTGTTTTGGGAAATGTTTTGCCACGCTGAATCAATTTGGGCATGCAAATCATCTACATCCGCTGCCAGCAGCTCCTTTTGCAATTAAACTGTGCAAAATCGTAACCTATTGAAAAAATGATGGTATCACCCAGGAGTCAATTAATTCATACATTTTTAGCAATAGCAGGGGCATGGCGCAAGGATGAAATCTGTGAAGTGGTGTTCTACCAAATACAGGACTACACCAGTTTGACAGGTGTTTAAGATGGGCTCCAGTACTATAGTTTTATTAAAGTTTGTCACTAGGCATACTTGCATTTGGAGGAGTGTAAGGGTTGTATTCTGTGCTGTATTCACTTGGCAGAAGTGACAAATAATATTCTGTCTAGCCTGGCTGATTCTGGCCTGTTCACGCTGATTGGGGCTTATTTAGTTCTGTTGCCGAAAAACAATGTAAACAGAATGATCATTTATGATAGTTCTGCCCCATAATCATCATATTCATATGCATATTCCCCATTTATGGTGGGCAATGTGTTGCTGACAATGATGACTTTTATACCAAAGTAAACTATCTGATCACCCTGAGTGTTTTCTGGGTGATCGTCCGCAAACTGGTAGTTAGGAATCAACGTTCCTACATACTTTCATTTGTTGATTATCAGCTTAGCCAAATGTACCTTTAGATCTAGAAATGTTCCCATCATGGAAGGCTTATGCTTTTCCTACCCTGTATATGTAATATGGGGATAAAAGGTGGCAAACCTCAAAGAGAAACTGTCAATAGGTTTTCGATACCTCATCTGAGAGCACCATAATGTATGAACAGCGACCCTGATTCCAACGATGTATCATTTAGTTTACTGGGTGCAGCAGTTGTGATACAATCCAAATGTTTAGAGTGTAGGAGAGCTCAAAAATCTAATCCTGCCTACACCACAGATTCCGGTGTACATTGTCTGTTGACAGTAAGCTGTTTATCAAAGGAGGGGGCGTGGTCGGACTACTTGGCAGGAGGGAGCTAGTCTGTGCGGTGATAATCTCCTGGTGATAAAGCATTTGTTGTATGTAAACACAGCCTAATAGTTGACATGTCACCAACATCTGTGTCCATTTGCCACCTCATGCTGTCCTCAGATTATGTAGCAAAAACCTGCTGACAGATTCCCTTTATTGCACATAAAATACAATGACTTGATTATGACTAAGGCACTAAGATGTCCACCCTTCTTCATGCTTTCATTACTACCTTGCAGTAAGTAAATTGCTAACAGCAGTTGTCTAATAGTCTAAAAAGCAAATCAGGTTGAGATCTTGTTGTCTCAGCGATATTAAATAACATGCGGCATAGACCAATGACAACACTATGAACACAATTCCTAGAAACCTTTTTGTGTTTTGCTAATTACATGTAAATTGCTGTCGTAACTGGATGGAGCTTCATGAGTCCGGTGCAGGAGCCGGTGCCGGTGACTCAATATGCACATACTTTGCTTATTCCGAAACCTAGGACGTTTCATTTACTTGACTGAATGTCCATAAAATATTCATTGCCAGCTTAAAAAGTAAGATGTTAAATGCCATGAAGTCTAAATGTTCATATAGTTGGGCTTTAGTGCAAACTTCATTCTCTAAAGCTAAATGTGTCTGTTTGTTGTCGAAAGTAATGAGATTTCTCTGGGTACCGTAGACTCATGACGAAAGGAATTTCTGTAGTGTTTACTGAAATAACCCTTAAACAGGTCGAAGGACAATGAGACAGTGAGTTTGCCCTGTAATTATGGGTCAGTGTAATCATATTTCTAAGCATTTGAAAGCTGTGAAGTAGTTGGCATGGATATTGCTACTTAAAGATTTGGCAGGAAGAAAGCATGCCTCCGGTAGATGGTTTGCTGATAAAGGAGAAGAAAAGCGGAGTAATGTTACCCTGATTCAATCCCTATGAAGAATTAATTGAGCTGCATGTTAGCTCTCCTATCTGTAATGAGCGATCGTGTATTTGCTGAACCTACACATGTACTTATTGATGGAAGTCTAACGTTACATTCATCTACCTCTGTAATTATAAAGCTTTGCCATCACCACTGCCCTGAGTCTCCGCCATGTTTCAGCTGCCCTTCTGCGTCAGAGCTGGTCTCTTCTAGAAGCAGTCCAGGAATTTACCAATGCGCCAAACAAGAATATCTCCCCCGAGTGACTCCAGAGATAAGCATTACTCCATAAGCTGCCGTACAGCCTCCTGCTACAGATGAACTAACTCAATTGTCAGGATCCAAACCCATTACAAATTTTCCCAAAATTTTGCATTCTGGAAGATGCAACATTTCTGAGATACCATACACAAGAATCCAGGGAAATGTAAACTAGCTCTCTGCCATTTTACTGTTTTCTTCTAGTGGTCTGGAAGCGGTTAAATAATAAATATTAAAGGGAATCCTTCACCAAGTCTTTTCAATGTAATTTGAGAGTAGCATGATATAGGAGCTGAGAGACTGATTTCAGCAATGTGTCACTTTCTATGCTTTGTGTTGTTGTTTCAATAAAATCAATGTTTTATCAATGGGATTACCGTTACAGGACTAGGTGTCTCGTGCCTATTAGTCAACTGCTCTGTGTGACCACGCCCACAAAACTGATTAGTCACTTTCTGTCAATGCACAGTGTACGCAGAAAGCTGCCAATCAGTGTTGGAGGCGGGGTTATATAGGGCTCAGCATTCATAGCAGTGCTAGATCTGCAGTAGATATAAGACAGCATGAAGACCAGTAAGTGACACATCACTGGAATCAGGGCCCCAGCTACTACATTATGCTGCTCTCAGAATCTGATGACAGATTCATTTTAATAACCCTCCAGCCGTAGGATCCTGCATCTGCCCATACACCATTCCTCGCCAATCGTACTTGTGGTTCAACGCATTCCTTTGCAGTTAATGATCTGCATTGCCCATTGCATGGCCATATGAGGCCAACTTCAGACTGTAGTACGTAAGGGAGCACATCATGGACTTACAATTCATTTTGCCATATTGGTTAATTTAATATTGATATGTTATATTTCTATACCTGCTGCTAAATATTTAACTCAAGTTTAATAATTTAACAGTACTCCATGCCAAGGAAAATATTCATGCAAAAAATAGTTTGGTAATTTAATATTCTGTTTTTGTGCCATGATACTTTCCAAACTTATTTTTCATATGTAGCCCACTAAATGATACTTGTCCATGCTCTTTTAAAATGTTTGTTTCAACTGCATACAATATTACATGTTGGAGTAAAGTAGTGCACTGAATTACATGAAGATCGTGTACAATGTTAGCCGTTAATATACAATGAAAATCGAAGTGAGCGTTCATACTACATTTTATAAAAATGGAAAAATATATTTTCTCCAGGATGGAATTTACGTGTGACTGTTATAAAATTGTTCTAATTTTACCTACATCTACATTGCCCTTATTGCTGTCACGCTGGGTGAAGGAGAAACAATTGCACAACAACGGAAAAAGGGAAGAGGGAGCCCAAACACTAGGGAAGAGGGGAGTGGAGATTCCTAGGCAGATCTAAAATCACCCTCTGTGCCCTAAACGTCCCTATATAGGCACTGCACCGATCGCTGAGCAGATGAGCTCTACATAGGGAGCGGATGAGGTTAGCACTAGTCAGTCCCCATTAAAACTAAAGACAGAGAGGGTAGATGGATGGGAGAAAACACTTAGCTTGAGAAAACAACTGAGATGTCATGCCAGCAATCCTCCAAGGGTCCTCAGAGGAGACACTAACCGACTGCTAGAGCTTCCATCCAGACAGAGGCAAGTATGAGCTAACACCCACCCCATGCAGCAGCAATTGAATGTATTTAAACCATCAGCACAGGTGTGAGATTAGCAGCAGAAGGTGGAGGTAACTAATGGGTACTAGAGGGAGAAGGATATCGCTCCATAATAGAGATGCAAAAATCAAAAAGGTGCTTGAGTTAAACGCAATGACCTTCTACAGCCGGATCCATGATGACTGACTGTCACACCTGACACATGCGAATGAGGAGGATTGGCTTGGCCAAGAATTTGGAGCTGTTACGACTCCTTATTTACATATTGAGGCCTTTCCTCTGCTCCTGACAGTGCTTGCTTCCCAGAATTAGCACTTTTTGTATGCTGCCAGAGATTGTGCCGCCATGATGAGTGCACACAATGGCAGGACGCCTTCTCCTTCCTGTCTTCTGACGTTGCTCACTGCTCTTCCATGTGTATAAATGTAGCAAGCGGCATCAGAAGAAAGAAGACAGGGAGGAGAACGCACACGGCCGCACACATGCCGGCAGCATTCAGACAGTGCTAGATTCAGGACAGGAGTCAAGTACTGTCAAACAAAAGCAGAGGGAGGGCCCAAATATGCAAATCAGGAGGCATAATAGTGCACCAAACTCTTGGCCATGGCAAGGGTGCACCAAAACCCCATTTTCTTATGAATTAAAAGTTATTTTCTCTGGCACTGTACCAGTAACAGGTACAATGCTAGTATGGTTGTTTTAGGGGCTAAGTCCCTATACCACTGTATAAACCATTTTAAATGTATTTTTGGGTGATGGACTCTCTTCATATAATCTCTGAATACGCAGTATTTATACAAATTGGTAAAAAAAAGATGTTTTTTCAAAATGGAAGGTTTTTTTAACTAGACTAGCCTGATACTTGCCATCCTGCTTATTAGCTTAGTGATAAGCATTTGTTCTGCATACATATCATTGTTTTTCCAGCTGTGTATACATAATTCAGCCTGTGCCCTCTACACATTAATACTTTATCATATAATTATTTGTCTTTGATGATGGAGGAATTGAGCTGATATCCCTTTTACGCATTTAATCAGTCTCCATTACGGAGTAATGCACGTGACAGATGGCAGCAAGGCCCAGGCTCATGTACATAGTTAAGATGGTGATTTTAATAACCTACTTGTTTTATCCTGCAGACCATGAGGTATAAAGCAATTTTCCATCAGGGAACCGTGTGTGGAAATTTTACCATATTGTAAAGGTTTCCAGAACATCTGGTCTGTTGGAGATGGTCCCAAGCAGATGTGTATGCGATGGCAGAAAATCACTTTATCCCTAGATATACTGTAATTGTTCAGAAGGAGAGGAGGAAGCACGAAGATCTATGAATTCAGGATTCCTACAAGGCTGCATATCTATAATAATTCATTTTTAGACTAACGCCATTTTCCCTGAGGTTGATTTAATGTATGTTTAGTCACGTCAATATTTATTCATCACAGCTTGCTGAGGTTAATCTAAAAAAGGTGAATTAAGAATTGGGACTCAGTAGTGGATTATTAATAATTCAGAGCAGAAATTCCAATCTCATTATTATATAGTGTGAATTGATTAATCCTGCCATCACTCACCCAAAGTGCATGACTTTATACTGTACAATCAATACTCTTCCAGACTTTTAAAGGTACAGGTTTTTCTTAAAACAAAAAGACCCTGACCCTTTTTACTTCACCACTATGTGTTTTAAGATCCATGTAATAATAACCAGATCAGTATTCTTTAGCTGTATGTATTGCAACATGTGCATCTGAATCATACAGTAACATGTTACAGTGTATATATTGAGAGATTATACAATTTGCAATTACTGTAAAGCACACATTCTAAACTCTGGTCTGTGGGCCAAATCTGGCCCTCAGTGTGATTATATTTAGCCCCTGATGCTGGGGGCTGTGTGGGGCTATTGTACTGTATGGAGGACTATATGGGGCCATTATACTGTATGGGGAACTACATAGGGTTCATTATTCAGTATGGAGGACTATGTGGGGCTCATTATTCTGTATGGAGGACTATGTGGGTCCCATTTATCTGTATGGAGGACTATGTGAGGCCCATTATTCTGTATGTAGGACTATGTGGGTCCCATTACTTTGCATGGAGGGCTCTGTGTGGCACATTATTCTTTTTGGAGTTCTATGTGGGGCTCATTATTCAGTATGGAGGACTATGTATGGCCCATTATTCTGTATGGAGGACTATGTGGGGCAAATTATACTGTGTGGAGGACTATGTATGGCCCATTATACTGGGTGGAGGTCTGTGTGGGGATCACAGTTGAGGCATCATACTGTGATGAGTCACCATACTTTGATTGGGGGTGTGCAGAAGGGTCATCATGCGTGTAGGGGAGGGTACTGTGGAAGAATTCACTGTGGGGGTTATCATACTGTGTTTGGGGGCACTTTGGTTGACATCATACTTTATTATCTGTATTATTTATTAATTGAAGGTTTTTTATCTCTTTTCATTACATATGTAAATTAAGCCATCGGGCTACATGCTTGTCACTGCTCTTATATAGCATATTTAATATTGCAGTAAGCCCCATTTGTAATTATGTGCTAATTTTATTCTAAGATCTATTAATTCAAATGTACTTTCTTCATGAAACAAGCCCTTTAAGTTTGTTTCTATGTGAAACGTTTCATCATTATATTTGACAAGGTCATTATATTAAAACATTGGTCTGTCATCCAAGTGCATTCTGACATGCACGGACTCAGACAATGAAGAAGATGGCGAAATTAAGTTCTTCATCTTCTCCGCACTGTGATACAGTGACATGTAAAAGTTTGCGCACCCCTGGTCAAAATTACTTTTTTTGTGAACAGTTAAGCAAGTTGAAGATGGAATGATCTCTAAAAGTTGTAAAATTAAGGATGATACATTTCCTTTGTATTTTTGGAAAAAAAACAATATATATCTTGTCATTTTTTTACATTTTAAAAATTACAAAAAAGAAAATAGGCAGATGAAAAAGTTTGGCCACCCTTGGAGATTTGTGTGCCCAGATAACTTTGATCAAGGTTTCAGACCTTATGTAACAGTTATGTGGGTACTATGGAATCTGATTGCCTGGGATAAAACGAGTCTGAGACCAAATCTTAGACAAATAAGTGTATTTAACAAAGCAAGAAGTAGAACACAAACTAACAGAGACTTTCCTTCAATTGTAACAAAGTGACAGCACAAAACAGAAATGTCCAGCAAACTTAGTAGCGGTGTGTGACAGCTAACACAAACAAGTCCAGCAGTAATAAGCAGCAAGAGTGTGACCGGCACTTATACGTGGAAGCCAGCAGTAATAAGAAGCAAGAGTGCGACTGGCACTTAAATGTGGAAGTCCAGAACTATGCAGATAGAGGAGATGACACTTTTCATGGAAGTCCAGAAATACATGGGTGGAGCTTAACAGGGAGAAGGTCCATAAATGTACCTTTTGGGCTGAGAATTCCCTCTCAAGTCCCGCAAAGAAGCCTGCAGCAAACACAGTCTCAGAAGTCAGGACAGTAGGCAACCCCAGCCAGGATTCGGAAGCAGCTTAGAAGACTGAAGGCAACTGGAAGTGGTGAGGCAGAGCACTGAGTATCGAGCAGCAGCAGGAACTCCAGAGGCAAGCCAGGAGGTAGTTCAAAGCAGACAGCAACAAAATACTCAGGCAAGGAGGATCTCCCGACCCAAACTTAAATAGAAGGATAGACAGGAAGTTCCAGGATAATGCGAAGTACCAGACTCCTTCTTGGACAAGGGCAGAACAGGCTCCAAGGAACATCTAGCATTCTTACACCTTAGCCTGTTAGGGTTATGGATTGGTTGAGGAATGGGCCAAAATACCTGTCGAGAGTCGCAGAAGTCTCATTGACAGTTACAGGAATCTTTTGATTGCAGTGATTGCCTCAAAAAGTTGTGCAACAAAATAATAAGTTAAGGGTACCATCATTTCTGTGCAGAACTATTTCATGAGTTTTATTTTTAATTTTTTTTTTGTGGAAGCATGGTTGAAAAGCAATGTCTGACTTTAATTTGTTCATTTTCATAGATTTCTGATTATTACTTTTGTCAGATTCAAGTTATTTCTGTGACCATTGTGGGTTTATCTGTCATTAAACCAGGGGTACCAACAATTTTGACCACGTATGTATTATAAATAAATATTAAAAATAAATATATATACACCATGTATATATATATCATATATTGTATATAAATCATATACAATAAATATGTATATGGCCATGTAGAGTTCAGCTAACAGCTTGTATAAAAAAATGAGTTATCTAAACAAAGGCTAATGTAATTAGTATTCTGTTACTGGAAGGATAGCCCCCGCCGTACGCTGCTACTAACATCATTAAGTTACATTGACATTTTATTTGTTTAAAAGAAAGAGATTTCAGACCCTTCTGTCACAGGAAAAGGTCATGTCACTTACAAGACAAAAGTTTAAATTAATTATCGCTGTCTCTTTGGCCTCTGTTTGTGTGAGGTGATTTCTATCAAGATTTTAGTATTCTGAAGGTCCTCTTCGTAAACGCTGGTTATGCATCACCCATTTTACCTCATTCAATACACAAGAACCACTGACCAGTATGACCCACTATACCAGTACCACAGTTCTTGAGGCCACAAAATCAAAGTCTGCCATGTAATCGTCTACAAATGTTATTATAGACTACTTGCTGAAAAGAAGTGTTATGAGTAATTTCTATGAAACCTGATATAAGATGACCATCGTGGTCTAGACTGCAGAATTTTTCCTCCCATTTTGTCCGGTTTCTGTGTGCTGCTAAGGCCAGGTTGAGATTAGAAACTTGAAAAAAATGTCTACTTTTCATCCAGAAAAGATGGATGATTTTTTATTGTTATTGACATATGTATGATTTCCATTGTTAAACATAAAAAGCTATACAAGGCGTCAAATCCATTTTAATACGTGTATAATGAAACCATTAAAAATGGGTGCCATATGGATGGTGACAGAATAGCATCAATTTTTTTCTTTTTTTTTACTAAGTTTAATGGATGAGTCTCATCCAAAAAAAAACATCTGACTAGTGCAGGTTGAATTTTTTTTCTAGCAAGGATATTTGGTCCTCATGAAAAAAAAACAATTATTTCAACAGCCTCCTTCAGAAACACAGGTCCAGGTGCTATCCGATTTTAATACGGACAACTCATGTATGTGAAATGCGCTCACCTAACTTGACCTAAAACGGATGTGTGCATGGATCAATGACACTATGGCCCTGATTCACCAAAGAGTTACGTCAGAAATCTAGCTTAAAACACTAGTCACAATTTGTTTTGCGCAATGTGAGGTTCCACAACTTTTTGCATTTTCACACCATTTCAAACCAGCTCTGTCAAAATTGGTGGCATTAAAACAGGAAGGTGTAGTGATGCCCACTCATCTAATTTTTTATGAGTTGTGGAGTATATTATGCCACAAACCTTTTTCCAGCTTAGACTTGAGTAAGGTTTGTGGAGAAGAATAGAAATGTGCATGGAAAAACACGATGCATTTGATTGATTATGAGGTGTATCTCATTCCACCATGCCCATGTAATGCCTGCTGCAGCACAGTAGCACACAACCTCCACCAGGTGGTGCGGTTGGAGGAAAACAGGTACACTCACAGTGAACCACAGTGCATCAGGCAGGAGCCACTAAGTGGTGGAAGAGTAGTCAGACAAGCCGAGTCAGCAACGGAGAGAGAACAAAGTACCAGAGGTCACAGCAATACACGTGGTCAGAAACAAGCCAGATAAGCTAGAGCCGGTCGAGAGCAGGAATGCCAGAGACGGAAGACAGTAAAACAGGTCAGAGGACAAGTCGGGTCAAATACCAAGGAGTCACAACACAGAGAGCAAGTACTAAGACAAGCAAAGTCACAGGGAGCGCGGCAACGGGACCTAGGTAAATGGGCAGAGGACAAATCAGAGTATAATGGGGTCAGCCGCTCAAGGCAGAGGTAGAACTATAACTGATGAGGGCAGTCAGCAGCAGGGCAGAGAAATAGCTGACCACGCACCATAGAGAGACAGAGAAAGGTTAACCCATACATGACCAGGCCGGGGAAGAGATGGAAGAAAGCAAACCCTGAACTGGATCATGACAGCCCCCTTATACAGACTAGCATGAAAAACCTCAGTGATGATGAATCAAAGCCTTTTGGGTCAGTGTACTGTTCATAAGGTCAACTGTCATAAAAAATGCTATTGCTCTAAAAATATTGGGTTAATCTGCAGGTTGGTAATGGTTTGAAGCAATGTGGCTGCTGTGGCACTGAGAGTCTGGAAATAAACTAAAATCTAATTCCTCCTGGCAGCCTTGGGCTTTTAGTCATAGAGGTTCAGCCCTGACAGTGAGCATGCCCTGGACAATCACTGCACTGCACTGACAGCCGTATCTAAAGGTATAGTCAGACAGCTGTATAAATTGGATAGAGATATGACTGCAATGCTTGGACTAGCTACAGCTCTACCGACCTGAGCGTGACAGCTGCACAGAAATACAGTATATGAAGCTGTCACGCTCAGGGTCAGGAGAGCCACTGGCCTGTTTGTGCATTGTGGTCTGATTTATATGGCTGTCTGACTGCACCAAATCTTGAGAAGGCTGTCAGTCACTGCCAACTGCCAGAGAATGGTTTCCTTCGGCCCTAACTGCATTGAGTCGTCCGCACCTCTATGACTGAAAGTCCGAAGCTGGCGGGAGGAATAAAGTTCATTTACTTCCTGCAGTTGGGTTCTCAAACCAACACGGCTTCAGAATGCTATTAACGTGCAAATTAACCCCACATCTGTAGGTTAATAACATTTTTACATGGCAGATTCCCTTTAAGAAATGAACAGCACAAAATGACATTTTCAATGTATGTCAGAATGCAGCCTAATTAGTAAGGATATTCAATGTTTATCTAAAATAATCTCACTTGGAAAAACCATGATTTACACATATACAAAGCCTACTGATGTACATTCTAGGTGCTAAGAATCTCTATTCTTTATTTAGCAGCTCATGTGACAGATTCTTAGCAGCATGGGTCACTGTCTTATTGATAAGAGATGAGATAACTGTGAAAATTTGTAGCATGCCATCCTGTGGCATCCCAGGTCTTCATGGCTACAACTAGTACAGTGATTAATTTACTTCAGTCATGGACATATGTTATGTTGGATCATACTTAAAACGGAACATTTGAATTGAAAATAATTGTGACCTTTTATATGGCAGATTCCTATCTTCATCAATGGGTATAATTGAATAGGGCTTGTGAAATGTGAAATGAAACAACTTTCTATATTTTCTGATATTTCTAAAATTTCTCTCCCCTGATGATTTCAGTTTTCTGAAAAATTTTTTAGGCTCGTTGTCTAGAATACACATACACAGTGCTACAAGCTTTTTCCAATAGAGCTGGTAAGTGATCCTCTGAAGCTGGTCGGATTGCTGGAAGTGCATCGCTTACTCTGATCTTGACCAGCTTCAGCACTTGCTGCCCTCCTCCAAAACTGCATAGTGTAATCTGCCTCCTAAAGCAGCATCAGAAAGCACACACACAAATACAGCCAGCAGTGTGACAATATGAATGGTCTAAACTGTCAACCAGGAGCTCCTACTCCACCAGCAGGAAGCCCAGTAGACTGGGAAGCTGTGCCAAAGAAAATGGCACAACGCCATTTCTCAGTTTTATTCTCATAGTTTCAGTGTCATCAACAGACAAACTATCTACAGATGGAACCAAGGTTATCTTACCATGGATAACGGCAGTGGGATATCACAGCACAAAAAAGAGTAATATCATAATCTTCTTGAGATGACCTTCTGTGATAAGTTTTCAAGATGGTGCATTGTTTGTCAATTTAAATGTAGCTACATCCGTATATATATTGTGACAGGGTCACTGGTAAGGTAATAGAATGGAGATATGTGTCACTGTGCTTAATGACGTCAGTGATATGAAACCAGAGTATTTTCCTCCAGCACACTACGTTCTGTGAGGGTTAAGTTAAAGTTGCATAATGGGCTGGTTTCATGTGGACCTTCATAGAGCGGGTGGGAGGAGGTCCACTTTATCTCCTCCTACAGAGCTGCCAGGACCTGTGTTATGTCATGATCATGTGGTCAGTCACATGATGGAAAGAGTCGCATGGTCTGAGGTTGAAGTAAATGGGCTCTACAGGCAGTCTGTGGTCAGTATAACTGGAGAAAGGAGTCTCCAGTGGCTTTGTGTCTTGTAGAGGACAGACTGAACTTGCGGTGCTCCAGAGTGGGGTGGACTGTGTTGCAGCATTTTGTTTTTCTTTGTTGTTTTTCCTGTTTTAGCCTGAAAGGCTGAGTTTATTTTCCCTCATGTTGGTTTACGCCATTTTATAATAAATATCTGCAACTTTGTTAAGTCACAAAATTTTTGCACCACCTGAGGTAGCACAAACATTTCATGACTTTGGTAATTTTTACGCTAGCATCACCCAACTCTGTTAAAATGGTAAATCTTGGGTGAGATGGGGCACAATGTGGGTTTGACACCACAGCTCTCCTAATTAATGACTAGCTGTGGTGTTCCTTATACCAGAAATACAAGTAAGCTTTTTGGTGAGGGGTACCAAGGTGCACGTAACTTTCCAGGTGTATTGGTTTTATTAAGACTCTAATGACTCTAATGTATTCCCTCATTAAAGCTAGCATGAACAACGCTGATGTCTTCATGAATCAGGGCCTTTATTTTTCTTAAAATGGTGGCTGTCAGGAGTAATGAGTGGGCGAAATAGCTTTCCAGCTGATACCAAAGGATAAAGGAACCTGTAATAATCACTTTCTAACAGTGTTCTCTTTGTTTTACGTGGACAGAGAACTAAATGGAGAAATATTACAGATCAGTAAACAGCTTATTGTTGTCTTTTGGGTAACAAGAGGATCTTTAATTTGGCTCTGAGGACCAACGTTAAGCTGAAGGTATTGCATATGGGAAGGTATAAATGTCCTAGCCACCTTTGTACATGTGATAACATCTACCCGCTCGGAGAATGTGATATTGCCCCACATGAAGATCGCCCACTAATATGTGCGAATGAGTAAAGTCTTGTCTGGAAACTATTCGTTCTTTCCATAGATTTTGCAGTCAGAGAGTATACAGCATATTTTCTTTTCAGACTTTACTGCAGGCTGTGCTGGCCTTGCATCTGAGGTAATACTCTTTGACAACAGCTGTTTTTCTAGCGATTTGCTGATCTATGACATACGGCCATTTTGTAGACAGCTCCGAGCTATATTTTCCCCTCAGAACTGCAATGCTGATATGTGATATGCACCGATGCGCTCACGAGGCCATCAGTACACCTGGCTGTTTCCATGTAGCTCCAGGCCTAGTCCTAGATGTTACTGTTCATATTTCCATGTCTTCTGACAAGCAGGTCAAGCTGTGACTTGTAGTCCTATACCAATCGGCACAGAGGCGACTGTCTACTTCCATTATAAGTGACATTTTGGCACGGTACAATGGATTGTAGATTATTTTTAGTTTATAGATCGGCTTTTAAAGTGCTCTGATAACATGGCTCTCTGTAAGACGCAATCTGACTTGTTCTCTCGGTAGCCTGTCATGGTAATAAACTTGTTTTTTTCTTCGTAACTACGGAAGCACAGAGGTTGTGTCATATAAATTAATGTATGCCGCGCACAATCATCCTGACATTTAAATACCAGCAAATGCGGTGTCTCAGAACTGCCTTTAGGTAAATACAAGTGTATAATAATCATAAGACATAAGCGTCAGCCTTTCACAGCATATTACTTCCAAAACATGGAATATGTCCTCCCTGTTGAGAAGCTGAAAAGCGATTGGGTGCCGAGGATATCGCTGGTGCTAATGCATAATAGAGGAGGCAACACATAACGCAACTCATAAATACACTGTGCCTTGGGCGTCCCATACATCACTGTCCACTCGCTGGAATAACAGTAGTCATTTTTTTCTTGATTAATGTTAAAATGTTTCATTTGCCTATTTTGCTCTTCGATTATTTTTTGCAGTGATTCATGATCTTTCTGCACCCAAATCTCTTAAGTACATGTATTGTCGCAAAGCGGGAACAGTGCAGAAAAGATATTTAAGGCGATAAATGATCTAATTTTTTTTCCTTGCTTGTCTGTAATGACTATTAAAGAGTGAAGTGAGAACATTAAAGAGGAGCCTCATCTTTTCTAGTCGGCTACAATGCTGTTAATATCTGTTCTATTTCATAATACTTATATAATGACAACATATTAGGTACGTAGCACTATGCACAACTTGTTACACACTAATTTCCATTTTATACAGCAGGAAGCCAATTAACCTACCATATCTTTAGACTGTGAATCAAAGTGAGGAATAACACTATTTTTGATCATTATATTCAGTACTTTCACGGATATTTCTCTAACTTTCAGTTGTCTATCTCTAGCGTCCATGATGTCTCACATACACTGCACACACAGATATGTGGCCTGTCAGCTCTCCCGTCTCTCTTCAACAAACAAATAAGATGCATGGAGGACATTACACAACAGCACTGAGTAGTGTAGCTGTGATCCCAGCTCTTTGGTAAGGTAAAATGTTACTAGAAACCAAAATCAAGGGTCTTTGTTTTAGTGTCTTTCTCTTTCACTTTGGACATTCTTTCTCCTCCTCTTGCCCTTTCCCTAGAGTTCAATAGGTATGACTTCAGTGACAATGTCTGTCCCCTCTATTGCTGCTTCGATCGTGGGCCAGGGCAGGGTGACTATTCTGGAGCCTTGTTTTAGTCCTTAAGACTTGTGTCTCTTGCCAGTCCAGAAGCTTTAGGGTAAAATTCAATTTTTCTCCTTCCTGCTTTCAGCACTTGGTGGGACTGCTTCCTCTTTAAACCCCTGAGAATCAGCTCCCACTGTCAGTTACAACCTACCTGAGTGTTTCTCAGATCCTGAGTCTTTGTACATATTCCTGATTTAGATTTCGGCTTGTTTACATATGTTTCTCTTGCCTGACGATTTTGTACCTATTTGTATGTCCTACTTTGTACCTGGCTACCTTACTAGTCTTGATTGCCAGCTTGCACCACCAAACAACAGCTGACTCTGTGGTCCCAGCCTAGTGTTCTCTGGATAAGTCGAGATCCTGTACAGGAGTTAAAGGGTGAAGGCAAGGAAGGTTGGAATCTGGAAAACAGAGAAGCTAGTGCCAAGCCTGCTCATGGTAGCCATCTTTAGAGCTATCATGTGACTCTGAAAAGTGCCCTGATGACAATAGGCAGCTGTATTCTGATTCTTTTGTTAACTAGCAGTCCATCATGCTTTGACCCAAAAGGATTTGAGAAGGTTATCAGGGTGAATAACTGAGTTCAGGATGCAGTGAGGGAGGGATAGGAGGAAGTGCCTCGTAAGTGGAGAAAGAAGTATATTTCTTTGATAACATTTATAGCAAAGTTTCTTCCACTACTGATTTATTCAAGTTTCATTGAAATAACATTGATCATTTATGCAATGAAGCAATTAAATAATATATTATATGGTATATTATATAGTGTGAAAATAAACAGCCGTCTATGATCTTTTCATTTTTTCCAAGTGAACCAGAATAATTGCTGAATTGCACTTTTCATGGACACTTTTGTAATTATGTTAACAGTTAATTATAATTGACTTTCCAGATCAAGAGCAATTCTTAAGATACTCAAGATTATCTAAAAGTGTTGATTTATGAAGTCAACACTTACAGGGTTTCTCAGGATTTCTCTAACCACTCAACATTAAATCAAATGAACAAATCCAACGCAGTAAATCAATGATTTTAATTAAAAAATTCAATATTTTAAAATGTACATGACACTGAATATTATGTAATGTCAACCAAAAAGAAAGAACGTTGACTAGAGAACGGTCTGATGTCTTTCCTGGTTTCATTCAAGCTTTAAAAAACCTGTAGGGGGTGTTTGTGAAGACAAACCTTTCTCATAAGTCGATGGCCTGTGAATGACATACAGGGGGTCTCACTCTGGTGGGCTTCGCACTTCAATACATTAAGTTGTACATAGTTGTTATTTATTTGTGTGGTTATCACATATACTACATTTTTCTCGAAATGAGTCGATGTGGAGAATAGGATTGACCAGATGAGTCCTCTGCAGCTATTACATCTGATCACCAGGGATTTATTTCAGAAGCCAGACCAATGGCAATGTCATATTGACTTCCATTTCAAAAACAGTTGCTTTCATAACAAAGAAAGAAAAATCATTCGGAATAGTAATTTCAGTTCAACTATACCTAGAATTTATTGTTATCTTTTAAACTTTTTTTTTCTTGGAATTTTAGAACATGTACTTACTGCTTACATCCATTTGTAATACTGCACGGATGCAGTATCTGGTATGTCAGTCTCTTTTAGGCAAACAAGCCAATATCTCTGACATTTCTCTTTAAGCTTAAGTTTCATACATCTCTTTACAACTTTGTGTTATTACTTTCCTCTATTAGTCCTCCTAGAATGCATGAATTATTCGTCTTGTCAATGGGGCATGTCCCTATACGCATCCTGCTATTGTCTAGTCAGTGCAACCTGACTCTTGTATAGGGAGAATTTTTTAACTTAATGTGGGTGTCCGGGAATAGAAAAAATGCAAATAATGAAAAAGTGAAGGAAATGTCACGATAAATAAATTCCTTCATACATTTAATTAACAAATCACAGTTGTTTTGTCCAGAGAGGTAATCACTATTGCTATAATTAATTATATTGTAAGGGCTTATTTTTTGAACGACAAGTTGTACTTTTGAACAACACCATTGATTTTACCATATAGTATACTGAAAAAAACTGAAAAAAATTCCAACTGTGGTGAAATTGCAAAAATAGTGCCAATTCCACAACTGCTTTTTTTACCATGTTCACTAAATACTAAAACTGACCAGTCATTATGATTCTCCAGATCATTACAAGTTCATAGATACCAAACATAAATAGGTTATGTTTTATTTAAGTGGTTACACCGTTTACCATCTGATTAATTCTTTTTATATCTTGATAGATCGAGCGATTTTAAATGTGGCAATACAATATACAGCACAGACCAAAGTTTGGGCACACCTTCTCATTTAAAGATTTTTCGGTATTTTCATGACTATGAAAATTGTAAATTCACACTGAAGGCATCAAAACTATGAATTAACACATGTGGAATTATATACTTAACAAAAAAGTGTGCAACAACTGAAAATATGTCTTATATTCTAGGTTCTTCAAAGTAGCCACCTTTTGCTTTGATTACTGCTTTGCACACTCTTGGCATTCTCTTGATGAGCTTCAAGAGGTAGTCACCGGAAATGGTTTTCACTTCACAGGTGTGCCCTGTCATGTTTAATAAGTGGGATTTCTGGCCTTATAAATGGGGTTGGGACCATCAATTGTGTTGTGCAGAAGTCTGGTGGATACACAGCTGATAATTCTACTTAATAGACTGTTAGAATCTGTATTATGGCAATAAAAAAGCAGCTAAGTAAAGAAAAAAGAGTGGCCATCATTACTTTAAGAAATGAAGGTCAGTCAGTCTGAAAAATTGGTAAAACTTTGAAAGTGTCCCCAAGTGCAGTTGCAAAAACCATCAAGCGCTACAAAGAAACTGGCTCACATGAGGACCGCCCCAGGAAAGGAAGACCAAGAGTCACCTCTGCTTCTGAGGATAAGTTTATCCGAGTCACCAGCCTCAGAAATCACAGGTTAACAGCAGCTCAGATCAGAGACCAGGTCAATGCCACACAGAGTTCTAGCAGCAGACACATCTCTACAACAACTGTTAAGAGGAGACTTTGTGCAGCAGGCCTTCATGGTAAAATAGCTGCTACGAAACCACTGCTAAGGACAGGCAACAAGCAGAAGAGACTTGTTTGGGCTATAGAACAAAAGGAATGGCCATTAGACCAGTGTAAATCTGTGCTTTGGTCTCATGAGTCCAAATTTGAGATCTTTGGTTCCAACCACTGTGTCTTTGTGCGATGCAGAAAAGGTGAACGGATGGACTCTACATGACTGGTTCCCACCGTGAAGCATGGAGGAGGAGGTGTGATGGTGTGGGTGTGCTTTTCTGGTGACACTGTTGGGGATTTATTCAAAACTTAAGGCATACTGAAGCAGCATGGCTACCACAGCATCTTGCAGCGGCATGCTATTCTATCCGGTTTGCGTTTAGTTGGACCATCATTTATTTTTCAACAGGACAATGACTCCAAACACACCTCCAGGCTGTGTAAGGGCTATTTGACCAAGAAGGAGAGTGATGGGGTGCTACACCAGATGAACTGGCCTCCACAGTCACCAGACCTGTACCCAATTGAGATGGTTTGGGGTGAGCTGGACCGCAGAGTGAAGGCAAAAGGGCCAACAAGTGCTAAGCATCTCTGGGAACTCCTTCAAGATTGTTGGAAGACCATTTCCGGTGACTACCTCTTGAAGCTCATCAAGAGAATGCAAAGCAGTTATGAAAGCAAAAGGTGGATACTTTGAATAACCTAGGATATAAGACATATTTTCAGTTGTTTCACACTTTTTTGTTAAGTATATAATTCCACATGTGTTAATTCATAGTTTTGATGCCTTCAGTGTGAATGTACAATTTTCATAGTCATGAAAATACAGAAAAATCTTTAAATGAAAAGGTGTGTCCAAACTTTTGGTCTGTACTGTATGTGTATGTTTTATTTTTGTTTTATTTTCAATTTTAAATTAGGTGAATGTGGGGTGATTTAAACTTTTATATATTTTTTTCAATATATTTAAAAACCTTTTTTTTACTTTTCACTTGCTTCAATAGTCTCTGTTGGAGACTAGAAGCTGCGATCATCCAATCGCTTGTGGTACATAGAGCAGGGTTTCAGCCCTGCTCTATGTAGCTAAAATGCTCACTTTCTATGAGCACCAACCAATGTGCGCCACTCATACCTATCCGGCAATGACAACGACAGGGGTCTGCTGCATACCCCGAGTTGTCATTCCTACCCATTAGTGACCCAGAGTCATGTGACATGGCACAGATGGGAGGAATTAGTGAGGCGCTTCCGGCGCGATTGTCTTAAATGCTGCTGTCAGAGATTGATAGCGGCATTTCACAGGTTAACAGCTGTGGTTGGATCGTGATTCCTCCCTTGGCTATTAGGAGCACATGTCAGCTGTTTAAATCAGCTGACATGTGTCGGGAAAGATGTGGGCTCAGCGCCGAAGCCTTTATCAAAGGTGGAGACCCGACATGCGCTGTACATGTACAGCGCATGTCGTGAAGTGGTTAAAGAAAACTTGATTAATTGATCAACCAGAGTAAATTACTGACTAGTGGTGAGCGAACGTGCTCAGATAAAGTGTTATCCGAGCATACCAGTATGCTAACCGAGTGTCTTCGATGTGCTTGAATAATATGTTCGAGTTGCTGCATGTCTCGCAGATGTTAGAAAGTGGCAACACATGCATTGATTGCCTAACAGTCAATCCCTGCACGTGTTGCTGCTGTCAAACCCCCATGAGACATGGAGTCACGAGGACTCAAACATATTATTTGAGCACGCCGAAGACACTCGGTTAGTATACTTATCTGAGCATGTTCGCTCATTACTATTGCTGACATTCCACAAGTGTGTAGCCCTGGAATGTAAGGCACACATGATCCGGGAGGATGCGTGGACAGGTAATGGTTTAATGCTTGATATGCATTCACTCACTCATCACACTTAGACACACCCATAGGGTATATAAGGCAGTGACATACCACAGAGTCATCAGTCAGTCAGTCAGTCAGTTTCCTGTCTTCGGACAGAGGAGTCTAGTCTGGACTTGGAGGGAGGAAGAAGTCCAGTTCAGCCCAGGTGTCAGATCCTGTCAGCAGTGAAGCAGTTCAGAAAGTGGAGGCTAGTACGGATGAGATAGTATCCTAGCCTAGTCAGAGCTGTTCCTGACCCTGAAGCGAGAGACAATATTGAGGAGGAAGAGTTTTGCAGCAGTACTTCAGTCGCCTGTCCTAAGGACAGTGAAGTTCAGATGATGTGTTCCTGAACTGGGAGAAAACTGGGAATCTGGCAGCGAGCTCTAAGAAAGGTCAGAAGAAAGGACTGTGACTATTTGGATGAGAGTGCTTATGTTAAGAGCGCGAGCAGGGCGAAGGGCGCAGTGGAAGGAATTATAGAAGTGCCTTGGACATTGGATTGTCAGCACTATTCACCGGTCACTGGGGACCGAAGTATCGCTACAGCTTCAAGCGTAGTGATAGAACAACCAGAGGTTCGCTGGACTTCAAGTCTCAGGAACAAGCCCTTAGCGTCGGTACGTAACAGGAGTCAGGGAGAGTGGGAACTCTGAGTTCTGCAGGACAACAGTAAGCAACCAGCTCTCTCAAAGGAAGGCTCCGACCACCATGCTGACCGGGCAGTACAGCTACAGAATTAGCTGGAGTTTTTGAGTGAACTTAGCTTTATGCAAGTTGGACTCGTTATATTGAAAGTTAAGGAGGCCTCTAACCTGCTCAGCCGTTACCTTGAAACGCATCCTCCATCCACCCCAACAGCTTCCCGGGACCTGCCTTATCATCTTGGAAAGTAAAAGGTATGGAAAGAAGCTTTAATGTGTGAGACTGTGTCATTTAACTGCATACCTTCACTACATCATCATCACTATAGACCCTGAGGGAAGAGTCCCACCTGTAGGGGACCCGACATCTAGCTGCCACACCATCTCCTCAGAGATCTACAGCAGCGCTGGTCTTAGTGATCAGAAAACTACAGGTGGCGTCACGAACTGTTATATACAAGTCCCCTGTAAATAATTCCCCCAAACATACGCCTGACCGCCAGGGCCACAGACCGAGCCACCGCTACCTGTGACAACCCCATAGACTTCCATGGGCTCGGCTCTGAGTACCCCATTGCTCTGGTAATCCACAATTGTGGTGCGGGTCGACACAAACTTGGCGTCACGAACAGGATCCGAAACTTGCAGAATTGCGAGCCCTGTGTGCCTGTGGAGTGTTTTGGTGAAAAGGACTGTTTGCACTTTTGGCGCCAAATATCGCCATCTTTGTCGCCATATTCGCGCCCTGAGGCGCTGGAGAAGAAGGTGGGCGTGGATTGTGGGCGTGTGCCCCCCTAAGGCGCAAAGAAAATGCCTGCCCTCTCAAAGTGCTATTACAATATACGGTCCTGCCCTACTGCAAAAGAAATACGCCTCCTCTTCATCCCCAATCCAAGGAGGAGGAGACGCAAAGCCCGCCTCCACAGAGAGAACCAGTGTGTTCCTAAAAGTAACCAAGAGATGTTTTGGAACATGATGGAGGCAGGACGTGTGCAGCCGAGCGGGGAGGCGGTGGAAGGCAGGCCCCGTTCCCCAGCCAAGCTGCCACTGGAACCGGAGCCATCTGTGGTCCGGCACCTGCAGCAAACCTTGCTGGAGGTTGGAGAAGAAAACGCTAGGTTAAAGAAAATGATCCTGCAACAACCTGGCATGGAGGAGATTGAGAGACGCCGGCGTACCCTGATACAGCGGCGGCTGTGGGACGCGGTGTTCTCTCCCTTCGACGACACTCTGTCATTTGAATTGCCCAAACTTCTGCTGCCCAAGGCTAAGGAGCAACCGGAGGCTACCCCCAAAAGGACCGACCCTGATTCCACCGATGGAGCGGTGGAGGCGAAGGAGGTTGAGGAGGTCCAGCCAGTACCGGAGCGCCCGCCCGGCCAGGAGGCTGCAGCAGATGATTGTTCCCTGGTAGGGACACCGGAGGGATCTTGCCCGTCGTTACCTGAAATTAACTGGGACGCGATGGAGCGTCTTGATGACGTCGCGTACGCCGGAGTGTGGGAAAGCGAGTGGCAACAACGACAGGAGGAGGAACAGGAGATCAAGCGCAACAGACAGCAGCTGTCAAGATCCCGTCTGGGTTGGAGCCGATGTTACTGCAAACACTTGGGGAAGCAGAGGCAGGTAGCGTAGTCAGATGGCAGCCGGAGGTCGGTACACAGGAAAGCAGTGTTTGTAGCAATGGATCAGGCGGATAACGTAGTCAGGTGGCAGCCGGAGGTCGGTACACAGGAGAGCAGTGTTTGTAGCAATGGATCAGGCGGAGAGCGTAGTCAGAAGGCAGGCCGAGGTCGGTTCACAGGAGAGCAGTGTTTGTAGCAATGGATCAGGCGGAGAGCGTAGTCAGAAGGCAGGCCGAGGTCGGTTCACAGGAGAGCAGTGTTTGTAGCAATGGATCAGCAGGAAACGCTTGACTAAAGGCTTGGAGCTCAATAATCTCGCAATGACACACCCACAGGGCCAGGTTTATATAGGGTGTGTAATTGGCAATCAGAGGCCCAATCAAGAGAGCACTAGGTGTAGCCAATCAGGAAGAACAGTCAATGGTATCTGGGTTCAGCAAGGAACTTTGCAGCCAGCAGAATAGCTCAGATGGTAGAGCTGCTGGCCAGTGGACAAGAGGTACTGGGTTCGACTCCTGACAGTACTCCCCTCCTTCCAGGATGGCCTCTGGACATCTCAGGAGCTGGCTTATCCGGGTACCTTTGATGAAAGGCTCTTGTTAGTCTAGGAGCATGGACGTTGTCCCTTGGTTCCCATGAATTTTCCTCTGGTCCGTAACCCTTCCACTGCACCAGATACTGCAGTTTACCTCTGAATTTTCGGGAGTCCAGAATCTTATCCACAATGTATTCTTCTTCACCACGGATCCTTTCTGGTGGAGGAGGTGGCTGAATTCTTCCTGGAAACGGGTTTTCACAGAAGGGTTTGAGCAAGGATATGTGAAACATTGGATGAATCTTTAGATTGTTGGGAAGTTTTAAACGAAAAGCAACCTGGTTAATTTTTGCAGAAATTTGAAAAGGTCCAATGAATTTCTGACCCAATTTGGAGGATGGCACATGTGTCTTAAGGTTTTTAGTGGACAGCCAAACTTTGTCTCCAACCTGAAGAGCAGGGGGCACTCTCCGATGTTTATCTGCTGCTTCCTTATATTCTTCCTGGGTCTTGAGCAATATCTCTGATAATTCCTTCTGGGATTCCTGTAATTTTGTAAGCCTGTCATTAACAGCAGGAATGGGAGTGTTCACTGGCAGATTAGGAATAAATACTGGATGTACTCCATAATTAGCAAAAAATGGGGTTTGAGATGTAGCGCTATGTATGGAGTTGTTGTAGGCAAACTCTGCTGTTGGTAAATAGTCCACCCAGTCATCCTGAAGATAGGAAATGAAGCAACGGAGGTATTGCTCCAAAGTCTGGTTCGTTCTCTCCGTCTGGCCATTGGACTGAGGATGGAAAGCGGTAGAAAGATTCACCGTGACTCCCAAGGCTGTACAGAAACTCTTCCAAAATTTTGACGTAAACTGAACGCCTCTGTCAGACACCACGCTGTCAGGAATTCCATGTAACCTGAATACTTCTTTGATCATCAGTTCTGCAGTTTTTTCAGCAGTAGGAATTCCTTCAGTTGGAATAAAGTGGGCCATTTTTGTGAGTCGGTCCACTATGACAAGGATGACGGTCATCTGTTTGGAAGGGGGTAGTTCCACAATAAAATCCATGGAAATAGATCCCCAAGGCCTGGATGGAACTGGGAGTGGTTGCAAGAGTCCTAGAGGAGACGATCGTGGGGTCTTGTTTCGTGCGCATGTTAAACAGGTTGAAACATATTTCCTCACGTCCTTCCTACAATTAGGCCACCAAAAGAAACGAAGTAGTAAGTCTTGTGTTTTTGCAACTCCAGGATGTCCTGCCAGTTTAGAATCATGGACACTTTTGAGGACTTCAAGGCGAGAAGATTCAGGTACATATATTTTGTGTTTCTGCATCCAAAACCCCTCTTTGAATGAAAGATCGACGTCTTCCGAAGGATGGTTAAGGAAAGAGTCCTCTTGATATCCATCTTTAATTCTATTACCTAGTCCTCTAGAGTGCAATATTCCCAAAAAATTTTTAGGGCCTAGAATTGTATCATCATTACTAGACCTCTCCTGAGGTTCCGAACACATCCTGGACAGGGCGTCAGCCTTGCCATTCCTTGAACCAGGCCGTAAGAGATTATAAAATTGAATCTTGAGAAAAATAAGGCCCATCGTGCTTGTCTTGCAGACAATCTTTTTGCTGTACGGAGGAATTCAAGATTCTTGTGGTCCGTGAGGACAGTCACAGGGTGATTGGCACCTTCCAGAAGATGTCTCCACTCGGAGAAGGCAACTTTAATGGCTAACAGTTCTTTATTACCAATGTCGTAGTTCTTTTCTGCAGATGACATGGTGTGGGAAAGAAACGCACATGGGTGAAGTTGCATCTTGTCCCCAACTCGCTGAGACAGAATAGCTCCCACTGCAGAGTCCGAGGCGTCCACTTCGACAGTAAATGGCAATTCAGGATTTGGGTGTACTAACAATGGAGCAGACGTAAAAAGAGTTTTCAACTTGTCAAAAGCCTCCTGTGCCTCTGGAGACCAGAAAAATGCTTTTGTCTTTTTTGTTAGTGTAGTAATTGGTAGTATGATCCGTGAAAAGTTCTTTATAAATTTTCGGTAAAAATTTGCAAATCCTATGAAACGCTGGACGTCTTTTAAATTTCTTGGAACAGGCCAGTCCACTACAGCATTGATTTTGCCGGGATCCATGCTCAGACCTTCTGGGGAGATGATATATCCCAGAAATTGGATACTGGTTTGTTCAAACTCACATTTTTCAAGTTTAATGTAGAGATGGTTCTCCTGTAGTCGTTCCAAGACTAACTGGACGTGCCTGCGATGCTCTTCCAAGGTGTCTGAAAATATAAGAATGTCATCGAGATAAGCCACAACGAATTGGTCCAAGAAATCTCGAAATACATCATTAATAAAATGTTGAAAGGTGGCTGGGGCATTGCTAAGGCCAAAGGTCATAACAAGAGATTCAAAATGTCCATATCTCGTTCTGAAGGTGGTCTTCCACTCATCTCCTGGGCGAATCCGTATGAGGTTGTAAGCCCCTCTAAGATCCAGCTTCGTAAAGATTTTCGCAGAACGGAGTCTCTCAAATAGTTCAGGAATCAAGGGTAGCGGGTAGCGATTCTTGACAGTGATATTATTCATCTCTCTGTAGTCAATACATGGCCGCAGAGTGGAGTCTTTCTTTTCAACAAAGAACAGGGGTGCCCCAGCTGGAGATGTGGAAGGTCGAATAAAGCCTTTCTCTAAATTTTCATCCAGGAACTTTCTTAATACCTTCAATTCAGGTTCGGAAAGATTGTAAATCCGTCCAAATGGAATGGTTGCTCCTGGCAGCAATTCAATGGGACAGTCATAAGGACGGTGAGGAGGTAATTGATCTGCTTTCTTCTTACTGCAGACATCAGAGAACTGCTGATATTGAGGTGGTAGTTTCTCTTCCTTCTCATGCGAAATCTCAGAGATTTGGACTTGTTGGAGAACAGGGGGTTCCTTATGACAATTATTCTTACAGTAGTCAGATGGAAAGGTGATGGTCCTTGATGCCCAGTTGATAGAAGGGTTATGGACTGAAAACCAGGGGATCCCTAGAATAACCGGAAATTTCGGAGATGAAATAAGGTGGAAACTGACAGCTTCATGATGATCCGGGTCGATACAAATCTCCAGTTCGATTGTCTCATGCGTGACAGGTCCAGAAGACAAAGGTGATCCATCCACAGTTTCCATTTCAATTGGTGTGGATTTGGTCCTACTGGAAATATCATTATCACGTGTAAATTTTAAGTCCATAAAATTTCCTCCTGCTCCCGAATCCAACAGGGCAGAGCATTGTATTTTTTGGGTGCCCATTACAACCTGAATGGGGATTACAAAATGAGATGATGTGGTATGTATTTTGTCTATTTCTGGCGTTACTGATGAGATAGTCTGCAAGATGGAATCCGACTGCTGAGAAAGGTCCGTATTGCTGGCAGACCTGTTGTTGGTAAAGGCTATAGTCCTTTTGTTAGGACAGTTGATGGCATAGTGTCCAGGGTCCCCACAATAGAGGCAGAGATGTTCTGCACGTCGCCTCTCCTTCTCCTGTGCAGAGAGTGGTCTTCGGATGACGTCGATCTGCATCGGTTCAGACACAACTTGCGTCTTTTCTTGGTGGTCTGATGCTGAAAATGAGAAGCCAGGGCTATTCCCAAGTGCTCGCAGTCTCTCCTTTCTCCTTTCAGTAAGTCTCTGGTCAATCCGGATACATAGTTGAATAAAGTCCTCCAACTGGTCAGGGGTCTCAACCCTGGCAAGCTCGTCTTTCACTGGTTCTGATAACCCTCGTCGAAATTGACTTCTCTGGGCCGCTGGATTCCAGGTGGTGTCGGCCACCCAGCGACGGAACTCCGATGTATATTCCGCAACAGAGCGACGTCCTTGGCGCAAATTATGTAATTTGGTTTCTGCTGTGGCACAGCGGTTTGGGTCATCAAAAACTTGATTCATAGCTGCGATGAAAGCTTCCAAGTCATTAAGGAGGGCATAGTCCTTTTCTACATAAGGTGAAGCCCAAGCAAGAGCTTCATCCGTCAGGAGATTTATCATGAAAAAAACTTTCTTCCTCTCACTGGTAAAGGGAGCAGGTTGCATCTGGAAGTATATGCGGCATTGATTGAGGAATCCTCGGTACTGCTTGCGATCCCCACTGAACTTTGCAGGCAGCGGCAGCCGCGCATTTGATTCGGACCCTGAATTGCGCACGTCCAGTAGTTGTTTTTGTAGCTCAATTACTTCCTGTTGTATCGCCGTGAAATCAGTTTGTAACTTGGCATATTTTCCTTGAGAGTCTGTACAAAAACTTTGAAGCTCCGTAACTTGCCGTCTCAGGGTGTTCACAGCGGACTCCATTTTGGCGCGAGATTATTCTGTCAAGATCCCGTCTGGGTTGGAGCCGATGTTACTGCAAACACTAGGGGAAGCAGAGGCAGGTAGCGTAGTCAGATGGCAGCCGGAGGTCGGTACACAGGAAAGCAGTGTTTGTAGCAATGGATCAGGCGGATAACGTAGTCAGGTGGCAGCCGGAGGTCGGTACACAGGAGAGCAGTGTTTGTAGCAATGGATCAGGCGGAGAGCGTAGTCAGAAGGCAGGCCGAGGTCGGTTCACAGGAGAGCAGTGTTTGTAGCAATGGATCAGGCGGAGAGCGTAGTCAGAAGGCAGGCCGAGGTCGGTTCACAGGAGAGCAGTGTTTGTAGCAATGGATCAGCAGGAAACGCTTGACTAAAGGCTTGGAGCTCAATAATCTCGCAATGACACACCCACAGGGCCAGGTTTATATAGGGTGTATAATTGGCAATCAGAGGCCCAATCAAGAGAGCACTAGGTGTAGCCAATCAGGAAGAACAGTCAATGGTATCTGGGTTCAGCAAGGAACTTTGCAGCCAGCAGAATAGCTCAGATGGTAGAGCTGCTGGCCAGTGGACAAGAGGTACTGGGTTCGACTCCTGACAGCAGCAGCATGAGGAGCTGATTGCCGACAAGGAGACTGTCCGTCGCGACAAAGGTACCTTACGGGAACCGCGGCGACAGGGGAGTGTTACGGAGTTCCAGCTCCGCAAGGGCTGGGGCTTCATCCGTGAACCGGGCCTCTACCCGGGGATCTTTGTCAGCCGTAGGGACGTGGAATCCCACCTACCGCAAGGCCATCCCGGAAGGGACCTGTATAACGGGGACATAGTCACATACACCAGGCACTGGGGCCTGAAGGGGTGGTATGCCCTTAATGTGGAAATCGTCCGTGACCCCGTCCCCGAAGCTGGTAACGTCACCATTGCCAGCAGGTCACAGTCCCGTGCCCCCGCTGCATCAGGCCGTGCCCCTGCATCGCCCCCTGAATATTCCTCTCTACCGGTACCTCACATTGGATCGCAACCCGCGACCCCGTCTAGATCGCTATCTGCACCGCCGGACGTAGCGGCACCAGCAGCGATGCCATCAGCATCTTGTAATGAAGAGATACCCGTTGCGCCCCCAGTGGTTCGCACGAGGACTGTAGCGACACAAACGTTAATAGCAAGTCACGACTTGTTTGTCATGAGATCTAAGGATCATCGCGTCGTTCCAGCACCCGGTGTGGAAGACGTCACTGAAATTAGTAAATAATAAAGACCGGTAGGACCCAGTCAAGGGTTTACCACAGCTAAGAATTGCAATGTATAAAGTTGAGAATTTTAGTGAAGTTACACTTTATTGATAAGTCTAGGAATGTGTACATGAGTACTGAATGTCTGAGAAATAATTGAGAGATAATTGTGTTTTCTATAATAAATGGAATATCCGGCTGGGTACTAGATACAGAAGTTGATAAAGAGTTTTGAAAAGTGAATATTGATGATGAAGATTTTTTGCACTTTACAGAGTTTTACTGTATTATTGAAAATGTGAAATTACTTGAAAATATTTTACTATGCCAAAGAACTAGTGGCTATGGACACTTTTAGCCCAAAAACTGTATTCTGTAAATAGTTGCACTTTGTGCCCTATCTTGGTTTTACAATAAAACCACAGCACAATTACCTCTGAACATAAAACCCGTGTGGTGTGGCACTGAGCGAGGTCTGCAGCCAGATGTCCTGCAGCCCACCCAGGACCCACGTTGAAGGTTTGGTGCGGGTCCTTCACAAGAATACTGTTTGATATGACATATTTATTGAAAGTATGTTTTTGTATTTTCCTATGTCCATTGTACATAATGCAACGTTTAAGAATTTCTCACCTCCCTGCTGGGAAGAGTTTGATGTTAAATGTTTATTGTTAATGCAAAACAAAAATTCTTTCTTTTTATATTTCACAGCCCGGGAGTGCTGTATTTTACCAAGGGGGAATGTGTAGCCCTGGTATGTAAGGCACACATGATCCGGGAGGATGCGTGGACAGGTAATGGTTTAATGCTTGATATGCATTCACTCACTCATCACACTTAGACACACCCATAGGGTATATAAGGCAGTGACATACCACAGAGTCAGTCAGTCAGTCAGTCAGTTTCCTGTCTTCGGACAGAGGAGTCTAGTCTGGACTTGGAGGGAGGAAGAAGTCCAGTTTAGCCCAGGTGTCAGATCCTGTCAGCAGTGAAGCAGTTCAGAAAGTGGAGGCTAGTACGGATGAGATAGTATCCTAGCCTAGTCAGAGCTGTTCCTGACCCTGAAGCGAGAGACAATATTGAGGAGGAAGAGTTTTGCAGCAGTACTTCAGTCGCCTGTCCTAAGGACAGTGAAGTTCAGATGATGTGTTCCTGAACTGGGAGAAAACTGGGAATCTGGCAGCGAGCTCTAAGAAAGGTCAGAAGAAAGGACTGTGACTATTTGGATGAGAGTGCTTATGTTAAGAGCGCGAGCAGGGCGAAGGGCGCAGTGGAAGGAATTATAGAAGTGCCTTGGACATTGGATTGTCAGCACTATTCACCGGTCACTGGGGACCGAAGTATCGCTACAGCTTCAAGCGTAGTGATAGAACAACCAGAGGTTCGCTGGACTTCAAGTCTCAGGAACAAGCCCTTAGCGTCGGTACGTAACAGGGGTCAGGGAGAGTGGGAACTCTGAGTTCTGCAGGACAACAGTAAGCAACCAGCTCTCTCAAAGGAAGGCTCCGACCACCATGCTGACCGGGCAGTACAGCTACAGAATTAGCTGGAGTTTTTGAGTGAACTTAGCTTTATGCAAGTTGGACTCGTTATATTGAAAGTTAAGGAGGCCTCTAACCTGCTCAGCCGTTACCTTGAAACGCATCCTCCATCCACCCCAACAGCTTCCCGGGACCTGCCTTATCATCTTGGAAAGTAAAAGGTATGGAAAGAAGCTTTAATGTGTGAGACTGTGTCATTTAACTGCATACCTTCACTACATCATCATCACTATAGACCCTGAGGAAGAGTCCCACCTGTAGGGGACCCGACATCTAGCTGCCACACCATCCCCTCAGAGATCTACAGCAGCGCTGGTCTTAGTGATCAGAAAACTACAGGTGGCGTCACGAACTGTTATATACAAGTCCCCTGTAAATAATTCCCCCCAAACATACGCCTGACCGCCAGGGCCACAGACCGAGCCACCGCTACTTGTGACAACCCCATAGACTTCCATGGGCTCGGCTCTGAGTACCCCATTGCTCTGGTAATCCACAATTGTGGTGCGGGTCAACACACAAGCAAGGCATATCATCAAAAAGGCATGATAGGATATGTGTAAATTAACTCATAAATAGACCAAAGTGGTAATTGAATGGCTTCAAAGTCAGCTCCAAAGTGGAGTGTCTTTAGATGTGTCCCGAATAGTGATGAGCGGGTATGCTCATTGCTCGGGTTTTCCCGAGCATGCTCAGGTGGTCTCCATGTGTTTCAAAGTGCTCTGAGATTTAGTTTATGTCACGACAGCTGCATGATTTGCGACTGCTAGACAGCCTAAATACATGTGGGGATTCCCTAACAAACAGGCAATCCCCACATGTATTCAGGCTGTCTAGCAGTCGCAAATCATGAAGCCGCGGCGACAGAAACTAAATCTCCGAGCACTTCCAAATACTCGGAGACGACCCGAGCAATGAGCATACTCACTCATCACTAGCCCGAGCCTTTGTGAACTAGATGTTCCTCTCATGCTTTGGTGGGCTAATCTGATCATGCCTACAACACTTACTGTTCAAGTGTGTGAAAAGTGTTATATATTAGCCATTATCTGATACTGTGTAGAAACTATACTGTAACGTCCGATATAGGAGGCATAAGTCATTTCGCACAATGACAGCCACTTTTCTTAATTTGATGCTTGCAAGAACCGTACCTCATGGTAAGACCTTTGAATCATTGAAATCTGACTGCATCCTACAGTTATCCCTATTCTCACTTATGTTTAATCTAAATGTTAAAAATAATGTCTAACTGCTTTTTATCATGTTTAAATTGTCATATTGTCATTTCACTACGGTTTTGTCACAAAAATCAAGGTTTGCATTAAAGAGAATCTGTCAGGAGGTGTCTGCTACCCCATCTGAGAGCAGCATGATGTTGGATGGAGAAAGAAAAAAGTTGTGGCAGTCGATGGACCGCTGAGATAAGGGACTAATGTAGGGACAGCAATCTGGTGAACAATCCTTCGCTCAACAGTTACTGCGTTATTTACCCTTCAATCTCCACAACGCGTTTCAACAGCATAACACTATCTTCATCAGGCTCCATAGACCGCCACAACTTTTTTCTTTCTCCATCCTATATTCCTCTTTCTGAGGGTGTGCGGCAGGAGCAACTATGAGCATTGATAATCCTAATGAGAGGCATTAGGACCTGTGGTGTCTAGGCAACGCTGGATCCACACTTCCAAGCTAAAGGACCGGCGGTGACACGTATCTGGTTCCCCGAACAGGTGACAAGAACCCAGAAGTGTTGGCCAGCAGCAGCGGCACACGGCAGTCTCCAACAGTCCCCAGGGATCATCCCTTGAATCACAAAATGGGGTTGTGCACAACCCCATTAGGTGAGTGGCCACTTGGCCTCTGTTGATAATCCACTAAACAACCATGTTTCACACATTTTGCACTCCTTGTTTTTTTATCATTACACAACATGGTGTAGGGACAGAGACCCTGATTTCAGCAATGTATTACTTACTAGTCTGCTTGCCTCAGGTTTAATACAATCATAGTTTTATCTGCAGCAAATCAACCCGTTTTCTGAATGCTGACCACTGATTGGCCTGTTTCCACTGTGCATAGGCAGAAAGCCTATGGAGGACTACATAGCAGGAGGTCTACTAGTCCTCTAGTAATAACAGTGATTTTATGAAATCTACAGAAAATAGCCTAGTAAGTGATGCATTGCTGGAATCTCTGTCTCTACGTCATGCTGGTTTTAGTTTAGGTAATAAAAACCTGGTGACAGAGTCCCTTTAAATACCAATTAAAAATAAATAGAGCATGCTTGAACACTAGCAATAATGCATATTAGATTAAAGCGATGTTATTATGGTGACGTATATTTGCGGTGTCAATGTAAGATGGCATCACACTGGAACTGGTGATATATAGGCCAATGTGCAGTATAAAATGAAAGCCTGATATAACAATATTACTATAAAATTCTTGTATGCAGTAAAATACATTGGTTTCCTTTGAGCACTGAGATATATCCTTCTCTTAAATGACAGCACAATGATGGCTTCTAGTAAGTGGCTGAGAAACTTTTTGACCTTCACGCTTCATAGAGCATAAAATTCCCTCAAGTGACTTCTTGCAAAAGCCCTTTGGTCACGTGACTTTATCCATACATGATCTATGATTATCGCTGCAAATGCTGCTGTTCCATCACGTGTCCAGAATAGAAATGAGGCCACCAGAGAGCACATCTGCATACAAGTGCTGCCGCTCGGGATACAGCTCATGCAGAGGATAATATCGGGGCCATCCAAGAGAAAAAGGAATCTAGCACAAGTAATAAAGCCACGGACATTTATGTTTTCTATATGGATGCTTCCTTCGTGCAGCATATTCTACTGTGCTGTGCAGAGATCGCTGTCATTCTCACTCTCTATCTTTAACAATAAGATCAATTTTAAAGGAATTAACACATTAATATTTATAGAATGCACTATCACTTTGGACATAGATTTTAATTTTATAAACTGTTAAAGCACCAGTGTTTATTTAATTTATTTTATTAGTGATATCAGTAATCTATGTTCCTTGCCCCTTTTATTATACTCACCATCTGCTGTCTTCTGCTCTTCCCAGTGACACTCCGCTCCCACAAAGCCATCTTGTGACCGCAGCTTCTAACAGGCCAGAAGTCACAGGTAACAGTCACAAGTTCTTAATGTAAGTCTGTGAGGGTCTCGTTCTGACCCCAGCTCACCCAGCAACTCTGTAGATATAAATCAGGTCAAAAACTACAGAAGACGGCTGGAGTGGCGCCGCCGACAGAAGAAGACGGCAGCTGGTGAGTCTATTTTTAGGGGAAGGGAACATACATCATTGACACCATTCCTGCAGTAAAATAAAATTTAAAAAACCCGCTAGAGTAGTGCTTTAATCCCGTAAGTATCGGTCGATTTTTCACTTTTACGCTTTCATTTTTTACTCCCCCTATTCCAGGAGCCATAACTTTTTTTTTCTGTCAATATGTCAATGCTTGTTTTCTGCAGGATGAGTTGTACTTTTGAATGACGCCATCCATTTGATGTAATGTAAAGCAGAAACGAAATTCCAAGTCTGATGAAATAGCAAAAAAGTGCAATTCTCCTATTGTTTTTTTTATTATTATTATTATTTACAGCGTTCGTTTTACTGTAAAAATGACCTGGAAATATGATTCTCAAGGTCAGTAGGATTATGTCGATAGCAAACATATATCATTTTTGCTTTATTTTAGTGGTGAAATTTTTTTTTTATATTTGTTGCCACTTTCTGAGAGCCGTCACATTTTCAATTTTTGGGATATGGAGCTATGCTGGGGCTTGGTTTTTGCACCCCGAGACAATGTTTTTATTGACATTAATTTGGGGTTTAATTTATATATTGATTGCCTGTTATTACATTTTTTTTGTTGTGGCCGAAAAAGCACAATTTTTGCATTTTGTTTTTTTCTCCTTACACTGTTTACTGATTGGATTAATTTAATTTATTTTATATTTTGACGGAACGGAAACTTACAAATGCAGAAATATGTGTATTTTTTGCTTGTTTCTTAATTTTTTATTTGGCAAGGGGGGTGATTTGAATTTTTATTTAAATATTTTTTCATATCTTTTAAAACTTTTTTTTTACTTTTCATTATATTTGGCAATCACTTAGTCACACAAGGCCATTTAGGTTTGTATTTCTTTTTCCCTTAATAATAAAGACCTTAAGAAATTGCATTTTGTGATTACTTGTGTTATCTTTGTCTAATATTTACATTTGTTTTGTGATCTGAAATATTTAAGTATTAGAAACATGCAAAAGAACAGGAAATCAGGAAGGGTGCAAACACTTTTTCACACTATACAACAGTGCCGCAGCATTGCTGTATATATAAAAAAAATCACATAGAATTCAACAATTACATACCACAGATGACATCATGCTAGCCCCAACAGATCAAATGCTGTGTTGGGGACATGGAAGCTAAGAGATTCATGGCTTCCTATCTAGCGGCCAGATATAACTGTTCTAAATGCTGAACTGGAGTCCCGCAAATCGATCTGCTGATCTCTAGTTAATGATAATACTTTACATCTTACTCATTTGCATGAACTCATTATGATGCCTCTTTTGTTTAGATGTCCATAGCTTCCTGTTTTGGCAAATACATTGTTCAAAACATTTGATCAAATATCAATAATGGCCTCTATGTGGTGTTTTGTATATGACAATAAAACTTCTAGTGCCTGCACAGAATATATCCATACAAACTCATTCACCCTGTATATGTGGCTACTTATTTCTGACATGTCTGCACTTTTTTCTATAACAGTTCATGGCTAAGTACTGTATGTTCTCATCCCTATAACTTTTCAACAGTTTCAAATAAATAGAAATGCTCAATAAAGGGGTTGTCCACTACTTGCACAACCTCTTCTCAATCCTTATTTCCAACTTGTAAAATAATAGCACTACGTTCCAACGTAGTTCCAGCAGTGTCATCATGTCACTGACATGACATATCAAATCACATGGCTCTCCTGTGGATGGCGTGACATTGTTACATCACGTGATCCCTGTGACCAATCAGCAGCTGCTTCACTTTCCCCACCTCAAAACTAAACATATACATCTGGGGGAAGTGAGAGAGCAGCAGTTCTCAGTGCTGATTGGCCGCAGGCATTGCTTGACATAGAAATTATATTATGCCATGCACAGGCGAGCCAGTGACAACACTGCTGAAATGGGTCCCGGGACCAGAGGTGAGTATAGGTGTTACTATTTAACAAGGGGTAAACAAAGGGCTTGAGAAGGGATTGTCTGAGTATAGGACAACCCAATTAATAGAATGTCAAATTGTCACGACACAGCTGTCGGGTGACCCCAGACCAGGGGCTCCTTCCCTATCTCTAAACACTAGGGGGCACCCTAGCTTGACCTACTCCCCAGGATACTTCTGAAGGTGAAGATGCCGGGGCCCTTACCCTTGCCTTCTCCTGAGTTAGCCCTCTATCTGTTCTCTTGCACCATCCAGGGAAGAGGGATGCTACTCTGCACCGTAGTACACCAACCCAACAAACAAGGCAACACAAACAAGGGTTAACAGAAAACGCCAAGCATACAAAATATTCATTCACATATAACAAAAGAATGTACTGGGGCATGGAGGTAGGGGAATAAACCAAAATGGAGAAGGATAAGGAATTACCACACATACAAACCAAGCAACAGTCACAGATAACTTCTCCAACTCTCCTTCTCATATGAACTTCTCTCCCTCTGTTAGCCATGCAGCAAATGCTAGCTATGACAAGGATTAGTAACAGAGACTAGAGTTGAGCGATACTTTCCGATATCCAAAAGTATCGGAATCGGAATGGTATCGCCGATATCATTAAAATATCGGCGATACCCGATACCGATACCGGAAGTCCCATGTAAGTCTATGGGAACAAAATATCGTAACTAAAAAAACCCCATTCTTTCCTTGTAAACACTAAATATACACACATAGAATACATATATATATATATACATGTCATTGTGACATATATATATACATATATGTATAGTTTATACACTTCTACATAGTAAAATATCCTCTGATTCAATTGCCGGGTAAAGCCGGCTTCAGTGAAAAGACAGAAGCACCCGACATGAAATGACACTTGGTGTACATAGGGTTAACCATGTTTTTTCATGTCGTTTGCTATCTGATTTGCACAAACAATTAAATCAGTCTATGTGTGCAAAATTTCACACCTGTAGGGGTTAATTAAAGGTGTAAATTCGTTGTAAAAAAAACGGACTTTTTTGCTACGAATTTACACCTTTAATTAACCCCTACAGGTGTGAAATTTTGCACACATAGACTGATGTAATTGTTTGTGCAAATCAGATAGCAAAGGACATGGTTAACCCTATGTACACCAAGTGTCATTTCATGTCGGGTTCTGCATTTTCACAAAAGCCGGCAATTGAATTAGCGGCTATTATACTATGTAGAAGTGTATGAACTACAAATATAAATATATATATATATATGTGTCACAAATTCAATGACATGTATATATATATATATGAGGTGTAAAATTGCTGAAAAAAAATAGTGGGGCTCCCGCCCTATTTTCGCAACCAGACAGACAAAGCCGGGGAGTGGGGGCAGATAATAATAGCCCAGAGAGGGACCATTATTTTTGGCCCCCCCCGGCTACTAACATCTGCCCCCAGACACCCCAGGAAAGACAAATCTATAATTAGATTCGCCCTTTCTGGCACTTTGCCCGTCTATTCCCATTGCCCTGTAGCGTGGCGAATGGGTTAATATGGGGTTAAAGCCACCTTGCTATTGAAAGGTGACCTTAAGCCAGGTTAATAATTGAGAGCTGTCAATTAGACAACTATCAATTATTAATCCTATTGCATGAAATAAAAATAAAACACACACACTTTAATTAAAAATCATTTTAATGAAATAAAGACACATGTTTTTGACCATCTTTTATTTTACTGCAAAAACCATTTCCTGTAATAAAAATAAAATAAAAAAGCAAAATTATTCTTACCTATCCCATGCACAGTCAGGTCCCACGGTGTAATCCTTCAGAAAGGGTTAATGTTTACTGCAGGGACCGCAGCTAATGCTGCAGCCTCACAGAAACCCCCAAATGAATGAGTTCCTCTCCTGGCTGACAGGAGAGTAAAGGCTGGGTGTCAATAACGATACACCAGCGATCCCGACAACGATATGCACTTGTCAGGATCGCTGGTGTATCGCTACATGATCGCTGCTGAGCTGCCAAACAGGCAGCTCAGGCAGCGATCTGGGACAGCGACACTGCGGGTAACATCGCTTAAGGGCCCGTCTCACATAGCGATATCGCTACCGAGATCGCTGCTGAGTCACTAGTTTTGTGACGCAGCAGCGAGCTCACCAGCGATATCGCTGTGTGTGACATTCAGCGACGATCAGCCCCCCTGCCGGGTATCGCTGATCGTCGCAGAAATGTCAGGACCTTTTTTTGATCGCTGGTTTCCCTCTGACAGGCACGCATCGCTGCGTGTGACAGGCGGGAGACCAGCGATCCGCTGGTAACCAAGGTACACAGCGGTTTCCAGGCACCGCGCAGCGCTTGGAAACCCGCTGTGTACCTTGGATACCAGCTCCCTGCATCAGGGCGCTGGTATCCAAGGTACACAGCGGGTTTCTAGGCACAGCCCCGTGCCTGGAAACCCGCTGTGTACCTTGGTTACCAGCGGATCGCTGGTCTCCCGCCTGTCACACGCAGCGATGTGTGCCTGTCAGCGGGAAACCAGCGATCAAAAAAAGGTCCTGACATTTCAGCGACGATCAGCGATACCCGGCAGGGGGGCTGATCGTCGCTGAATGTCACACACAGCGATATCGCTGGTGAGCTCGCTGCTGCGTCACAAAACTAGTGACTCAGCAGCGATCTCGGTAGCGATATCGCTATGTGAGACGGGCCCTTAAGTGGAAAGCTTAATTGATTGCTTTCCACTTTCACTTCAGGTCAGCCAGGGACACAATCAGTGACGTCAGAGGGAACTGATTAACAAAAATAGGGGTTCCCTTCGAAAAAAAAATGGCGTGGGGTCCCCCCTATTTTTGTTAACCAGCCAGATGAAGCAGACCGCTGAGGCCTGGATTTTCAGGCTGTTAAGGAGCCAAGATCCATGGACCTTGCCAGCCTGATAATACCAGGCCACAGCAGTCTGCATATCTTGGCTGATTAACAAAAATAGGGGATCCCCTCGAAAAAAATTGGCGTGGGGTCCCCCCTATTTTTGTTAACCAGCCAGATGAAGCAGACCGCTGAGGCCTGGATTTTCAGGCTGTTAAGGAGCCAAGATCCATGGACCTTGCCAGCCTGATAATACCAGGCCACAGCAGTCTGCATATCTTGGCTGATTAACAAAAATAGGGGATCCCCTCGAAAAAAATTGGCGTGGGGTCCCCCCTATTTTTGTTAACCAGCCAGATGAAGCAGACCGCTGAGGCCTGGTTTTTCAGGCTGGTAAGGATCCAATATCCATGGACCTTGCAAGCCTGATAATACCAGGCCACAGCAGTCTGCTTAGCTTGGCTGGTTAACAAAAATAGGGAATCCCCTCGAAAAAAAAACGGCATAGGGGTCCCCCTATTTTTGTTAACCAGCCAAGTAAAATGCAGACTGCTGCGGCCTGGTATTAAAAGACTGTCAAGGCCCATGGATTTTGGCCCTCAACAGCCTGATAATACCAGGCTACAGCAGCCCCACATTTGGCGCATCAAAAGATGTGCCAATTGTGGCACTTTACCCGGTTCTTCCCACTTGCCCTGTAGCGGTGGCAAGCGGGGTAATAAGGGGTTAATGTCACCGTTGATTGCACGGTGACAATAAGCCCGGTTAATAATGGAGAGGTGTCAATAAGACACCGATCCATTATTAATCCCAAAGTTTTTAAATGTTTAAAAAAAAGACAAAGCAAGAAAAAAGTATTTTAATGAAATAAAAGAGACAACACAGTTTTCATTAATTTTATTATACACTCATTCCTGCGATGCCATCGATCTCCTGTAAAAAAAGAAAAAAAACAAACCAACAGTATACCACCTGTCCGACGCAGTCCATAGTAACGACAGTCCCACGACGTTCCAGCTCTGCTACATCGCAATGACAGGCAGAGCCTGTCATCGCGACGCAGCACAGCTGATTACCTGCTTCCCCGGCGGTGACGTCATCGGACTGACTGCTTTACGGCCGGGATTACCCAGCAGTCACTGCAGTTATCGCGAGAAACTGCATGTGACCGCCAGGGAAAGATGATGGCGGCCATGAAGCAGTCCAGGACGTGACCGCCGGAGATCTTCTGCCAGGTAAGTGCCGCTGACTCCTGACAGACCCGACCGACGGACACTGACAGTGACAGTGACAATCCCGATTCCGGTATCCGATATGACGAAAATATCGGAACTCGGAATCGGAATTCCGATACAGCCAATATCGGCCGATACCCGATATTTGCAGTATCGGAATGCTCAACCCTAACAGAGACCAAATTATAAAGGGGAAAAGAGTGGCAATCCGAGCTGAGCACAGGGATTCCCAACATGGCCGATTAACCCCTGTTCTGCCAGAAGAAATAAACACATTTAAAATGAAGGAGAAGTGCATCGACTCAGCGCAGGAATAGGAGCCATCAAACGCTGCGGTCTTCTGGCTCCACATGTTGCCGTAACCCGGTAACACACAGTTTGTAGATGAACAGCTGGAATCATAAAGAGTGTGAAGTATTAGGACATTAAAGATCATACATATTAGAGAATAATTGACCATAGCTGACAATTTTTTAGTATGAACTGACTAATTCTGTTTTACATATATGGTTGCCTCCTGACTCGTTTCCAACAAGTGATGTTGGGGGAAAGGAGGATAGGGTATGTTGAATTTAAACACCCAATATATTTGTTCTCACAGGAGGTAAGTCAATATTAGAGGTGTCTATGAGGCGTCAATGAAAACTCAAACACTCTGGACTGAACCAAGAGTACATGCATATGGAGGAATCAAAAATAATATCTGATGAACAAATGAGCATTTAGCCAACAGTCTTCAAAGGTATATTATCACACTGAGATCAGCCTGTAATTTGAGGTCATCACTATTTGAAGATATTGTATAAAACTATTTTTTCACCCCAAGTAGCGTTATTGTAGCTGACATTATAAGATAGCCATCTTTTATAGTATATTTCTTTTTAGATGTCTACAAACCCGGTGTCCAGGTCAACAATTAGTGTCTGACCGCAGAAAAAGAATTTGGGTTTAATTTACCATTTACCATGTGAATTAAGCTCTGCTGCCAGAAGAAATTTTTCTCTGTCTAGTATTGCAATGAGTCAGCGGCTTCTTGGGAAACTGTGAGTATCCTTCACTTTGTGAGGACTAGAAAGTGTTGAGGACACAGAACCTGGAAACATCCAGAAGATAAATTGTTATCAGTTAAGAGGAGTATGTAGGGGGCCTTGTGTACCTTGGTCGATAAATCATTACCTGCACACGTGCCTAACAGAAATCCTTGGGGACAAATTATTTTTTTGCAGGTGAACGAAGAAGTATATGTTCCTTCACATGTGAACATAATGATATATATGATATGAGGTTAAAGGGTAAAAACATTTCCATTAAAAGGAAACATTAGCAAGGGACTAAAACTCTGCGAATCCTATACAAAAGCTACTGATAGACTTGCACAATGCCATAGGCTTGCGCTTTTTTATGATCCAGAATGAGCTATTCTTTGTTATTTCAGGACTCATTACAGAGAATATCTCATCAGGTTTGGATAATTGAAACCACCAACAATTAGCTGTTATATTGAGGTTAGATCTGGGTGGCCACACATCTCAGTCTGAGCAGAAGTTAATGAATGAGCAAACATGTGACATAATCCCACAGAGCCTGTAGGGTTCCTCCTATGAAAGATTCCAATGCAGTTCTGTAAGTTGTTCCAGTTGGACATTCCCTTTAATTTACCCATAGGAATAATTCTAAATATTAATGATTGAACCCTAAGTTATGATTATCTATAATTCTTCTGCTAATGTTATTCAACACAATTGGTTCCAATGGAACTTGAAAAATAGCATCTGCTGCTTCAAATACTTCTAGTAAGTCTAGGGTCACACAAGAGTATATTCTCTCATCTGAGAGAATTGCCTCAAGTATGCAAATCACATTCTGATCAAATTCTGATGTGAGTGTGATCATAGTGTAGTCCGATTTTCTGGGATGCGGAGAAGATGAATAAAAATATTTCTTCATCTCCTGCATTGTGTCAGTTCATGGAAATCGGACTACACTCAGATGTCATCTGAGTGCAGTCTGATGTATTCCACTGACTCATTGACTTGCATGGCCAAGTGCAATCCAAATATCAGATGAAACTAGGGAAAGATGCAGTTTTTTCCCCGGTCCAGCTCTGTCTGAGTTAAATAATCAGACATGTGCATGCCCCCTAGAATAATATTGGTCCGAGCTCTATCCGATGTTTTGTCAGATCGCACTCAGACTGATAATATGGTCGTCGGTTCGAGTTCTAAGAATTATTTTCATCAACCAATCATTTTAATTATTTCAATTATAGTAAAAACTATATGTTAGATACCTGTGTTAAAAAATATAAAAAAAGCTTAAAGGAAATTAGAAAATACATTTTGTGTAAATCGAGTTTGAATTTGAAAAAAAGTTAACAACTACCCAGAAATTCTGCATTTTTCTCACTGACCACTAGGATTTATAATAGATTCTTACTTTCTGTTCTGTATAAATGACCATTTGTCAGTCCTATTATTACCACAGAAAGTATTGCAAAGCCATATAACATCTCTACCTAGATAGCCATAGATAGATAGAGCCATAGATATCCATCGATAACTCAGGATCCACCATTCACAATAGGTGATGCCATAGTTTACATGTTGGGTTTAAAACTAAGCAGCTGTGTACTGGCCTCACAGTCAGCTGCGTACTGGCCTCACAGTCAGCTGCGTACTGGCCTCACAGTCAGCTGCGTACTGGCCTCACAGTCAGCTGCGTACTGGCCTCTCAGTCAGCTGGGTACTGGCCTCACAGTCAGCTGTGTACTGGCCTCACAGTCAGCTGCATGCTGGCCTCACAGTGAGATGTGTACTGGCCTCACAGTCAGCTGTGTACTGGCCTCACAGTCAGCTGCGTACTGGCCTCACAGTCAGCTGCGTACTGGCCTCTCAGTCAGCTGTGTACTGGCCTCACAGTCAGCTGTGTACTGGCCTCACAGTCAGCTGCATGCTGGCCTCACAGTCAGCTGTGTACTGGCCTCACAGTCAGCTGCGTGCTGGCCTCACAGTCAGCTGTGTACTTGTGTCGACCCGCCACCACAATTGTGGATTACCAGGGCAATGGGGTACTCAGAGCCGAGCCCATGGAAGTCTATGGGGATTTTGTCACAGGTAGCTGTGGCTCGGTCTGTGGCCCGGGCGGTCTGGAAATACTTTGGAGTATTTCACAAGATATTTCTCATCTGAGAGCATGCCTCAGTTATGTAAATAGTACATCGATCAAGATCTCTGATGTGAGTGTGATCATAGTGTAGTCCGATTCTGGATGGGGACAGATCCTAAAGTATTTCTTGATTTGTTGATGTCAGTTGCATGAAACGAACACAGATTCACTGAGTGCAGTCGTCTTTCCACCTGACTCTGAAGATGTTCATGGCCAGGTGCAATCCAAAAAGGATGAAACAGAATAGAGCAGTTGTGGTCAGCTTGGTCCTATAATAATCCATTATGACTAGAAAGTCCACTCATCCGATGTTGAAGCTAGTTAGTCTCTCAGAGTTCTGAGTTTCTTCTACACCACATTAAAAATAGTAAACTATATGTTGACTGTTCAAGGTAAAGGAATAAAACAGTTGTGTAAATCAGTTTGCAATTTAAAAGCACCACAAATCTCCCCAATTTGCATTTCCATTTGCCACTTGGATAATAAGCATTCTCACTTCTGCGTATATAATACCATTTGTCAGTTCCTTTATTATCCATCAGAAGTTTGCTAAAGCATATAACTCCACTAATACTTTAGCAGGAGCCAAGATCCTGAACTCAATCACCTCACTAGGAATGCAGTCATGTTTATTACTGCAGCTGGTACTCCTCACTCACTCTCTGCCTCACAGCACTTACTCCTGACATGACTGTACTGCCTCACAGTCAAGCTGCAACTGACTCACAGTCAGCTGGTACTGCCTCGACCTGTACTCCTCACTGGCTGTGCTCACAAGATTATTCAAACCTGTGGGCCTCGTCTAGTGCATGTAGACATGGAATGGTTCATAGCATTAAACTGCTATCGCTCTCCCACATCGCTGCAGCTGGTACTGCGTGTCTGCCTTCACACACCGGGGCCTACATCATTTACTGGCCTCACAGTCAGCTGCGTGCTGGCCTCACAGTCAGCTGTGTACTGGCCTCACAGTCAGCTCTAGTGCTCTTCAAAAAGGCAACCTGACAGCAGACCTTTATCTCAATTGCTGTAAATTAAAACCAAGAATAAGTTTGAGGGTCTGAAGTATTGTTTGCCTTTTAGGGTAGTAGCCCAGTCATCCATACGTTTGAGTACAATGATGATCTAGGCATTTATTGTTTCTAATTCTGAACATACGATAAAAGTTAGGTTTTAGTTGCTCTAGCACATCCTTCATCAGTGATAGCCCCACAAACTGTACATAGGCAGCAAAATAATGGAAGGAAAAGAGCGGAATTGCAGTTTATTCTGACATCACAGCTTTATTGATCACATTACAGTTTTACTTTGAATGTTTTTTCTAAAACCTAATAGAACTCATAACTATTACAGAAAGTGGAAGTTAAACCATCCATAAAATATGTGTTTTACTATTAGGAATCATAATGTGTTATTTTCTGTATTTGTCCTGAAATGTCAGCAGTCCACCAATATAAATCTAATTTGGAAGCTATTTGTAATGGTGAAGAATAATATGTGCTGCAAGATGTATGATTTGTGCTGAAAATATATTTATATACCTGGCAAGAGCCACATTTAACAGTGAAATGTTTTGTTGATATAGAGAGTGGAAAATTAATAATCTGCTAATTACCCATTCAAGAACATATTGTCTCTGCTTGTCAACCTGTAGGCTAAATTATTCCCTGCACAGCTAAGGTTTACCTAAACATCTACGGCTTTTAATATGCATCTTGCTAAACAGGCTTAAGCTTGAAAGTAGAGTCCCCTGCATTTTGCTGGACACTGTATTGTGAATCAGTTCATGGTCTACTGAATGGTATAATTCATGAAGCATGCTTGGGCCATATACTAGAGGTGACACGATCACTTTGTGTGACCCAGGTCCATGGTATAGGTCAATAGTCCTAGGCTGTGGACAGGAGCTACACTGATTTCCTTACCCTACGGGATTCCAGGCTTGACTTATGTTTAGCTGGGTTGAAGAGACGTCATCTGTGTGCCACACAACATTAGCTAGGTTGGAGCGACGTCATCTGTCTGCCTCATGACACTAGCTTGGTTGTAGAGACGTCATCTTTGTGCCACACGCACACTTAGCTCAGGTGTATTGGAGAGACGTCATCTGTGTGCCACACGACACTTGCTAGGTTGGAGAGACGTCATCTGTGTGCCACACAACACCAGCTAGATTACAGAGACATCATCTGTGTGCCACACAACACTAGCTAAGTTGGAGAGACGTCATCTATGTGCCACACGACACTAGCTAGGTTGGAGCTACGTCATCTGTGTGCCACACAACATTAACTAGGTTGGAGCAACGTCATCTGTGTGCCACACAACACTAGCTAGGTTGGAGTGTCGTCATCTGTGTGCCACATAACACTAGCTAGGTTGGAGAGACGTCATCTGTGTGCCACACGACACTAGCTAGGTTGGAGAGACGTCATCTGTGTGCCACACAACATTAACTAGGTTGGAGCAACGTCATCTGTGTGCCACATAACACTAGCTAGGTTGGAGAGACGTCATCTGTGTGCCACACGACACTAGCTAGGTTGGAGAGGCGTCATCTGTGTGCCACATGACACTAGCTAGGTTGGAGAGACGTCATCTGTGTGCCACATAACACTAGCTAGGTTGGAGAGACGTCATCTGTGTGTCACACAACACTAGCTAGGTTGGAGAGACGTCATCTGTGTGCCACATAATACTAGCTAGGTTGGAGCGACGTCATCTGTGTGCCACATGACACTAGCTGGGTTAAAGAGATGTCATCTGTATGCCACATGACACTAGCTAGGTTGGAGAGACGTCATCTGTGTGCCACATAACACTAGCTAGGTTGGAGAGACGTCATCTGTGTGCCACACGACACTAGCTAGGTTGGAGAGACGTCATCTGTGTGCCACATAATACTAGCTAGGTTGGAGCGACGTCATCTGTGTGCCACACGACACTAGCTGGGTTAAAGAGATGTCATCTGTATGCCACATGACACTAGCTAGGTTGGAGAGACGTCATCTGTGTGCCACATAACACTAGCTAGGTTGGAGAGACGTCATCTGTGTGCCACACGACACTAGCTAGGTTGGAGAGACGTCCTCTGTGTGCCACATAACACTAGCTAGGTTGGAGAGACGTCATCTGTGTGCCACACGACACTAGCTAGGTTGGAGAGACGTTATCTGTGTGCCACATGACACTAGCTAGGTTGGAGAGACGTCATCTGTGTGCCACATAACACTAGCTAGATTGGAGAGACGTCATCTGTGTGCCACATAACACTAGCTTGGTTGGAGAGACGTCATCTGTGTGCCACACGACACTAGCTGGGTTGAAGAGATGTCATCTGTGTGCCACATGACACTAGCTAGGTTGGAGAGACGTCATCTGTGTGCCACATAACACTAGCTAGGTTGGAGAGACGTCATCTGTGTGCCACATAACACTAGCTAGGTTGGAGAGACGTCATCTGTGTGCCACACGACACTAGCTGGGTTGAAGAGATGTCATCTTTGTGCCACATGACACTAGCTAGGTTAGAGAGACGTCATCTGTGTGCCACACGACACTAGCTAGGTTGGAGAGACGTCATCTGTGTGCCACATAACACTAGCTAGGTTGGAGCGACGTCATCTGTGTGCCACACGACACTAGCTGGGTTGGAGAGACGTCATCTGTGTGCCACATGACACTAGCTAGGTTGGAGAGACGTCATCTGTGTGCCACATAACACTAGCTAGGTTGGAGCGACGTCATCTGTGTGCCACACGACACTAGCTGGGTTGGAGAGACGTCATCTGTGTGCCACATGACACTAGCTAGGTTGGAGAGACGTCATCTGTGTGCCACATAACACTAGCTAGGTTGGAGAGATGTCATCTGTGTGCCACATGACACTAGCTAGGTTGGAGAGACGTCATCTGTGTGCCACATAACACTAGCTAGGTTGGAGCGACGTCATCTGTGTGCCACACGACACTAGCTAGGTTGAAGAGATGTCATCTGTGTGCCACATGACACTAGCTAGTTTGGAGAGACGTCATCTGTGTGCCACACGACACTAGCTGGGTTGGAAAGACGTCATCTGTGTGCCACATGACACTAGCTAGGTTGGAGAGACGTCATCTGTGTGCCACACGACACTAGCTGGGTTGAAGAGACGTCATCTGTGTGCCACATGACACTAGCTAGATTGCAAAGACGTTATCTGTGTGCCACATGACACTAGCTAGGTTTGAGAGACGTCATCTGTGTGCCACATGACACTAGCTAGATTGCAAAGACGTCATCTGTGTGCCACATGACACTAGCTAGATTGCAAAGACGTTATCTGTGTGCCACACGACACTAGCTAGGTTTGAGAGACGTCATCTGTGTGCCACACAACACACAGATGGCATCACACTAAGCTGGTACGCTGGAGAACTTGGAGGTTAAAAAAATTCATGCAAATCCTGTTCATAGCCAGAGATAACTGACCTGGACCGTGGACCAAGGTTGTGAGAAGCAATCTGTTGGTCTCTACCATACGTATCAGAATAACATTAGCAGAATGCAATGATTTCGGCATGACTGAATGACTGAAATGCATTTGCTGGTTGATTTTCGTTCTGTAAATGTTATGAAAAAAAGAATTGGGCGTGTAGATTTCCAACATACCCGATCCTTTGTTCTCAAGTAAAATAAGCCACCAGCCTCTGTTCTCTGCCAGTAACACACTCCTACACTTATCCAAACATAGTGTACATGTGTATGGGAAAATCCGGATGAATAGTTGTTGGTTGATCCTTTACGGTCAGCTATTTAAGGTGTATGGCCACTCTAAGTATATACAGTATTGTAGTTTGTTCTTGTATACACACTGTAAGCTATTATAAAATATATACTTTATTTTAAAATGCCATTAATATCTTTGTAGCTTCACAATAGGATGAGTAAGAAGAAGATAAAATAAATTTTTGGAGAGCCATGTCTAAGGTTTTCCACAGATAAATAATTTGTGTTTGATTATTTTTTACATTTTAGTTTCTAACATATTAGACGAGGATTCGGGGTTAGAAGAAAAGTAAAATCAGATGTAAATAAGCCAAGTAAGCAATGTACAAGGTCGTGATCCATTAACAAATATGGAGGAACAATTATAAGGGAATTGAGGAAAAAAAAAGCCCAATAAACTAATACGTATTGCAATCAACACAACTCAAAAGAACAATGCGCTCAAGAGAATAAATCAATCTCTCCACAAATCCTTCATTCCTATGCTACAGTACGCCCGCTTAAGGAGAAATCTGTGTTACAAATGAGAACGACGCCAGGACGGAGGGTTTGCAGTAAGGTTCTAATTTTCTTGGAATTAGTTCAAAGAACACAAATTGTCATTGTTTGGCATTTTCGTGTTATTTGCATTAATTATTCTGGCTGTATTTGTCCCAGACGTGCATCAAATATTATGAAGAGCCGAGAAGGCTGGAAGATGACAATAACATCAGATGCTACTGCTCATTCATTTATATTCTGATCTGATACATGGCGCTCTTTACTGATAATGGGAAATATTCATCCATGTCATGTTTCCAGCTAAGACGAAAGGTAGATCAAAGCCATGGTACGTGCTCATTTTTCATTGAAGGGTATTCTTAATACTGTAAATGGACATGAGTGTGAGACTTCTAAATGTCAGCTGGATGAATGGAGTAAAAATCTACCTTATCCTTTTTTTTCTTTTTGATATCCTTACAAAAGAATTATTAATGTTTTACTCCATATATAATATTCTATCGGATTACATACTCTATCACTGTCATGTTATCAGACTGCAATGGTCTTCGTGGGCTTGGTTTAGCATCAAAATATAAATGAATATGTCCCATTTATCATGAAAAGTCCTCTATTTCTTACCCATATGTAAACATTATTCCTATTATGCTAATTTTGACTTAACCTGATGATATTGTTGGGATCAGATGTCCTAGTGTGTTTAGGGAGCATGTCTATCCCTTAAAGTGGTTGTTCAGTACCTTATATTGATGGCTATCCACATCGATCCCTTTGATCTCATGGGCAACGGCCTACTTCCCTCTCTCCTTATACAACACATGCAAAGTTGGCATTTTAGGTGCAAATTAGACAGAAGTGCCCTTAATTATGAAAAGTAATGCAGATTTCAGTGAAAGTATTACACATAAGAACCAATAAGATGCCAGTTGTACATGATAGTTATTCTAATATTAAATTATTTTTGTTACCAGGTTAAACCCTTATTTTAATGTATTAACACCCCACCCGCATCCAAGTATGTCAAAGGTTATGATAGCATGATATCATTACATATACAACTTACAATTGTGTGATTGCTAAAAGCCATAGCATATACCCCCACCTCTGTGCTGTGCATTTTATATTGATAATGTAGGGTTAAAAATGCAAAGCAGCCAAATATTCTGGTATAAATGGTATTAATTTCAGGATTCATATTTTCGTGTCTGCCATGTCATATGTTTAGAAACTCATCATTCACAGCATTATATGTAGTTTCTATATGTGCTCATGCATGGGTAAATTGACAAGAATTACAAAAATTGGGATAGCTAAGAATATAAATCATTATATTGTTCTTTACCCAGAAATAATATAGCAGATCAGGGGTCGCTCTGTTTAATTTTTGTCTCTTTTTCTCATTTGGTAAGTACAAGAAACCTTAATATTCAATCTCATTGCTGTTCTTTAATAAAAGACACGTAGTAAATAAATGATGTAAATGATATTGTATCCAGAAATAGACATCTCCTCCACGGTGGTAACATGCATTGCAGGTTATAAATGTACAGCATGTTTCTGGGTAATCAGGATATTCTTTACCCGTGACTGTTATCCTTGACCAAAGCCAAGAAATTGAGCTTAAGTTGGCATACATGCAGCGCATAGAAGCATGTTCCTACTGTGGCCATTTAACAGACAAACCCTAAAATGGAAGAAAAATTAGCATATTCCCTGCTGCAAGTAAATAGAAATAGTACATACTAGCTTGGCCCATGCGAAATGTTCGCACATTGGTCGTCGGGGGAGCAGGCAATTTATATATGTAGATTGGTAATACAATAAATTGGTTTGAGGCCAAAATATGTCTTCCGGTTGAGGTGCCACCTGCAGGTCATTGTGTCTTTCTGTAGGTTTATGAAAATAAATGTTTAAACTGTATTTAGTGATAAAATTATGAATGTGTGGTTTGTTTGGCTCTTTTCTTGCTGAAGGGAGCACGTTTACCTTTCAAATGGTGTATCATTTGTGTGTGGAGCGAAGTAATCAGCGAAAAAGCATTGCATGTATACAAATGTGATTGCATATGTGACTCACCATTTGTGTGTGTGGGTCTAAGTAATCACTGAAAAAGCAGTGCATGTTTATAAATGTGTTTGCATATGTGACTTACCTGCAGTGAAGTGTGCAATCCTCCAATGTGCCTGAAATAGGTTGGGCATGCACTTGAGCAAGCTGGAAAGACCCCAAGGCAAATGTTTGGATTTGTTGGTGATGTCTGTAAGCAGCTTTGTGGTAGTGTGCTTTGGGTAGTGTGCTGCCACCTCCAGGTAATTTGACCTTTCAAATGGTGTATCATTTGTTTGTGTGGGTGGAGTGTGAACGGAGCAAGTGTGCAATTCAATAGGCAGTGCATGTTTACAAATGTGTTTGCATATGTGCCTCACCTGCAGTGAAGTGTCCAATCCTCCAATTTGGCTAAAATAGGCTGGGCAAGCAGTTCGGCAAGCTGGAAAGCCCCCAAGGCAAATGTTTGGATCTGTTTGTGATGTCTGTAAGCAGCTTTGTGGTAGTGTGCTTTGGGGAAGTGTGGTGCCACCTGCAGGTCATTTTTCCATACTGCAGGTTTATGAAAATTAATGTTTAAACTGTATTTTGTGATCAAATCGTGGATGTATGGTTTGTTTAGCTATTTTCTTGCTGAAGGGGGCAAGTTTACCTTTCAAATGGTGTATCATTTGTGTGTGTGGGTGCAGTATGAACGGAGATGCAAAGTAATCACCAAAAACAGTGTTTAGAAATAATAGAATAGATAAAGAACATGGGGTACTTAGTAAATACTATTTTTGAGAAAAAATAGCGTAAAATCCATCCCATCACGACAAGGCGTACCCCAATCGGGATGGTCCTAACCTCTAGTATTAAAACCTCATGTCAGACACCCTCAATCCAGATGGGCAGGCAGAGCAAGACTGTTCAGGCACCCACCCGTACAAAGCTACATAAATGAAATGCCTAGTTCAGAAAAAGAGATGCCATGCTGTTATTATGTAGCATTACATTGCAAAGTTGCAGTATAACATATAGAGTTTTCTCCATTCATTCTTAGTTTTGCTCATGTTTAATTTGTAAGAAATTTTTTATAGTATTTATGAAAGAAAAAAAATATATATATATATATCACACATCAGTGTCTCTGATACGTATGGTGTCAGTTTTCACAGGTACCAGAGACACTTACACATGTAGACCCATTCAAATTAATTGGTCTGCACACATGTCGGAGTGTTTCCATGGACCGTGTGTTCATGGGCAAAACACGCGGACATGTAAGTTTTTATTAGCTATACGGGTCACAAAACATCCCGCACAAGTACACACTGATGACACATGGATGACATCTGTGTGTTATCAGTATGACACATACCAGCGACTGGGAAAAGCGGTACAGTTCGCGCTGTTCCCAGGCGCTGTGTCCTGAAGGCAGCTCTTATCATTGTTGCCTGGTCTCCATGAGATCAGACCGACCAGGCTACAATTATGGGAGTTGTATTCAGCACCCACTGTGTACATCGTGTGTAAAATAAATAGTTTAGAAAAATGGAGTGTGCTCCAGCGTAATTTTCAGAACCAGCAGAGGTAAAGACCTCAGCTGAGGGCTGATGTTAATAATCTGGGAATTGGGACAATATCCCAAAAGGTTCCCAGGCTGTTAATAACAGCTCACAGCTATTTGAGTAGACTTTGCTATTTAGTTTATGGGGACCCCAGAAAAAAAAATACATAGGGTCCCCCTATTAATTTTAACCAGCAAAGGCTAAACAGGTAGATGTGGGCTGATAATAATAGGATGGAAAGGTGCCAGGAATATTGGTCACTTTCCCAGGCTAAGAACATCTGCCCTTAGCTGCCCAAGAAATAGTGCATCCATAAGATGCACCAAATCTGGTGCTTAGCCTTGCTCTTTCCTCTTTCCCTGGTGCAGTAGCAAGTGGGGTAACAAGGTTGGGGTTGATGATAGCTTTTTATGGCTGCTGACATCAAGCCCAGGGTTTTAGTAATGGAGGGGTATCTATAAGACACCCCATTACTAACCCCATATTCATATTGTAAAAATACACAACTAGAATAGATCCTTTATTTGAAATAAACACTCCCCATCATCTTTTTCCCATTTATTACTGTGAAAATTAAAATAATAAAACATCATATTCCTCACCTCTCTGACGACAATTCATTTGTTCCACAAAAAACTCCAGCCCTGCTACATCTGGATTGCACCACTGAGCGGTGTCATTATGCAACAGCTCAGCCATGAATCCAAGACACATGCAGCTGAGCTGGAGCCAGCTGAGGTAACCCTGATGACATCACCACTAGCACCAGTGCCAGCGGTGACGTAATGAGGGATACCACAGTTCATTGTGTGGCTCACACTGAACTGAACGCGGCGGGTCTGCTCGTGACTTTACTGCTCGTCACTGAAGCTGCATCCCAAGCTCAGCTCAGTGTGTCCTGAATTAATGTCTGAGCGGTTGCATCATAACACCACTCAACCATGTAATTCAGATGTAGCAGAGCTGGAGTTCTTCGTGGGACAAATGGACTGTCGTGAAACAGGTGAGAAATATGATGTTTTATTATTTTTATTTTTACATTAATAAATGAGTAAAAGAAGGTGAGGTGTGTTTATTTCAAATAAAGGTGTTTGTGTCTTTCTTTCAATTAGAGGACTGTATTTTGGCTGTGCATTTTTTACAATATGACTATGGGGTTAGTAATGGGGGCTGCCTCCTGCACCCGATGCCTGGGAAGAGAGCTAACTGTACCGCCACACACAGAAATAGATAGCTCCAGTTCTCGTCTGTTCGGGTCCTCTGGCTGTGACTGTACAGGCAGAGGGCGAGCACTAAGCACGTCATCGTGCCCTCTGACCTGAACATCACTGCAGAGAGCCAGAAGACAAAGCAGTGCGCAGCTGTGGAATGGGGACAGGTGAATATCGCAAGTGCCGGGGGCCTGAGCCAGTGGCGACACCAACACCTGGCCCCCATAGCGCGCCGGTGTCCCCTGGATGAGAGGTGAGTATGTCATCTTTTTTTTTTTTGCAGGGACCGTGACTCGTGTATAAGTCTTGGAGGTCTTTTTCAGCCAAAAAAGGGGCTGAAAAACTTGGCTTATACACGAGTATTTACGGTATTTTTTCACGTATTGGAGAAGTGATGCTGTTTTTGTTAAATATATATATGTTAGGGTCTGCGGAATGCACCAAATATAAGATGTGGAGAGGTGCGTTCGCAGCCCGGGGTCCACCGTGCAAGCGGAGCCTGCTGCTAGTAAAAATGGCGTGAGAAGCAAACTCTGTTATCCCGCAGAGTCGCCAACATAAACGCCGTAATGCGCTGTGGCAATGAGTGCGAACTCTGTTACTCCACAGAGCCGCTAGAAGGAGAGCCGCAGCGCTATATGGCGATGTGTGCGCACTCACTAGACACAACTGAGTGGCAAAGAAAACACGCTAGGGCGCTGACTAGCGTTGAAAGCGAACCCTGTTACGTCACCGGGCCGCTGAGAAAAAGCACTGTGTCCTGTAAGGCTCTCAGGTACACAGTTAAGTGCCAAGCGTACATAAAGCGTGATCATGTGCTAATGTCCTCGCGGGAGTCACCCGCAATCTATGGCGTCTGAACGCCAGACCCTGAATACGGCAATCAAAACTCCTCACCGGTTATGCCGGTAATCTAGGGCATCTAGGACACCGACCCTGACCAGCTACCACACCAAACTCCTCACCGATTAAGTCGGTATTCTAGTGGCTTATTTCAGCCGGTCCCTATCCACACATACACATGACCACACTGGCGCATAGCATACAATGGTTGATATTAGCTCATGGCGGCCCAGCCATGCTACCCTTTTATAGCAACAGCTACAGGACCTTCCAGGAACAAGGACCAATGAGAAACTGTTACAAACACATGTAGCTACATGACCTTCCTGGGGACCAATAGGAGCCGCTGCAGCACCTGAACATGTGACCCCTGATCTCCAATGAGAGATCTCACTCTGGGCATGCTCAGAAGGGAAAACGCAGGACTTTGTCCCAAAGACGTCTGCCCAGCACTGGCTATAATAGCAGATCCAGGAAAGGCAGCAGCAAGTCACTGCACAGTAGTGGAGTGGGCAAGACGCTTGGACCGACGTCTCTGCTGAGCAGGCTCCACTGCGGCCGGAGATGAATGGGAGACCGCAGCGGGACAGGTTCGAGACTCCCCTTGTGCAGCAGCGGGAAATGAACCCTAACATATATATACGTATACAGGTGCTTCTCACAAAATTAGAATATCATAGTAACTGGCTATTCTCAGCAGCGTGCAGTCACTCCTGAGACTAAGTTCAGGTTTCGCTCTACTGAGCATGCTCGTGGGTCGACTTCTCATTGGTGGTTGCCTGTCACATGCTCAGGTCCTGGTCTGGCTCCGGACTGGCCAGTGAGCAAGGTCCTGTCTGATTGACAGAAACTATAGAAGTAATCAGAACAGGGTGACCCGTGCTTACTCCACAGGGTGATGTTTAACCCATGTGTACTAGGGGATCGCTACCTTAGTTCACCATTGTGCAGATTAGCTGCAGCATCCCATCTCTGCATGGTGGACCCCGGGTTGCGAACTCTCTCTATTAAATATTCTATTTAGTGCGTTCCGCAACCCTAACACTTAGTCTGTTTCAGTAGACTCCACAATCATGGATAAGACTGCTGACTTGACAGATGTCCAGAAGGCAGTCATTGGCACACTCCAAAAGGAAAATAAATTTTGCATTTTATTTCCAAATCAAGTTCCCAGAGTCTGGAGGAAGAGTGGAGAGGCACACAATCCAAGCTGCTTGAGATGTAATGTGAAGTTTCCATAATCAGTGATAAATTGTGGAGCCATGTCATCAGCTGGTGTAGGTCCATTGTGTTTTATCAAGACCCAAGTCAGCGCAGCCATCTACCAAGAAATTTTAGAGCACTTCATGCTTCCCTCTGCCTACAAGCTTTTTAGAAATGGAAATTTCATTCTCCAGCAGGACTTGTCTTCTGTCCACACAACCAAAAGTACCAATACCTGGTTTAAAAACAACAGTATCACTGTGCTTTATTTTCCAGTAAACTCACCTGACCTTAACCCCATAGAGAATCTATGGTGTATTGTCAAGAGGAAGATGAGACACAAGACCCAACAATGAAGAGGAACTGAAGACTGCTATCAAGCAACCTGGGCTTCCATAACACCTCAGCAGTGCAACAGGCTGATTGTTTCCATGCCACGCCGCATTGATGCTGTAATAGATGCAAAAAAGAGCCACGGCCAAGTATTGAGTGCATTTACTGAACATACATTTCAGTAAGCCAACATTACGGATATTAAAATAATTTTTCAAGCTGGTGTTATAAAGTATTCTGTGAAGGTGTGTGTGTGTGTGTGTGTGTGTGTGTGTGTGTGTGTGTGTGTGTGTGTGGGGGCTGTGCCAGGCTCTGCTATGTCCGTCGTGGGACACTCGTTTTTAAAGAGGGACTGCATCGAAAAGGTGAGTAGAGTTTGGTTTATTATTTTAATATTATTTGCAGGAGACAAGGGTTTCAGGGAATTAGGTGTGTGTGCGGTGAGTATGTACTCTATGTTATGTGTTGTATGGTATGTGTATGTACTGTATTATGTTGTATGCTCTGTATGTCTTTTTTTTAACATTCACCACATTGGCCAGATGATGGGAATACTACTTTCCCATCATCCGCTAATGCTGTCACTGTAGCAGGCATAGCTGGATGGGACAAGTAGTCCCATCGGACGATGCCTGCAAAGCCAGCAAAGCCCGAGCCTGACAGAGCCCCGCACAGCCCCGGCAGAGGCCTGCACAGCCCCGCACAGCACCGGCAGAGCCCGGCACAGGCCCAGCAGACCCGAGCCAGCAGAGCCTGGCACAGTCCCGTGCACACACACAGCCCCACAGACTACCGCACACATTGTCCACCCACACACATTATCGGCCCATTACTCGCATTTCCCATAGACTTACATTGGACTTGCTACTCGTTACGAATACCCGAGCATTAGGAGCTACTCTTAACGAGTACAGCGAGTCCGAGTATTTCACTACTCGCTCATCCCTCATTAACAGAAATAAACCCTTGAAATAGATCACTCTGTTTGTAATGACGCTATCTTATATATGAGTTTCCCTTTTTGTATTGAAGAACTGAAATAAATTAACTTTTTGATGATATTCTAATTTTGTGAGAAGCACCTATATACACATTAGAATTAAAAATCTATTTTACCAATATACCGTATATACCCATGTATAAGCCGAGATTTTCAGCCCATTTTTTAGGGCTGAAAGTCCCCTCTCGGCTTATACGCGGGTCATATACGAGGGTCGGCGTGGGAGCGGGAGCGGGGGTGTCGGATCATACTCACACCTCCGCCTGCGCGGTCTCTGCAGCCCCCCTGCTTCTCCCACGATCCGGCTCCTTCCTGCAGCGGTCACATGGCACCGCTCATTAAAGTCATGAATATGCACATATTCATGACTTTAATGAGCGGTAGCACGTGACCGCTGCAGGACTGAAGTGCTGCGGAGAGCACCGGGAGAAGAGGAGACGCTGCAGGGACGCGCGGCGGAGGGGTGAGTATAGCTATATTTACCTGCCCCCGTGCCACCGCTGCACGCTGCTCCCTCGGTCCTGGCTGTGAATGTTCAGGCAGAGGGCGCGATGACGTCGTTAGTGCGCGCCCCGCCCCCTGCCAGATTATTCACAGCCAGAGGAGTCAGACGAGGACGCAGCGCAGCGGTGCAGAGAGGACAGGTAAATATCTCAGGTGCCGGGGTCCTGAGCGAGCGGTGACACCGGCACCTGTCCCCCATAGCGCGCCGCTGTCACCGCCTGCTCAGGACACCAGTACCTGGCCCCCAGCGACGAGAGGTGAGTATGTCATTTTTTCTTTTTGCAGCATCAGCAGCATATGAGGCCTATACTATGGGGCATAATTGTACAGCATATGGGGCATAATATGGAGCATATGGGGGCATAATATGGAGCATATGGGGGCATAAGCTGTGGAAAATATGGGGGCATAATCTGGAGCATATGGGGGCATAATCTGGAGCATATGGGGGCATAAACTGTGGAACATATGGGGCATAATCTGGAGCATATGGGGGCATAAGCTGTGGAACATATGGGGGCATAATCTGGAGCATATGGGGGCATAAGATGTGGAACATATGGGGGCATAATCTGGAGCATATGGGGGCATAAGCTGTGGAACATATGGGGGCATAATCTGGAGCATATGGGGGCATAAGCTGTGGAACATATGGGGGCATAATATGGAGCATATGTGGCATAATCTGGAACATATGGGGGCATAATATGGAGCATATGGGGGCATAAGCTGTGGAACATATGGGGGCATAATCTGGAGCATATGTGGGCATAACTGTGGAACATATGGCGGCATAAGCTGGAGCATATGGGGGCATAAGCTGTGGAACATATGGGGGCATAATATGGAGCATATGGGGGCATAATCTGTGGAACATATGGGGCATAATCTGGAGCATATGGGGGCATAATCTGTGGAACATATGGGGCATAATCTGGAGCATATTGGGCATAATCTGTGCAGCATATGGGGGCATAATCTGTGGAGCATCATATGGGGGCATAATCATTTTTCACCCTAGGCTTATACGCAAGTCAATAAGTTTTCCCATTTTTTTGAGGCAAAATACGGGTCGGCTTATACATGAGTATATACGGTAAATATATTTTTTATTTATGAAAAAGGAGAGAGAAACGAGTATGATGCATGAAAGATAATACAGCCTAGGAGAAAAAATGTATCCTTACGGTCAAAAATTCTATCATAATTCTGTTTTAAATAGTAACTCAGGTGAATTAAATAGACCGTCCTGATTGGCTAATGGCGGGCCACAAGAGCCTAGGCTTTCTATCTAACCTACATTAACAACTGCTCTGCATGCGTAATCTGTTAGTCAGCAGTCTCATGCACCCAATTACAAATTACTGAGGTGGGACACAGTTTCATCTCTTCTTATATATCTCTAAAAATAGATCATATCTATTCAGTGCCCCAGTAATTACCTTTTTACTTCTGGTAATAGAGAACGTTTTATTGCGTAGCCGGTAGGGAAAATTTTATATCAAAGTAGTTGATCATCCAGGGATAAAATGATATAGGATGTTATGGAATCAATTTCATAATAATAACTGTAAGATTAGTACATGTAGCAGGCAATTGCAGGCAGTCTTGTGTGGATAGCTTATGTTATTTCTTTTCTCAATCTTTGAACAAAGGTAAATTTAGGTAAGCAAAAGTTACATTAAATGTGTGGAAGCAAGCAATCCTGGGAGAATTTGGATGGATCTATATTAATTTAACTGTTTAGGGTCCCCTCTTTTAATTAATTTAATTTGGGAGCATTTTAGCTTTCCAATTACGGCTGCAATAACCTGACTTCACGCGTTTCAGCTCAACCAGACTTAGATTACTGTAGGGTCACTGTACTGTGGTGACAATGTGGACACGTAGGCGTTCTCATGAAAGTGGCCAAGGTCTATTTTTTTTAATGCATCATATTCTTTTTAGTTGACCTCTGGCTATATTACATTTTACTTACTCTGCCCTGTTGCATTTCAATGTAAAGCCATTAATATGGGTGCATGTCAAGACACTTTATCAGGGGAAGAAGAACTTCTAGCTAAAATATATGCTGATTTATTCATATGTTAAACCCATATGATAACGTAACTCCACTGTTAATAAGAAGGAGGGGTATTCATCGGTTAAATGGAACATCTGTAAACAAAGAATGGTTGACTCACAACATCAAAGTTGTATGAACCATATTTTTCGAACATATTTTTGCTCAGCCTAAGGCAACCACAATAAAAATTACAGATGCTCTATTTCCAATAGGGATCAAATCTTTCTACTTTCAGCCTAATTTGCGCACAGCTCACCATTTGTTGAATGGAATGAATTTATTCAGCTGCTTTAATGTATTTCCCATAAGGATATGGTTATTTATAAAAAAGCTTTCAAGGTGTTTCTTACCAAAAATAATAATGAAAACAAACCAATTTATCTAGGAGTGGTTGACTACTCATTACTTGGAGAGCTCCAATGAAAGAGTTTTTCCACAATCGAGATTGGTCACCTATGCAGAGGATGATTGATAAATGTATTTTAGATTTCCCACAATGCCTAGAAAATCCTCTGATTGCACTGTTTGTAACTTCTGTAAATTACCTCTTTTCCATACTTGGTGACCACCAATTGGAGGTAGCTACCATAGAAGTTAACATACAATGTCCTTGACATGTTAGCCAACCAGAAACTTATCTGTACACTACTTTCCCGAGTCACGTTGCAGACTCTATAAATTGTAGGAAATTTACTTATACGGGTAGCTACCTCCAAAATGTGGCACTAAAGAGACAGTCTTTTCCCTCTGGAGTATAAATAAGTTATTATGTTTTCCAAGGAAGTAGTAACATTCCAGGTAGATTTCCTTAAAGACGATCTTTCACTTGATGAAGTTCCTCCTCCAATTGCCAATGTTGCATTGTTTTCCTTTGTTCTCTGTCAATTACACTAACACCTTGCTCCAAATGCTGGTACAAGAGGCAAGTGACGGCTGTATGACACAGCTGGCACAAGTTGCATATAGAGCGGGCTCAGCTTCTAAGTCTTCTTCATACACCAGCACCTGAATTAAGATGTACCTGTGGATAACATGCTGGGGAGTTGTAAACAGGTTTCCGAACATCTTTCACTAGATTATTTTCTGAATTTACACCGATTACCTCTAATTTCACAGAGGAGAAAAAGCAAATGCCTACAAAGAATTTTTGTGGCCCATGTCCATGAGGTTGAAAGGAAAATTTGCATCTTTTAGGAATGGAGGGGCACCGAAGAAAAAAAAGAAAATCTGTTTCGAAATCAGTAGAACAGTGGCAATTCGAGGGAGTACTTAATGTAAATAAAACAAATACAGTGAAAGGTCCTCTTTAATGACAACCATTAGCCCTCAGAGCTTTAATAGCACCAAGAAAATTGGATGAAGTTTCCATATTTAAATTCCTCCTCATGACAGCTGTGTTTTACAGCCGGAACCTCCCTCTAACAACAGCGATTGGAGCTAGTTCCAATCGCTGCTCTTAAACCCTTTAGAAGCTACTGCCAATCTCTGACATTGGCATTTAAGTGGTTCAACCCTAGGTAGGGGCGTTCTTGAAAGTGGATCATAATTTCTTTCATTTCCTAGTGAGTTATAAGCAGGTAAACTCTTCAAAAACTAAAGGCCCATATACTTTTCCTGCATGACGGCCTCGGATGTCTAGTTGCTTGAATGTTTATTGCCTTTTTTTGCAAATGTAATTGACCTGTTGAGAATAAAACCATATACGTTTTTTGGTTTTGACACTTGCTTTTTACAAAAATCAGTTTGCAGGTCAACTGTGCAAAACACAAACTGGTTTTCTATTATTAATACATTAGTGCAGAGAATGGATGGAACAGAAGAGCAAATGTCTGACTGGTTGTTGTGGTTATGATTATCTTCAGTAATATTATTAATTCATTCTCAGCAAAATATGATCTCATTGGTGTTGGTACTATATAATATAGACACTATACTGTATAGATTCAAATCAGCAAATACTCTGTAGGGATAATGAATATACCCCTTGCTATGCTTCATTGTCGAGTTGGTAGAACCACTGACAGTAAATGCATCCAATGTTTCTGAATTGGTTTTGGGTGAATACATGTAATTTGCTGCACTGGCCTGCAAAATACTCTAGCAACCTTCTGGGGTTGTAGGGGAAGCCAGGTTGCTTGCTACCTGATTATGTGAAAGTCAGTCATAAACCCTTCAACTCCCAGAGAGTATTCTCTAAAGTGCTTTCAAAGTATTGCAGTCAATCATACCTTCGGATACTTCCCAGTTGTGGCTCAACAAGGTTTCACTTCAGTAACAGTATATCTGAAGGACAGTCTCTAAATAGATTCAAACTCTAGCCATTCCTGAGTGAAAGAACAAGGATAATCAGATTTATATGTTAATTCTTCCTTAAATTCAATTTTCCATTTGAAGTCACAAAAATAGGTAGAAAAAAAAGTATATTAGAATTGACCCCTATCTTTAACAATTCATAAATTCTAGAGGTCTCAACGAAATTATAAATGGTGGCAATTTCTCACCCTGGTCACAGGCATTCAGAACAAATGGAGAATAAATAGAAGTTCAATATTCGGCTTATGGAATGAATTGATAAAACCTGCTTAAATACACATTAATAGAATTCAATCCTTGAACATTTCATTTGCCAGCTGTCATTGTACCTGACCGCACTCTTTTGCCGATAGGGAAAACATTGACAGTAAGTCCAGTCTTTAAAAAAGCATCATGCAAAGAAATAATCTCTTCTGGATTTAATGCAAATTACAGAAGTGACTACCCTTAATTCCATAAAATAAAGAAATCATTTGTAAAATAATTTGACCAATAATAATTGTAATAGTATTGTTGGTATTAGAATATATGATCTTTATAATAAAATGGGAACAATTGACAATAAATCATTTCCAGTCCACACTTCCTGATCAGCAACCCGAAAAATTAAAGGTAAATTTGCTTTTCGTAATATTATTAATTATTTTTAAAGCACTATTAATTCTATGGTATTATATATGTGAAGAGGGTTTGCATACAAAATACATATGTAAATTACAATGAATAAATTAACAGTTACAGACTGGTACAGAGGAAGAGAGGTCTCCACTCTCATAGGCTTACAATCCATAGGATCACAGCAGTTCCGGTGGTAGTGAGGTGGCAGTAGGATTATGGCAGGCTGTAGGCTATGCTGATGACATGAGTTTTCAGTTTGTGTCTGAAAGTTCCAAGCAATTGGACGTGTTGAGGCTTTGAATTTCAGAGGATGGGGGATGCTCATGAAAAAATTTGGAGGTGATGGGGTGAGGAATGTGAATGTATGAGTGAGGAGGAGAGAAGGGGGTCTTGTGAGAAGAGAAGATTACATGTGCGAAGATTAAATTGGAGATACATGGAGGAGACAGATGGTCTTGTATGTCATCCTTAGTTTGAACTGGATTCATTGAGGAACTGCAAGCAAGTGGATGGCTTGGCAGAGGGCAAAGGTGAAGGAGAAGTGAGGAGAGAGATGGTTTAATCGTAATATCAGTAATATGCTATTCTTGGTTATAAAGGATCAAAGACACTTTTTTCTAAATATAATAATACTCTATATGTAGCAGACAGCGTATCTATATGCTTCCTCAGAGCGGTTAAAAATAGGGTTCTGTATTAGGCATCACAAAGTGATGATCCCTACCAGTTATCCCATTGTCCTTAGTTCCACTAGTGACCATCTAGATCAGTGATTGTAAACATCAAGAAATAAATGTTCCTATTCTATGGAACCTCTTCCATTATAGACTAGTCAGTCCTACTACCCTGGCATGCGCAGAGAATCAATTGCATGGGCAACTTTTGCATCTGTCATAATTGCTTCTATGCTGCTGTATAAAGTAACACAGTGAAAATTAATATATCTGATCATAATCAGTGAAAGACACTGCAGGGACAGAAGTCTCTATTCACAATAACATCATGGTTTAAATGACAAAGTATGCAAACCTTTACATTTAGTATATAATTTGAGGGTGAAATTAGATTTTGTTGTTTTCAATCAATAGGATGACAATAAGGTATGAGTGGACAATCTGTTTTGTTCAAAGAATAGGGACCTATCAAAGTTTGAACTTCACAACACATGTACAGTCATGGCCAAAAGTTTTGAGAATGAGACAAATATTATATTTTCACATGATCTGCTGCCCTCTGGTTTTTATGTGTGTGTTTGACATATGTTTTTATCACAGACAGAAATATAATTGCAAACATATGAGTAACAAAAGCTTATATTGACAGTTAGAATGAGTTAATGCAGCAAGTCAATATTTGCAGTGTTGACCCTTCTTCTTCAGGACCTCTGCAATTCTCCCTGGCATGCTCTCAATCAACTTCTGGACCAAATCCTGACTGATAGCAGTCCATTCTTGCACAATGAATGCTTTCATTTTGTCAGAATTTTTAAGGATTTTGTTTGTCCACCCGTCTCTTGATGATTGACCACAAGTTCTCAATGGGATTAAGGTCTGGGGAGTTTCCAGGCCATGGACCCAAATCTCTATGTTTTGTTCCCTGAGCCATTTAATTATCACCTTTGCTTTATGGCAAGGTGCTCCATCATGCTGGAAAAGGCATTGTTGATCGCCAAACTGCTCTTGGAGGGTTGGGAGAAGTTGCTCTTGGAGGAAATTCTGGTACCATTCTGTATTCATGGCTGTATTTTTAAGCAAGACTGTGAGAGAGCCGATTCCCTTGGCTGAGAAGCAACCCCACACATGAATGGTTTCAGGATGCTTAACAGTTGGCATGAGACAAGACTGGTGGTAGCGCTCACCTTGTCTTCTCCGAATGAGGCGTTTTCCTGATGTCCCAAACAATCGAAAAGGGGATTCATCAGAGAAAATAACTTTACCCCAGTCCTCAGCAGTCCACTGCCTGTACCTTTTGCAGAATATCAGTCTGTCCATGATGTTTTTTCTGGAGATAAGTGGCTTCTTTGCTGCCCTCCTTGAGACCAGGCCTTGCTCCAAGAGTCTCCGCCTCACAGTGCGTGCAGATGCACTCACACCTGCCTGCTGCCATTCCTGAGCAAGCTCTGCACTGCTGGTAGCCCGATCCCACAGCTGAAACACTTTTAAGAGACGGTCCTGGCGCTTGCTGGTCTTTCTTGGGCGCCCTGGAGCCTTTTTGGCAACAATGGAACCTCTCTCCTTGAAGTTCTTGATGATGCGATAGATTGTTGACTGAGGTGCAATCTTTCTAGCTGCGATACTCTTCCCTGTTAGGCCATTTTTGTGCATTGCAATGATGACTGCACGTGTTTCTTTAGAGATAACCATGGTTAACAGAAGAGAAACAATGATGCCAAGCACCAGCCTCCTTTTAAAGTGTCCAGTGGTGTCATTCTTACTTAATCATGACAGATTGACCTCCAGCCATGTCCTCATCAACACCCACACCTGTGTTAATGGAGCAATCACTGAAAAGAGGTTAGCTGGTCCTTTTAAGGCAGGGCTGCAATGATGTTGAAATGGGTTTTGGGGGATAAAGTTCATTTTCAAGCCAAATATTGACTTTGCAAGTAATTGCTGTTAAGCTGATCACTCTTTATAACATTCTGGAATATATGTTAATTGCCATTAGAAAAAGTGAAGCAGTAGACTTTGTAAAAATTAATATTTGTGTCATTCTCAAAACTTTTGGCAATGACTGTATATAGAAGGGTATCTTGGCATAAAGAGTTTTCCGAGGACTGCAGAAGAAAAATTGGTAATACTCATCATCAGGTTGGAATAGATTACAAAACCATTTCTGAAGCATTTCGAATGCACCAATTCACAGCCTGGCAGATTGTGTACAAATGCAGGAAATTCAAGACCATTATTACCCTCCCCAGATTGACCAACAAAGATTACTCCAAAAGCAAAGAGTTTAGAAGACCTATAGGTCACAAAGAAACTCAAGGTAACCTCTTAGCAACTAAAGTCCTTTCTCATGTTATCTAATGCTAATGTTCATGAGTCCAACATGAGGAGTACAACAAACAACAATCATGTGCATGGCCAGATTGTAAGAAGAGAGCTACTGTTTTCCAAAAAAGAACACTGCTGCCTATCGCAGTTTGCTAAAGATTACTTTGACAAGCCAGAAGTCTATTGAAACAATGTTCTTTGGTCAAATAAGGTCAGAATAGAGCTTTTTGGTTTAAGTGAAATGCATGATGTTTGCAAAATTAAAACAGTGTTTTACAGCATAGAAATCTTAAACCATCTGTGATGTAGCATAATACATAATGGTTTGGACCTATTTTGTTGCATCTAGGTGAGGGCGGATTGCCATCTCTGATGGCATAATGAATTCTAGTTTATACCAGCAAATTTTAAAAGAAAAATATCAAGACATAAGTCCATGAGCTGAATCTCAAGGGAACATGAGTCTTACAGCAAGGCAATGAACCAAAGCACACAAGTCATTCTAAAAAAAGAATAGTTAAAGAAGAATAAATTTAAAGTTTTCAAATCCTGACCATAAGCCTATAGAAATATTGTGGAAAGAACTGAAGGGAGGAGTTCAGTGGAGGAAACTCACCAAAATAACAGAGTTAAAGCTATTTTGTAGGGATTATTGGGCTAAAATTCCTCCAAGCCAATTCGCAGTAGTAATAAGGAATTACTGGAAAGGTTTAGATGCAGTTATTACTGCACAAGGGGGTCACACCACACACTGAAAGCATAGGTTCACATAATTTTACCCCTCAGAGAAGTGATATTGGAATATTTTTCTTAATAAAAAAATTGACAAAGTGTAATATTTTTGACCCATTCATTTGATTTGGTTCTCTTTACAGTATGTACTTATAGAACTTGTGTGAAAATTTGATGTAGTTTTAAATTGTGTAGAAATATAAAAATATTGATTGGGTAAACCCCTTCATGCCGCAGCGCAGGGCTTGTTTTTTGTTAGACCAGTTGTACTTTTGAACGACACCATTGGTTTTACCATATCGTGTACTGGAAAATGGGGAAATAAATTCCTAGTGCGGTGAAATTGCTAAAAAATTCCACAACTAATTTTTTTATATTTTTTTACCATGTTCACCAAATGCTAAAACTGACCTGCCATTATGATTTTCCAGGTCATCATGAGTTTGTAGACACCAAACATGTCTAGGTTAAATTTAATTTAAATGGTGAAAAAAAATCCAAAATTTGTTACAAAAAATTAAAAAATTGCGTCATATTCCGAGACCCGTAGTGACTCCATTTTTCATGATTTGGGGCTGAGTGAGGACTTATTTTTTGTGTGCCAAGCTGATGTTTTTAATGATACCATTTTGGTGAAGATATGATCTTTTGATCGCCTGTGATTACATTTTAATGCAATGTTGTGGCGACCAAAAGAAAAGTAATTCTGCATTTTGACTTTTTTTCGCTATGCCGTTTACCAATCAGATTAATTCTTTTTATAACTTGATAGATTCTGAACACGGAGATACCAAATATGTGTATTTTTTATTTTTATTAATTGTTTTATTTTGAAAGGGGGTGATTTGAACTTTTATATATTTTTATTTTTTAAAACTTTTTTTTTACTTTTTGCATGCTTCAATAGTCTCAATGGAAGACTAGAAGCTGCAGTTGTCTGATCGCCTCTGCTACACACAGGCGATGATCAGATCGCCTGTGTGTAGCATAAATGCTCACTTTTGAGTGCCAACTGCTGCATGCACCACACACACACCGTATACGCCGCACCCACCACACACACACTGTATACGCCGTACCTACCACACACACACTGTATATGCCGTACGAACCTAGTTTATGATAAACCTTGAACCTTCCTTTGGAAATATTTACCTCACGACGCAGGAGTACTTCCCAATGTAAACCGTTCATGGATGGTTGATTAATTGTGTAAAGAATTCACACATAGGCTCTCATAATAAAAATCGTCTACCTCGCAGGAGACATTTTTTCAAGGATACCGTAGAAAAGAACAGCAGACTATGCATTCTTATACCGTAAAAATATCATATCAGTCCAGTCAAGGCTAAAATGACAAGCTTTTAGCTTCCTTTTGGGTAAATGGTTCCCTATGAATACATTCTGTGTATGTAACTAGGGGTTGAACATAGTGTAAAAATACTGCATAGCCTTTTCTGTAGATATACCATTTACATAAGCATAAAAAAAAAATCAAAAACATTTTTCAAATCATAACTGGATTTTTTTTTTAAATTTTATTGAACAAATATCTATCAAGCAATATAAAACTGTATGCCTTTATGGCTGGATCAGACTAAAATATGATTTATTAGACTCATAATTTAATGTATACATTCTTCTTACTCCAGAAGCCAACTCTGAAAAAAAAATGTTGCTATCCTCCAAGTAACTAATCCTATTTGGCACAGCTAAAACAGGATCACCTAAAAAAGCAATTGTCCATTAGAGTCCATTTAACTTTCATTTAATAAAAGTGAGAGATGGCTGTTTATCTAAGCCTCAAAATCAATAGAAAATTCATAGCACACTCACTGCACATCAAGGTGGCGAAACCTACAGAAGAATTTCCAGGTTTTTCATTTCCCACTTGAAAACATTAATTTAAATCAAGTAGGGTGGCAAGGACCCAGTCAAGTAGAAACGTCATTTTATTTTTACTGTGAGAATGACTGCTGACAAAGCAGTGGAGATACGTCGCATTGTTATTCCACGGATAGGGCCAGTTTGTGAAAAGTGATGCCAGTCCATCTGTCAACAGTTTGGCATCAGTTATTTAATATTCCATTAAGCTCTCATCACATTGCACTGAAGTGGACGTGAATGCAAATATAATAAACACTGAGGCAGGAAAAAGTATATTCTGCGCCTTTTTTTCTGAATGCAGCTTATACAGCTCTGGCAAAAATTAAGAGACCACTTTCAAATGTTCAGTTTGTCTGATTTTTCTCTTTATAGGTATATTTTAGAGTAAAATGTAAATTGTTCTTTTAGTCTATAAACTCCTGACAACATGTCTCCGAATTTCCAAGCAATAAATTTTGTATTTTTTTCTGACAAAGAAAAATGGTCAAAATTAAAAAAAAAAAAACAGTGCTTTCAGTTCTCAAATAATGCAAAGAAACAATTTCATAATAATTTATAAACAACAATACTAATGTTTTACCTCAGGAAGAGTTCAGAAATCAATATTTTGTGGACTAACCATGATTTTGAAAAACACCTTTCATGTGTCTTGGCATGCTTTCCACCAGTCTTTCACACTGTTTCAGGTGCAAAAATGTAAGTAGTTCTTTGTTTGATGGCTTGGACTATCCACCAGCCTCTTGATCATATTCCAGAGGTTTTCAATGGGGTTCAGGTCTTGAGAATGGGCTGCCCATGACAGGTTTTTTTTTTGCCAGAGCTGTATTTCTTTGTTTCCACTCACAGGAACACAGACAATACGTTCGGTCTTTGACACATGCATTATCTTGCCATCACATCATGCTTTCTTATATGAACACATGTAGGGTCTGCCCCTCATCCCGCACCTTCAACTGGAGATGTGGCTTGCTTGCCTAAGGCTCCTCCCTGTAACATGAATATCATGTGATATTTTCAAGCTCAAATTCTCCATTTGACATTTCGATAGCTAAATCAACCAATGCGGATACAGTGCTCATGACCTTCAGAGTGTTTCTGGTTAATTTGGTTAACTTATATACACTGAGTATAAGCTGGCTAACTCTTACATGATATCTTTGCATATTCTGCATTGAAATTAGCAATGCAGCCGAGACAATGTATACATTGAATATGCATTCACACATATAAATATATACATATATATATGTATATATTATATATATATATATATATACATACAGGGACATGTAAGCATTTGGCCACCACTGTTCAAAATTACAGTTATTGTGAACAGTTAAGCTGAAGATGAAATTATTTCTAAAAGGCCTAAAGTTAAAAATGGCACATTTCCTTTCTATTTTAAGAATATATATATATTTTTTTAATTTTTATTTCAACTTTTACATTTAAAAAATTACAAATAGCAAAATGGGCAGATGCAAAAGTTTGTGCATCCTGCACTGGTTAGATTGCCCTGAGTAGTCACATCTTTTTTTAGTTTCAAAGCTTGTAAATGCTTTTTGTAGCCAGACAAGAGTCTTTCAGGTCTTGTTTGAGAGACTTTCATTCATTCTTCTTTGGAAAATTCTTCCAGTTCCGAGAGATTCCTGGGTCTATCTTGCATGCACTGCTGTTTTGAGGTCTAGTCACAGATTTTCAAGCGGACTGTGAGAGTCATTGAAAAACCTTCAGCTTGTGATTTTTGAGGTAGTTTACTGTGGATTTTGACATGTGTTTAGTATCATTATCCATTTGTAGAAGCCATCCTTTTTTCAACTTCAGCTTTTTTTACAGATGGTGTTATGTTTGCATCAAGAATTTTTTTTAAATTTCATTGAATCCATTCTTTCCTCTACCCATGAAATGTTCCCCGTGCCATTTGCTGCAACACAACCCCAAAGCATGATTGATCCACCCCATGCTTAATGGTTGACAAGATGTTCTTTTCCTTAAATTCTGTGCCCTTTTTTCTCCACACATACCTTTGATTATTTTGGCCAGTGAGTTCCATTTTAACCTGATCAGTCCACAGGACTTTTTACAAAATGCATTAGGCTTGTTTAGTTGTTCTTTTGCATGTTCTTCTAAAGACTCTTCCCTAAAGGCCATATTTGTGCAGGTGTCTCTTAACAGTAGAACAATGTACTACAACTCCACAGTTTGCTAAACCATTCTGAAGTTCTTTTGCAGTCAAGCAGGGGTTCTGATTTGCCTCTCTAGCAATCCTACTGGCAGCTCTCACTGAAATTTTGCTTGGTCTTTGAGACCTTATCATGACTTCCACTCATCCTGTTAACTCCCATTTCTTAATTTGTGGGCCTCCACCATTTTCATTTTCAGAGTGCTAGTCCTACTTTTGATTTGGTGTGTGCTACCATAACCTGCAGGGTCTCCTGACTTTTCTCCAATTGAGCATATTTGGGATTTCATTAGTTGGCAATTGCAAAAAGGGATTCATGATTTGTCAAAGTGTGGAGAACATTCCTTGGACATCTATTAATATCCTCATTGATAGCATGCCATGACATGTAGGTAAGTGTGAATATTTCTGTGTGTGGCGCTCAAGATCGATACTGAATAAATCAAGGTGTTTTCAAAATGTTTTTACATTTTTTCTCTTCATTTGCATATCATTAAAAGTCTATTGAGCCTAAAATATCCATTACTTTATGACTTTTCCTTCTTGGTGCATATCAAGTTAAAGTAGCCTTTGCTGCAATGTAGCATTTGGTGTAGTGTATTTAAGCCAAATCCAAGAAAGGATAGAATTAGGAATAAAAAATGTAGGATTTATACGTCTTCCTGCTGAATCCATTTTTTGGGTTTGACTTGGAGTACGGTTATTTTATTTTTACTGCTCTTTGCCTCTTAATGTGACTACTTGCTAGGCCAGCTGTTTTACAAACCTGATGGCAACCTAATATGGAAACATTCATTTTAGGACTGGCTGTCCATAGTATTTTGACTATGGATTTAAATCAGAAAGTCAAGAACAATGTCCGCCTGTCTACTTTATCTTACATATCTTTTGTTCTCAAACATGCAAAATGCTTCAATGTAAATGACTGCGACTATCAAAAGATCACTAGAACTCCTCCATACCGGCTGTAAGCTTGAAAACATTGCCCTAAAACTTGCACATGATGTTATAAAACTTCACTTTATCTCTGAGTCCTCATTTATTCCAGTGCATTAGTGACCTTTACAACCTGCTAGCAATTTCTCTTTAAAAGCACCTCATAATTCTCAAGACATATGTATCAATAATCAAAACTGCATCTCAAAGTCCTCAAGCACCCGATAGACTACTTTCACGTACTGATAGAATAACATTGGGTACATAAATAATTGTGCATTCTATCATGTAACGTTATAAATTGTACGCGCTACACGGGTGGTGCTGTAATCCCTTGATTTTCAATTAAGCAAGACCTTTGAAAATCTTCACATTTGGTTACAAGCATAACCCATTAAAATGTATCATTTGAGAAGCCTAATCTAATTAATCCTAAGTAGGTATTAATACCGATGCAGTGTCACAGCTTAAACTCAGTATACGATCATCAAGCATTTTACATTTTAAATCGTCATTAGAAGATATTCAAATATCCAGTAAAATTTATGGAAAAAAAGACAGCTATGGCCAGCTTCTGATTTTATGCTTTTAGAATAGAAAATCAGAAATAAAAACAACGATGAGCATTCATAGGAGATGTCTAGAGTAGTTACATAGAACCTTAACAAGCACTAAAATCACTATTACAGAACTGTTTAGTGTTCTATACAAAAACCTTAAGAATTATAAAGGGGTAGTCCAGATTTGTGTACAAGCCTGCAGTCACTCTCTGTGACCACAGACTTGTGAATCCTCACAGTGCGCGTCCCTGCGCCGAAAGCAGTGGGCGATCACATGCCGACTAGTTGGACGCAGCCTTGCTTTTCTCTTTTTCCTTTTTTCCACTGTGCCCTTATTCTTACTTACAGTTAGTGTTTAATTTCTCTTACTAAGGCACAGTGCACATTATCAGCATGCTTCTATATAGCATAAATATGTTTTTACACTTGTACTTTGTTTTCTTCATTGTTTATTGGGGGTGGTTATTCTTTCACTTACACTTTATTTGGTATATACCAGTAGTGTAGATTATTCTCATAGCTTGCCGTGCCTGTAATGGAGGACCCATGCTGTTAAGGGTCTGCGGAACGCACCAAATATATAAAGTAGAGAGGTGCGTTCGCAGCCCGGGGTCCACCGTGCAAGCGGAGCCTGCTGCTAGTAGAAATGGCGCGAGAAGCAAACTCTGTTATCCTGCAGAGTCGCCAACATAAACGCCGTAATGCGCTGTGGCAATAAGTGCGAACTCTGTTACTCCACAGAGCCGCTAGAAGGAGAGCCGCAACGCTATATGGCGATTGGTGCGCACTCACTAGACACAACTGAGTGGCAAAGAAAACACGCTAGGGCGCTGTCTAGCGTTGAAAGCGAACCCTGTTACGTCACAGGGCCGCTGAGAAAAAGTACTGTGTCCTGTCAGACTCTCAGGTACACAGTTAAGTGCTACGCGTTCATAAAGCGTGATCATGTGCTAATGTCCTCGCGGGAGTCACCCGCAATCTATGGCGTCTGAACGCCAGACCCTGAATACGGCAATCAAAGCTCCTCACCGGTTATGCCGGTAATCTAGGGCATCTAGGACACCGACCCTGACCAGCTGCCATACCAAACTCCTCACCGATTAAGTCGGTATTCTAGTGGCTTATTTCAGCCGGGTCCCTATCCACACATACACATGACCACACTGGCGCATAGCATACAATGATTGATATTAGCGCATGGCGGCCCAGCCATGCTACCCTTTTATAGCAACAGCTACAGGACCTTCCAGGAACAAGGACCAATGAGAAGCTGTTACAAACAAACGTAGCTACATGACCTTCCTGGCGGACCAATAGGAGCCGCTGCAGCACCTGAACATGTGACCCCTGATCTCCAATGAGAGATCTCACTCTGGGCATGCTCAGATGGGAAAACGCAGGACTTTGTCTCAAAGACGACTGCTCCAGCACTGGCTATAATAGCAGATCCAGGAAAGGCAGCAGCAAGTCACTGCACAGTAGAGGAGTGGGCAAGACGCCTGGACCGACGTCTCTGCTGAGCAGGCTCCACTGCGGCCGGAGATGAATGGGAGACCGCAGCTGGACGGGTTCGAGACTCCCCTTGTGCAGCAGTGGGAAATCGAACCCTAACATTACCCCCCTCCTAGGGCCCCCCCTTCTTTGGGCCTCGCTGCGCTCAAAGACAGCGATGAGCTGCGGAGCGTGAATATGCTCGGCAGGCTCCCAAGACCTATCCTCAGGCCCACAGCCCCTCCAGTCCACCAAATAAAACTTTTTGCCCCGTACCACCTTACACCCTACGATGGCGTTCACCTCATGGTCATCCGTAGATGAACCCGATGTCCGGCAGATGACTCAGAAAACCGGGACATGAGCACGGGTTTCAGGAGGGATACATGAAAGGTGTCGGAGATACCCAGGCATGGTGGAAGAGCCAAACGGTATACCACAGGGTTAACCTGCTCGAGGACCTTGAAAGGACCCAGGTAGCGGGGTGCCAACTTAGTGGACTCAACTCGCAGCCTGATGTTACGGGCGGAGAGCCACACCAAGTCCCCAGGAGCAAATGTTGGAGCGGGGCGCCGATGTGCGTCGGCAGAGGACCTCATCCTCTCCTTGGACGCCTGAATGGCATCCTGGGTACGGTCCCAAATGTCCCGTGCCTCCACAGCCCAGTCTGCCACCCTGGAGTCGGCGGAAGACACGGGCATGGGCACCGGAACCCGCGGATGCTGACCGTAGTTCAGAAGGAAAGGAGTCTGTCCGGTGGAGTCAGCCACAGCATTGTTTAATGCAAACTCAGTCAATGGTAGCAAGGATGCCCAGTCATCCTGCCTGGCAGAGACAAAATGTCGTAGATAGGTGACCAAGGTCTGGTTGGCCCTCTCTACCAACCCATTCGTCTCAGGATGATACGCTGAAGAGAGATTTAACTCAATACTGAGTAGACGACAAAGCGCTCTCCAGAACCGAGACGCAAACTGGGGACCTCGGTCACTGACAATTTTGTCCGGCATGCCGTGTAGACGGAAGATGTGCCTAACGAACAACGCTGCCAGAGCCCGTGCAGAAGGTAACCGTGGTAGTGGCACCAGATGCACCATTTTAGAGAAATGGTCGGTGATTACCCAAATGATGGTGCAACCCCGAGACTTGGGCAAGCCCACCACAAAGTCCATCCCAACCATCTCCCAGGGCCTGTCTGCCACCGGCAAAGGATAAAGTAAACCAGCTGGCCGTTGTCGTGGAGACTTATTTTTGGCGCAAGAGACACATGCCCGAACATAGTCCCCAACATCACGGACCATATGCGGCCACCAATATGTCCTCGCCAGCAATTCAGATGTCCTCTTTGCCCCAAAATGTCCACCAACCCTGGACGAATGTGCCCAAGAGAGTACCTCCGGTCGCAAATTGGTAGGCACAAAAGTCTTGCCCGGGGGCACAGACTCTAGTGAAACCGGAGCCACTGTTCTCAGGCTCTTTGTGGGAACAATAAGCCGAGGCTCCTCTACCTCCTCTTCAGAGGACACCACAGAGCGAGAGAGAGCGTCGGCACGAATGTTCTTCTCTCCAGAGAGGAAATGGAGTGTGAAATTAAACCGAGAGAAGAACAAGGACCATCTGGCCTGGCGAGAGTTAAGCCGCTGAGCTGTCTGCAGATACACCAAATTTTTGTGGTCGGTGAAGACTTGGAAGGGAAAACGGGCCCCCTCCAACAGATGTCTCCACTCAGAGAAGGCCAACTTCATGGCTAGCAACTCCCTATCCCTGATGGAATAATTCCTCTCCGCTGAAGTGAAGGTCTTAGAGAAGAAGAAGCAAGGATGCTTCCGACCTTGAGCATCCTTTTGGAAGAGGACTGCTCCAGCACCAACGGATGAGGCATCCACCTCCAATAAAAATGGCTTATCAACATCGGGGCGATGTAGGATGGGAGCGCTAGCAAAATGAGACTTAATAGAAGAGAAAGCCGTGGAGACCTCTTCCGACCACAATTTGGGATTTGCTCCCTTCTTGGTGAGGGCTACCAAGGGAGCTACCAAGGTAGAGAAATGCGGAATGAACTGGCGATAGTAATTAATGAACCCCATAAAGCGCTGCACCGCTTTTAGAGAGTGAGGTTCCTGCCAGTCCATCACAGCCGTAGTTTGGCCGGATCCATAGCCATCCCTGGGTTGAGATGATATAACCAAGGAAAGGTAAAGACTCCAGCTCAAACATACATTTCTCTAACTTAGCATAGAGGGAATTAGCCCGTAAGAGGTCGAAGACTCTGCAGACATCTCTCCGGTGGGAGTCAATATCTGGAGAGAAGATGAGTATATCATCCAGATAGACTACGACCGAGGTGGAGAGCATATCCCGGAAGATGTCATTGACAAAGTCTTGGAAAACGGCTGGAGCATTACAGAGCCCAAAGGGCATCACCAGATATTCGTAATGCCCAACCCTGGTATTAAAAGCCGTCTTCCATTCGTCCCCCTCACGGATGCGAATCAGGTTATAAGCACCGCGCAGATCTAGTTTAGTGAATACTCTTGCTCCCCGAAGCCTATCAAAAAGCTCAGAAATCAGGGGCAACGGGTACTTGTTTTTAACGGTGATGGCGTTAAGACCCCTGTAATCAATACACGGACGCAATTCTCCGTTTTTCTTCTGCACGAAGAAAAATCCCGCCCCTGCCGGTGACACCGACTTCCTAATAAACCCTCTTGCCAGGTTCTCCTGAATATATTGCGACATGGCCTCTGTCTCAGGAAGAGAGAGGGGATAGACCCTTCCCCGAGGAGGTTCTGCGCCAGGCAAGAGGTCGATAGGACAGTCATAGGGGCGATGAGGCGGAAGAGTCTCCGCAGCCTTCTTGGAGAACACGTCTGCATATGACCAGTAGTGCTTGGGAAGTGGAGTAAGATCTGCGGGTAACTCCGTTGTGGTAACCTGAACGCAACTCCTGACACATCTGCCTCTACATGCATCACTCCAACCCAGTATCCTACCCGAAGTCCACTCTATATGTCGGGAGTGGAAACGGAGCCAAGGTATACCTAGTAGGATCTCGTCTATTCCCTCGGGAAGGACGAGTAGGGAAATAAGTTCCTGATGGGAAGGAGATACAGACAATGCAAGTGGAACAGTCTGGTGTGTAATTTGTGAGGGCAATATTGACCCATTCACTACCCGACAGTCACTGATTTGTCAAGCGCCACCAGAGGTATTGCATGACGGCGAGCAAAGCTAGAGGACATGAAATTCCCCTCTGCTCCTGAGTCCACGCAAAGGTCGGTGGTGAGAATGGAAGTACCAACAGTGATTGTCCCTTTAAGTGTCATCTTGGAGGAAAATGCCGCTGTCTCTAGTGAACCTCCTCCCAGGGCCACTAGACGCGATCGCTTCCCCGATCGCTGTGGACATTTGTTGGCATAGTGTCCTGTCTGCTGACAACGGTTACAGACCACGGATACTCGGACGGACCGAGACTTAGGTCCTGATGAGGAACTTCTGTGGCCTTTTGGGGTTCGGACGCCAGATCGGGAAATTCGAGAGGTTTGGCAAAGGTGGGAGCCAACCGAAACCTCTGCCTACACTGGGCCCGCTCCAACCTTCGCTCGTGAAAACGGAGGTCAATGCGGGTAGATATGGAGATAAGCTTCTCCAGTGTGGCGGGAATCTCCCTGGTAGCCAAAGCGTCTTTAACATGGTCAGCCAGTCCTCGCCAGTAGATTGGAATAAGAACTTTATCAGACCAATCTAGCTCAGAAGCTAGAGTCCGAAACTGGACGGAAAACAGACTGACCAAAGACGAACCCTGTGCCAATGCCAGCAGTTGTAGCACCGTATCGTGGGTGACCTGAGGTCCTAAAAAGACCTATTTAAGAGCCTCCAAGAAACGAGGAGCACTCCGCACCACACGATCGTCGCGCTCCCACAGCGGCGTTGCCCACTCCAACGCTCTGCCCGAGAGTAGAGAAAGTACAAAACCCACTTGTGCCCGATCCGTGGGAAAACGTGCAGCCAGAAGCTCGAGCTGTATAGAGCACTGACTCACGAATCCCCGACATTGCTTGCTATCACCGGCAAACTTGTCAGGAAGCGGGAGGTGGGATAATGTAGGGGCAGAGGTGGCAGAAGACAAACTGGCTGCAGCCACGCTAGCAGCCTGAACAGCGACTGCGGTAACATCCACAGCTGAGGTTGTGCGCTCAAGAGCCGCCAACCTACCCTCCAGCTGCTGGATGTACTGCGATAGACGCTGTTCATCCGCCATTTTACTAGCCAGACCCTGGCGCTAATATTATGTTAAGGGTCTGCGGAACACACCAAATATATAAAGTAGAGAGGTGCGTTCGCAGCCCGGGGTCCACCGTGCAAGCGGAGCCTGCTGCTAGTAGAAATGGCGCGAGAAGCAAACTCTGTTATCTCGCAGAGTCGCCAACATAAACGCCGTAATGCGCTGTGGCAATAAGTGCGAACTCTGTTACTCCACAGAGCTGCTAGAAGGAGAGCCACAGCGCTATATGGCGATGTGTGCTCACTCACTAGACACAACTGAGTGGCAAAGAAAACACGCTAGGGCGCTGTCTAGCGTTGAAAGCGAACCCTGTTACGTCACAGGGCCGCTGAGAAAAAGTACTGTGTCCTGTCAGACTCTCAGGTACACAGTTAAGTGCTACGCGTTCATAAAGCGTGATCATGTGCTAATGTCCTCGCGGGAGTCACCCGCAATCTATGGCGTCTGAACGCCAGACCCTGAATACGGCAATCAAAGCTCCTCACCGGTTATGCCGGTAATCTAGGGCATCTAGGACACCGACCCTGACCAGCTACCATACCAAACTCCTCACCGATTAAGTCGGTATTCTAGTGGCTTATTTCAGCCGGGTCCCTATCCACACATACACATGACCACACTGGCGCATAGCATACAATGATTGATATTAGCGCATGGCGGCCTGCCATGCTACCCTTTTATAGCAACAGCTACAGGACCTTCCAGGAACAAGGACCAATGAGAAGCTGTTACAAACAAACGTAGCTACATGACCTTCCTGGCGGACCAATAGGAGCCACTGCAGCACCTGAACATGTGACCCCTGATCTCCAATGAGAGATCTCACTCTGGGCATGCTCAGATGGGAAAACGCAGGACTTTGTCTCAAAGACGACTGCTCCAGCACTGGCTATAATAGCAGATCCAGGAAAGGCAGCAGCAAGTCACTGCACAGTAGAAGAGTGGGCAAGACGCCTGGACCGACGTCTCTGCTGAGCAGGCTCCACTGCGGCCGGAGATGAATGGGAGACCGCAGCGGGACGGGTTCGAGACTCCCCTTGTGCAGCAGCGGGAAATCGAACCCTAACACATGCCTTTTGACCCTCGCGATTAATCTTCGAGGGGTGTGAATACAGGACTCTTTTGCTTTTTTTTCATTAATATAGTTGTCCCCTTGTCCTTGTATTTGAGTTTATGTTAAAAAAGAATTATGTATTATTTCATGTACATGTGTGTATGCATAGCTGTTTTTATGACTCTCTTTAGTTTTTGGTGTCTTTATATGCTTTGATGCATCCTTGCTGCACCTTATTAAATATTAGCTTCCCATACACACTTTAGTTTTTTCATTAAACCTCTCAATCTGATCCCTGTGTAAAATCGTTTGCCCCATGCTCTGTCCATTTATACCGAGCATCTCCAGACATTATGATTTTAATCTTAATAGTGCCTATGACCTTTTTCATCGTACCCCAAAATAAATACAGACTCCCTTAACAATTACAGACACTTGACCCACTAAACAAATTAAACCCCCAAACATCAGATCAACTGTTATAGACCCCTGAACCACACAAATCTAAAATAAAAATCCCAGGCTAGACTCTCCCTCAATAAAGCCTCCAGACCAGGCTTCCTATACGTAATTAGCCAAAGCCAGGCTATATTTTGAATACAGGCATTGGACTGCCCTTTTTATAAATTTGGTTATACCATTAATATAGACCCCACTTGAGACTCCCTCTGGATATCGTCCAGAATAGCAATAAATAAGGGCCCAGTTAAAACTTTTACTTAAAAGGGGTTTCCCCTTCAAAACAAACTTTCAACAATTAATGCAGCTTTCTGAATACTGTGTGTAACATACAGACGCTTAGGACTCGGTTCTGCTAGTCAAGGTAGAACACTACTTGACCAAATAATGGAGCTTAATCCTAGCGGTGTGCAAAGTAGTTACTGTTAGTTTTCAGTAAGCTGCTCTGCTTACCAAAAGTTTGCACTGGGGTAGAAAAGCACTTTAGGGCCGGTGTTACATTTGCGTGTGTGATGCGAGAAACTCGTGCGAGTTTCTCGCATCTATACCCAGCACTGCAGCTGGCACTCGGACCGGAGCGTGCGACTGCATGTATTTCTATGCAGCTGCCCACTCCGGTCTGAGTGACGATGGCAGTGCCGGGTGTTGATGCCAGAGGCTCACGTGAGTTTCTTGCATCACACATGCAAGTGTGACACCGACCTAACAGAGATCCCAGACCAGACCTTAATTAAAAAACATCACAATTTTCCTAATACTAATTCTAGACCCTCATTTCTCTCAATTTTTTTGGTGCATTTTCCCTGAAATTCAAATATATGGAATTGGATCTATCAAGTTAAATCTTACTAATTATTATTATATTATTAATATTTATTTCTATAGCACCATTGATTCCATGGTGCTGTACATGAGAAGGGGTTACATACAAATTACAGGTATCACTTACAGTAAACAAACTAACAATGACAGACTGATACAGAGGGGAGAGGACCCTGCCCTTTCGGGCTTACATTCTACAGGATTGTGAGGCAGGAGACAGTAGGTCGGGGGGTTGCAGCAGTTCCGGTGTTGGTTGAGGCAATAACTCCGGTAGTGGTGAGGAGGCAGCAGGGTCATTGCAGGCTGTAGGCTTTCCTGAAGAGATGGGTTTTCAGGTTCCATCTGAAGGATCTGAATGAGTTTGATAGTCGGATGTGTTGGGCAAAGAATTCCAGAGGATGGGGGATATTCGGGAGAAGTCTTGGAGGCGGTTGGGTGAGGAGCGAATAAGTGTGGAGGAGAGAAGGATGTCTTGGGAGGATCGGAGATTACGTGAGGGAAGATATCGGGAGATTAGTTCAGAGATATATGGAGGAGACAGATTATAGATGGCCTTGTAGGTCAGTATTAGTAATTTGAACTGGATACGCTGAGGGAATGGGAGCCAGTGAAGAGATTTGCAGAGGGGAGAAGCGGAGGAGTAGCGAGGAGAGAGGGTGAATTAGTCGTGCAGCAGAGTTAAGGATGGACTGGAGAGGTGCGAGGGTGTTAGCAGGGAGGCCAGAGAAAAGGGTGTTGCAGTAGTCGAGGCGGGAGATGATGAGGGCGTGCACAATCATTTTAGTAGATTGAGGGTTGAGGAAAGGACGGATTCTTGAAATATTTTTGAGCTGAAGGCGACAGGAGGTAGAAAGAGCTTGGATGTGCGGTTTGAAGGACAGGGCAGAGTCAAGGGTTACTCCGAGGCAGCGGACTTCTGGTACGGGGGAAAGCGTGATGTCGTTAATTGTGGTAGATAGGTCAGGTAAGGAAGATCTGTGGGATGGGGGAAAGATTATGAGTTCAGATTTGTCCACATTGAGTTTGAGGAAGCGGGAGGAGAAGAAGGAGGATATGGCTGATAGACACTCCGGGATTCTGGATAGCAGAGAAGTGATGTCTGGCCAGAGAGGTAGATCTGAGTGTCATCAGCGTAAAGGTGGTACTGGAATCCGTGGGACTTTATGAGTTGCCCCAGGCCAAGTGTATAGATTGAGAAGAGTAGGGGTCCTAGAACAGAGCCTTGGGAACTCCAACAGAGAGAGGGTGGGACGAGGAGGTAGTGTGGGAGTGGGAGACGCTGAATGTGCGGTTGGAAAGGTATGAGGAGATCCAAGATAGGGCGAGGTCTTTGACGCCAAAGGAGGAAAGAATCTGTAGTAGAAGGCAGTGGTCAACTGTGTCAAAAGCAGAGGACAGGTCAAGAAGCAGGAGTATAGAGTATTGTCCGTTTGCTTTGGCTGTAAGTAGGTCATTAGTAATTTTGGTCAGGGCTGTCTCAGTGGAGTGATGGGGGCGGAAACCAGATTGTAGAGTGTCAAAGAGCAAGTTAGAAGAGAAGTGGTAGGAAAGCTCAGCGTGGACATGCAGCTCCAGGAGTTTGGAAGCGAATGGGAGCAGCGATATTGGGCGATAGTTGGACATAGCGGTTGGGTTGAGGGTTGGCTTTTTAAGGATAGGCGTGATTGTGGCATGCTTGAAAGCAGAAGGGAAGGTACCGGAAGTTAGTGATAGGTTGAAGAGGTGGGTTAGGGATGGAATAATAGTGGTGGTGAGGTTGGGGAGGAGGTGGGTTGGGATGGGGTCAAGTGCACAGGTTGTGAGGTGCGATTTGGAGAGAAGACAATTAAGCTCCCCTTCAGTTATATTGGAGAGGGAGGTTATGGGGTTAGGGCATTGGTCTGGTATACAAAGTGGTTGAGGTGGTTGAACAATGAAGACTTGCCTTGTTTGGTCGATCTTATTTTTGAAGTGTGTGGCAAAGTCCTCAGCAGAGATGAGGGAGGTAGGAGGGGGCAGTGGTGGGCGGAGGAGGGAGTTAAAAGTTTTGAATAACTGTTTGGGGTTGTAGGATAGGGAAGATACGAGGGTTGTGAAGTAGGCCTGTTTAGCAGAGGTGAGGGCAGATTTGAAAGAGAGTGTTGCTTGTTTGAATGCAGTGAAGTCGTCTTGCTACTCTCAATATATACAGTGGCATGTAAAAGTTTAGGCACACCTGGTCAAAAATACTGTTTTTGTGAACAATTAAGCAAGTTGAAGATGAAATTATCTCTAAAAGGCCTAAAGGTAAATATGACTCATTTCATTTGTATTAGGCAAAAATAAAAAAAATGTAATTTTTTTACATTTTAAAAATTACAAAAAGGAAAATGTTCCAATGCAAACGTTTTGGCACCTTTGGAGATTTGGGTGCTCAGATAACTTTGACCAACGTTTCAGACCTTAATTAGCCTGCTAGGGTTATGGCTTGCTCATTATCATCGTTAGGAACGGCCAAGTGATGCAAATTTTCCAGCTTTATAAAAACTCATTCTACTCTAACCTTGTGCCAAAAACAGCAGCCATGGCTTCTTCTAAGCAGCTGGCAAGCACTCTGAAAATGGTGGAGGGCCACAATGCAGGAGAAGGCTATAAGAAGATAGCAAAACGTTTTCAAGTTGCCCTTCCCTCAGATTGAAATGTAATTAGGAAATGGCAGTTAACAGTAACAGCTGAGGTCAAGATAAGTTCAGGAAGACCAAGCAAAATTTCAGTGAGAGCTGCTCGTAGGATTGCTATCGAGGCAAATCAGAACCCCTGCTTGACTGCAAAAGACTCTGGAGTTGTAGTACATTGGTCTACTGTTTAGAGACACCTGTACAAATATGGTATTCATGGAAGAGTGCTCAGAGAAAAACCTCTCCTACATAAGCACCATAAAATTCAGGATCAGAAATATGCAAAAGAACATATAATCAAGCCTGATGTGTTTTGAAAACAAGTCATGTGGACCAATTAGGTGCAAATAGAACTCTTTGGCCGCAATGATCAAAGTTACTGTATATATATATGATCAATAGAGTGAGTATCTCTATATGATATAATGTGGTGGATAAATATTGGTGCTTAGAATTATAGAGATTATGCGTTCTACTCTATATGTGAAAATATTTTGTATATGTATGCAATTGTCACTATGTATTGTGCGCCCCTGTTCCAATATGTATGTGACCGCCTACTTTTGGTCTTTAAATATTTAAATTTTTATTAATATCAAGGACAATTGATTGATGTGTTTTTCCTTTGTGCTTGATATTGTATTTAGCAATTTGTTCTTGTATGCTACAGTAGTCCCAATGAACAATGGCATGGTAATTACAATATTGAAATTTTTTTTACAGAACTTTAAAATAGACATGCTCTGCTTTCCCATGAGTAACTTTTGATATATTTATATATATATACATATATATATATTATATATATATATATATTATATATATGTAATCTTTGCGAAGGACGTATGAATCAAGCCGCATACAAGGTTATCCAGGAAAAACAGTTGATTCCTTCTGCTCAGGCAATGTTCCCCAACTCTGAGGACTGGTTTTTCCAGCAGGACAATGTGCCATGCGACACAGCTAGGTCAATCAATGTGTGGATGAAGGACCACCACATCAAATCCCTGTCATAGCCAGATCAATCTCCAGACCTGAACCCCATTGAAAACCTCTGGAATGTAATCAAGAGGAAGATGTATAGTCACAAGCCATCAAACAAAGAAGAACTACTTACATTTTTGTACCAGGAGTGGTATATAGTCACCCAAAAGCAGTGTGAAAGACTGGTGGAAAGCATGCCAAGACGCATGAAAGCTGTGATTAAAAATCATGGTTATTCCACAAAATATTGATTTCTGAATTTTTCCTGAGTTAAAACATTGTATTGTTGTTTCTAAATGATTATGAACTTTTTCTTAGCATTATTTGAGGTCTGCAGCACTGCATTTTTTTGTTATTTTGACCATTTCTCATTTTCTTAAAATAAATACAAAATTTATTGCTTGGAAATTCGGAGACATGTTGTCAGTAGTTTATCGAATAAAAGAGCAATTTACATTTTATTTAAAAATATACCTATAAAGAGAAAGATCAGACAAACTGAAAATTTTGCAGTGGTCTCTTAATTTTTTCCAGAGCAGTACTGTATATACTCCATTCATTTCATTAATATTTTATTGATATATATATTTCATAATAATATATAGTCTACAAATATCAACCACAATTATGTATCCCAAGTTGAATGGTGCAAGCTGTTAAACAAACACGAAAAAAAAAGTATACGTCAGACGGATGCCTCAACGGATACTATCCAGCGACCATCCATCCATCACCCATAGGCTTACGAAACGTGTATGTTACCATATGAATTTCTGTGATGGATGCCTCTGATGGATTCCATCCCTCGGCCATCAGTCACCCATAGGTTTCCATGTTAACAAAAACTTTTATGAAATGTGATCTTGCAGTCTTTTATCCTCACCCCTCACTATGCTTTCTCTTATGCCATTGTGCCCTTATGAATACATTCCTCATTATATGCATTTGACATAACAATCATGACATTCAATTAAATCCAAATAAAATACCAAAATTACTAAGGCTGAGAATATTTTGCATTTTGATCCTAGATTAAAACTATTTCCCATGCAGTGAGAAACATATGTTTAAGATTGCAAACAAAAGAATAAATGAAAACCTCATTCTGTTGCCAAGCAACAAAACCAATGATAACACCTAGACAGTGACACTGGAATAAATAAAAAAATGCATGGGCTTCGTAAAGCTTTTGTAAAGTAATGGAAAGCTACATTTTATAAAGAATATTCTCATCCTGGGAAAGAAACATTGACAGATATAAGATAATTAGCTGAAGATTTTATTTTACGGATTTTTATTTTTCCTCTAGAGGAATTGTCTGGTCTTAAACTAGAAGTCTGCAGTCACTCTATGTAACTGCAGACTTGTGAATTCTCACATTACGCAAAGATTCTCCAGCGCCAGAAGCAGCGGTTATGTGGCCACAAGTATACAATTTGCATACTTCCAGACACATTACAACTAGACATGTCCCGACTTGCTCAATACACTTGGGCGGAGCGAGGCTACATGTCTAGTCTGCACGTGATTTCATGTATGCAAATCACACACTTGTAGTTATGTGACTGCGAGTATGTGGTATGCATACTACTGGCCACATTCCAACTGGATGGGCATGGCCTCGCTCAATGCAAGTGTACTGAATGAGGCCAGAAACAGTCTAGTCAGAATTAGGTCGGTAGTATGCATATTGCTGGCACTGACACCTGAGAATCTAGTCTTTCATGGACTCAATTTCGACAATGGGGAGAGAGAGAGGAAAGCCATTAACAGACTCCTTTAGCTGTGGTTTAGCTCCCATGAAAACAAACAGTTGTGGAATTCGGACTGCTGATGTCGAGGGAGCGTTAAAAGACTCCATATAAAGGACTGTTATGTGGTACCACTTACCGTACATTGGTTGGTTTGGACAACTGGTTGTTTGGTTTTGCTTTGGAATTTATAAAGACATGTGATTGTATCAAAACTACAGCAGGCATCCTAGTAAGGGATACATCCTGTGATACATCCTTGGAATCAGGGTCTCTTCCCCTACATTTTGCTACTCTCAGATTATGTGGCAAAGATCTTGGTGACAAATGTTTTTTAAGAATGGTTATGCAAAATGTAATTTGTTATGAATGTGCTAGAGATGGTTTCTGAGCAGAGGCTCCCTCTGGTGGTTACAGACAGTATGAACCTTTCAGCGAGGAGTGGCAATCTGGGTTCACTGACTGGTCTGATATAAGGGAGGTTCCCTCCATGATGTTGTTGTTTTTTCTGGAGTTCTGCCTTGCATCTCCTGCTTTCAGATAAGATATTTTTTGCTTTTCTTTTTGTGCTTGCTTTTTGCATTGTTTTCTGCACTTTTGGGGAGGTCAGCCAGGTCCCCTCCTGGGGCCTGAGCTCCTCACAGTTTATCTGCAGCCACTGTTATTTGCTCATTTGCTTTTTCCTGTTTTTTCAGTGGCTGCGGCTTGGTTTTTGTTCACACTGAGAACTGATTTAGTGGGTAGCGAGATCGTGTGATCTCAGTATTTTTGTAATCAGAATTGTTGGATTTTTGTAGGGTTTTTTTCTGGGTTGCAGAAAGTAATCTCTCCTGTCCTATCCTATTTAGTCAGCTTGTGGCCCAGCTTTGCTCAGTCTATTTTCTGCCTATGTTTGTATTTTCATCTTGTCTAACCGCCATTATATGTTTGGGGGCTTCCTATTTTCTTTGGGGATCTGCTCAGGGGCAGATAGCTTTCATCTTTCTGCCTTTAGGTGTAGTTATCTCTCAGGCTGTGACGAGGCGTCTAGGATCAACGTAGGAACGCTCCACGCTACCTCTAGTTGTGTCCTTAGTTTAGGAATCTGCAACCCATCAGTTACCAACATCTCAGGTGTTCGGCTGCCCTGCTGTTGTTCCTGTCCTCCTCAGCTACCGAAACATAACAATAATTGATGCTTCTTTAAAACTGCAAATGTTACATATATTACCCCAAATATTCATATTTCCAGGACTCAAAACATATCTTCATAAATTCCAAACAACCATTTGGTTATTACTTTGGTTATAAAATGTATTTTATCAGTTATCTACAATGCTATGGATTCCATGTGCGAACTGTCATAATCAGATCAGGTGATTTGGGGATTATCTCTGTTTATTTTCCTGATGACATACAATGGTATAACTTGTGAAGTTTTATGAATTGTACAGCAAACAAGACTTACATTAATTTTATAATACAGCTTATGTGTCAGCAGGCATGTCTATTAAGCCATTTCTTCTTTCCTAAAGGCTCTAATATGATAAGGTACTGTAGTCATTTTTACGCAGATTTTAGCCTTTTACTTGACTGCAAAGACTTTATGGAGATAAGGCAATTATTGGATGCAGAGCAAAGGATGATGTGCAGACTCAGAAACTGAATATCCATGTTTCATTCCACTTATCTGGGCTCTACAGCTGTTGATTCGAGAGATCAGAATCCAGCTGAAATTAATGTCGATCCTCTTTTGGATTCAGTGGTTTAAGAGTATAGCCTAGTGGAAAGCCATCACAGCTGTCTGACGTTATTATATTCAACTGCAAGAACTGACACACACACATTCACACACATGTATATACAGTATATACAGTGAAGGAAATAAGTATTTGATCCCTTGCTGATTTTGTAAGTTTGCCCACTGACAAAGACATGACAGTCTATAATTTTAAGGGTAGGTTAATTTTAATAGTGAGAGACAGAATATCAAAAATAAAATCCAGAAAATCACATTGTATAAATTATATGAATTTGTTTGCATTTTGCAGTGAGAAATAATATTTGATCCCCTACCAACCATTAAGAGTTCTGGCTCCTACAGACCAGTTAGATGCTCCTAATCAACTCGTTACCTGCATTAAAGACAGCTGTCTTACATAGTCAACTTTATAAAAGACTCCTGTCCACAGACTCAATTAGTCAGTCAGACTCTAACCTCTACAACATGGGTAAGACCAAAGATCTTTCTAAGGATGTCAGGGACAAGATCATACACCTGCACAAAGCTCGAATGGGCTACAAAGCCACTGGGTGAGAAGGAGACAACTGGAAGAAATACAAAATGACTGTCAATCAACATCGATCTGGCTACTCTTTTGAGTAGCCTCCTCCATCTCACAACCACCGGTATTTGCAGTATTAGATCACATAGAGAGGGTGCACAGCAATGTGAATAGTCTCTTCTTAATTCAACAAACCTGGTATGTCCAGTATTAGTTCAGAAAGACAGAGTAGACAGCGATGTAAGCAGCCTCTTCTTACCTCAGCACTGCTACTCTCTGCAGTGTTAGATCAGAAATACAGGGTGGACAGCAGTGTGAGCAGCTCCCTCTTACCTCAGCCCTTCAGGGAATCTCATTGTTAGATCAGAAAGACATGCTGGACAGCAATGTCAGAAGATTCTTCTTACCCCATTACCCTGGTATCTCTAGTATTAGTTCAGAAAAACAGAGTGCTCAGCAGTGTTAGCAGCCCTTCTTACCTTAACATTGCTACTATCTGCAGTGTTAGATCAGAAATACAGGGTGGAAAGCAGTGTGAGCAGCTCCCTCTTACCTCAGCCCTTCTGGTATCTCACTGTTAGATCAGAAAGACATGCTGGACAGCAGTGTGCGCAGATTCCTGTTACCCCAGTACCCTGGTATCTCTAGTATTAGTTCAGAAAGATAGAGTGCTCAGCAATGTGAGCAGCCTCTTCTTATCAAACAAACCTTGAACAGAATTGAGTACTACGCCTACTCTGAGCAGGCACATATTCGTGCTAAAATTTCTGGACTAGTTACAATAAATTTGTGAGATCACCTTCCACTTAATCTTGTCCACTTTTCTCAATCCTTTATAAAGTTTCAAAAAGCAAAAAAAGTCACAAACCTTGACAGAAAGGAAAACCATAAAAATATAGTATGAATTGAAGAGTATGTGTTAGGGATCGAGTTCCCGCTGCTGCACAAGGGGAATCTCGAACCAGTCCCGCTGGCAATATCTCCGGCTGCAATGGAACCTGCTCAGCAGAGACGTCGGTCCCAGCGTCTCGCCCGGTATAGTACTGTGCAGAGACTTGCTGCTGCCGCTCCTGGATCCTCTGTTATAACCAGTGTTGGGACTAAGTCTCTGTTTCTCCATCTGAGCATGCCCAGGGCAAGATCTCTCATTGGAGATCAGGGGTCACATACTCAGGTACTGCAGCAACTCCTATTGGTCCATCAGAAAGGTCCTGAAACTGCTTGTGTTCTGAAACAGTTTCTCATTGGTCCTTTTCTGGAAGGTCTTGTAGTTGCTGCTATAAAAGGGTTGCATGGCCACACGGTAGTATCAATTGTGTTATGTGCTTTGCGCCAGTGTGATCATGCACGCATGCGGTTAGGGCTCGGCTGAAATAAGCCCCTAGAATACCAGCACCTCCGTGAGGAGATTTGTATGTACGTGTTCAGGGCTTGGCTGAGAATAGCCTCTAGAATACCGCTTCTCCGGTGAGGAGTTGCTTGTTTGCGTTGCTGACTGCATGACCACGGACTGCTATCCGCACAGCAGTTATCTGTGCATCCCTGTGGTGTTAACAGGACACAGTCTCTATCTCTGCGTCTCTACCTCAGCGATTCTGTGGTGTAACAGAGTTCGCTCATACCGCCATATAGTGCCACAATGCCTATGTCTGCGACTCTGTGAAGTAACAGAGCTCGCTTATACCGCCATATCCTGTCATCTTACTAGCAGCAGGCTCTGCCTGCACAGTGGACCCCGGGCTGCGAGTGCACCTTCTATTTATATTTATTTTGTGCGTTCCGCAACCCTTAACAGTATGCATTATATGTATAGTAAAACAATATGCCAGTAACTTATATGGCTTATTAGCGTACACTATATCACGTCTGTGGTCGTCTCCTGGACAAAAAGCAAAAAACAATCACAAAGGTGAATAGAGCCCCACCATTTTCATGTCAACAGAGCTCTAATAATTAAAACGTGTCAAAGGGTTTTCACATCGGCAAAGGCAGCAGAAACAACAGCGAGAGTGAACTGCTACTTATGAATTATTAAATCTTTTCTGAATAGCAGATTTGATACTGTAAACAGACATAACATTTGCAAGTCATTTTACATTTTAAAAGTAACCAGGCTGAATGAAACTGGAAATAAGGGGAAACCATGCACAACGAGAAAAAAAGACTACTTACTCATTTGCATATCAGAAACAAAACAACATTACAGAAAATCCCAAAGTATAGCACTGCTATAAAATGAATGAAACCATTACCTGTTAAAATCACTATAAAAGAGTATTGTCCTTATTCCTAGCACCTTAAGGGATAATAAAATCGGCTGATAAATTATAGCGGTAAAGATGTAGTAAATGTAAAAGCAACTTACAAGAATAGGTTTACACTGCTTTTTCTATAAGGATCATAAAGGTACACTCTGCGAAAAACAATGTGGTATTTTCATTGGAGGGCCAATCTTTAGTACATGTGATTGTTTGTGCAATGCAACGGCCCCTCAGGCTCTACTACAGGAATACTACATTATATACAATTATATGACCTTGTAAAAAAAATGCTCCACACTTTTATAGACACTTCACACAATATGTTGCTTCTCTAAAGGAAAAAGCCCTTCAGGAATGGAAAGTTGATGTCCCAAACAAAGACACTCATACACTTCATTGAGATCTGGTCATCCATTAGTATTACTCCAAGTCAGGGTAATACAGGTCAACATTTTCTGTAAGATTTATTACCGTATTTTTCGGGCTATAAGACGCACTTTTTCCCCAAAAAAATTGTGAGGAAAATGGGGGGTGCGTCTTATAGCCCGATCGCAGCTTACCGGGGGGTTGCGGCAGCGGTGTGGCGGTGGCGGTGGCAGAGATGCGGCTTGCAGAGGCGCGGTGGGCGGCGTGCACCTGAGCAGGTTCCCTTCCTCAGGTATTGAGGTGACGCCGCGGCACCGAGAGCAGACAGGACAGCAGAGCCGTCATTGCCAGTGGTGGCGGCCATCTTCCTGAGGTGGCGCGTGCGCAGATACAGTACTCTTCTTCCTGTGGCTTCAGGAAAATGCCCGCGGTAGGCCGCGCATGCGCAGATAGAGATCGCGGCAGCCATTTTTCTGAAGCCCCAGGAAGCAGAGTACTCTGTGCACGCGCCGCCTCAGGAAGATGACCGCCACCACCGACAAACCCGGCTCTGCTGTCCTGTCTGCTCTCCATGCCGTGGCTTTACCTCACCACCTGAGGAAGGGACCCTGCTCAGGTGCACGTCGCCCACCGCGCCTCTGCCACCGCCGCATCTCTGCCACCGCCGCACCTCTGCCACAGCAACACCTGCCACAAACCCAGCTCTGCTCTCCGTGCCCAGCGTCACCTCACCTGAGGAAGGTGAGTACAGTATCAGCATCACCGCACCTCTGCCACACCACTGCCGCAACCACTGCTGTACCACCGCCGGCCCACAGGTACCTTAAAATTCGGACAATAAGACGGACCCCCATATTGTAAAAATCTTTTTTTCTGCTATTTTCACCCCAAAATTTGGGGTGCGTCTTATGGTCCGGTGCGTCTTATAGTCCGAAAAATACGGTATATCACTTTTTTGACTTTATGCAATTGGCAGGTAACCTCGATAAATGCCTGAAACTTCTGTTGACCACTATTTTGGGAGCATGTAGTATATACGTTATTATGGCCTCATAAAAAATAAAAATTCTCCATAGTTTTATAGATACTGGACACAATATGTTGGAAAAAACCCTTCAGGAATGGAAAGATGATGTACCTAATACTGATATAGTTGATAGTTACTGTGCTACTAGAAGATAGGGAAACACAGGTGAAATTTTTTCCTTCTAAACTCTTCACAATGAGTACAGTAGGTCACCCATAGCAGAACGCCCATAATGTATTTTGACCTTTGGGACAGTTTTGCATTTTTTTACTGGAATACTGGTATGATATTATGGAACGTATTGCCCTCACCTGGGAGCTCTAAGAATTAATCAATATAAAACTCCCCTTTTTGGGTTTAAGGAGGAAATCCATGCTAGTATTGACACACATAGCTTACTTTATGAAGTGAGAAAGGTTATGTTATCTAGTTGGAGGAATCCTACTATTTCCTATTTTGCTGCATGGATCCAAGAAGTAAATAATATTTTGATAATGCACAAACTTACTTGGCTCATGTGCCACGACAAATTCCTTGAAATAGGGAGACATGGTAGAAAATTATGTTACAAACTATATTATAACTAGGGTTTACCATTTATGTTTTTGCTAACCTTTTGCCAGTCACAATGTGCATTATGGCCAAAGCAGTTCAACACAAAGAAATTGCTGTCCACTAGGTCAGCATAGGGTAAGCAATGCTAATTACAATTTGCCTAAGGCAACCAAAACCCTCATCTAAAGACCATAAAAATTAATTTTCAATTCATTACTTAAGAAATATATTGTTTAAAATCCTACATAAGTCAGTGTGTAAGGAGTACATCAAATGTATCCTATCTCTTACTGATTATAATCACAGTGCTTCTCTCTTTGCTCATACTCATTGCCCTGTACTGTGGTTAATAAGGATATCTTGGTGCGGCCGCTACCTAATTCCCTTCAGAATCACCGTACACATCTAATTAGTGTAATTAAAAATTTGCCCTAAAGCCTCCCCGACATGTTTCACCAGAGACTTTGCATCATCAGGGGATAGAGGCTAAATGAACTGAGCACATGTGAGACCAAAGCTTTTAAAAGCTTGGTTCTGATGTCATTACATTGCATCCAATTATCACGGGCGACATATAAAGCCAATCAATAGCAGACAATGTTTAAGGTCATCCCTTTAACCAATCACTCCTTTTATTAGAACCACCTCTTGTCCAACAGGTCAGTCATGAAATAAATAGACCTATAGTGCTACAGTCACGGTAGCGACAACCAATAAGGAGAGGCACCCACGTCAAACCTCCTTAAAGGAAGTGACGCCACATATTGATGTCCAGCCCATCATTCCTTCCCCTTCCAATATGGACGGTCTGGATCTCCATTGCTGTAAAACATGTAATCAAGTGTTTCCGGATCTGCACATAAAACTCTTCTGGCCCAAACAGTGCTCACTGGAACTTTCAATAGTTTAAAAATTCTTCTGTAACCAATGCCATCAGTATGTGTTGCAATAATAAGGTTGCAAAGGTCTTGAGACAGCTCACTAGCTTTACCCATCATGAGATCTTTCTTGCGTGGCACCTTGGTAATAAGACACCTTTTTATAGGCCAACAGCTATTTTTTTTTGCTAAGCAATATTGCTTTATAATTACTAATACATTTCAGCTGGTGTCATGACTTTCCATGGCTTTTTGCGCCTCTCTTTCTTCATGTGTTTAATTACTTTTTCCCTGTGTCATATCTCTTTATTACACATAATTTAACTTATGGATATCTACGGTTTGATGTATTTGTCTCTGAGGATTGGATGGGTTGTTGCCAACATCAGGTGAGAACTTCATGTCAATAGCACCTTAAGAAATATATTTACTTAGAAAATTGGTGATGTGTTAAATACTTATTTCACCCATTGTATATCCTCTTTTTTTTTCCCATACTTTTGAATCAATTGCCCCCATGTTGGGGAGCTTCCAATGGGAAAAACGTTGAAATGGTTCTAATGAATATCTAATCTTGTGGGTTACTTTTTAGGTTAAAAATACTACAAATTGAAGTAGTACAATCAATTTATTTTTACTACATGCAATTGGCTACAACCACATCCATGTAGAATAAAGTCTACCTACTGGTGTAAAATCAATAAGCAATAACTTTTGTAAATGTTTCACAAAAACGTGTACTCACCAAGGCACATGCAATAGTTCAATATGTTTAATGTCAATCTCTGTTATTTTTTAAGATATTTATATACGATGTGATTTCTGCTGTAGAAAAATTACCTTACATATTTGAATGTGTGCGGAAATTTTCCTTCATTTATCAAGGAGTGAGCTTCCATCTACATTAGATCCAACAATATAAGATAAAAGCTTGTATAATCAAAACTCATTATGGTGCAGTATTGTCACATTCACATTGCATAATCAAACAGCTTATTCCCATGCAGTGTATGAGGCTTAATAAAAAACATGAACTATAGTTCTGACATTTCCCGTAAGTACGGCATCATATATTCTCATTAGGAAAATGTACATTTACATTGGTCAAATGAAGTGTGTACAAAGAAAACACCTGCAAGCAAATCTCTTGAGTAGAACGGCATGGAATATTTTACAAAGTAAAAGCCTGCTAAATATTGTTCCAAAGTGTAAAAGGTTCTTAAAGGTCCCTTTGCCATACAAACAAACGTCAGTATTCTAAATGGCACATGGTGGTGGCGGCTGTTACAATCTTGCATTGGAGCCCAGAATTTTTCAGTTCTGCCTTTCTAAAGGATAATTCAACCACTTATGTGGATTCAATAAGCTTAATAATTAATTTCTTTAATAATATCTTGCTCCACCAACACATCTTTTAGGATCTTCTTAATTATTACTCATGAGTCGTAAGTGTAACTGTACCATACGCTCACCAAAGTCACAAGTATCAATTCACTTTGTATTGATATTAATGGAAAAACAGATCCAAACTGGGACCATAGAGTACATATTTCTTAGTGAATGCAACCCCAACATAAAAAGCACCCATCAAAACTCAGCCATGTTAATCTTTCTGTAAAAAAATCCAACTTACTCGGTCATGAAGTGAAATTAAAGGTAAATGTCTATACATTCCTCCCTTACAATGTTAAAGGAAAATTTAGGTAAGCCAAAAATCTGAATTGTTAGTAAGACTGTCCGGTCCAGGTTATATGTCCATGTCAACATTCTGGCGATCACCCTTTGACTGAGTAAAAAATATAAACAGAGGATGACATTACGATAACATGATGCTGTATGGGGACAGAGCCAGTGTATGAACCATTCTTCTGTTGCCTTTTTAAACAGGCCGTTCCAGGAATCCTGTGCATAGTTGATCGAGGCCTGTCTACATCAGAATGTTTAAATGCACCCTAATGCTAGCGTTAAGAAAGCAAAATCTTTTTGCTTAGAATGGGTTAATAAAATACAGCCCAATTGCTTTGTAGTCTCAATTTTTTGTTGATGTCTCAACACACGGTAATGTGACGCTGCAACCGATAGCTGGAACCAGGGTCACATGTCATAAACAAGATCTCATTACAGCAGCAGGAATTAGAGACCGGGGGGGACCAATCAGTAGCGGAACAAAACAGAAGGGAAACGGTGAAGGGAAAATTGTTGAATTTAATTTTTCAACCTATTATAAGCATTTCTTAAAAACAATCAGTTTACGGAGAGAGGCTGATAAGAAAACTTTAGTCCACTAAAATTGATAAGTTTCTAATATCTTAAATTAATCAGCTGTCATACAGCAAATGAGCAGTGTAAAATAAAACTGTAAGCCCCTTAGCGTATTGTATTCATGACCGGTTATACTTAGACATGTAATAGTCCTGCTTTCGTAGGGTAAACCATTAAAATATTTCCTGTTGAACAGCAGTTGGCTATGAATTGAAATCTGTAAAAACTTAAGAATAAAGAATTTCATTAGAGAGAAAAAAACCCCGAGACCTAACATCATGTACTTTCAGAAATCGTATCAGTCATCTGAATACTTTCTTCCTAAGGTATGAAGGCACAAGAGAAATGAGCAGCCCAAATGTCACATAACAAAATGTATTGCTCAGCTTCTCTCCACAATTTTCTGAGAAATATGTTGGCACATTTCCCATTGCCCTATTTTAAAAGAAGTGATCTTTGAAAAAAAAAATGTTGAGATATCACAGAATAAAGCAGATCTCCATTGATCAGGTAGCAATGGTCCCTTGGGGCCCACTCTACTTAATACAATACAGTTACAATATATAAAGGAATGAGTAATGGCCTCCTCTTTAATTAAGAAAATTGTGTTTAAAGTGATCACACAACCCCAAATCTCCTCATTACATCTTCCCTTTTTATCAGAAGTAAAGCAAAGGTGGCAGCCAGAAATAACCTTCATTAGCAAGCATGAGCTGTAAGCATGGCAATGTTTGCCGCCAACTAATACACCTTGTAGCAATGGATTTCAGATGATCTAGACTTGGTATTCAACGTAAGACTTTTGTACCTCTCCACCTTCTGAGAATGTGATTTAGTTTGTACCGCTAACCTATTCTACCACCTCCCGAAGACACATATTGAAGACAGTTAAATAAAATCCCTGGCAGCCAGAAATAGCGCTCATTAGTATGACATGTAAGCATAGCAACACTTAAAGCCAAGGAAAACACTTGGAGCAAAGAAATATGACTTGCTTGAAACTTACTATTCAGATAAGTCATGTGCTCTTCTCCATCTGTTAAGAAAGGACCTGTCTGTCTCTTCACTGATAAACTTATTGTACTTCTAACACCAAATATTAAAGCCAACGCAACTTAACTTAGAAGACAACGTAGGATATAACTATTGTAGATGTTCCTAAACACTCAGCTTGTAGCATGAAAGTCCAGCAGCTTTGAGGTGACCTCACCAATGAGATGCACCACTGTCACCAATGATGTGATGTGGACTTCAACCTGCAGGCTTACAAAGCAGTTTTCTGACAGTACATCAAATTTAAAGTGAATCTGTCAGCAGGATTTTCAATGTATTCTAAGAGCAGTATGATTTACTGACTAGGAATCTAATTCCCGTAATGTGTCACTTACTGGGTTGTATTACTGTTTCAAAAACATCAGTGTTGTAAAAGTAGTAGATGATTACCATAGGAGTAGGTATCTCATGCCTCCTAGTCAACTACTCTGTATAACCCTGCCCTTACTACTGATTAGCAACTTCCTATCAATGTGCAATGTACACAGAAAGCTGCCAATAAGTGGTGTAGGTGAGGTTATACAGGATACTGAGCACTGCTAGATCTGCAGAAGAGAAAACAGGGATTGTATCAAAATGACAATATGCAGACCAGCAAGTGGCAAATCGCTTTAATCAACGTTTCAACCCCTACACCAAGCTGCTCTCAGATGGGGTGCAAATAACCTGGTGACACCTTCCCTTTAAGGTTACCACAGAAATTAAATGAACTTAAGTGGAATCAGTTGATTTTGGGGGAACCTGCTGACTAATGTGTTTGGAGTTGCTCTGACATTCCTCCATTGGCAGATGTCAGGGTAGAGAAGGATGAGGCTTGCTAAATCAATATGACTTAATGCTTTCTTGTACAAAAGATAAAGTACCGTTGGAGGTGCCCAATTGCAGGGTATTCCTCTCTCCCCACTAAAAACACATACACATAATGCATAGTGAGCAATGGCTGGAACCACGCTTTGGCACTGACTGACAGCTGGGTCTGATGTGGAGCCAGCTGTCATTCAGTGCCAAGGTGTATTTACAACAACGGCTCACTATGCACTGAGTGATGACTGAAGATGGGCCGGCCAACCCCTATGACTGGAAGCCAGGGTGTCACATTTCTCCCTACCAATGTGTCTGAATGCAGTGAATAACAGTTCTGCTGTTCAATCTAGGTCAGGCATGTTCTGAGCTGTCAGTTTGGTGATGGACAGCTTAGCCATCCAATCAGATGTTGGGACCTACTGAGCTTTCAGTATCTTGAGTGACAGTTAAGCCATCCAATCAGGGCCAGGGTGTGCTGGGGCTTCATTATTGGATCTCCAGTTCATAATAATTACATGTCTATTTAGCCAGCTCTCTGCATTGAATTACTGCCAATTATAGCTTTGCTCAAGAGGTGTGTATGTGCTTTGTGCTCGTAGTCTTATATTTTGTTCTTTGTTGCTTGACCTTGGATTTGCCTTTGACCTTGACTTTGCCTATCCCTTTTCTCATTATCTGCTACCTTCTTGGAATTCTGACCCTGGACTGTGACCTGACTATGCCTTTGTCTTTCCCCTCTGTCTATGACGTACCCTGCTGGCTTTTGACCTCGAACCTCTTGACTACCCAGCCTTGCAGCTTGTCTATGAGTAATAACTAGCGTCACTCAGAGGCTGATGGAAGTAATAGAGTTCATTTTTGCCCCAGAAGGGCTCTCAGTGCTGGGTTCAGGTAGCTTCAGAATGCTATAAACCTGCCAATTAACCCCTTATCTGCTAGATACTAGCATTAACAATTCTACTTTTCTCACAACACAACTTCAATACATCATCAGTGATCACATAATAACAAAATTCTTGACAAACTGCAATACTGATTACATGCAATAGGTGACCTCAGACACTTGTAGCATAATTAGATCCTGACAGAGTACTTTGGAATACATTGCCATAGCTGGTGATCTTGTCACTCATCCTGACATCAGACACATAAGACGTGACAGCCTTATCTCTGCAGCAGTTTACTGAGCACCAGCCATTGTAGCGGTGGATACCGCATAAAGGAGGCATTCATAGCCCCTATTGGCCATAAGCTCACCGTCACTCCTGTCATAATTACTGACGAAGGTCTGGTTTGACCGAAACGTTTATATTGGATATACTACCATTAAAATATATCTTCTTCGTATCATCAGATGAGTGCTTAGTCTTTTCTATTTATCATCCTGGCATGTGTCAAGCAGAGAAGAAAGAGAAAGGACACATTTGTAATTTAGATGCTGATGATTTACAGAATTGCACAGAAGATTTAAAACACCATGATGAACACAGACAGTAGAAGATTTTTTGCTCCTATACGCTTGTATCAATAACAAATTAACAACAGCATACTGTAAACTGTATATGATCCATAACCTTCATTTGTTTATTTTCTTTATTGCAAAGATATTTGAAAGTAAACTGAACCTGAGCCTTGAAAGTAGAATCGGATTTCCTTGAGCTACTCATGAGTACAAATGGCACCACTCAGATGCAATAGAGTATGAGAGAGGAGGCCAGAAATGGTAGGAAGGAATCAAGGGTTTAAAAGCATTTCCTGCATATAAAAGGATTATTCATAGCCACCGAGAGCCCCAATCACAGGGACAGACGGCAAAGCTGCATTTTTCCTGTTACATTTTAATGTCTGTGCATATAAGGTTAATGGGATAATCTTCGTCACGCCAGTTGTTCCTCTCATTCAAGTTAATGACATAGTGTTTAATGTATACACAGACCTCCCCGACTCCCAAAACGTAATATAAAAAGTCACCTTCATCTCATCAACAGCTAGCTAATCAAGAAAGCAGGTAGATGCAAAATGCACACAAAGAATAAGCATAATTATAATCTGTTGTTTTACTTCAGCCCAATCTCCTCTAATTGATTTTGTGTGTCTGTGTAAGCAGCTTAGTGAAAAGGAAAATGCATTTGAAATCCCGTGGGAGCATCATTAAATGTCATTGTACAAGAATGGTAATCTACCTGAAGGAATCAAACGAAGGGTTCCAAGCCTACATCGTGGCTGTTATTCCGCATTGAAAAAAATATAATAAGTGGAACAACTTACCCCAGGGTTGTCATGGTAACAATGGTATACCAAAATGAAGCAGGGATGCTAGTGAACTTGCTGGATGATGACCCTTTTTCCGCATAAAACATCACAGTGGCAAAGATAATGATTGCCATTGTCAGTGAGAAAAGGAGGAATCCCAGTTCGGAGGCACAGCTCTTCAGGGTATACCCAAGGATCCGTAATCCCTGGGAGTGGCGAGAGAACTTGAAAATTCTGAAGACCCGGAAAACCCTTAGGGTGACAAAAGCGCCACTCACATCCTCATTGTTGGTCATGACTAAGCCAATGTAGTATGGCATAATGGCTACCACATCGATGATGCTCATGACACTTCTCATGAATCTGTATCGACTTGGGGCCGCAAAAAGTCTCAAGAGGTACTCAACTGTGAAAATCATGACACATGCAGTATCCAGGCAAAAGAAGGCTACATGATATCTTTCACCACATGGAAGATCCTTATTTCCAGGCATAGTGCCGCAGGGAACAGTCTCGACCACATTGGTGATGACGGACACTGCAATAAAGAAGCCGGTCACATAGTAGAAGACTAAGGCTAATGTGCTGGTGTGGGGATTTTCAAAGGCTCGCCACATAGTCTGGCGTAAATTAAGGGAGGGCATGGCTTCTTGATTGTTCTCAAATTCATTGTCATCCATAAGTCTTTCTGCATTTTCTCTTTTTCTGTCTTTATATTCTTCATAACAGCAGTCACCAATTATTTCCGGTAATATGCCATAGAAAGCCAGTTCTTCATCATAGGCAGAGATGCATTCATACCTAGGATAGTGCAGCTTGCCAGTTCTGTAAAAGTTTAGAATACTCCTGAATACCTCAGGGTCACGGTCAAAAAAGTATTCCTTGGTCTCCTCATTAAAGAAGAAATCTTTCTCTGTGCTTCCAAGTAGAGTGTCTGGGTACCTTTCCAAAGTAGTTCGCCAGGTTTGGAACCTCCTCCCACTAACATTGAGTATTATAAGCTCATCTTGTTTCTTGTTTTTGTCTGCTGGAGCCAATGGCATGGGACAGTTGGCCACTGGCATCCACCCAATGGCAGCAGCCCTTGCAAAGGGCAGCCATGCTGCAACCCCGGAAGCCATGACGGAGCCAGGTCCGATGGGCTGCTCAAGAACTGTAAGATCAGCTTGATTTCAAATCAAGACCATCTGCAGAAGAAAATAAACAATGTCAATATCACCTTCAATAAGAATCACATGGAAATTTCAAAACAACATGCATTAAAATTCTGTAAATTTGTCTACCAAGGGAACTGCAAACACTTGCAGTACAGACACATAACAAGGTAAACATTATTCCCTGCTTAACCTTCAAAGTCACCAGCTCTTACTGTTTGCACATAAATAGTTTTCTAGGTGACCAATAAAATATTGATTTATTCTATTATTTTCCAAGAATCACAGAAATCAAGCATTATTTGCATATAAACAATCTGATTAAAATTTCTATAAGATATTGAAATACTATGTATTGTGAACACAAACATTCCACAAATGTTTAGAAAGCAACCAACTTTTCAATTGATTACTCTCCAAATATTGCAAAGTTATGATTATTGTACTTTTCCTCATTACCTTATTTAGCTTCCTTCTCTTCCAAATACTATTCTGCAGCACTGATTCAATTAGTTCATTCTCCTTTAGAATTTACTTTCAACTGCTGCTTAACAAGATCTATACACTACATTCAAATAATCAAAGTTCTGGATATCCACCATTTGAGTAAAGGGGTGGGTCATATAATGGATAGGAAAGAGACATTCCCATGCACAGTTTAATATAGTGTACAGATCTTGCCAAGCAACAGTTGAAAGGAGCTTGTAAAGGAACATGAACTGGGCGCTGAAGCATCACTGCAGTACATGGTTTGGAAAAGAAGTACTTAAATAAAATATTGAAGTATATAACAAAAGTTCATAAGTTTGCAATACCTGGAAAATAATTAAATAAATCAAAATTTGCAGATACACTATGGACATTACAATATAACATTAATACCATTATTGCTAAGGAACACACAACAGAAACCTGTCTGAAGGTTTTTGCCCTTCAAAGTGCTACCGCTAATTGATATTTCTCATCCTCAAGTCCCCAAGAAGCCTTTATTATCTCTTGTTGATTTATCTTTTGTCAGGTTGCCTTTAAGATTATGAAATTTAAAATGTAGCATACTCTCTAAAGAATAAGGTCAGGCATTCAGATGTAGCAGTGGAATCTTACTGTTTTTACATAATTGTCATGGATTGTACATTAGTGCATGAACTGTGGTAAACCACACACATTTGATAGAAGGATGTGATGGATAATGCGCCATATATATTACTTTACAGCATTACGACACATGCAGTTTGTTAATACTGGTAAGGCAGAGGAAGACTTAACATTAAGGAGCATCAAGGAGCAAAAATCAAGATGTGTATATGAAAGTTTATATGATGTGTATACCTTAAGTTTTCTCAGCATAATCACACAGTCAACACAAAACATCCAAAGTCTACTCTATTCATACCTTTACACATATGTGATGCACAGCATACATACAGTTGAAACCAGGAGTTTACATACACTATATAAAAAGACACATATGCATGTTTTTTTCAATATCATGAAATCAGAATAAACCTTTCCTGTTTTAGGTCAATTAAGATTACCATAATTATTAATATTTGCCAAGTGCCAGAATGAGAGAGAATTTTTAAGGCATTTTTATTACTGAAAAGTCAAAAGTTTACATACATTTCATTAGTATTTGGTACCATTGCCATTAAACTGAATAACTTGGGTCAAATGTTTGGAATATCCTTCCACAAGCTTCTCACAATAGTTGGTCAGAATCTGGGCAAAACTGGTGTAACTGATCCAGGTTTGTAGGTTGACTTGCTCGCACCTGCCTTTTCAGCTTTGCCCATAAATTTTCAGTAGGACTGAGATTAGGGCTTTATGATAGTCAAACCAAACATTGACTTTGTTATCCTTAAGCCACTTTACCATTTTGGCAGTATTCTTCAGGTCATTGTCCATTTGGGAGACCCATTTGCGCCCAAGCTTTAACTTCCTGGTTGATGTCTTGAGATGTTTCCTTAGTATTTCCACATAATCTTCTTTTCTCATGATGCCATCTATTTTGTGAAGTGCACCAGTCCCTCCTGCAGCAAAACAACCCCACAACATGATGTTGCCACCCCCGTGTTTCACAGTTGGGATGGTGCTCTAAGGCTTCCAAGCTTCTCCTTTTTTCCTCCAAACTTAATGATGGTCATTATGCCCAAAAGGTTCAATTTTAGTTTCATCAGACCACAGGACATCTCCAAAAAATAAAAGTCATTGTCCCTGTGTGCATTTGCAACCATTAATTTGGCTTTTTTATGTTTCTTTTGGAGTAATGGCTTCTTTCTGGCTGAGTGGCCTTTCAACCCATGTTGATACAGTACTCGTTTCACTGTGGATATTGACACAATCTTACCAGCTTCCACCATCATCTTCAGAAGCTTCCAAACACAAGACATTCTCGTATGGGCAGTCAAGAATTGTTTAAAGGCATAGTCATCTTGTGTATGTACACTCTTGACTTTGCAGTAAGTAGTAAAAATGTCTTAAAACATTCTCTATCTCATTATTTTGGCATTTGTCAAGTATTAATAATTATGGTAATCCTAATTGACCTAAAACGCAAAATGTTTATTCTGATTTCATGTCAGATATTGAGAAAAACATGCATATGTGGCTTTTTACATAGTGTATGTAAAGTTTTGGTTTCAATTGTGTATATATACATATATAATATATATATATATATATATATATATGTATATATATAACACACACTGCACAAATAACACATCCTAGATCTTGAATGAATGAAATATTCTCATTGAATACTATGTTGTGTCCAAAGTTGAATGTGCTGACAACAAAATCACTCAAAAATCATCAATGGAAATCAAATTTATTAAGCAATGGAGGCCTGGATTTGGAGTCACCCCAAAATTTAAAGAGGAAAAAGACACTACAGGCTGATCCAACTTTGTTGTAATGTCTTTAAAACAAGTCAAAATGAGGCTCAGTATTGTGTGTGTGGCCCCCTTGTGCCTGTATGACCTCCCTACAATGCCTGGGCATGCTCCTGATGAGGTTGCGGATGGTCTCCTGTGGGATCTCCTCCCAGACCTGGACTAAAGCATCCGCCAACTCCTGGCATTGGTACTGAGATCTGTGGTCCCCACCTGCAGAACCACTCCTTTATTGAGTGTGTCTTGATAATTGCCAATAATTTCCATCTTTTGTCTATTGCATTTGGAAAACAGCATGTGAAATTGATTGTCAATCAGTGTTGCTTTCTAAGTGGACAGTTTGATTTCACAGAAGTTTGATTTACTTGAAGTTATATTCTGTTGTTTAAGTGTTCCCTTTATTTTTTGAGCAGTGTATATATATATTATATATATATATATATATACATATATATATGTAATATATTATATATATATATATATATATATATACGTACAGTATGTAACATACATATATATTTATGTGTTTGTATATATATATATATATATATACACACACATATACACATACTTTTTTGCTGTAATCTGACAATTTAGCATTCATAATTGAATTTTCCAGGACAACGTCATACTATGGAATATAGAATACATCTTTATCATTGGTCTCTTCAGGCAAACATGGGAATACACTTGAACTCATTTCATTTTCATATTGCTCACCTTAAAAGTAGTACTGTAGGGATCTAAAACTAATTTTCTTTTCTAGAATTATACAGCCCCGTACTACAGTAATACTTATAGTCTCTAAACTATTCTAACCTGCACCTTAGAGTAGAAAAATGTCAAAGATAAGGTTATCCATTTATGCAAATAGATTTAGAAATTTCATAGTTCCCTACCAGTGGCAGCTACCGCTCACCATAGTGATACTTCTCCATAAAATTGAGCACTTGGCCACTTATCTCATGTAGAGGCAATAATGTCTGTACATTTCATTCTTTGTTACAAAATTTCAATTCAATTAAAATGGTTGTCCACCATTGGGAATTTTATGTATTTAGGGCTAAAAATTGTGTTTCTATGTCTATTGCTGTCTGCAGAATAAATTAACTGAGAATCCATTAGTAAGCTCATTCAATTGGAGAGTTTGTAACCATTTTTTATCACTAAATGCATTCAAGGAAAAAAAGAATTTCCCCAAAGGTGGACAAGTCCTTTAATCCTGTAGCGTGTTGACTTAAAATCTAGCAACAGTTGAATAAATACACATGACTATGCTACAACATCAACAGTTCAGGACCAGGTAGCTATTGTGCCCTATATCATTCTGAAAAATAATATACAACACAAGGACTGTTTAAAAAAAATTAGAATCTCTTTTATGTATTGCATCAAACAGCGGTTGTAATGATGCATTTTTATGTATATACTGTATATTATAGATGGCTACACTATCATTTAATATAGTACAATTTAATAGATATTGAAATAATAATAAGTTCCACAATTTGATGTGTTAAAAATTTTTTTGCTGTGCTGAAATAATCATATAAATGTGACTCAACTGCAGTGGGGAAAATAAGTATTTAATACACTGTCAATTTTGCAAGTTTTCCCACCTGGAGACAGAATCTAAAATAAAATCCAGAAAGTCACATTGTATGATTTTTAAATAGTTAAATTGCTTTTTATTGCATGAAATAAGTGTTTGATCACCTTAAGGCTATGTGCACACGTTCAGGATTATTTGCGTTTTTTTCGCGTTTTTTCACGGGAAAAAACGAGTCAAAAACGCATGAATTAAGCATCCTATCATTTAGAATGAATTCCGCAATTTTGGTACACATGGTGCGTTTTTTTTCCGTGAAAAAAACGCATCTCGGAAAAAGAACCAACATGTTCATTAATTTCGCGGAATTCTAGCGTTTTTCCCGCTATATTATTGACCTAGAAAGTTCAGGAGAAAATCGCGGTAAAAATGCGTAAAATCCGCGCAAAAAAATGCACCAAAAACCGCGCAAAATCCGCGCATTTTTACCACGAAAAAAGTCCGGTTTTGCTCAGGAATATTCTGCAAACATTCCTGACGTGTGCACTTAGCCTTAACCAGCAAGAATGCTGGCTCTCACAGACCTGTTAGTTTTTCTTTAAGAAACTCTCCTGCTCTGCACTCTTTACCTGTATTAATTGCACCTGCTTGAACTTGTTAACTGTATAAAAGACACCTGTCTACACACCTAATCACACTCCAACCTCCCCACCATGGCAAAGACCAAAGAGCTTTCTAAGGACACCAGGGACAAAATTGTAGACCAGCATAAGGCTTGGATGGGCTACAGGTCAATAGGCAAGGAGCTTGCTGAGACGGCAACAACGTAATTATTAGAAAATGGAAGAAACACAAGATAACTGTCAATTGTCCTTAATCTACAGCTCCATGCATGATCTCGCCTCGTGGGGTAAGGATAATTCTGAGAAAGGTTGGGAATCAGCCCAGAACTACATATGAGAACCTGGTCAATGACCTGAAGAGAGCTGGGACCACAGTCTCAAACATTACCATTAGTAATACACTACGCCATCAATGAATAAAACAAGCAAATCCCTTTGCTTATGCCATCACATGTCCAGGCCCATTTGAAGTTCATCAATGATCATCTGGATGATCCAGAGAAGGCATGGGAGAAAGTCATATGGTCAGATGAGACCAAAATAGAACTTTTTGTATCAACTCCACTTGCCATGTTTGGAGGAAGAAGGATGAGTTCATCCCCAAAATCACCGTCCCAACCCCCAAGCATGGTGGGGAAAACATCATACTTTGGGAGTGCATTTCTGCAAAGGATGACTGCACCGTATTGAAGGAGGATGGATGGGTTCATGTATTGTGAGATTTTGGCCAACAATGCCCTTTCCTCAGTAAAAGCATTGAAGATTGGTTGTGGTTGGGTCTTCCAACATGACAATGACCTGAAACACACAGCCAGCGCAAATAAGGCCTGGCTCCATAAGAAGCATTCCAATGGAATGGCCTAGCCAGTATCCAGACCTAAACCCAATAGAAAATCTTTGGTGGAACTAAAACTCAATGTTTCCCAGCAACAGCCCCAAAACCTGAAAGACCTGGAGAAGATCTGTGTGGAGAAGTGGGTCAAAATCCATGCTGCAGTGTGTGCAAACTTGGTAAAGAACTACAGAAAACATCTGACCTCTGTAATTGCAAACAAAGGTTTCTGTACCAAATAGTAAGTTCTATTTTTCTATTGTATCAAATACTTGTTTCATGCAATGAAAAGCAAATTCATTATGGAAAAATCATACAATGCAATTTTCTGGATTTTGTTTGAGATTCCGTCTCTCACAGTTCAAGTGTAGCTATGATACAAATTACAGACCTATCTACTCTTTGTATGTGGGAAAACTTGCAAAATTACCAGTGTATCAAATATTTATTTTCCCCACTGTATGCGCTGTCTTATTTGCTGTGTTTGACCATGCAGAATTGCTTCAGGTCATGGTCGGTGCAAACCATAACTCCTGGTCACGGGAGGAAGCATAAGAGAGCAGCCAGACAACACAGCAGAGGTTCTTTGCTGCTTATTTCTGTAAGCTAACACATTATTCTGCCTGTTATATCACATAAGTGAGTGTTTCTGCCAATCTCCAGCCCTGTAAGCTCATCTTAAATCAAGTCAGTGATGTTCAAGCTTCAGCTGCTGCTGAGCTCATATATCATCGACTTGATTTATGATGAACTCACAAGGCTGGATACATGGCATAAACACTCACTCCTGTGATAAAACAGGCTGGGAATTGTGTTATATGTTATGTTTCCTTACAGAAAAAGAACCAGCTGCAAGCCTCTGCTATGTCATTTATATATTTTCTTATGCTTCCTCCCCTGGCCAGGAGGTATGGTATAGACTGGCCTTGAGCTAGAGCAGGTCTGCATAATGGAAAATAGAAAAACAAGACTTAACATAGTTTGGGCACTTTTATGAGATTATCTCAGCACAGAAACATTTTTTTAACCCACCCAATTATGGAAATTGTTATTATTCCAAGATCTATTATTAAAATATACTTTGTTTGTGGAACAACCCCTATTAATCTAAAAGACTTAAGTTAATTTTTTTATTTGAAGCCAAAAAACCTGTAAAATTTGGGGTCCAATTCTGGTGCTAAAGGCAAAAGATTTATTAGATAATAACATAACTATTAACCTTTATAATTCAATAGTGTCTTCAAAGTTGATGGAGTATTTTTGTTACTTTTAATTAAATATTTTTCAGAATTATAGAACCTTGATTAATGCAATAAAACAACCAACAATAACTATTTTGCTCACTTTTACTCATTCAATTCACCCTTGCCCTTTCTCACTGTGTACAAAAAGAGAAAAAAGTCATAAACCAAAGCATTTCCTTTATTCTGGTATAAAGGTGCCCGTACATTGAGAGTTATGTTTCTTGACTTCACCATAGAAATTAAAGCTTGGCTTGATACTTAGCGGAGAATACAGTAAGCATAACAAAATCTAGATTAAAAGGAACTTAGCCTTATCTCCCCTAAAACCATCTGTCAGGTTTTTTTGTCCTCTTCCTGGACTGTTTGTAAAAAAAAACCCCAATATAAATAAGGTGTAATTGAATGTAAATGAGGCATAATACTCTTTATATGTATTAAATGATTACTATTCTGCTTTTTAGCAGTTTTTTCCCCATAAATCAGATGTATTTTCTCCCACATTACAAAGTTTGCAATGTTCACTTTTACTATTAATTTCTGAAAAAAAAGAAAAGAAATGAAATTGTAACTACTATTTCAGAATTGTAGGCAACACTATCATCTTACTCACAGCTATTCTTCTAGCTCCTGACAAGGGAAGATTATTTCTTGAATTCACTGTAGCTCTCAAAGTGAATATAAAATATGAAGGAAAATATATTCATATACTTGAAAACAGTAATCACCAAATACTCTAGCTTATAGTTTTTCCCATTTTATTTTTAGGCAAGAAAGTTTCACAACAATATCATATACACAGACAGCGTGCCTCACTAACAAACTATCAAACGAAAAAGAAGCAAATTGACATTAACATCATTCTGTCCTTATATTCTCCAAAGTCAAATCCCTTTATCACTGGGCATATCTTAATTTACATGATCGTATCCGCTACCCGTTTTGAAAAAAAGCAACTGAGATAATGTCCAACCCTGTAACGTGCCCTACACTAAGGCAATCAAAGCTGAATGTATCCCAGTTGCACCATGTGCTAAATAATCTTTGCGAAAAAATTAATTTTATTTTCTACTATCCATTTGATTTGTTTTCCTTCATATTGCCTAGCACTAGAATTTGACACATCTTCACATCCTAGTTATGCTTGGGCATGTGCCTAGGGCGGCAGGAAAAGGAAGGGGGGGCTTGTAGGGAATATTAAAAAAAATAATGTTGATTTCTTCATCCTATTGTTGCTGCCAGAAAATTGTTTGAATATTCGGCAGCAGGGAAGAGAGGGTTGGCAGGACCTTGACAAACAACTGTATTTTAAATACATTACACAGGAAAATGTTTGCGCTAGCTGTCTGAAGTGCTGGCATGTTCACTAAGGAAAGCATCCAGGGATCCCAATCTGAAAAACGATCAGCTGACAGTAGCTACACAATTAATCAGCACATAGCTGTGTGTCTATAACATCCAGAGCTGCTACAGTATCAGAGGTGCTGTCTGAGACTAACTCATTGACTCCGCTCATGACCTCATAACCTGCAGTGTAAGATGGCCTCTTCATCCTATGAAAGCAACAGTTTCCACTCTAACCATGCTGTTTCATTCCAGTCATGTGTGGAAAAAGGAATCGTCCAAGATTAGAGTCCTCCTGAATGGAGAAAGAAAAATGTTGTGAAGAAGAAACGGAGAGTTGTGGTCATGGGGGATTCCCTGTTGAGAGGAACAGAGGCTGCTATCTGCAGACTGGATATAACCTCAAGAGAAATGTGCTGTCTTCCAGGTGCAAAAATTAAAGATGTGTCTGACAGGATATCAGGACTCTTCAGACCTAAAGATGACTACCCATTCCAGCTAATACATGTGGGGACAAATGACACCACAAGAAGTGACCTGGAAACCATCTGCAGTGACTTTGAAAACTTAGGCAAGAAAGTGAAAGAACTAGGTGCGCAGGTGGTCTTCTCATCCATCCTCCCAGTGGATGGCCATGGAACAAGGAGGTGGAATAAGATTCTGCAGGTAAACAACTGGCTACGTCGATGGTGCCGTCAGCATGGATTTGGATTTCTGGATCACGGAGTGAATTACCTATACGATGGACTACTTGCTAGAGATGGGGTGCACCTTACGAAGACTGGAAAACATGTATTTGGAAGTCGCCTTGCTACACTCATCAGGAGAGCTTTAAACTAGAACAATGTGGGAAGGGAAGCAAAACGCCAGAAAAAGCCATACACGTAACAAATGCTATTGAGAACTCGGCTATTAGAAGTGGAAAGGAAGAACGAAGACAAAACAATCTAAATAATAAAAATATTGGAGGAAGAGAAACCAATCACAAACTAAAATGTTTTTATACAAATGCACAAAGCATGGGCAACAAACAAGGAGAATTGGTACTACTAACGCAGGAGAAGAAGTATGATGTCATTGGAATCACTGAAACTTGGTGGGACGATACACATGATTGGAATACAAGGCTAGAAGGATACAACTTATTTGCAAGAAACAGACTTGATAAACGAGGAGGAGGTGTCGCATAGTATGTTAGAAAAGCGTATATCTGCACAGAGATTGATGCTTCAGAGACTGGTAGTTCTGTGGAAACTGGGTAAGAATACAAGGACAGAACAATGGAAAGGACACCATTGTAGGCATTTACTACAGGCCACCTATGCAAGCTGAAGATATGGATGAACTCTTTATGCATCAAATGGCCAAGTTCTCCAAAAAATATGACATAGTGGTCATGGGTAGTGTTGAGCGATACTGCTTGGTATCGGAAAATATCGGATCGGAATGCAGTCGCCGATATCACTAAATATCGCCGATATCCGATTCCGATACCGGAAGTCCAGTGTAAGTCTATGGGAACAAAATATCGCAACTAAAAAAAACCTTTATTTCCTTGTAAACACTAAATATACACACATAGAATACATATATATATATACATGTCATTGTGACATATATATATACATATATGTATAGTTTATACACTTCTACATAGTAAAATATCCTCTGATTCATTTGCCGGGTAAAGCCGGCTTCTGTGAAAAGACAGAAGCACCCGACATGAAATGACACTTGGTGTACATAGGGTTAACCATGTCTTTTCATGTCCTTTGCTATCTGATTTGCACAAACAATTACATCAGTCTATGTGTGCAAAATTTCACACCTGTAGGGGTTAATTAAAGGTGTAAATTCGTTGTAAAAAAAACGGACTTTTTTGCTACGAATTTACACCTTTAATAACCCTACAGGTGTGAAATTTTGCACACATAGACTGATGTAATTGTTTGTGCAAATCAGATATCAAACTACATGAAAAGAATGGTTAACTCTATGTAAACCAAGTGTCATTTCATGTCGGGTTCTGCATTTTCACAAAAGCCGCAATTGAATTAGCGGCTATTATACTATGTAGAAGTGTATGAACTATAAATATAAATATATATATATATATATATATATATGTGTCACAAATTTAATGACATGTATATATATATATGAAGTGTAAAATTGCTGAAAAAAAATGCGTGGGCTCCCGCCCTATTTTCGCAACCAGACAGACAAAGCCAGTGAGTGGGGGCAGATAATAATAGCTCAGAGAGGGACCATTATTTTTGGCCCCCCCGGCTACTAACATCTGCCCCCAGACACCCCAGAAAGGGCAAATCTCTAATTAGATTTGCCCTTTCTGGCACTTTGCCCGTCTATTCCCATTGCCCTGTAGCGGTGGCGAATGGGTTAATAAGGGGTTAAAATGACCTTGCAATTGAAAGGTCACTTTAAGCCAGGTTAATAATTGAGAGCTGTCAATTAGACAACTATCAATTATTAATCCTATTGTATGAAAGAAAAATCAAACACACACACTTTAATAAAAAAGAAGTTTAATGAAATAATCACACAGTTTTTGACCATATTTTATTTTCCTGCTAAAACCATTTCCTGTAATAAAAATAAAATAATAAAGCAAAATTATTCTTACCAATCCGATGTACAGTCAGGTCCCACGGTGTAATCCTTCAGAAAGGGTTAATGTTTACTGCAGGGACCGCAGCTAATGCTGCAGCCTCACAGTAAACCCCCAAATGAATGAGTTCCTCTCCTGGCTGACAGGAGAGGAAGTGGAAAGCTTAATTGATTGCTTTCCACTTTCACTTCAGGTCAGCCAGGGACACAATCAGTGACGTCAGAGGGAACTGGTTAACAAAAATAGGGGATCCCTCGAAAAAAATTGGCGTGGGGTTCCCCCTATTTTTGTTAACCAGCCAGATGAAGCAGACCGCTGAGGCCTGGATTTTCAGGCTGTTAAGGAGCCAAGATCCATGGACCTTGCCAGCCTGATAATACCAGGCCACAGCAGTCTGCATATCTTGGCTGATTAACAAAAATAGGGGATCCCCTCGAAAAAAATTGGCGTGGGGTCCCCCCTATTTTTGTTAACCAGCCAGATGAAGCAGACCGCTGAGGCCTGGTTTTTCAGGCTGGTAAGGATCCAATATCCATGGACCTTGCAAGCCTGATAATACCAGGCCACAGCAGTCTGCTTAGCTTGGCTGGTTAACAAAAATAGGGGATCCCCTCGAAAAAAAAACGGCGTAGGAGTCCCCTATTTTTGTTAACCAGCCAAGTAAAATGCAGACTGCTGCGGCCTGGTATTAAAAGACTGTCAAGGCCCATGGATTTTGGCCCTCAACAGCCTGATAATACCAGGCTACAGCAGCCCCACATTTGGCGCATCAAAAGATGTGCCAATTGTGGCACTTTACCCGGCTCTTCCCACTTGCCCTGTAGCGGTGGCAAGCGGGGTAATAAGGGGTTAATGTCACCGTTGATTGCACGGTGACAATAAGCCCGGTTAATAATGGAGAGGCGTCAATAAGACACCGATCCATTATTAATCCCAAAGTTATTAAATGCATAAAAAAAAGACAAAGCAAGAAAAAAGTATTTTAATGAAATAAAAGAGACAACACAGTTTTCATTTCTTTTATTGTACTCTCATTCCTGCGACGCCATCGATCTCCTGTAAAAAAAGAAAAATAACAAACCAACAGTATACCACCTGTCCGACGCAGTCCATAGTAACGACTGTCCCACGACGATCCAGCTCTGCTACATCGCAATGACAGGCAGAGCCTGTCATCCCGCGCAGCACAGCTGATTACCTGCTTCCCGGCGGTGACGTCATCGGACGGACTGCTTTACGGCCGGGATTACCCAGCAGTCACTGCAGTTATCGCGAGAAACTGCATGTGACCGCCGGGGAGAAGAGGATGGCGGCCATGAAGCAGTCCAGGCCGTGACCGCCGGAGATCTTCTGCCAGGTAAGTGCCGCTGACTCCTGACAGACCCGACCGACGGACACTGACAGTGACAGACCCGACCGACGGACACAGACAGTGACAGTGACAAATCCGATTCCGGTATTCGATATGACGAAAATATCGGTATTCGGAATCGAAAGGCCGATACAGCTAATATCGGCCGATACCCGATATTTGCAGTATCGTATCGCTCAACACTAGTCATGGGAGATTTCAACTATCCAGACATTTGTTGGGAATCTCTCTCAGGCAAAACTAACAGGTCAAGGAAATTCTTATCCTCTCTTGCAGACAACTTTATCTTTCAAAAGGTAGGGGAGAAAACAAGGGGATCTGCTACCTTGGATCTAATCCTTATAAACAGGGAGGAAATGGTTGAGGAGGTAAGAGTGGCTGGGACCCTAGGAGGTAGTGACCATGCTATTTTAGAATTTTGGATAACAAGAGGAGGAAGACCTGTGAAGACTCAGACTTCAAGGTTAGATTTCAGAAAGGCAGATTTTAAGGGACTCAGAAAGAGAATTGGAGGGATCCAATGGCAGGATATCCTTAAGGACAAAAATGTCCAGGAAGGATGGGAAATCTTGAAAAATGAGATTCTCAAAGCACAATCGTTAAGAATTCCGAAAAGAGTGAAGAATGGGAAGCATTTAAGGAAACCAGGATGGATGAACACAGAACTTAAACACATGCTAAAAAGGAAGAAAGAAATGTTTATCAAATGGAAAGAGGGAGGAATATCTAAAGAAGAATATAATGCCATCTGCAGAACCTGCAGGGCACAAATCAGATTATCTAAAGCTAACAATGAATTAAGGCTTGCAAGAGATGTCAAAAGCAACAAAAAAGGATTTTGGGGATACGTCAAAAGTAAAAAAAAAAGTCAAAGATGCTATAGGATTTTTACAGGATGAAAATGATGAAATGGTAAGAAAGGATGTTGAGAAGGCTGAACTTTTAAATTCCTATTTTGCATCTGTTTTCTCTGAGAAAGGAAATGTAACATCAACTGATTTTCACTATCCTATTAAAGGAATAGAAGAATCCAGGATATCTATAAACAGAAAGACAGTGAGGAAACACTTAGCTAACCTAAATGAATTCAAGTCTCCAGGTCCAGATGAATTACACCCCAGAATACTGAAGGAGATAGCAGAAGAAATTCTTGAACCACTGTCCATAATCTTTGAAAATTCTTGGAGAACAGGAGACTGGAGAAGAGCAAATGTTGTTCCTATCTTCAAAAAGGGGAAGAAGGTGGACCCAGGGAACTACAGGCCGGTGAGTCTGACTTCTATACCAGGAAATGTCTTTGAACAAATTATTAAAGAACATGTATATAAGTACCTGCATAAGAATGAAGTGATTAAACAGAGTCAGCATGGGTTTGTAACTAATAAGCCATGTCAGACTAACTTAATTTCCTTCTATGACAGAATCACTGACTGGGTGGATCAGGGAAATGCTGTAGATATAGTATATCTTGACTTCAGCAAAGCATTTGACAAAGTATCTCACACAATCCTTATTGAAAAAATGACTAAGTATGGAATGGACAAGGCAACTGTTAGGTGGATTCATAACTGGCTTAGTGATCGGACTCAAAGAGTGGTCGTAAATGGCTGCACATCCAGTTGGAAGAATGTCTCAAGTGGGGTACCACAAGGCTCTGTTTTGGGCCCTGTATTGTTCAACATCTTTATCAATGATTTAGATGAAGGAATTGAGGGTAAACTGATCAAATTTGCTGATGACACAAAGCTAGGAGGGGTAGCTAATACTAGAGAAGAGAGAGAGAGGATTAAAAAGATATAAATAAACTGGAGCAGTGGGCAGCAACTAACAGAATGGTTTTTAACAGGGAAAAATGCAAAGTACTACATCTGGGCAATAAAAATGAAAAAAGCATATACAAAATGGGAGGAATAGGGCTAAGTAACAGCACATGTGAAAAAGACTTGGGTATACTAATTGATCACAGACTGAACATGAGTCAACAGTGTGATGCAGCAGCAAAAAAGGCAAATACAATTCTAGGATGTATCAACAGAAGCATGCAGTTTAGATCACGTGAGGTCATTATTGCCCTCTACTCCTCTTTGGTCAGAACTCATCTGGAATACTGTGTCCAGTTTTGGGCACCACATTTTAAAAAAGACATCAACAAACTGGAGCAAGTTCAAAGAAGAGCCACCAGAATGGTGACCGGTCTGCAAACCATGTCCTATGAGGAACGGTTGCAGGATTTGGGAATGTTTAGCTTGCAAAAAAAGAAGACTGAGAGGAGACTTAATAGCTGTCTACAAATATCTCAAGGGCTGTCACATTGTAGAAGGATCATCTTTATTCTCATTTGCACAAGGAAAGACTAGAAGCAATGGGATGAAACTGAATGGGAGGAGACACAGATTAGATATTAGAAAAAACTTTTTGACAGTTAGGGTGATCAAGGAGTGGAACAGGCTGCCACGAGAGATGGTAAGTTCTCCTTCAATGGAAGTCTTCAAACAGAGGCTGGACAGACATCTGTCTGGGATGATTTAGAGAATCCTGCTTTGAGCAGGAGGTTGGACCAGATGGCCCAGGAGGTCCCTTCCAACTCTACCATTCTATGATTCTATGATTCTAAGATACAGAGCTCCAAGCTTCAAGATGCAGGCAGATATTATGGAAATTTGAGTATTTAGTTTGTGCAGTATGTAAGTGCAAATGTATGTGTATGTGCTATGAATTATATTTATCAACACATTCCTGGCCTCCAAAATATACATAAAAGGTAGGTAGTGGATCCCCACTCTGTGAAAAACATTTTATCATGCTAATTTCATGCCAGATTAGCAGAAAAATAAAATTAATTTTAATAGCACTTAATTTAAAAAAAGACCCCCACCCAAAAATTACTAAACCCTCTTTTTTCTTAAAAAAAAATAGATAAATAATTTGAATTTATTATTTTATTTAAAGTTGTAATTAACATGTGAAGTTTAGGGGTTGTCCATGTCCATTTTAAAATGTATTAAATGCAGCGAATGTTGTAAAATAAGCATAATTTGTCCATACAGATCATTCCCTTCATGCCCAGCACAGTCAATCTGGTGCTTGTCCTGCAGTGATAATGTGCTGTATGCACAACAGTAGCCAATCACTAGCCTCAGCAGTTTTTTGCATATACTATATTTTTCAGATTATAAAACTCTCCGGATTATAAGACGTACCCCAAATTTTGAGGAGAAAAATAGGAAAAAAACTTATTTTAATAAAATGGTGGTGCTTCTTATAATCCATGCGTCTTATTGCTTACCAGGGGTGGTGGGTGCGGTGAAGCGGGGTCCCAGGGTCGCTGCTGAAGGAGACAAGCATGGAGCGTTGCTGCAGGCCGCAGGCTGGGATGAAGGGGTGTTCCGATGTTCGGCACGCCGCTGAGTCCCGGTGCAGTCGCTGCGCTCTGTCCCCAGTGCTGCCATTGTTCCCTGTCCTCGGTGCTGCCATTACGCTCTTTCCTCAGTGCTGCTGCACTCTGTCCCCGGTGCTGCTGTCGCGCTCTGTCCCTAGTTCTGCAGGGGGGCCCACATGTTTGAAAAGTCAATAGCCCCCGGAAGTTCCATAGTTTCCTGTGCAGTGGACTCTGGGAAAATGGCCGTGGGGGTGGCGCATGTGCAGATGGAGATCTCGGCACCAAGATCTCAGGAGATGAGACTTTAGCTCTGCAATCTCATCTCCTGAGAGCTTGGTGCCGAGATCTCCATCTGCGCATGCACTGCTCCCCGGCGGCCATTTTCCCAGAGTCCACTGCACAGGAAATTATGGAACTGCGGGGGTCTATGACCTTTAACAAAATGTCAGCAGAGCCAGCCGTAGCAATGGAGACCCTGCAGCGGCACAGGAGACCACCACGCGACACCGGAAACCCCCACGCACTACTGTTGAGCACACGTAGCAACGTTGGGCGCCCGCAGCACCGCTAGGCACCCTCTCAACCCTGACTGCGGCCTGCAGCAACGGTATCGGTAAGGTATATACGCATTATAAGACGCACCCCCATTTTCCCCAAAAATTTTGGGGAAAAAAGTGGGTTTTATAATCAGTAAAATATGATACTGTATATGCAGGTATCACCACTAAGGCCAATGATTGGCTGCAGTTGTCATGCGCATACAGGGTACAGTATGTTATCACTACAGGACAAGTCAACAAGACTAGCGGAGGTGGCAGGGATAAAAAACAGCTGAGTACAAATTATTATTTTTTGTTTCACAACTTTCCTTGCCTTTTTGAATCGTAGACCATTACTTAAATCATGGACAATCATCCTAATATGTATTAGGTGTAATGATATTATTATTAGCAAATGCCTCCAATTAGAAATGTAATATATTTCTTCTGATTAGATTTGTTGCTTAACACATGTACAGGGCATTACAATAGCTTAGATATCCATGGTTTAGCTAAGGCATCCATGGTTTAGCTTTGGTATCCATGGTTTAGCTTAGGTATCCATGGTTTAGCTTAGGCATCCATGGTTTAGCTTAGTTATCCATGGTTTAGCTTAGGCATCCATGGTTCAGCTTAGGTATCCATGGTTAAGCTTAGGCATCCATGGTTTAGCTTAGGTATTCATGGTTTAGCTTAGGTATCCATGATTTAGCTTAAGTATCCATGGTTTAGCTTAGGTTTCAATGGTTTAGCTTAGGTATTAATGATTTAGCTTAGGTGCCCATGGTTTAGCTTAAGTATTAATGATTTAGCTTTGGTAGCCATGGTTTAGCTTTGGTATTAATGGTTTAGCTTAGGTATCCATGGGTTAGCTTAGGTACCCATGGTTTATCTTAGCTATCCATGGTTTAGCTTAGGTATCCATGATTTAATGATTTTCGATCAAATTTGCCAGCTGATATGAGGAAATCAGCTTGAAACTAAATTTAGAAGGTTCGCTCATGTCTATCATCTTCATATTACCATGCTGGCCAAAATTGTATAACTGTTTCCTCCTTTGCCTTAGGCCAAGTTCATACATTCAGTTTTTGGTCAGTATTTCACATAAGTATCTGTAAGCAAAAATCATTAGTGGAACAATCGAGGAAAAGTATAATAGAAACACGTCACCACTTCTGCATTTATCATGCACTCCTGGTTTTAAAATACTAACCAATTACTGAATGTGTGCAAGTGGCCTTATTCACACAACATTGGTGTGGATTCCTGTTTCTTTGAACTCTGAGAATATCAAATAGAGGACCTCTGAAAAGCCAGCAAAGAGAAACTGAACTGATAAAAGCTTTGACATGGACATTCATTAGGACTTCGATATCCTGGAGAAACGCTTCTAACCAAGATTTTATCATGTCAGTATGATACTGAAAGAAATATTGCAAATTTTGGTTCTACTTGGTCTACTCTTTCTTCCCTTATCTCTGATATTTTCAGAGTGCAAGATTGAAAATATCTATCTATATGAAAGAGTTAAGGCAATGAAGAAAACCGATGTACAAGTCTGGTCAACATGAGGATCCGTAAAAGCACTGGATACAAATGCTGAATACAGTGGGGAAGAGGCGGACATTTGACAAGTTTGCCTCCAGAAATGGTGAGACTTTGAAAAACTTTTAGTAAAGTGAATAGTTTTGAATTACTCTGCTGTTTGCTCCAAGCTCCGTTTTGTTTTAAAATGTAGAAAAACTACTTCTTATTGCCATGGGCTCTTCCAAGACCTGTAAATTGAACTTTAGTTTTTAAGCAAAATGCATTGCTCTCAACAAATTCCATTGAATGCAAAAAATATTGAATATCCTGTTAGTTGTTCTGTTAAGTACATTGTCACACATTTACCAGATCTGCATAAGTTAATACAGACACTTGTAAAGGTGTCACTTTACAAGTGTTTCATAGCTATGCTAAAAATATACAACAGTTCTTCACAGGTATTACATCAGTGCTGATCGCATACAGCAACTTTCTAAAGATGACCTGTCAAACCATGTCAAAAGTGACTCATTTTTGTTCATATTTTATTGCTTTTCTTTTTTTAAAAAAAATCTATTATTCCAGAGATGTGGGATTATTCATTATTTAGTGTTATATTTTATGGTCATTACATGGGGG
>JARQOD010000002.1:540214772-540407307 GCA_033576555.1 Oophaga sylvatica
CCCCTTTCCGCAGTGTGCTTTGCTCAACAGTGGGCAAGCAGTCATTTCGGGGCAAGGAAAAATACGCATGCGCTGTAAGTGGGCAAAGCACACTGCGCATGCGCGGGCCGAATTTGAAAAGCGCAAATCGTGGAACAGAACGCCGTCTGTGGGATTCACAGACGGTGATACGCAAGTGATGCCGGGGAGTGGGGGGGGAAAACCCAGAGAAAACGCCGCCCCCCGGACCTAAACTGCCCTCATTTACAGAAAAGAATCCCAACTTTACAAAGGGTATTTTGGCATCAAAACGGGGGTATCGGGATATAAGCAACATACCGATGGGTTGCTTATGGGACGCACTATTCAGTCATATCGTAGCTGATAGGGCTAAAATGGGTGACAGATTCCCTTTAAGCTCCCCTTTATACCTTCCACAAATTCAAGGTATTTGATAAATTACCTTGAATGCGAGCCCTATAAAATAGATATTAGGAAAAGGGGGTACACAAGCTTGAGGTTATTTTATTTAACCCATGATGGAACAAGGGTTATCAGAAAAAACGGTTTCCTTTTGTGTGGTTTGTTATTGCATGAAAAAATCATGAATATTAATAAGTCAATCAATCATGTTACAGAGCATTCTGAAGCAATAACTGTAATGTGGCAATAAAAAGACAATGCCTATGTACTGTTTTACTATTTACTACCGCCACTTATTTATGATCCTGAAATCATTTATGGTATGGTGGATTATGCTTTATTGCACTGGTTACATTTGTTTATCCATTATTGCTTTTGTTAATATTAATGTCAGGAGCTGATCCTTTTCCTCTGTGCTGTATTCAGGTCTGTCGTCATTGTGACTTAAAAAAGTGTTTTATTGTCTTAACACAGTGTTGTGAAAAAATACTGAACCATTAAGTGTAAATTCATTTTACCAACTTGCTATCAATTACACCGTGCTGCAGAAGAAAACATACAAGGATGCTGTTAGAAAGTAAAGGTGAGAGCACATTGCATAAAATGCAAGAATATATTTTAAGCTGCTCTGTAAAATACAGATTTTTTTTTTATCTTGCATTGGATTCCCTTATAATGCAATGATATTCACCTATTGACCTAGAAACACTTGTATTTCAGGCTTCAGTTCACACAACGCTGTTGCCCTTGGGTTTTTAAAAACTGAAAAAGATCTATTTTATCTCTTTGAGACAATCCAGATACAAAGCACAGCAAATTTCTAAGACTTGCCTTACTAAAGTCACTACATAATATTTAAAGAGGTTGTTCACTACTTTAACATTGATGACCTTCCCATAGGTCATCAATGTCTGATCGGTGGGGTCACGACGACACCCGACACTCCCTCTAATCAGAAGTGCTCAGTTATGGAGCTACTCCGTCTACTGATAGTGGCTTCAGCTGGGTACTGCACATAAGCCTCCTGTTCAAATCAATAGGGGCGGATGTGCAGTACCCGGCAGGGGCCACTATCATAGAGCCGATTCACATAACAAGTATAAACCACCATCAATATTTGATCAAAATAATACATAAATCTTTATTCATATAAGGTTAGAATACAATGTAGTACACACTAAGGGGCAATAAACAGCAGGAGGAGATGTGAAAATAATCCATTTTATACAGTCATGGCCAAAAGTTTTGAGAATGACACAAAATTTAATTTTTACAAAGTCTAACTACTTCACTTTTTTCTAATGGCAATTTGCATATACTCCAGAATGTTATAAAGAGTGATCAGCTTAACAGCAATTACTTGCAAAGTCAATATTTGGCTAGAAAATGAACTTTATCCCCCAAAACACATTTCAACATCATTGCAGCCCTACCTTAAAAGGACCAGCTAACCTCTTTTCAGTGATTGCTCCATTAACACAGGTGTGGGTGTTGATGAGGACATGGCTGGAGATCAATCTGTCATGATTAAGTAAGAATGACACCACTGGACACTTTAAAAGGAGGCTGGTGCTTGGCATCATTGTTTCTCTTCTGTTAACCATGGTTATCTCTAAAGAAACACGTGCAGTCATCATTTCAATGCACAAAAATGGCCTAACAGGGAAGAGTATCGCAGCTAGAAAGATTGCACCTCAGTCAACAATCTATCACATCATCAAGAACTTCAAGGAGAGAGGTTCCATTGTTGCCAAAAAGGCTTCAGGGCGCCCAAGAAAGACCAGCAAGTGCCAGGACTGTCTCTTAAAAGTGTTTCAGCTGCGGGATCGGGCTACCAGCAGTGCAGAGCTTGCTCAGGAATGGCAGCAGGCAGGTGTGAGTGCATCTGCACACACTGTGAGGCGGAGACTCTTGGAGCAAGGCTGGTCTCAGGAGGGCAGCAAAGAAGCCACTTCTCTCCAGAAAAAAACATCATGGACAGACTGATATTCTGCAAAAGGTACAGGCAGTGGACTGCTGAGGACTGGGTAAAGTTATTTTCTCTGAATGAATCCCCTTTTCGATTGTTTGGGACATCAGGAAAACGCCTCATTCAGAGAAGACAAGGTGAGCGCTACCACCAGTCTTGTCTCATGCCAACTGTTAAGCATCCTGAAACCATTCATGTGTGGGGTTCCTTCTCAGCCAAGGGAATCGGCTCTCTCACAGCCTTGCCTAAAAACACAGCCCTGAATAAAGAATGGTACCAGAATGTCCTCCAAGAGCAACTTCTCCCAACCTCCAAGAGCAGTTTGGCGATCAACAATGCCTTTTCCAGCATGATAGAGCACCTTGCCATAAAGCAAAGGTGATAACTAAATGGCTCAGGGAACAAAACATAGAGATTTTGGGTCCATGGCCTGGAAACTCCCCGATCTTAATCCCATTGAGAACTTGTGGTCAATCATCAAGAGACAGGTGGACAAACAAAAACCTAAAAATTCTGACAAAATGAAAGCATTGATTGTGCAAGAATGGACTGCTATCAGTCAGGATTTGGTCCAGAAGTTGATTGAGAGCATGACAGGGAGAATTGCAGAGGTCCTGAAGAAGAAGGGTCAACACTGCAAATATTGACTTGCTACATTAACTCATTCTAACTGTCAATATAAGCTTTTGTTACTCATATGTTTGCAATTATTATATTTATGTCTGTGATAAAAACATCTGTCAAACACACATAAAAACCAGGGGCAGCAGATCATGTGAAAATATAATATTTGTGTCATTCTCAAAACTTTTGGCCATGACTGTACAGTTCAAAGCGGTTATCCACAACAAGTATATTTAAATTAATAGATTTTGGATTAAAAATAAGTCCAGATTTAGATGTGTTTAAATAAAAATGTCTCTGTGCTGAGATAATCTTATCAATGTGCCACGGCTGTGTACTGTGCAATATCTGTGTCTGACCGTACAAAAACATGGTCTGATTATACCACAGCTCTTGGGCAGGAGGGAAAGCAAAAGAGTATACAGACATTACAGCATGGGATTGGGGGGTGATTTTTTATGAGACAAAACATTTCCTTGCCTGTTTTTAAGCAATGTTTTACATCAAAGAAATAATCAGCTGTGATCCCGTGACGTGCTGTCTGTATACTCTCTTTTCCTTCCTCCCCTGCCCAGGAGTTGTGCTATGATCAGACCATGTTCCTGCATAGTCAGACACAGCCATTACACAGTACATATAGAGGCTCATTTATAAGATTATCTCAGCTCAGGAACATTTATTTAACCCCTTTCTGACATTTGAAATACAGTACTATCCCGTCCATGGACGGGATAGTACATCATCACAGATCAGCCGTGCTCACGGGGGGAGCGCGGCCGATCAGTGCCGGGTGTCAGCTGATTCTCATAGCTGACACCCGGCACTAAGTGCCAGGAGCGGTCACGGACCACTCCCGGCACTTTAACCCCCGGCACACTGCGATCAAAGATGATCACAGCGTTCTGTCAGCTGCAGAGGGGCTGACAGCCCCTCTGCTTTTGGATCGGAGACCCCCCCGGCATGCTGAGGGGTCCCGATCGTTCTCATGGAGACCCGATGCATGTCAGGAAGTCTCAGGTTAGTGCACAAAGAAGCTGCAGCGCTGCAAGCTCCTACAGCATGCAGATTAAGCTTCATCTGCATGCTATAGAAGTGATCAGCCTGCACAAAATGAGTGTCCCATAGTGGGATAATGTCTAAAAATAAGAATTAAATAAAAAAAATTAAAATGATTGGAAAAATATAAAAAAAATAATAATCATACAATCAATATTTATTATATCAATAAATAAACATTTTAGTGAAAAAAAATCTAAATAATAAAGCTACACATATTTGGTATCCCCGATCAGCCCTATAAAACTGTTCCACTAGTTAACAACTTTAGTGAACACCATAAAAAAAAATCAAGGCAAAAAAACCCAACTGCCGAACAAAAAGTGGAATAACGCGCGATCAAAAATACGAATAAATAAACGTGGTACCGCTGAAAACGTCATCTTGTCCCGCAAAAAACAAGCCCCCATACAGCATCATCAGCGAAAAAATAAAAACGTTATTGCTCTCAGAATAAAGCAATGCAAAAATAATTATTTTTTATATAAATAGTTTTATTGTATAAAAGCGTCAAAACATAAAAAAATGATATAAATGAGGTATCGCTGTAATCGTACTGACCGGACGAATAAAACTGCCTTATCAATTTTACCACACGCAAAATGGTATAAACGTCCCCCCCAAAAGAATTTCATGAATTGCTGGTTTTTGTTCATTATGCCTCCCAAAAACCGGAATAAAAAGCGATAAAAAAATGTCATGTGCCCGAAAATGATACCAATAAAAATGTCAACTCATCTCGCAAAAAATAAGATCTCACGACTCATGACTATGTGGGCCAAAATATAAAAAATTATAGCTCTCAAATTATGGTGATGCAAAAACATTTTTGCAATAAAAAGCGTCTGCCATGCACCCAAACAGTGGTTTAACACCACAAATGGGGTAGCGGCGTACTCAGAACAAATTGCACAACAACTTTTGGGGTCCAATTTCTCCTGTTACCCTTGGGAAATTAAAAATTGGGGGTGAAAAGATAATTTTTGTGGAAAAAATATGATTTTTTATTTTTAGGGCTCTACGTTATAAACTTCTGTGAAGCACTTGGGGGTTCAAAGTGCTCAACACACATCTAGATAAGTTCCTTAGGGGGTCTACTTTCAAAAATGGTGTCACATGTGGGGGGTTTCCACTGTTTAGGCACATCCGGGGCTCTTCAAAGGCGACATAGCGTCCTATCTCAATTTCAGCCAATTCTGCGTTGGAAAAGTCAAACAGCACTCCTTCCCTTTCGAGCTCTGCCATGCGCCCAAACAGTGGTCTACCCCCAAATATGAGGTATCAACGTACTCAGGACAAATTTTACAACAACTTTTGGGGTCTAATTTCTCCTGTTACTAGAGTTGAGCGATACTTTCCGATATCCTAAAGTATCGGAATCGGAATGGTATCGCCGATATCACTAAAATATCGGCGATACCCGATACCGATACCGGAAGTCCCATGTAAGTCTATGGGAACAAAATATCGCAACTAAAAAAACCTCATTCTTTCCTTGTAAACACTAAATATACACACATAGAATACATATATATATATATATATACATGTCATTGTGACATATATATATACATATATGTATAGTTTATACACTTCTACATAGTAAAATATCCTCTCTGATTCAATTGCCGGGTAAAGCCGGCTTCAGTGAAAAGACAGAAGCACCCGACATGAAATGACACTTGGTGTACATAGGGTTAACCATGTCTTTTCATGTCCTTTGCTATCTAATTTGCACAAACAATTAAATCAGTCTATGTGTGCAAAATTTCACACCTGTAGGGGTTAATTAAAGGTGTAAATTCGTTGTAAAAAAACGGACTTTTTTGCTACGAATTTACACCTTTAATTAACCCCTACAGGTGTGAAATTTTGCACACATAGACTGATTTAATTGTTTGTGCAAATTAGATAGCAAAGGACATGAAAAGACATGGTTAACCCTATGTACACCAAGTGTCATTTCATGTCGGGTTCTGCATTTTCACAAAAGCCGGCAATTGAATTAGCGGCTATTATACTATGTAGAAGTGTATGAACTACAAATATAAATATATATATATATGTGTCACAAATTCAATGACATGTATATATATATATATATGAGGTGTAAAATTGCTGAAAAAAAATGCGTGGGCTCCCGCCCTATTTTCGCAACCAGACAGACAAAGCCAGTGAGTGGGGGCAGATAATAATAGCCCAGAGAGGGACCATTATTTTTGCCCCCCCCGGCTACTAACATCTGCCCCCAGACACCCCAGGAAAGACAAATCTATAATTAGATTCGCCCTTTCTGGCACTTTGCCCGTCTATTCCCATTGCCCTGTAGCGGTGGCGAATGGGTTAATATGGGGTTAAAGCCACCTTGCTATTGAAAGGTGACCTTAAGCCAGGTTAATAATTGAGAGCTGTCAATTAGACAACTATCAATTATTAATCCTATTGCATGAAATAAAATAAAACACACACACTTTAATTAAAAATCATTTTAATGAAATAAAGACACATGTTTTTGACCATATTTTATTTTACTGCAAAAACCATTTCCTGTAATAAAAATAAAATAAAAAAGCAAAATTATTCTTACCTATCCCATGCACAGTCAGGTCCCACGGTGTAATCCTTCAGAAAGGGTTAATGTTTACTGCAGGGACCGCAGCTAATGCTGCAGCCTCACAGTAAACCCCAAATGAATGAGTTCCTCTCCTGCCTGACAGGAGAGTAAAGGCTGGGTGTCACATAACGATACACCAGCGATCCCGACAACGATATGCACTTGTCAGGATCGCTGGTGTATCGCTACATGATCGCTGCTGAGCTGCCAAACAGGCAGCTCAGGCAGCGATCTGGGACAGCGACACTGCGGGTAACATCGCTTAAGGGCCCGTCTCACATAGCGATATCGCTACCGAGATCGCTGCTGAGTCACAAGTTTTGTGACGCAGCAGCGAGCTCACCAGCGATATCGCTGTGTGTGACATTCAGCGACGATCAGCCCCCCTGCCGGGTATCGCTGATCGTCGCAGAAATGTCAGGACCTTTTTTTGATCGCTGGTTTCCCTCTGACAGGCACGCATCGCTGCGTGTGACAGGCGGGAGACCAGCGATCCGCTGGTAACCAAGGTACACAGCGGGTTTCCAGGCACCGCGCAGCGCTTGGAAGCCCGCTGTGTACCTTGGATACCAGCTCCCTGCATCAGGGCGCTGGTATCCAAGGTACACAGCGGGTTTCTAGGCACAGCCCCGCGCCTGGAAACCCGCTGTGTACCTTGGTTACCAGCGGATCGCTGGTCTCCTGCCTGTCACACGCAGCGATGCGTGCCTGTCAGCGGGAAACCAGCGATCAAAAAAAGGTCCTGACATTTCAGCGACGATCAGCGATACCCGGCAGGGGGGCTGAACGTCGCTGAATGTCACACACAGCGATATCGCTGGTGAGCTCGCTGCTGCGTCACAAAACTAGTGACTCAGCAGCGATCTCGGTAGCGATATCGCTATGTGAGACGGGCCCTTAAGTGGAAAGCTTAATTGATTGCTTTCCACTTTCACTTCAGGTCAGCCAGGGACACAATCAGTGACGTCAGAGGGAACTGATTAACAAAAATAGGGGTTCCCTTCGAAAAAAAAATGGCGTGGGGTCCCCCCTGTTTTTGTTAACCAGCCAGATGAAGCAGACCGCTGAGGCCTGGATTTTCAGGCTGTTAAGGAGCCAAGATCCATGGACCTTGCCAGCCTGATAATACCAGGCCACAGCAGTCTGCATATCTTGGCTGATTAACAAAAATAGGGGATCCCCTCGAAAAAAATTGGCGTGGGGTCCCCCCTATTTTTGTTAACCAGCCAGATGAAGCAGACCGCTGAGGCCTGGATTTTCAGGCTGTTAAGGAGCCAAGATCCATGGACCTTGCCAGCCTGATAATACCAGGCCACAGCAGTCTGCATATCTTGGCTGATTAACAAAAATAGGGGATCCCCTCGAAAAAAATTGTCATGGGGTCCCCCCTATTTTTGTTAACCAGCCAGATGAAGCAGACCGCTGAGGCCTGGTTTTTCAGGCTGGTAAGGATCCAATATCCATGGACCTTGCAAGCCTGATAATACCAGGCCACAGCAGTCTGCTTAGCTTGGCTGGTTAACAAAAATAGGGGATCCCCTCGAAAAAAAAACGGCGTGGGGATCCCCCCTATTTTTGTTAACCAGCCAAGTAAAATGCAGACTGCTGCGGCCTGGTATTAAAAGACTGTCAAGGCCCATGGATTTTGGCCCTCAACAGCCTGATAATACCAGGCTACAGCAGCCCCACATTTGGCGCATCAAAAGATGTGCCAATTGTGGCACTTTACCCGGCTCTTCCCACTTGCCCTGTAGCGGTGGCAAGCGGGGGTAATAAGGGGTTAATGTCACCGTTGATTGCACGGTGACAATAAGCCCGGTTAATAATGGAGAGGTGTCAATAAGACACCGATCCATTATTAATCCCATAGTTATTAAATGCATAAAAAAAAGACAAAGCAAGAAAAAAGTCTTTTAATGAAATAAAAGAGACAACCCAGTTTTCATTTCTTTTATTATACTCTCATTCCTGCGACGCCATCGATCTCCTGTAAAAAAAGAAAAAAAACAAACCAACAGTATACCACCTGTCCGACGCAGTCCATAACGACAGTCCCACGACGATCCAACTCTGCTACATCGCAATGACAGGCAGAGCCTGTCATCGCGACGCAGCACAGCTGATTACCTGCTTCCCCAGCGGTGACGTCATCGGACTGACTGCTTTACGGCCGGGATTACCCAGCAGTCACTGCAGTTATCGCGAGAAACTGCATGTGACCGCCGGGGAAAGAAGATTGCGGCCATCAAGCAGTCCAGGACGTGACCGCCGGAGATCTTCTGACAGGTAAGTGCCGCTGACTCCTGACAGACCCGACCGACGGACACTGACAGTGACAGTGACAATCCCGATTCCGGTATCCGATAAGACGAAAATATCGGAACTCGGAATCGGAATTCCGATACAGCCAATATCGGCCGATACCCGATATTTGCAGTATCGGAATGCTCAACCCTACCTGTTACCCTTGGTAAAATAAAAAAATGGATCTGAAATAAATATTTTGTGAAAGAAAGTTAAATGTTTTTTTCTAAACATTCCAAAAATTCCTGTGAAACACCTGAAGGGTTAATAAACTTATTGAATGTTATTTTGAGCACCTTGATGGGTGCCATTTTTAGAATGGTGGCACTTTTGGGTATTTTCTATCATGTAGACCCCTCAAAGTGACTTCAAATGTAATGTGGTCCCTAAAAAAAATGGTGTTGTAAAACTGAGAAATCGCTGGTCAACTTTTAACCCTTATAACTTCCTAACAAAAAAAAATTTTGGTTCCAGAATTGTTCTGATGTAAATTAGACATGTGGGAAATGTTTTTTAGTAACTATTTTGTGTGACATATTTCTCTGATTTACAGGCATAAAAATTAAAATTTTGAAAATTGCAAAATTTTCTAAATTTTCGCCATATTTCTGTTTTTTTTAATAAACGCAAGTTATATCGAAGAAACTTTACCACTAACATGAAGTACAATATGTCACAAGAAAACAGTTTTAGAATCGCCTAGATCCATTGAAGCGTTCCAGAGTTATAACCTCATAATGGATAGTGGTCAGAATTGTAAAAAATTGGTCTGGTCATTAATGTGCAAACAACCCTCGGGGGTAAAGGGGTTAAAACACATCCAATTGTGGAAATTATTATTACTCGAAGATCTATTGAATAAAATGTTGTGTAAAATAATGTTGTTCTTGGGAAAACCCCTTTAATTCCAATGTAATCCATATATAGCTAATTCACATAAAGTGCATAGTGCAAAAAATAAACATATACATGTATAGCAATGGATAATTAAGATTAAACATTTTATATTTTCATTTACTAGGCACAGTGCACCTATAGATGGATTGAAGTATATTTATATGTATATCGAATAGCAGCAAAGTTCATAGTGTGGATACACATATATACATTAGTCTAGGGGATAGTACAGAGAAATAACAATTAAATGATAAAGACTCAAATTCATCTCTTCCTGCTGGAATGGCGCCAGGTCCCGATGCGTGTTTCAACATCAGCTTTCGCCATGTGAATCGGCTCTATGTTCTCCATTAGTGTAGTCACTCTATTTACTGCCTCTTTGGTGAGCTTAAACTATTATTCCATGATATATACATTTTTTTAATACTTCTGCTGAATATTGTTGCAAGCCTTCTGTGGCTGATACTTTGCGTTATAGTGACCACTATCATTAGACGGAGTAGCTCCATTCCTGAGAACTACTGTCCGCCGCCGGCACTGATCTGTGAGCATCACAGGTATTATACCCCCACTGATCAAACATTAATGACTGACCTATATTAAGGATAGGTCATCAATGCTAAAGTAGTGGACAACCTCTTGAAAGCATTTGAATGCACTGTTTTCTCCTTTTCCTTTATGGCTACCAGGTTCTCCTTATGCTAGATGTATGTGTAGCACCTGCAGTAAGACTTATATGTACAGATACTACTGTTGCTGCTGGGATTACAGAGACATGAACATCAACAGACATTAATGATTCTCTTGCCCTGGACTACAACTTCTGGCAGACATTTCTCCTCTCTGCATGATAGGGGAGGAGGATCAGCAGAGGAAGGATCTGATCGGCTGAGCAGGTTGGAGAAGAATGGTGGAGCTAGCAGCAGACAGAGAGATGTGTGCAATCCTTCCTGTCAGTGTAAGGAGGTCAAGGGTATTAACCCTTGAAATGTTTGCATTCTTTTGGGTGTGTTGATGTATGCCTTATATGTACTGTATGACGTAATCTTTCCGTGTTATGTCTGATTAGTGGGGTGTATAGATGTAGATAGACAGTGCTTCCTTGGGGTCACTAGAGGAGGGCACTAGTAGTGTAGTATATATATGTGTTAGATATAGCTTTGCGAGGGATCACTAATGGGGGCATGTTAGAGATCCAGTTAGGAAGTTATAAAATGTCAATGCAGTACCTGGGTAGGACTTTAGATGGGGCATTGAGCACAGGGACAAATGATTAGGGACTTTTTGTCAGGGAAAGATCTCCTCATAGCGGAGGTCTGTCAGGAAGATTTCCTCGTAGCGGAAGGCAGTCGGGGGTGGACCTTGCTAAAGTAAGGACGTTCAAGTTCCTGGGCCCTGGGCAGTGACAAGTAGAGTGGAAGGTACCAGCAACCTGAGAGCAGTCAGTGAAACATTCATCGTGGGAACGTGAGCCCAAAGTCTGTGGGCTAACGTAGTAGAGGCCAGAGGAAGATCCACTGTGGGAAAGCTCAGCAGAAGTGTGCATGCATGAGCGTAATAGCGAGTGGGCCACCAGCAAGTATCCAGGCAGGATAACCAGAAAGGGGTTGGATGACCTAGTAGATGTGTATTTCAATACTGGATTGAAGTGTCTCCAGGGAAAGAGATCGAAGTGCCGTTTTCACCGGGCTCCTCGTCCCGTCAATACTTTGTGGTTCATTCTGGTGTAGTAGAAGAGAAGAAGCGGAGTTGTGGAAAATGTGCTGCTGGTACCGTATAAGACGTGCTAATGGTGTTATGGATGTGCTGGGTCCGGAGGAAAATAAAGCAGAACTGTTTGACGTGATACTGGACTCTGATTCTAATTATTCCGTATACTCTGTCACGGGGGAAGAACATCCCAGGAAAATAGAGGTAACTGGAATGAAGAATGCAGCTGCTCCCAGTAAGTTCACCCCTCGGCCAACCCTTCACATCAGACATGTGAGAGTTTGATCCTAGACAGCAGGGGCAGGAGGCACAGGGTGAGTGCTAATAGTCCAGCTGCTCAGTGTTTGAGGGGAGAAAATAATCCTGCATCCGAACCACATTTGCAGTCCAGCCAGGCTACCAGGAGATGTCCATCACCACCTGGATAACTTAGGGAATGGGTCTACAATCCATCCCTTATGCAAGATTCGGGTGAAAACACTGCCCTATGTTGAGGTGAGAACTACTAAACATCCTGCCATGGAAGCATCATAAAGGCTTGTTACATATGGTACCTACAGTTAGTGTTCTCCTTATTAGTTTGATGCCTAAATATTGCCTCCATAAATAGGCCACGTATTTCAATATAGTTGCCAAATTAAAATTCTATACAATGCTAACACCACAATAGACTTAAAAAAACATGTATTGTACAGTGTCTTCTATGTTTTCAATTTTTTTAAGGAATTTTGACAAAAAAAGGCATAGGGGAAATCTAATTACGATTTTTAAATTTATGAATGGACAGGTACAGATCAATATCTTTTTAATGATTTTTTTACAAGTAGAGCTGCACTGATGGCAAGAGGGCATTTTCTAAATCTAGTAAAAAAAAGGATTAATCATCACAGATGGCGATTCTTTACTGTAAGGTCAGTGAAATTATGGAACTCTCTGCCATATCATGATGTAATGGTTGATTCACTAAAAAAATTCAAGGACGTCCTGGATGCTTTTCCTGAAAAATATAGTATTACGGGTTATGGGAACAAGCTTCTGTGTTGGGTTGTTGATTCAGGTAACTAGTCTGATTAATTAATGTGAAGTCAGGTGGCAATTTGTCCCCTAATATCAGTAAATTAGCACCTGCATAATGGGTTTTTTGTATTCCTTTTCCTACATAAAACTTAGAAGGATTCAGCTAGACAGTTTATAATCACGTGATGTCATATACCTAATGAAAAGAGAAGAAGAATCTGGGTAGAAAAGGCAAAATGAGCAATTGTAATTACACAGTGCTATATAATATGATGACTGCAATATTTAAAGGATACAAATTTTGATGGGAGTGCTGCTTATGAAGCTATCCCAGCATACCAGTGACTCAATAATAGACTTCCCATAAAGTATTCGTTTATCAGTGCTTGACTATATCTAAATATACTGAAATATTATCAGTAAGATTTGTGCTGGCCATTTTTGTAGCATAAATATATGTACCTTATATTGGGGGGATCCAGCACGGGGAAGCATAACTAGTTAGAATTTTCATTCCATAGCAATGGGCCACAGGCAATGTAGCACAGTAGAGAGTTTTTATGGTTTTCTCTAGGCAGTACTGTATGTTTCTTCTCACATTCCAAAGACAGAATAATAAGTAATTGGCCTTAACAAAAGAATTACTTTATTCCTTTGAGGATCATAAGTTTATTAAATCAAATTGGTTTCAGTTTAAAACTATGTGACAAATATGTCCTTTGGTCCTCAAAGAGCTAAACCTTTAGGTATCTGTCTTACATCACAGGTGGAACTTGAATCCATTGGGTTCTAACTCTAAATTTGTAAGGTCACATTCATATGTTGGGGTATATACATAAGATTGATGACTCTGACAGATGCCATACGGTAGCATCAGTCACAATAGGAATTTATTTCAAGCAAATGTAAGAAAAACATAAAAACTTTAAAATGAGTGATAAAGAATAATGTGATGTACAATGTACAGTAAATTATTGGCACCTTCTTAGAGTTTTTTAAGGCACTTGGGTTTGGGGAAGACTACTAAATCTTTACCCTCTGCTTCCATACCATTTTCTGATAGTGACGGTATGTCATAACAAAAGCAGACCACTGAGTCAGCATACTGTAAATACTTTATGCACACTCTTTTTGTTAAATGGGTAAAAAGGACAATCACTGTACTTTTGTATAAAGTGCAATTAAACCAATGGTAAACCTGATATTAAATGTATTGTAATTATTCCACTACTTGGACAATCACTTCTGAATCACTACCTTTATCCCAGTAAAATATTAACACCTATACTCATAGTAATATAGTAACATAGTTAGCAAGGCTGAAAAAAGACATTTGTCCATCCAGTTCAGCCTATATTCTGTCAGAATAAATCCCCAGATCTACGTCCTTCTAAAGTAACCTAATAACTGTAAGATACAATATTGTTACACTCCAGGAAGACATCCAGGCCTCTCTTGAACTCCTCGACTGAGTTCACAATCACCACCTTCTCAGGCAAGGAATTCCAGATTCTCACTGCCCTAACAGTAAAGAATCCTCTTCTATGTTCGTGGATAAATCTTCTCTCCTCCAGATGCAGAGAATGCCCCTTGTGACCGTCACCTTCCTTGGTATAAACAGATCCTCTGAGAGATATTAGTATTGTCCCCTTATATACTTATACATTGTTCTTAGATCGCCCCTCAGTCGTCTTTTGTCTTTTTTCTAGGCTAAATAATCCTAATTTTGCTAATCTCTCTGGGCATTGTAGTTCTCTCATCCCCTTTATTAATTTTGTTGCCCTCCTTTGTACTTGCTCTAGTTCCATTATATCCTTCCTGAGCACCGGTGCCCAAAACTGTACACAGTATTCCATGTGCGGTCTAACCAGGGATTAGGCAGTATAATGCTCTCATCATGTGTATCCAGACCTCTTTTAATGCACCCCATGATCCCGTTTGCTGTGGCAGCTGCTGCCTGGCACTGGCTGCTGCCAGATAAGTTTATCATTAACTAGGATCCCCAAGTCCGTCTCCATGTCAGATTTACCCAGTGGTTCAGTGTGTAATGGTGATATTGATTCCTTCTTCCCATGTGTATAACCTTACATTTATCATTGTTATACCGCATCTGCCACCTTTCAGTCCATGTTTCCAACTTATCCAGATCCATCTGTAGCAGAATACTACTCATCTCCAGCACCAGTGCCATTCCAGTGGTGTCAGCACTGGCTCTCTTGGGCATTGTGTGACATTGTTATGTTACTCAATCCCTACGGCCAATCAGCGCTGGTTTCACTCTCTTTCACTCTGCTGCTCTCTCATATCCTCCAGATGTACCATATTTTTCTGATCATAAGATGCACTTTTTTCCCCACAATTTTGGGAGGAAAGTGGAGGTGTGTCTTATAATCCGAATGTAGCTTACTAGGGGGAGGGTGGCTATGGTGGAGCGGGAATGCTCAAGAGGCCAGCAGCGCTAGGAGAGGGGCCATGCTGTGGGCCACAAGCTGGGAAGAGAGGTGTCCTGGCTTACCGCCAATATTTTCGGAAAGCCCAGGGCCCACAGCCTCGCACCGCCTGGACACACCCTTTTCCCAGCTCAGGGCCCGCAGCATCACCCCACTCCTGCTGCCGCAGACAGATTCCTGTAGCGGTGACCCTGCCTCCTGTAACTCTGCTCCACCACAGCCACCCCTGGTAAGCTTTCTTAAATTTGGACTATAAGATGGACCACAGTTTTATTAAAAAAAGTGTTTTTTCCTATTTTCCTCCACAAAATTTGGGGTGCATCTTACATTCTGCAAAATACGGTATGTGATTTGTCCAAGGGCTGGAAGAGTGAAGCCAGAGTTGATTGGCTCTTTTAATCTTTTTAACAAACACAAACAGTCTTCCTAATGTCAAAGTGACCTCACCACAAAAATGGATGGTGACCAGTAGTAACCAATAGTCCATTTAAAACAGTGCACTTACAGACTTTCATATTTTTTTAAATTAAAAAGCATTCCAAACTTATTCCTCCTAGTCATATTTGATCAGGCAGACTGTTCTATGCCGAACACTGACTAAGGCTGCGGCCAGATGGCAGTATGTTCTCTCATGCAAGAGAATCGGGCTGATTATGCTAATGACACTTTGGTCAAACTGTGTCAGAGTCGAATTGCCATGAGAAAAAAGCGCTAGTCAGCACTGTCCCATAGTATAACATTGAGCCTGATGGTGTCTTTGCATTCCCTGACCCAGCTTTTATACAGCCTATGACAGACCCTCCTGATTCGCTACACTGTATCATGAGATACAATGCAATGAGAAAAGTTGAAGCATGCTTTTTTTTGTGCTATTCATACAAATTTAATTGTAAATTGTCCGAATTCAACACTGCCTGAGAATTTCATAAAATTTGTAACTAATTTTATTTGCATTGAATCGATTTGCTTATCTTTAGTAATTAAATACTGTATATTATAAAAATACATGACTTTCCAAAGGTTGATTAACAATTAAAAATAAAAAGAAAGTGGAGTTACTCTTTAAGACGTTGTCCACTACTAGGACCACCCCTTCTTAAGCAAAATTTTCAGCCCTGATAAAATAAATAAACCTATGCTCACCTCCTGTACTGGCTCAGTTCCCGTGGTGTTAGCACGCGAGTAGAGTTGAGCGATACTTTCCGATATCCAAAAGTATCGGAATCGGAATGGTATCGCCGATACCCAAAAAATATCGGCGATACCCGATACCGATACCGGAAATCCAATGTAAGTCTATGGGAACAAAATATCGGAATTAAAAAAACCCCATTCTTGCCTTGTTGGTTAATTGTACATGAAGGAAAACAACAAAGAGTAATGTAGAATGTATTGGGGAAGGTTGAGGAGACATTAAAGGCATAGATGTTTAACCCAATCAAATGGAATAGCATAAATATTTTTTTTTAAAGATGTTCGGATTGACGAAGAAATTGACAATGTTGTTCACGTTTTTTCTATTTTGGCAAATATGTATATTTCACAACTTCCATGCTCTTCACCTTTTTAACTTTTGACACACTTTCTCCTTCATAATCTTCAGCAGCATCATCTTTTTCATCAAATTATTCTTCATCTTCACCTTCTTTATCTTCTTCTTAAACTTCTTGCTATTCATCTTTTTCTTAACATTACTCATATTCTTCTTATTAAACTATTATTCTAATTCATATTGTACTTCATCTTCTTCATCATATTCTTATTTGTGACAGAGAATCCTGTACTTGTAATCTGTCAAAGTATGAATTTTTCATTCTTCCGTTCTTGCTGTCACAAAAGATTTAAATTACAACAGTATTTGTCCGTGTTCAGTTTAGCCTGCAGCAGCAGCAGGCATTTTCCAGGGGCACCACGAGGAGGAACGGACTCACCCCCATACACTGCTTAGTCTTCTTCTGCTTATAATTTAGAGCATATATTTTGCTCTTCATTTTGGTCTTATACTTCATGTTCTTCTGCTTTTAGATCTTCTGCTTATTGTTCTTGTGTCTCTTGTTCTGTATCTTGTATTTGTAGCACAACCTTGTACCAGCTGATGTTACTGGGACACGGTTACTAAGCAGGAGGTACCTGTGCTCCAAAGCACTACCAAGGACCAGCAGACGTTGCAGGAACTCGGATACCGAGATGGAGGCACCTAGGCCAAAGGCACTGCGGAGAACCAGTTGACGGTACTGGAACCCGGATGGGTAGCAGAAGGTACAAGAGCCAATGCAAGTAACGAGGACCAGCTGACTGTGCTGGAACCCGGAGGGGCAGCAGAAGGAAAAGAGCCAATGGCACAACCGAGGACCAGCTGACGTTACTGGGACACGGTTACTAAGCAGGAGGTACCTGTGCTCCAAAGCACTACCAAGGACCAGCAGACGTTGCTGGAACTCGGATACCGAGATGGAGGCACCTAGGGCAAAGGCACTGCGGAGAACCAGCTGACGGTACTGGAACCCGGACGGGTAGCAGAAGGTACCCATGGAAATTTAAGTTGACAGGCCGCGAGCCGGCTGCAGTTACCGAATCCCACAGTACTACAGTGGGTGATTGTCCTATTGTCACAACGGAAACAGCCTTTATTTGCATATCCCGCAGCACAAATAGGAAGCACCTAAACTCCAAGCACCATAGAGTCGGCTAACCCGACCGCAACACGACAGGACAACTTATTGGAGGCTAAGTGACGTTTACACTGACAGGAAACAGATGGCGTGCTGTAACCAGTCTGGGCAGGAGTGAGTACCCGTGCCAATGACACTTCCGAGCAACAACTGTCGGTGTTGAAGCCCAGGGATGAGAAGACAACAGGGTGGAGGCAGCAGGACTTTTTGCCGTTCACACAGCAGGGGAACAGCTGACATTACTGAACGCCAGTAACACTATAGCTTGTGTATTGGTCTGTGGACACGACACTTCTGAGCAGCAACTGCCAAGTGTTGTAGCCCAGGGAGTAGAGTTCAGGTGGTAGAAAGATGAACATAACAGGAGACATGGATAACGTTGCGAACCAGTTATTTAATCTGAAAACGGACAGACAAATTCTGGGAGATCCATGCCTTGTTCATTTTCAGAAAAGTAAGCCGGTCTACATTATCGGAGGATAGTCGCATGCGACGGTCTGTTAGTACACCACCTGCAGCACTAAAGACGCGCTCCGATAATACACTGGCAACAGGGCAAGCCAGCACCTCCAATGCATACTGGCTAAGCTCTGGCCATGTATCCAGCTTAGAGACCCAAAACTTGAATGGGGAAGAGCCATCTGGGAGTACACTGAGAGGGAAAGACATGTAGTCTGTCACCATCTTACGGAAACGTTGCCTCCTGCTGACTGGAGCCGTCTCGGATGGTGTAGACATTTGTGGCGCTGCCACAAAACTTCGCAACATTTGGAACATACTGGTCTTGCCCTGTGCAGAGGCGCTGCTTGTGCTCCCTCTTGTTGCAGAGCTGTCTCCACTGCCTCAACGCACAGAGCTGCTTTGTAAAGCAGTAGCAGCAGCAGTGCTCTCGGCTGGAATGGAGAACATTATGGATTGCACCAGTGTGTCTTGGTACTCCCGCATTTTACGCTCCCGGTTCAACGGTGTGATGAGGCTTTGTAAGTTGTCCCGGTAGCGAGGGTCTAGGAGGGTGTACACCCAATAATCAGACGTGGTGAGAATGTGGGCGATGCGGCGGTCGTTTCTCAGGCACTGCAGCATGAAATCAACCATGTGCTGCAGACTCCCAACTGGCCAACAAACGCTGTCCCCTGCAAGAGGCGTCATCTCTGCCTGCTCTGCATCACCCCACCCTCGCTCTACACTACTGACTAGAGCGTTGTGTACCTCCCTCTGGAGCGATGTCTTCCTCCTCCATTGACTCCTCCTCATCCTCCTCACAAAGTGAGCCCTGCCCAGCCCTTTGTGCGGAACCACGTTGCGCTGACTGTCCAGAAGGTGATGGAATTTGTGACTCCTCATCCTCCACCTCTTCCAAAACCTCATCCCTTAGTGCTTGCATGTGTTTTTTGAAGCAGGCAGATAAGGGGGACAGTCAGGCTGACTAGTGCATCATCTGCACTCGCCATCTGCGTTGACTCATCAAACGCACGCAAAACGTGGCAGATGTCCTTCATAGAGGCCCACTCAGTAGTGGTGAAGTGTGAACGGCGCAAATTGCGAGTTGATTGCGCCTGATGCAGCTGATACTCCATTACTGCTGGCTGCTGCTCACACAACCGCTCCAACATATGTAACGTGGAATTCCACCTGGTGGGTACGTCACATATGATGCGATGTTCAGGAAGGCGAAATCTGACTTGCAGAGCTGCAATGCGCGATCTGGCCATGCTGGAACGTCGCAAGTGAGCGCACTCTAGGCGGACCTTGTGCAGCAGTGCATCAAGATCCGGATAGTCCCTCAAAAAACTCTGCACGACCAAGTTGAGCACATGTGCCAGACATGGTATGTCAGTGAGGTTGCCAAGGCCCAGAGCTGCCACCAGATTTCGGCCATTGTCACACACTACCAAGCCTGGCTGGAGATTCGCTGGCAAAAAACACACGTCGCTCTCCTGCTTGATGGCATTCCAGAGCTCCTGCGCTGTGTGGCTTCGATTCCCCATGGAAATTAATTTCAGGACGGCCTGTTGACGTTTGGCCACGGCTGTGCTCATATCGGTCGCATCAGGTAAGCGTTCACGGGTCCATGTGGAGGTCGACCGTGACGGCTCATGCAGCGATGATTCTGAGGAACTGGAGTAGGAGGAGGAGTCAATGTGGACAGACTTGATTCCTGCAATCCTTGGAGTTGGCAGAACACGTACAGCGCCACTCGCAAGATCTGTACCCGGCTCCACAACATTGACCCAATGGGCAGTGAGGGAAAGGTATCGTCCCTGGCCATGGGTACTGGTCCACGCATCGGTGGTCAGGTGAACCTTGCTACTGACGGCGTTTAGTAGCGCATGTTTAATTTTTCCCTCAACATGCTTTTGCAGAGCAGGGACAGCTTGCCTGCTGAAATAAAATCGGCTGGGCACATTGTATTGTGGGACTGCCAATGCCATTAAGTTACGGAAACTGTCAGTCTCCACCAGCCTGAATGACAGCATTTCAAGGGACAGGAGTTTTGCAGGCCAGCATTCAGAGCCTGTGCTCGTGGATGGTTTGCCGAGTATGGCCGTCTTTTATCCCATGCCTGTGCTACCGATGGCTGTTTTGTGGCCTGGGAGTGTGAGGATGACAGGGAACTTGCAGCTGTGGGTGGAATAACACTGGGTCTCTGGACAACAGTGACAGAGGTTCTTCCATGGCGATCCTGTGAGGAAGCCGAACCAGCTGTGTGTGAGCTGGAGGAAGAGGCTCCAACACGAGCTGAAGATGTAGGTGCTGCTGTAGGTTGGCCTACATCTCCAGTGTGTCTTTGGAACTCAACCACGTGCTTTGACCGCACATGTTTCCACATATTTGTGGTATTAAGGTTACTGACATTTTTACCTCTTTTTACTTTTTGATTACACAGCTTGCATTTGACATAGCAAATATCATCTGCAAGTGTGTCAAAAAAGGACCACGCAGTGCAAGTCCTGGGAGCGCCCGTTTTGGCTGTTGGAAGAGAACTGCTACAAACGGGTGCCAAACTGGAGGCTACAGGCAACCGAGTCTGCAGCCTACCTCTCCCTACTGTTTGGACCGTTGGGGCAATCTCTTCCTCAGAGCTGCTACCACCACCTTCCTGTTCCTCACGCCATGTTGGGTCTTGGACCTCATCATCTCCACTACCCTCTTCCAACACCTGCTGCTGTTGGGTGGTCTGGCCAGCACCATGCTCAACAGAAAATGGCACCTGAGTCTCATCATCATCAGATGCGTTCTGCGGTGTGCTGACCATCGGCACTGGCTCACCCGCCTCCTCACATTCAGAGAGACACAGCTGTTGCGCATCACTGCATACTGCCTCTTCTTCACATTCCAGAATGCTGCTTGGCTGGGCCCCTGTTTGCAAGCCAACAGATTCTGAGAACAGAAGCAGAGACTCAGCTGGCTCCAGTTCAGAACTCTCTGACTGCCTGGGCAATTTGGCAGGCGGTGAAGAGACAGATGGTTGTTCAACAGTGCTGTGGTCCTGAGAGGAGGTGGAAGGAATTGAAGTCGATGCATTGGCTGCCATCCAACCAACAACGGCTTCAATTTGTTCTTCCCGCAGCAGGGGGGTACGCTGAGCTCCTACAAAAGTGCGCATAAAGGAACGCTCACGGGGAAAAACTGGTGGATGCTGTGTCACTGGGTGCGGCAGCAGCCACAGAATCCCCACGTCCTCTCCCTGCTGAAACTCCACGGCCACGACCACGTGCCTTACTCCCTGCCTTCTTCATCTTGGTAGATTGATAAAGAAAGTCAGAAAAGTTATAAGGCCTAAGTGTGGTTATTCCTCAGAGACTGCAGTGAACACTGCAGACAACTGTTCACTATCTGTGAAAGGCTCCTTTCTGTACTTCTATAGTGTTTGCAACCAATGTATTGTATACGGATGGAAGCGCGTCACACTAATAGATGAGATTTTTTTCAAATATAATGGAGAAGCACCAATTGGAGAAAAATGAAAAGGATGCGGCACTGAGACACGCTCAGCAGAGTACAAGCAGCAGTGCTTGAACAAGTAACTGGAGCGTGATATGCACTCAAAAAATAAAAAACACAGACTGAAGTGAACACTGAAACACAACTGTTCACAATCTGTGAAAGGCTACTCCTTTGTCTACTTCTATAGTGTTTGCAACCAATGTATTGTATACGGATGGAAGCGCGTCACACTAATAGATTAGATTTTAAATGGAATGGAGCAGCACAAATTGGAGAGGAATGAAAAGGATGAGGCACTGAGACACGCTCAGCAGAGTACAAGCAGCAGTGCTTGAACAAGTAACTGGAGCATGATGTGCACTCAAAAAATAAAAAACACAGACTGAAGTGAACACTGAAACACAACTGTTCACAATCTGGGAAAGGCTACTACTTTGTCTACTTCTATAGTGTTTGCAACCAATGTATTGGATACGGATGGAAGCGCGTCACACTAATAGATTAGATTTTAAATGGAATGGAGCAGCACAAATTGGAGAGAAATGAAAAGGATGAGGCACTGAGACACGCTCAGCAGAGTACAAGCAGCAGTGCTTGAACAAGTAACTGGAGCGTGATGTGCACTCAAAAAATAAGAAATATCGTCACTCCTTGCGGAGATCAACATGCTAAGCATGCAGATGAGGAGACTTTAAGCCGCAATGCTCCTCTGGGAAATATGCTAATTATGCAAATTGTCTCCAGAGAGGAAGAGAGCTAGAACTCTAGTGCCACCTTTTGGAAGGTAGCAATCCTACAAGTCAATGTCGACCCTTTAACGAGCCTTATCACATGACCTAGGATAATAGCCAAACCAGATTCTCAATTTGCAGACACTGTGTTTCGGGGTTCAGCCCCTCGTCAGTGCAAAGCGGAGATCTGGTTTGGCTGTGTGAGAGGCGTCAGACCATTGTCCAAGAAATATCGTCACTCCTTGCGGAGATCAACATGCTAAACATGCAGATGAGGAGACTTAAAGCCGCAATGCTCCTCTGGGAAATATGCTAATTATGCAAATTGTCTCTTCAGAGAGGAAGAGAGCTAGAACTCTAGTGCCACCTTTTGGAAGGTAGCAATCCTACAAGTCAATGTCGACCCTTTAACGAGCCTTATCACATGACCTAGGATAATAGCCAAACCAGAATCTCAATTTGCAGACACTGTGTTTTGGGTTTCAGCCCCTCGTCAGTGCAAAGAGGAGATCTGGTTTGGCTGTGTGAGAGGCGTCAGACCATTGTCCAAGAAATATCGTCACTCCTTGCGGAGATCAACATGCTAAGCATGCAGATGAGGAGACTTAAAGCCGCAATGCTCCTCTGGGAAATATGCTAATTATGCAAATTGTCTCTTCAGAGAGGAAGAGAGCTAGAACTCTAGTGCCACCTTTTGGAAGGTAGCAATCCAGATCTCCGCTTTGCACTGACGAGGGGCTGAACCCCGAAATACAGTGTCTGCAAATTGTGATTCTGGTTTGGCTATTATCCTAGGTCATGTGATAAGGCTCGTTAAAGGGTCGACATTGACTTGTAGGATTGCTACCTTCCAAAAGGTGGCACTAGAGTTCTAGCTCTCTTCCTCTCTGAAGAGACAATTTGCATATTTAGCATATTTCCCAGAGGAGCATTGCGGCTTTAAGTCTCCTCATCTGCATGCTTAGCATGTTGATCTCCGCAAGGAGTGACGATATTTCTTGGACAATGGTCTGACGCCTCTCACACAGCCAAACCAGATCTCCGCTTTGCACTGACGAGGTGCAAAGTGTTCTGGATACCTTGAGTGCTGTCTCTTGGCCTTCCGGCATCGCCACTTCGGTGGCTTAAGCCGGTTGCTGCTTTAGGGAGATAGCCAGGAGGATTCAGGGAGAAGATCCTTGGAGTTGTGGACGATGGGAGTCCGACTTCGATTCTCTGGGACCGGTGATAGCCGGGTCAAAAATGGATTCCGGATTGAAATCGCTGAAGATAAGAAGTTGCATTTTTCCCTGGGATATTTGGTCAACATGGTGTTTTATGACATCCTGAAGATTCGGAAGTCCGATATAATATGCCTGCAGGAGTTCAGGAGGGAAGGCAGGTATGTGCTGGTGCTATCTTCTATGGCGGCTTGCCAGAATTTGTTTACTGCCCTGAAAAATGGAGTTGCAAATCCTTTGCTGGAAGGACTTACCTTTACTGTGCTATACTCTAAGGGGGATATCCCACTTGTGGTTTTCATGCACAACCCTTTTGTTTCCCTGGAGGACATTACTTTATTTTTGAAAAGACATTGCATTTATGTTCAGTACTCCCACAGGGTCCTGAATGGAGAAGGGCTCTGGACCGGGAAGTACAAATTTTTTGTGAGATTTGGGATGGATCCCCAAGGCCCGGGAGGCATCCATTACCCCCCTCTTAATTTTTCAATTGGGAAAAATAGTGGTTTTTTGTTTTTTCCAGATGCCCCACTGTATTGCAGGAGGTGTAAAAATTTCGGGCATACCCAGGATAGTTGCAAGGACATGCCAACTTGTAGGAATTGCAATGGTTCCGGCCATATGGCAAAAGACTGCACAAATCCTGTTATGTGTAATGCTTGTGGTGAGGAGGGCCATAAGTATCGGGATTGTAAGGCCAGGATCAGTCCTAGGTCTTACGCTGAGGTCACAGGTGGGGCAGCTGCGCCCCCTGCTGCTGTTGTTGACATTCCACAGGTTACAGACCCGGATCTTATTGAGGAACCTGAAATCATGGATGCACATGAGGAGGCCCTGCCCGAAACGGAGACTCCCAGCCCAGAGGTGGCAGGTTTGGAACTTGCTGAGGTTGAATGTGAGCTCCCTCATCAGTCTGATGTCTGTGGGGAGGAGGAGTTGGAGGGTTCTCTTGGTAATACCCCCAGTATATCTTGGTTAGCTACTGAGGAGGAGTTGACCAGTTGTGGAGATCAAGGTGACTTCACTCTTGCAAGGCCCTCTGAGGAGGAGGAGGAGCCTGGAACTTCCTGTAAAAAGCCCAGAACGGATTGGGCGGACGCCGGTGAAGATTGTTTAAGTCCGGTGAGTGAACGTAGTTACCCTCAGAATGTCTTCTCTCCTGACACCAATGTTTTTTTAGGCATTCCCGCAGACGTAAACAGATTCGGGGAGTTGCAGTTCCAGATGGAAGACGAAAACGGCTGAAGAAGAAGTGGCCTGTTTGTCGTCATGTAAATAACACCATCATGTTATGGCTCCCCAAGCTGGTTGGGGCATTGCGTCCCTGAATGTCAGACAAATTAGATCTAAATCCAGGAGGGCAGTCGTCCTAGATTACATTAAACAGATGAATGCTCACATCTTTTGTCTTCAGGAATGTGGGATTGAGGACGCTCCAAGCGATAAGGACTGGCCTTACGGTCAGCATGTATGGTCTGGCTCATGTGTTAATAGGAATGATGGTGTAGGGATATTAATGGGTAACAGGGAGATTAGTTTAGATAGCTACACGGTGGTAGAGGTGGGTAGATGTATAATTGCACATGTTAGCTATAGGGGGTGGCGGGCTAGAATTATTAATGTGTACTGTCCATCAGGAAAGGATGGGAAAAAGGAGCGTCTGGCTCTTTTGGAAAAATTAAGTTTGTTTCTTCCAGGCAAAATGCCTACAGTTTTAGTTGGAGACTTTAATTGCATCACAGAAGGGAATTGTGACATAACTGGTAAAAAGTTATCCAATCTTATTTCTGATTTTTCCCTTCTAGATGCTGCTGCTCTGAAATTTGGCATCCCACCACCGCCAACATACCATGCTGATAGGGGTGGTATTGCATCCAGAATAGATAAAATGTTGTTTTCCAAAAATATGTTGTGTATGAATTTTGAACAAAATGCTGTACCTTTTTCTGATCATGAGTGTTTGAGAGGTGTGTTTAGTGCGATTGATGACCGTGTGTATGGTGGTGGGGTTTGGAAGCTGAACGTTAGGTTGTTAGAAGATGAGGATGTGATGAATGAATTAAAAATAAAGTATAAAGAGTGGAGTGTATGTAAGAGGAATTTTGCATGTGTGCTGGAATGGTGGGACTGGGTTAAGGTGTGTTGCAAAAAATTCTTCAAAAAATGGGGCTATAAAAAAGCTGCTATTTATCGGGAAAGATTTAATGATTTAAACAGGCGTATAGACTGGTTAAGGAAGTGTGGAGAAAGTGGGATGGATGTGTCTGATGAGCTGGCTGAGACAAAGAGTGAACTAAAGCGTGTTATGGATGCGAAAGGAAAGGAAATAATCTATCGCACCAAAATAGAACATCTTGAGAAAGATGAAAAGTGCACAAGGTTCTTTTTTAAGAAAATGAATGGGAGAAAGGTTGATATGGATAAAGTCCTGGATAGGAACGGTTTGTGTGTGTCAGGTGAGAATGTGATAAAGGAGGTGAATAGGTTCTACAGCAAGTTATATGATAAAAAATGGATTGACTCTGGTCTTGTTTCAGAAGTGCTGAATGGGTTAGAAAACAAGTTGGGTAGTGAAGAATGTGATATTTTGAATGAGGATGTGATTATGGATGAAGTAGAAAACGTGATGAAGAGTGCTAAAAAGAATAAGACACCAGGGAAAGACGGATTGCCGGTAGAATTCTATGTGAAAGCATGGGATTTCCTGGGTGCTGATTTGACTGAGATATGTAAGTACATGTGGGAGAATGGTAAGTTGTGTGAATCAATGAAGGAGGGGGTGGTTGTGCTTGTGTATAAGAAAGGTGAGAGAAAGTGTTTAGAGAATTGGAGACCTATAACGCTGCTGAATGCAGATTACAAAATCTATAGCAAATTGTTGGCGAATCGTATGCGTGAGGTGATTGGTAATGTTGTGGATGAGGATCAGGTGTGTGCGGTGCCTGGGAGAAGTATGAGTGATAACTTATTGTTATTAAGGGATTTGATTGGGGACTGCATGGGAAGGAAACAGAAGTGTATGGTTCTGACAATTGATTTTGAGAAAGCGTTTGATAGGGTCTCCATGTGTTTTTGTTTAAAGTTCTGGAGAGAATGGGATTTCCTAAAAAATTTGTGAATGGGTTAATGTCTTTGTATGATTGTGTGTCAAGCGAGTTTCTTGTTAATGGATGGTTGAGTGAGAAAGTGAATATTATGTCTGGTGTAAGGCAGGGGTGTCCCATGTCCCCTGTCTTATTTGTATGTGTGATTGAACCTTTGTTGTGCTTGGTGAGACGTGATAAAGTGGTGCGAGGTTTGTTGGTTCCGGGGAGTGGTGGAAAGCATGTGAAAGTTCTTGGATATATGGATGATGTTGTGGTTGTGAGTGAAAGTGTTGTGTCTATGAGTAGAGTTAAGTTGCTTTTGGAGTTTTTCTGTGGTGCGTCTGGTTTTAGAGTGAATTGGAATAAATGTAGTTTTAAATGTTTTGGGGATGATGGGGTTAAAATGGAGGGGGTTAAATGTGAGGAGGGTGCTCTCAAAGTGCTGGGAGTAATTTAATAAGGAGCTGGAAGGTAAGGAGAGCTGGGAGGAGTGTGGCTTGTGCATAGAGCGTAAGTTAAATTTTTGGCGACTGAGAGACTTGACCTTGAGTGGTAAGATTTTGGTCATAAAAGCGGTGATTCTTCCGATTCTGCTTTTTATTGCAACAGTTTTTCCACCGTCTAATAGGAAAATAAAAAGAGTGGAAAAGTTAGTTTTTACTTTTTTCTGGAGTAGTAAAATAGAAAAACTTAAGAGAGAAAGTCTTTTTAAGGCATGTCACCATGGTGGCATGGCCTTTCCAAACATTGAGATTTTTCTGGGGCTTCAGTATATCAAAACGGTAGTTATTTTGTTGAATAAAGGAAATAAAGGAGCGTATATGGCAAATTATTCTGCTGGTTGGATGTTGTATGGCTTGTGTTGGAGAAAGAGGGATGCTAGAGTGCCTGTTGCTTTCAAGTGTCCGGTCTGGTATGAGGTGATTGAAAAGTTTGTGAGGAAGCATGATTTACTGAGTGTGCCGATGAATGATTTTAGAATGGCTAAGAAGGTGATGAAGATAATACATAAGAATGATGTGGAGAGTAATATTGTGGGTTTGAGAGGGAATGAAGTCTCGGTTGCATGGAAGAGTTTGGGAACGCATGGGATGTCTAATAGACAAAGGGATATTGTATGGATGTCCTTGCACAATATTTTGCCTGTGCGACAGGTTCAGAAGAGACGAGGTCTGACCAGAACGGAAGTGTGCCCGAGAGAAGGTTGTGGTGGATGTGAGACTGTGTGGCATACGATGTGGGACTGTGATTACGCGTACAGTGTGTGGAAGTGTGTAGGTGGGTTGTGTAAGGAGTTAGCGGGTGTGAGTTTTATTGACTGGCGTGTTGCAATGTTTGGAATTGGTGCATGTGGTCGTGTGAAAAATAGAATCCTATGGTTAATTATGACTTGTGTGATGCAGAGTTTGTGGGATGTGAGGAATTTAGGTATTTTCAAAGAGAAGCATTTATCTGTGAACAAGTGTGTCGGCTGATCCTTTCTAGATTATACTTGATTTATAAATTAGACAGTGAAGGCGGTGGTGGTTCTGATGCAGAGGGCGTTTGGAAATTTAAAAAATGGCAGCACCTGATCAAATATCAGTGAATTTTAGTGATGTTTATTGATGTTTATGACGTCTTTTGTGTATACCTTTGGTTTGTTATGCTGAATTAAATATGAACCATGATGATGAGAGTTGAAACAACGACGTTTAAATTGCTGAGCTTATATTGAGTTGTTTATAACTAACCTGAATGGTTTTAAAAAAAAAAAAAAAAAAAAAAAACACAGTGTCTGCAAATTGAGATTCTGGTTTGGCTATTATCCTAGGTCATGTGATAAGGCTCGTTAAAGGGTCGACATTGACTTGTAGGATTGCTACCTTCCAAAAGGTGGCACTAGAGTTCTAGCTCTCTTCCTCTCTGAAGAGACAATTTGCATAATTAGCATATTTCCCAGAGGAGCATTGCGGCTTTAAGTCTCCTCATCTCGGCATGCTTAGCATGTTGATCTCCGCAAGGAGTGACGATATTTCTTGGACAATGGTCTGACGCCTCTCACACAGCCAAACCAGATCTCCGCTTTGCACTGACGAGGGGCTGAACCCCGAAACACAGTGTCTGCAAATTGAGATTCTGGTTTGGCTATTATCCTAGGTCATGTGATAAGGCTCGTTAAAGGGTCGACATTGACTTGTAGGATTGCTACCTTCCAAAAGGTGGCACTAGAGTTCTAGCTCTCTTCCTCTCTGAAGAGACAATTTGCATAATTAGCTCAAAAAATAAAAAACACAGACTGAAGTGAACACTGAAACACAACTGTTCAAAATCTGTGAAAGGCTACTCCTTTGTCTACTTCTATAGTGTTTGCAACCTATGTATTGGATACGGATGGAAGCGCGTCACACTAATAGTTAAATTGCATGGAGCAGCAAGAATTACACTGAAGAAAAAAAAAAGAGTCTGTGAGTGACACGTGCAGATGCCTACAGACAGCGTTGCATGCAGAGCAAACTGCAGCGTCACCTGCACTCTCACACACACCTTGCACAGAGCTGTTAAAACAACACTGCAGGCAAAAGGAAGCTTTACACAGCGGTTGGTAAACTAGCCTGCCTAAAGCCAGTACACAAATCGCAATATCTAACTGTCCCTCAAAGTCAGCAGAACAGCGTTCTGTCCCTAACTGAGTTCACAGCACAGTGACGCTAAAATGGCGGCGGCGCCTTTTATAGTGCATTCTGACATCATTTCAGCAGCCAATCACAGCCATGCCATTAGTTAAGATGACCGCAGCATTACAGGATGTGCCCACACTTCATAAGATTCCTCATTGGCTGACTAAAATCACATTGCCTCTCAAAGAATTATGGGAACTTCCAATTCCGGTATACGATATTGGGAAAATATCGGAACTAAGTATCGGAATTCTGATACAGCGAATATCGGCCGATACCCGATACTTGCGGTATCGGAATGCTCAACACTACACGCGAGGTCTCGGGACTCTGATGCGGTGAAATGACACGTGATTCTCTGTGCCAAATCACAGCTGTTGTCACTGTCTACGCCTCCTGTTGAAATGAACATGAAGAGGAAGTCAGAGATCAGTTGCATCCCAGACTTCTGCTTCATGTTCAGTTTGTCTGAACGTGGAGACAGTGACACCAGCGCTGACTTGGCGCCGGACATCACGTGTAATTTCACTGCATCACAACCTCGGAACCTCGAGTGCCAACACCACGGGAACAAAGCCAGCTATGGGAGGTGACTATAGGTTTATTTATTTTAATGGGGCTGAACATATACTTTAAGAAGGGGTTGTCCTAGTAGTGGACAACCCCTTTAAGCCCTGCTGTTCTATTACCAAACATCCTTTGATGATATTCTATTATTATACAAACTTGTTGAGTTCATCATGAATGTCTCTACTATGTTATTATTAAAACTGACTTCAAAATAGAAATGTCCTTGATGACTGGATGCTGTTGTTGGAAAACACTGTGAAAAAGATCCATTGAAACCATCAAATAAAAGCAACCAGCACATGTGGGCAGGACATACTGTCTATATAGTCGTTGAGTCAACAGTAATGTTGTTGGACTGTTGCTATACTCTTTTCAATCAAACATACTTGTGCATCTGTTAATCCTTTGTCCTGTGCATAAAAAAGAGCTCTTGCTACAATATAGTTGTACGTAGTTTAGTCTTGGACAGATGGTTTGTCAGAATTAAAGAATAATTAGCTCATATGAAAAACAGAAGAATCATGTTAAATGGAATCTGTCATGTAGAAAAATGCTATTAAACTGCAGTTATGGGGTTAATCTTCAGGTTAAGAGCATTCTGAAGTTGCCCAGTGCTCACACTGAAAGCCCAGCTGCTGGGAGAAAATTAACTTTATTCCTCCTGGCAGCCTCGGGCTTTCAGTCATACGTAGTGCTGGGCCGGCGTGGCTTCAGTCACCAGTCAGTGCTCAGTGAGCTGCAGCAGTAACCACAACCCGGCAATGACTGTCAGCCAGCGCCAATGCTGAGCAGGATGTCAGTTATAGTCTGTTGAGTCAGAAGGCACATAACATTGACAAAGCAGTCCAGGAAATTAATAGCTGCTCTGTTGCTGTGGAGCAGCTGAGTCGCTGATAGGAGCAGTCAATGACCACTCTGTAGCAGCCAGCGTCAGATAGAGCAGGCAGGTAGTTAGCAACTTACTGCCTGTAGGCTTTTAGGCACAAAGAAAAGAAATAGTCCTTTAAACCCATTAAACATCACGCACTACAAGTATAACCTGTACAGAATACCTGTTAAATTGTACTGAACACTTAATGACTATGGTATATATGTTTTCTTTTCTGTATATTATCCTTTGTGCATTTCTAAGTAATGTCCTATGCAGAATCCATTCTTCCCTACACTCCACAGTAAGGAATAGCAAAGTAATAAACCTAATATCACCACAGTGGAGAAGGATGTCTAAATCACTGTCAGTTTAAAGTAGACATTGTTTATAAAGTGTTGGCCACAGTGACACAAATCTAAATCTGCAATACCTGGAGGGGAAAAGAATTTGTCCTTATAATATTACATCTGTTCAGTAAACACGTCGGGTTCAAGCTCAATGTTATTAACTTGACAAAAGGAAATGCATTATTTTTGGTCAAATGGTCTTTGGTCAAAGTCAATTTTTATAAGAAACGTAATAAAACAGTAGATACAGTCTATTATTTTTCTGTCTATTTGACCATTGAGCTTTCTATGATATTTATTTGAAAATATTATTTGGTTTTTACTTTTTTATTGATGTTCTAATGGCTCCAGCAATGAACATATTCTAGGCCTCTCAGCTCTATGCGTAAGATCAGAAATAAGCAGAGTTTCCATACATTAATTCATCTGCTATACCTGTTGATTCATATGGATTATGTGCTCTGTGTAAAATAGCTGAATACATTATAGGCAAGAATGCATAGATGTATCCTCCACACTAAGCTGTTCATTTATTTCATAAAGTGCCAACATTTATTTTTATTCTATATATTAAGATGTATGTTTACATTGATGCCATACATAATATCAAGGTGCAGAAGAGGATGTTCTAGGTTAGAAAGGATGCACTCGGCAGTATGATGTTAGGGACAATAGGTCTAAAGGAAAGCCTCTATGGATACAGATGAAGCAAACATTATAAAAGGAGCTTAAAAAGAAAAATGGGGTGCAAACTACTTCATGTTAAAATAACAGCTTACAGCCGTTTCGAGTGTGATTCACGCTTCCTCTGGGGCTCAGAAGAAGCATGATTCACATGCCAAACGTCTGTCATCCAATTTTTGTCTCCACATTCTCTATTACAGAATTGCACTAAAATGCTATTTCAAAGTAAAGTGGTGAGTGCCCGATTTTTCTTCTTGGACTACATTTACAATTGGACTGTTTTATGGTGAGCACCATCAGTTCGTTTTTTACTGCAAGTCATCTGCTTTAAGATCGCCATTGGATACTAACGAGTGTGAATGGGAGCAGAACCAGATCCTTGTATTTTCTACATTACTGAAGCAAACATTAATTTGACACTGAATACATTAAATAATATTGCACTGGAAACTTTCATGGGAACCTATATTCAGAAAATTACCTATTTTTTAAGAAGATTTTTGTGTTATATGTATTTTTTTAAATTTCTGGCAATATTTTTTTCTTTTTCTTATAACAATCTGTATACAAATTGAAATATTGCACTCTTAACACCAGTCACTGGTATTTTTTAAACTCTAGTTTCCTTTTATTTCAGGAAACAACACATGTATATACCGACAATGGTCAGACCCTGACCCAATCTTCTGTATTGACAAGTCTAATGAGTCTTTGCAAAAGTCATTGTGACAGGACATGATAGGGCAGGGTCAGCTGTGACATCGCCTTTTGTGATTGGTGGACCCTGGATTATCAGCTGTGTATAGAGGTGTTGCCTGTCACTGTGATCCTGCCTCTGAAGATAATGAGCCTTGATGAAAACTCTTTTTGAAAGGACAGAAAGTATAAGTCTAAAAAAGCCTTAATGTCCAGTGTGTAAATTGTTATATTACTTTTTTAAAATAGTTGCTAAAAAATCACAAAAACATGATATAAACAAAAGGTAATTTTCTGATGATGGTTTCCCTTTACCTTTATATTTAACACACAACAAGGCATTCAATGTGTCAAGTTAAAGGATACAGCATCATGACATCTAAAGTGTCAAGTTACGCTTTGTAATATATAAACCTTTCTTTCTTACAATATATATAAGAAGCAGCAACAGCAGCCTTGTTTTCCAGGATCAGGGCACCAGACATATTTCCTCTCTAATATCTATACATCTGATTTTCACATTTTGGTTGTTCAGAAGAAAACATTGGGTTTACTTTTGGTTTATTTATTTCTCTAAATTAATCAAAATTTGAAAGTAAGTGGTTGCTAATTGTGAAGATATGGTTTAATTATTGAAAAATATATTGTCACGGGTTTACCGTGACAGAGAGGAGCCAGAAGACAGCATCATTTGATTTCTCTTACTCCTACACTGATTAGAAGCACTTCACCTTCATATTAGATGGTGTAAATTTCTTTTAGCAATGTAAGGGTTAATCTGCAAAGTTGAGAGCTCCTGGAAGGTTTTCTTCCTTAAGGCTAAAGGGTATGCCACACTAAGCGAGATCGCTAGCGAGATCGCTACTGCGTCACCATTTATGACCCAGTAGCGATCTCATTAGCGACTTAGCTGTGTGATTCCAAACAGAACTCATCAGCGATCTGTGATTCCAAACACATCTCATCAGCGATCTGTATAACGACCTCTGCGGTCATTGGGAAAAACTAGTCCCACCTGCGACGCTGGTGAAGTTGTTCATAAAGGGTGTCACACTCAGCGATTCAGGCTCACCAGCGGGACACCAACGACCAAAAAACGGCTCAGAACTTTCATAAGCGATCAACGACATCTCAGCAGGGGCCACAGTGCTGCTACATGTCACACACAGCTAAGTCGCTAACGAGATCGCTACTACGTCATAAATGGTGACGCAGTAGTGATCTCGTTAGCGATCTCGCTTGTGATCTCATTTAGTGTGGCATACCCTTAAGTTGTACACTGTGTCATGTATAGTGTACAGTTCCTATAGCGTCTTGTGCTTGGGTGCGAGGAAAACACAGGAGACATAGGTTGAAATGAAATTACTTGTATTACTTCATACAAGCATGCTGAAAAGTTCACACAGTTTGCAGGAACAGAGTCAGGAGACACAGCAGGCCAGAGTAATTTCAAGCACTACAATAAATCTCCAAAGCAGGTTCAGGATCTCTTCTCTGTACCGTAATTCCTCTGCAAACATGGATTCACCAAACAGCAGGTTTCCAGAGTCCAAAAGTGTTCAAAGGTTCCTCAGTAGGGAATAGCTGGAGTACAAGTTCAAGGTTTCCAGGAGTCAGGTCACAGACTGACTGAGGCTTGATTCAGGAGCACTGATTGTTCAGCTGAGGCTGCTTAAAAAGCAAGAGGGAAGAATCAGGGCGGGAACATGAAAACTGGAACTCCATATTAACTGAGGGCAAGAGCTGCAGAAAGACAGAAAGCAAAATGGCCGACGGAAAACTGAGTTTCAAGGAACATGTCAACAGAGACAAAGAACCTTACACACTGTTAGCCACTCCCATCTCCTGTATAATCTGGGCCCTGGCTAGCACTCATTGTCAGAGTAGCTTATGCTGCATGGTTGGAGGTTCTTGATGGTTATTATTGGAGAAGGCGTTATCTGTGACTATTGCTAGATTTTGAGTGTGTGATAATTTCCTTTCTTCTCCTACTTTGGTTTACCACATTCATCCACTCCCTGGTGTTTACCACTGTTGTTTCTGTGAGTACATTTGTATGATTGGTATTTGCCTTTATCCCTGTTCGTATTGCCTTGTTAGTCTGGTTGATATATTACAGTACACTACTACTCCCCTCTTCCCTGGGGGGAGAAGAGTACAGACTGAGGGCAGATTCAGGAGCAAAGACAAGGTACGTGGCCTCGGCATCTTCACCATCAGAAGTAATCCAGGGAATAGGAAGAGCTAGGGCGCCTCTAGTGTTAGGGACAGGGAAGGAGCCCCTGGTGTTAGGGTCTGCGGAACGCACCAAATATATGAGGTAGAGAGGTGCGTTCGCAGCCCGGGGTCCACCGTGCAGGCGGAACCTGCTGCTAGTAAAATGGCGAAAGTAGCGAACTCTGTTATCCCGCAAAGTCGCTAAAATAAACGCCGTAGCGCGTTGTGGCAGTAAGTGCGAACTCTGTTAATACCCAGAGCCGCTAACGGAAATGCCACAGCGCTATATGGCGATAGGTGCGAACTCACTTAGCTTCAGTGAGCCGCAAAGTAAAACGCTAGGGCGCTGTCTAGCGTCGAAAGCAAACCCTGTTACGTCACAGGGCCGCTGAGGAAAAGTGCTGTGTCCTGTCAGGCTCTCAGGTACACAGTTAAGTGCTAAGCGTACATAACGCGTGATCATGTGCTAATGTCCTCGCGGGAGTCACCCGCAATCTATGGCATCTGAACGCCAGACCCTGAATACGGCAATCAAAACTCCTCACCGGTTACGCCGGTAATCTAGGGCATCTAGGACACCGACCCTGGCCAGCTACCATACCAAACTCCTCACCGATTAAGTCGGTATTCTAGTGGCTTATTTCAGCCGGGTCCCTAACCACACATACGCATGATCACACTGGCGCATAGCATACAATGGTTGATATTAGCGCATGGCGGCCCAGTCATGCTACCCTTTTATAGCAACAGCTACAGGACCTTCCAGGAACAAGGACCAATGAGAAGCTGTTACAAACACACGTAGCTACATGACCTTCCTGGCGGACGAATAGGAGCTGCTGCAGCACCTGAACATGTGACCCCTGATCTCCAATGAGAGATCTCACTCTGGGCATGCTCAGATGGGAAAACGCAGGACTTTGTCTCAAAGACGGCTGCTCCAGCACTGGCTATAATAGCAGATCCAGGAAAGGCAACAGCAAGTCACTGCACAGTAGAGGAGTGGGCAAGACGCCTGGACCGACGTCTCTGCTGAGCAGGCTCCACTGCGGCCGGAGATGAATGGGAGACCGCAGCGGGACGGGTTCGAGACTCCCCTTGTGCAGCAGCGGGAACTCGAACCCTAACATTACCCCCCCTCCTAGGGCCCCCCCTTCTCTGGGCCTCGCTGCGTTCAAAGGCAGCGATGAGCTGCGGAGCGTGAACATGCTCGGCAGGCTCCCAGGACCTATTCTCAGGCCCATAACCCCTCCAATCCACCAAATAAAATTTTTTGCCTCGTACCACCTTGCACCCAACAATGGCATTCACCTCGTAGTCGTCCGAAGACGAACCCGACGTCCCGGCAGATGACTCAGGCAATCGGGAGATGACCACGGGTTTTAGGAGGGATACATGGAAGGTGTCGGAGATACCAAGGCGAGGCGGAAGGGCCAAACGGTAAACCACAGGGTTCACCTGCTCGAGAACCTTGAAGGGACCCAAATAGCGGGGTGCCAATTTAGTGGATTCCACCCGTAGCCTGATGTTTCGGGCGGAGAGCCACACTAGGTCGCCAGGAGAAAATGTCGGAGCGGGACGCCGATGAGCATCGACAGAAGACCTCATCCTTTCCTTGGAAGCCTGAATGGCATCCTGGGTGCGGTCCCATATGTCCCGTGCTTCCACAGCCCAGTCTGCCACCCTGGAGTCAGCGGAAGCAACGGGCATGGGCACCGGTACCCGCGGATGCTGGCCGTAATTTAAGAGGAATGGGGTCTGTCCGGTGGAGTCAGCCACAGCATTGTTTAGCGCAAACTCCGCCCACGGAAGCAGAGATGCCCAGTCATCCTGCCTGGCAGAGACAAAATGTTGCAAGTAGGTGACCAAGGTCTGGTTGGCCCTCTCTACCAACCCATTCGTCTCGGGATGATATGCAGAGGAGAGGTTCAATTCAATGCAGAGTAGATGACACAACTCTCTCCAGAACCGAGACGCAAATTGAGGACCTCGATCGCTGACAATCTTGTCTGGCATACCGTGTAGACGGAAGATGTGTCTAATAAATAATGCTGCCAAGGCCCTTGCGGAAGGTATCCGTGGTAGCGGCACTAAGTGCACCATTTTGGAGAAGTGGTCGGTGATCACCCAAATGATAGTGCAACCCCGAGACTTGGGTAAGCCCACCACAAAGTCCATCCCGACCATCTCCCAGGGCCTGTCTGCCACCGGCAAAGGAAAAAGTAACCCAGCTGGCCGTTGTCGAGGGGACTTGTTCCTGGCGCAGGAGACACACGCCTGAACATACTCCCTGACGTCACGGACCATATGTGGCCACCAGTATGTCCTCGCCAATAGCTCAGTTGTCCTCTTTGCCCCAAAGTGTCCACCCACCCTGGACGAGTGTGCCCAAGAGAGTACCTCCGGTCGCAAATTAGTGGGCACAAAAGTCTTGCCCGGAGGTACAGACTCTAGCGAAACCGGGGCTACAGTTCTCAGGCTTTCTTCAGGGACAATAAGCCGAGGCTCCTCATCCTCCTCCTCTGATGACACTAAGGAGCGAGAGAGAGCGTCGGCCCGAACATTCTTCTCACCGGAGAGAAAATGGAGGGTGAAATGGAACCGAGAGAAGAATAGGGACCATCTGGCCTGGCGAGAATTTAGCCGCTGAGCCGTTTGCAAATATACCAAGTTCTTGTAGTCGGTGAAGACTTGGAAGGGAAAACGAGCTCCCTCCAGAAGATGTCTCCACTCTGAGAAGGCCAATTTCATAGCCATCAACTCCCTGTCCCCGATGGAATAATTCCTATCTGCTGGTGTAAAGGTCTTAGAAAAGAAGAATCAGGGATGCTTCCGACCTTGAGCATCCTTTTGATATAGGACTGCTCCAGCACCAACAGAAGAGGCGTCCACCTCTAAAACAAACGGTTTATCAACATCAGGGCGATGTAATATGGGAGCACTGGCAAAATGCGACTTGATGGAAGAGAACACCTTGGAGACCTCCTCAGACCACAACTTGGGATTTGCTCCCTTCTTGGTGAGGGCTACCAAGGGAGCTACCAAAGTCGAGAAATGGGGAATGAACTGGCGATAATAATTAATGAACCCCATAAAGCGCTGCACCGCTTTAAGAGAATGGGGTTCTTGCCAGTCCATTACAGCCTGTAGTTTGGCAGGATCCATAGCCAATCCCTGGGCAGAGATGATATAGCCCAGAAAAGGTAAGGACTCCTGCTCAAACACACATTTCTCCAGCTTGGCATAGAGGGAGTTTGCCCGTAAGAGGTCGAAGACTTTGTTGACATCCATCCGGTGAGAGTCTATATCTGGTGAAAAGATGAGAATATCATCCAGATAGACTACCACAGAGGTGGAGAGCATATCCTGGAAGATATCATTGACAAAGTCTTGGAAAACAGCGGGAGCATTACAGAGCCCGAAGGGCATCACCAGGTATTCGTAATGCCCATCCCTGGTATTAAAAGCTGTCTTCCACTCGTCCCCCTCACGGATGCGAATTAGGTTATAGGCACCACGTAGATCAAGCTTGGTAAATACTCTTGCTCCTCGGAGCCTATCAAAGAGCTCAGATATTAGTGGCAACGGGTACTTATTCTTGACGGTGATGGCGTTAAGACCCCTGTAGTCAATGCATGGACGTAATTCTCCGTTCTTATTTTGCACAAAGAAGAACCCTGCCCCTGCTGGTGACACCGACTTCCTAATGAACCCTCTTGCCAGATTCTCCTGAATGTACTGGGACATGGCCTCCGTCTCAGGGAGCGAGAGGGGGTATACTCTCCCCCGAGGAGGTTCTGCTCCAGGCAAGAGATCAATAGGACAGTCGTAGGGGCGATGAGGTGGAAGAGTCTCCGCCGCCTTCTTGGAGAAAACGTCTGCATATGCCCAATAACACTGAGGAAGAGAAGTGAGATCTACGGGTATCTCTGTGGTGGTGACCTGAACGCACTCCCTGATACACCTGCCTCTACATGAATCACCCCAACCCAGTATCCTCCCAGAGGACCACTCAATATGGGGAGAGTGGTAACGGAGCCAAGGTACTCCCAGCAACACCTCGTCTATTCCCTCGGGCAGGACAAGAAAAGAAATACTCTCCTGATGGGACGGGGACATAGATAAAGTGAAAGGGATCGTCTGGTGGGTGATTTGGGAGGGCAGAGTTGATCCATTCACTACTCGCACAGTCACCGGTTGGGCAAGCATCACCAGAGGTATAGTGTGGCGGAGAGCAAATGCAGAGGACATGAAATTCCCCTCGGCTCCGGAATCCACACAGAGCTCAGCGGAGAGCGTGGATGGACCTACTGTAATTGTCCCTTTAAAGGACAACTTGGTGGAAAATGCCGCAGTGTCTAGTGAACCTCCTCCCAAGGTCACTAGACGCGACCGTTTTCCCGACCGCTGTGGACATTTGTTGGCATAGTGTCCTAACTGCTGGCAGATGTTACAGACCACGGGTACTCGAGCGGCCCGGGACTTAGGTCCCGCTCGAGAAACCTCCATGGCCTCATGGGAGTCGGGCGCCTGGCTGGAAGATTCCAGAGGTCTGGCGAAGGTGGGAGCCAGCCTGAACCTCTGCCTACACTGGGACCGATCCAACCTCCGCTCGTGAAAACGGAGGTCGATGCGGGTAGATATGGCGATAAGCTTCTCCAGTGTGGCGGGAATCTCCCTGGTAGCCAAAGCATCTTTAACATGATCAGCCAGTCCTCGCCAGTAGACTGGAATGAGTACTTTATCCTACCAGTCTAGCTCTGAGGCCAGAGTCCGAAACTGGACGGAAAACAGACTGACCAAAGACGAACCCTGTGCCAATGCCAGCAGTTGTAGCGCCGTATCTTGGGTGACCTGAGGTCCTAAAAAGACCTTTTTTAGAGCCTCCAGAAAACGAGGCGCACTCCGCACCACACGGTCGTCACGCTCCCACAGCGGGGTGGCCCACTCCAACGCTCTGCCTGACAGAAGCGAAATTATAAAGCCCACTTGTGCCCGATCCGTGGGGAAACGTGCAGCCAGAAGCTCGAGTTGTATAGAGCACTGACTCACGAATCCCCGACATTGCTTGCTGTCACCAGCAAACTTGTCTGGAAGCGGGAGGTGGGATATTGTGGGGGCAGAGGTGGCAGTGGACACACTGGCTGCAGCCACGCTAGCAGCCTGAACAGCGACTGCGGTAACATCCACAGCTGAGGTTGTGCACTCAAGAGCCGCCAACCTACCCTCCAGCTGCTGGATGTCCCGTAGTAGACGCTGGTCATCCGCCATTTTACCAGCCAGACCCTGGCGCTAATATTATGTTAGGGTCTGCGGAACGCACCAAATATATGAGGTAGAGAGGTGCGTTCGCAGCCCGGGGTCCACCGTGCAGGCGGAACCTGCTGCTAGTAAAATGGCGAAAGTAGCGAACTCTGTTATCCCGCAGAGTCGTTAAAATAAACGCCGTAGCGCGTTGTGGCAGTAAGTGCGAACTCTGTTAATACCCAGAGCCGCTAACGGAAATGCCACAGCGCTATATGGCGATAGGTGCGAACTCACTTAGCTTCAGTGAGCCGCAAAGTAAAACGCTAGGGCGCTGTCTAGCGTCGAAAGCAAACCCTGTTACGTCACAGGGCCGCTGAGGAAAAGTGCTGTGTCCTGTCAGGCTCTCAGGTACACAGTTAAGTGCTAAGCGTACATAACGCGTGATCATGTGCTAATGTCCTCGCGGGAGTCACCCGCAATCTATGGCATCTGAACGCCAGACCCTGAATACGGCAATCAAAACTCCTCACCGGTTACGCCGGTAATCTAGGGCATCTAGGACACCGACCCTGGCCAGCTACCATACCAAACTCCTCACCGATTAAGTCTGTATTCTAGTGGCTTATTTCAGCCGGGTCCCTAACCACACATACGCATGATCACACTGGCGCATAGCATACAATGGTTGATATTAGCGCATGGCAGCCCAGCCATGCTACCCTTTTATAGCAACAGCTACAGGACCTTCCAGGAACAAGGACCAATGAGAAGCTGTTACAAACACACGTAGCTACATGACCTTCCTGGCGGACCAATAGGAGCTGCTGCAGCACCTGAACATGTGACCCCTGATCTCCAATGAGAGATCTCACTCTGGGCATGCTCAGATGGGAAAACGCAGGACTTTGTCTCAAAGACGGCTGCTCCAGCACTGGCTATAATAGCAGATCCAGGAAAGGCAACAGCAAGTCACTGCACAGTAGAGGAGTGGGCAAGACGCCTGGACCGACGTCTCTGCTGAGCAGGCTCCACTGCGGCCAGAGATGAATGGGAGACCGCAGCGGGATGGGTTCGAGACTCCCCTTGTACAGCAGCAGGAACTCGAACCCTAACACCTGGTCCCTGGAAACCCGACAACAGAATCATGACATATATTTTATAAATAAAATAATATTCTTTCATTTCTGTCATCTGTGGATTTCCTTGTATTTATATTTATATTATATATATAAACTATATATAATATAATAAATTATTACTCTCTGTATACTGGATAAGCAGAACAGTGTTCAGCACATTGCGATCTAATATGAAATGAGCATTACTCTGTGAACCACAATGATTATGATATAAAAATGACAAGAAAATTAGGGCTATAGGAGACATAATAGCTTTGAGATCATTTTTACAGCTACAGTTACTAACAAATAAATGGCAGCATTAAGCTGCGTTTATAATACAACTTTAATTTTTGAATAACAGAATAAGAAATGAAAGCTGCAGTAAGATTGGTTGGTATGGGAAAATGAAACAATTTTTCTTATAAGCAATGTAAAAAAAATCTGCCCCAATGTGTTTGCTATTTTCATAAACACCTTCTCAATACAGTTTTATGCAAATGGAGCTTAATTATAAAAAAGGAAAATAAAACTTTCCCATATCCTTAGATCATTTTTTGTCTTCCTATTCCCTTTGCTATAGGAAAGATGTGTATCTTCGTACCGTGTTAGCCAGTAGATAGAAAAATATTTAGACTTGAGAGTCCTCAGTGGTTGATACCTTTTAATGGCTAACTGAAAAGATGGTAACAAATTGCAAGCTTTCGAGACTACTCCGGTCTCTTCATCAGGCAAAGACTAAAACAAAAACTGAAGAATCACATATATATATATATACACAAGAGGACACAGGAATAGTGCAATAGGTAAGACAAGTGACGTGAAGCAGAACTGTCATTATGGCAGAGGAATGAACATAAATATTGGAACAGATCATAGATAAGGAGAGAGTTTTATTACCCTCTGATTGGGGTCTGGTGTTGTGTTTTGATGCCCCTAGAAGGTCAGAGACGCAGATTCCTTAATTGATATAGAATGACATGAATCCATGTGACACGTTCATTCCAGCACTAAGAGTGTCAAAGGTCATCATAAGTTTGTATTCCCAAACCTTTCTATCTTTCACAGATTTGAAGTTAGATTTTAATACCAGTAATTCCATATCCATTATGCTATGACCGGGCATACAAAAGTGTTTTGCCACAGGTAAATTCATTCTTTTTTCTCTTATCGTGTGGCGATGAGAATTCATCCTTGTTCTCAGTTTTTGCCCGGTCTCCCCCACATACAGACCCCCAGTTGGACATTTAGTACATATAATTAGGTACACCACATTAGATGTGATGCAGCTGAAAGTACCTGGGATCTTGTAGTCCTGATGGGAGTTGGGTATCTTTATCTTGTCCGTGGTCATTATAGATGCACATGTTTTACACTTCTTCTGTTTGCAAGGAAAGGTTCCTGCAGCTATTGGGGAGGACAGGGAGCTTCTGACAATGATGCTTCTTAGATTTGGGGGCTGCCTGAAACATAGTAGTGGGGGGTCTGGAAATATGGATTGTAATCGGGCATCTTTTTGTAGTAAAGGTTGTAGTTTCCGTGCAGCTCCCCTTAGCATCTCCAGATTTGGATTGTAGGTGACCACTAGAGGCACCCGGTTATTTTCTTCTTTAGTTTTGTAATGTAGCAGGTGATTCCTTGATATTCTGGTGGCTCTTGTAATTTGGTTTTCAATTGTTCTTGGATGGTAGCCCTGGTTCAAAAAAGTCTTTCTGAGGCGACCAAGGTGTTCATCTCTATTCATGGGGTTGGAACATATACGGTTGTATCTGATGGCTTGGCTGTAGACTATAGAGTTTTTTATGTGTTTTGGATGGAAACTGTCCCATTTAAGGTATGTAAAAAAAAACTGAGAACAAGGATGAATTCTCATCGCCACACGATAAGAGAAAAAAGAATGGATTTACCTGTGGCAAAACACTTTTGTATGCCCGGTCATAGCATAATGGATATGGAATTACTGGTATTAAAATCAAACTTCAAATCTGTGAAAGATAGAAAGGTTTGGGAATACAAACTTATGATGACCTTTGACACTCTTAGTGCTGGAATGAACGTGTCACATGGATTCATGTCATTCTATATCAATTAAGGAATCTGCGTCTCTGACCTTCTAGGGGCATCAAAACACAACACCAGACCCCAATCAGAGGGTAATAAAACTCTCTCCTTATCTATGATCTGTTCCAATATTTATGTTCATTCCTCTGCCATAATGACAGTTCTGCTTCACGTCACTTGTCTTACCTATTGCACTATTCCTGTGTCCTCTTGTGTATATATATATATATGTGATTCTTCAGTTTTTGTTTTAGTCTTTGCCTGATGAAGAGACCGGAGTAGTCTCGAAAGCTTGCAATTTGTTACCATCTTTTCAGTTAGCCATTAAAAGGTATCAACCACTGAGGACTCTCAAGTCTAAATATTTTTCTATTCCCTTTGCAGCTTTAGCACCAAATTCATCAAAACCAATCAAAATGTTTCATGAATGTGGCACTATTGCAAAGATGCATGCATGATGCTCTTTTACGTTATTTTCATCGTTTTAGTAAAATGTCATAAGACTTTTTCAATAACTTGTAAAATGTTAGATTTTAGTCTTGAACGGTACGAAAAAAATAAGTGACGGATCTTATACTCCAAACATTAGCAAACATTTCTAAAAGATAAATTATTCAAGAACATCTGGGTAATGAAAAAAGTCAGCATTGTTGAGCAAACCTGAAAAATTATGAGAACTGAAAAAATAATGAAAAAATGGCCCAAAAGCCATAATAAACTTAGCGTAAACACAAAAGTGCCTCAAATACAAACTTCTGCACCCCATAAAGTATAAAAAAATGAGCTGGAGCCTTAGGCTCTGATTCATCAAGATCAGCGATTTTCTCTCCAGTCTTGATGAGGGAGCGTAGTGGAGGCAGACGCTCTTGATTCATGAAGAGTTGCACTCCTCTTCGTGAATTTGCAGCATCTGACACATAGCATGTGCCTCCACGTGCCACATCTGAAATCTTACTCCAGTCTTTGGTGAGATTTCTGCCATAGGAAACACCACGCTCATCATGAACTTGAAGAGTTGTGATGTGCCCCAGCTAAGCCCATTTCGATGGAGCTGGAGAAACTTGTATGTCTTTTTCTGCTAGCTATGGTTATCTGCAAGTAACATCCTCCAAAAGTAACAATCCCGGAGGAATTTAGTGATGGATAATGTTTTTTCCAGCATAATGGAAGTGTTTCAAGTGAACTAACTAGATGAAAAACTGTGTGGCAGTCTCTGGAGGTCCAATTTGCTAATCCAAATCATTTATGATAAAATTGTGTTTCAGTGAGAAATCAGAAGGCCAGATTTACACTAAAAATCATTAGGCCTAATATTGGGATGCAGCCAGGAGGCCAAACTAGGTAATTTAAATCATTTGTGATAAAACTGTGTTGCACTGAGGAGTCAGGAGGACACATTTCCTCTTTAAAACCATTAGGTATACAAATGATGTTCAGGCACACTATCTAAGAAAATACAGATTGTGATTGTCCGTTTAGTGACAGGTGACTGACAGCTGTGGGACTAAAGTTGTGAAACAGCAGGTTACAAGAGGGTAAGGATACATACAACAACATACAATATGAGTGGGGAAAAAGAGAGGTTGTGATGGAAGGGGGAATAGGCTTGGTGTTCGATGTGTACGTGGATTAGGTGTTAATGTTAATGAAATCTCAACTGAACAAACAACGTCTTGTCCTATCCGAAGACCACTGACAACTTCTGTTATTGGATGGGCTACTTGACTCCCTTTCTTTGGCAGCCACACAGAGGTATGCCTTGTAAATGAGGCTCAGAAAGAGGATGTTCTCCAGTGGATGGAAAGAGCTGCATCAAGTGGCCTCTCCTCATCTTCCTCCACCTTAACATCACACAAAGTACAAAATCAAGGTGGAACCTCAATCACCCTTGTTTCCCCCTGCTTCAAAAATTTCCAAACCCCCAACTGACTGTGGGGAAACACCAATGGGCCATTCTGCAGAGCTGTTCACACAGTCTATTCCATGGACATCAGAGGTCTGCTCCGAAGAATCACTAAATCCAGAGGAGGAAAGCATCTGCACTGATGGCCAAAATTTTTTCATGTTTGATCGGGGGCCAGACGAAGTAGGGTCTGAGCAGAATTCAGGCCCTCGTCACCAGACATTAACCACCAGGGTGAAAGTGATCCTGATGAGATTCAGATACCAGAGGCGCACACGGACTGTACTGTGGTACCAAGGCAGCAAGAGGAGGAGAGTGACTCTTAGGGAGAGGAGTGTGAGATTGTAGATCAGACTTGTTGTGAACCCAGAGGTACGCATCTGAGTAGCTCAGCAGAGGAGGTGGAGGAGGAGGAAGATGAGCAGGTTAAGTTGCGGCTTTCCACACAGACACGAAGTGATGCAACAATGAAAAGCACTGCATCCTCCGCCTCAACTCTAGCTGTGACCAGCATCGGTCACGAGTGTGCAGTTTGCAAGGGCGGCAAAAGTTGCCTAGAGTGGGCATTTTTTGAGACCCCAAAGGATGACCCAACTCACATTATCTGTCAAATTTGCAGAAAAACCTCAGTAGAAGCAAAAATTGCAATAATTTGACAACTACATTCATAAACAGGCACATGCGCAAACAACATGGCTTAGTGTGAGAATCTGACTGCGCTAAAATGTGGAGAGTGAGAGCCCGTCAGCTGTTATGGAAGTGGACATGACTGCTGCTTTTGTGTCACCTAGCACAAAACATCTTTCTTAATCTGCCAGAACAACTCTGCACCTCACTCAGAGTCCAGCAGTTTTTTGCTGTTCTCCGTACTCTCACCCTCTCAGAGCACAGCAGCCAGCCCTCGGTCCCTCAGTTATGGTCACGAAAAAGAATGTTTCCTCCTACACATGCCAAAGCTAAAAATTTGAACTCCACCATCTTCAATCTGTTGGCCACGGAAATGCTGCCTTTTCGCCTGGTGGATACAGATGGTTTCAGAAAGTTGATGGCCATCACAGTCTCTCAGTACCAGTTGCCCGGTCACTATTACTTCTCTAAGAAAGCTGTGCCTGCAGTACACCAGCATGTCACAGACAACATCAGTCATTCCCCGAAAAAATCTATGTCCGCCAGGGTGCATTTCACCACTGTCACCTGGATGAGATGGGCAGGGGCATTACATCTCACTGACTGTACTGGGTGACTCTTGTGGCTGTGGGGGCAGGTGGTCAAGGGGCTGCTCCACAAGTCTTTGAATCAACAAGGCTTGCTTAACAAACCTCTTTATCTAACAGTTCCTCCACTGATTCTGCCTCCTCCACCTCCTCTAGGGACTCCATCTGTGCCCTCAACCTCTTCCTTAATCGGACACGAGTTCCAATAGAGCAGATAGTATCTCCCCCACTTTCGTACTGCACAGCCATGGCTCATCGCAATCAGGCAGTTTTTGAATTAATATGCCTAGGAGATCACAGTCACATAGCTCAAGAGTTGAGGACAGGTATCCAGGCCGAGTTTGAGCGATGGCTGTCTCCACTAAATCTGGAGCCAGAGAAAGCCGCATGCGATAACGGTGCAAATCTGGTGGCGCACTATGACGGGGCAACATCACACATATGCCTTGCATGGCTCACATCCACAACCTGATGGTACAGCAATTTCTCAGACACTATCTCTGCCTGGATGCGCTGCTGCAGAAACCACTGTCGCTGTGTGCTCACATTTCCGATCATCACACCCCGCAGGTCATCGACTTGCAATAATACAGAGTTCTTTTGGCCTACCGGTTAACCATTTTATTTGCAATGTTCCGACATGGTAGAATTCCACTCTGCACATGTTGCAGTCACTGTGCCAACACAGTACGGTTGTGGTGCCAATCATTTCCGGCCTGCGGAGTGGGTTCAGATGAAGGACCTCTGCAAACTTCTGCACAGTTTTGAAATGGCTACTAAGATGGTTAGTGCCAACAATGGAATCATCAGCATCACTATTCCGTTCATCTACATGCTGGAGCACACTTTGAATAGTCTGCGTGAGGAGGTGGTGGTCCCAGAGGAAGAGGTGGAAGAAGAGGAGTATGTGGAAGGGATAACAATATCTTAAATTTTCGAAATGTCTTTGCACAGGTGGATGCCATGGAAATGTGGCTTACAACGATTGAGAGGAGCTCATGGTACCAAACAAACTGTTAGTGAAGATGCAGGAGCCAAGGAAAAAAATGAGAAGAACAAGTTGATAGATGAGCAACAGTCAATAGTTTAAGTGGATAATAATTGCCTCTTTGTTGTCTGTGGTCGGTGAGAGGACATGGAGGAAGCAACATTTGAGTGGTACCCTGCCATCAACACACCATGGATTTAGGACTCATGGAAGCGGCCAACATATGAGCACCTTCTTGCTGCACTTTCTTCAACATGATGCCCGTATTCTTTAGGGTTTAGAAATAGTGCTGACTACTGAGTTGCCAGTTAGATCCACTGTACAAGAGTAAACTTAGCCAGATGCTTCCCCCCTGGAAAGGTTTGCGCCCATGCTGGAGTATCGAAACACGCTTGTGGACAATCTTAAGCGTGGTTTTCCCCAAGACAGCAGTGAGGCACACAATGTGCATCCCAGTTCTAATCGTCCACCTCATGGAATGTCTAGGCGTCATCTCAAAAACATGAACAGCACAACAGAGTACAAGTCTGACACTTTGTGAACGACTGGAGAGGATGGTGCAGGAGCATCTGGAGCTCAATATCAATGCCATAATGGGGATTTTGAACCCTTTCCCATTTTGGTATTCAAAAATGGAAGAGTGACTTGAGATTGCCTTCCAGGCCTTGGAGGTTTTGTCATGCCTCGCAGCTAGCGTTCTCTCAGAACATGACATTTGCACCCCAATCGAAGACTGGGCAGACTAGGCGATGATGTCGTTTTTAGCGTCATGCATTAATCTCGCATTATTGCAGTCTGTACCACCTTTGTGCTGTCTTCTGTGCCTACTGTTAATACTGCTGCTGATGTTAAACACAATATTTGAAAGATGGAGACTCCAAGTTGGGGTCTCCATCTAGTGGGTTGCTTGTAGTAGAAGGTGTGTCAGAGGCCTATTATACTGTTTCTACTCTGTGGAAATTGATGGCACTTTAGTGGTGTGTGACAATATTTTTTTGAAATGTGGAAATTCCAAGTTGGGTCTCCATCTGGTGGGTTGCATTTGTAATTAGGGCATCCAAATAGGCAGGCCTGCAGTTACTGCTAGTCAGCTACATGTGTTACTTTCTTTAAGTTTTTCTACTAATAGTACTGCATTAAACTGATGTTTGTGCCATCTGAAAAAAAAATTAGAGGTGTTGCACGAGGTATGAGGTCTCCTAGATCTGGTCCTCATTGAAACTTCAATTCCAAGCTGTAAATGCTGGGCCATACCCTGGTACCTCATGCATGGCCCATGGCTGACTGCTGTTGTGCTATTTGCAAATTTCTATTGTGGGTCAATCGATGACACTTTTAATTTTGTCTGCCCCTAATTTTAGCTATTTGGGAAGCGTTTTGACAACCCTTAAGGTGTTGTGTATACGTTTGTTTGAACCTCCAATTGAATTTAACCGCATTGGGGATGCGTTTCGTGCCCAGTTATGCGAACCTTTATGTAGGGAAATGGGAACAAGAATGCATATAAAAGGATAATACACTGCAGAACGGGCTCATTTTATGGGGTCGATTTATTGATGATATCCTATTCATTTGGAATGACTCACTTACAACCTTACAATCATTTATCGCTAACTTAAATGCCAATGATTATGGACTTATTCCACACCCACTGTCAGTAAAACCGGTGTAAATTTCCTAGATTTATCAATTTTCATAGAAAATAAACTAATTACAAAATATTTTAGGAAAAAAAACAGATTCAAACAGTTTCATTCACATTACCAGTTGCCATTTACCAATCTGGCTGACCACGATTCCCAAGGGCCAGTATATGCGCGTTAGGCGTAACAGCACCAATATTGAAGATTATCACATTGAAACCGATCGCATTAACGGCAGAATTCGTGGAAAAGGGGTACGATCCAATAACTCTAAACCAATCAAAAAATGCAATTGCTAATATAGAGAATCCATGATCAACAAAATTCAAAATCAATCCAATTTCCCAACCCTTCAAGAACAAATTCTTCAATTGTCCATCATTACTCAATTTCATTCTAATTATAAAAAATGTAAAAATATAATTTAGAAATATTGGCCGATATTACAGGAAGACAAACTTATTGGAGACCTACTACCAAATTGACCAAAATTTGTATGCACCAAAGCCCAAAACCTAGGCCTTTTATTAGCCCCCACTACGAAACCAGTGATACCCAATTCAAACAAACACATAATATCAAAATCCAATAGCTTTCTATCCTGCGGCAGATGTCCGTGCTGCATATGCACAAAATGTGGCAGAACCATTTACACTTCTTTTAATGATTCAGATAATATAAACAAATACCCCATAAAATCCATGATCACTTGTCAATCTACAGGGGTGATTTATATCCTTAAATGTCCATGCGATAAAATCTACATAGGACGTACTAAAAGACGTCTAAGGGACCGTATCAAAGAACACTTAGACAACATAAGTAAAGGTTTCAGAGGACACCCCTTATCACGACACTTTTACGAAAAACATAATAAGTCATATACAGGAGTGGCATTCTATGGAATTCAATTGGTCCCCAAACATTTGAGAGGGGGGGACTATATCAAAAGTATGTCAAGGGTGGAATCCAAATGGATTTTCACCCTCAACAGTTTAGCACCAAGAGGATTGAACCAAGAAATTGAAATATATGCATTTTAACTGTTCATTGCAGACTTAGGGCCATATGGGGTTAATAGTTTGTGGAATGTATGAATCTTATCATTTATCTATTTATTTATCCATCTATTTTTTAATGGACTAACTATTAGTGTTTCTACTTATCCAAATAGAATAAGATACCATAACAGAAAATGAAATAAAGACGGAAAAAAGTAAAAATAAATGCATAATAAATGTAGAAATGAAAAATAAATACAGGAATGGTTACCAAAATCATGTTTTTAAGGTTCATATTTTTGAACAGTATACATAGACCACTCACCGATTTATTTTATCTCTATATATGCATTTTTCGTTTTTTTATCCATTTTTATAGTAGCTATAAGACACACTATACAGTATAAAGTAGTGCAGCAATACCCCATGGCACACCAAGCATACGCATTGTCAAGCATATATTTTTAACCTCTCACAGCATTTTAATTATTATGTAATATTATTATTATACTTTTTTTCCCTCTTTGCATGAAAAACAATTTTTATCTATATAAGAATGGGTATATATATATAGCTCCCTTTCTTCCTTTTATCATCCAGTTTTAGCTATATAATATTACTAAAGTACTTCCAGCTTTAATTGAGCCCTATAGTTGGTTTTCCAATTCTACGTGTAACATGATGAGATTGAATATAAATACATCCAGTGTCGTTCATTACTCAATTCTACAATATTCCATGCAAAATGATTCCAGCAGTTCCTCTTTTCGTTTTTTCCATTATTTTTTGTCCAATCTTTGATGCAAATCTTCAGCACATTGCAGACAAATGCATCATCCAATTAGTACATTCATTGATACTGATTTATTTTAAGCATTTTCAATAATCTCTTCACATTTTTCAATTATTAGCAAACACACTAATTAACAGGTAGGAGGGGAGGACGGTGCTTCCACTATATAAGCACGGCACTGAACGCAGGCAGGCTCAACCCTGATGAAGAGGGGCAGTGTCCCTCAAAACGCGTTGGAAAGTGTCCTCCCTGCGTACCCCTCCCAAAATCCCAGTGACGCCACTGTAGCCCCGCCTCCTTCCTTCCTCGCCAAGAATCTAGCGTTGCTTCTGGCTGGAGCACACGAAGATCCGGCATCCTCCTGCTGCTTAGCAGCAAGCACGGCCGTCAGGAGCCTCTGCGCCCGACACCCGCACTATTGACAGTAAGAGGCTCCACACGCTATAACACCAATGGTGTAGCGCAGCCATTAGGAATTCCTGTGCATGACATTTGTCTGCACAATAGATCTTTTTACACTATACCATCAGCGGTGCAGCGCAGACACCAGGAGTTGTCCGTGCCTGACACCTGGTTAGTCTGCACATGGTATCTTCGCATGCTATATCACCAACGGTTCAAACAGTGAGTACAATAGACATATTATATTTAATTATTGATTTTCTATTTTTATACTCACACTATTACTAAGGAGGTGCCAACATTATTCCAGTAGATTTATCACCGGACACACAAAACAAGCTCTCCTAAGCCCTGTACCATCGGCAGTTGGCACCGACATCTTCAGGAGAACAATTACAGATTTACAGCAAATAAATATAATATGAATCTAGTAAGTACATTCATCTATCTATAAGGCCTACGCCTCACCTTCCCAGCTCACCCACAATTACATATCTTTTTCCTCCAGTGGGTGATCCACTCCTTAAAATCCATCAAACCTATATTTTTCTACTTGCTAAATGTCTGAACCTACATCCACTATATTACCAACGACTTTAAGAGGAAGTACACCTTTATCACTCTTAAATACTTAGCGCGGTGATTATCATTCTTGTCCTTTTTTATCTAATTTGCGGCAGGCACGCACAGAATCTGTCTCCTATCACCTGCTGCTTTTTTAGCGACCTACCGCTAGTTCTTGCACTTGTATACTTTTCGATTCAATATATAGAGCTCCAGTGCTATATTTACATTGAATTTAATATGGTTCGGGTACGTTTGTTGAACTGTTCGGTGAACATGTTCGGCAAATGTCTAAATGTTCAGTGAACTGAACCTTGAAAGGTTCGCCCATCTCTAAACTTGATTTCCTAAACTAGTAATGGATGTTGGGTGACCACAACTTGCTCCCATTAACATTGTCACTTAGATTTCCCCAGACCATATTTAGAGTTACATCTTTGTGCCATATATTCTATTGATCTGTCAGATTAATGTAAATTATGTCAGCCGGGTCATCAGGTAGTCTAATATATATGATGGACTATCTGATATCCTTGTCTTCCTGGTCTCTTGGTGGAAATTACTTTTGATCAGTATGGATTCTTAATATATGGACTGTTATAAAGGCACATAGTTTGTCAACATTATAAAGTAAAGTTATAAATGTTAGACTCTCATAAGTTTAGTGTGAAAATGTTTGAATGTGAAAATACTTGATGGAGCTATATGATTTTTACATTTAGATTGAGGTACTAAGCAAGTACTAAGAACTCTTGAGTTACATAACTTCATCATTCACATCTAATGACTTGTATGGTGCAATCCTGTTGCTGATTCTTCCAAGGAAAATATAAAAAAGAAAACCACTGTACTCATCTCTTCTGGAGCTTCTGATGCTTCTCCTTGTCCCCTACTGGTTTCTGTACAACTTGATCATGTAAGATGATTTCTGTCCCTGCAGCCTCTGGTTCCAGTAGGACAAAATGTCATTGCAGGAGGCCGAGTGGTGCAGAGATTGTAGAAGACCTGGGAAAGGATCCATGAAATTGCCAGGGGGTGAAGTCTGTTTCGTTAAAGGGAAACAGTCATGTCCCCAAACGCTATCAACCGGCAGATGTGCGATAAATCAGCAGGTTTAAAGCTTTCTAAAACTGTTGGTCACCACACTGAATGCCCAGCAACAGCAAGAAAATTGACTTTATTCTTTTTTACAACCTCCAGCTTTTAGACATAGAGGTGTGCCGGCACAGCTTCAGTTACCACTCAGTATACACCGATCGGCAGGTGTAAGCCCGCCTTAGCATACTGGCTGACAACCGTTTCTGCACTGATATGCTATGTACTATGTACTAAGCGATGACTGAAGCCACGATGGCACACGACTATGACTGAAAGCTGAGAGCTAATAAGAAGACCTTATGATGCGTGATGAAGTGTTGGTTGAACTGGGTGGTATCACACCTACCTCTGGACACATTGACAATTTGACAAAGACACAGAATGGGTGGAACCATCTACCCAACACCACGTTATATTGCTATATGCACAAATAAAATTACAGCATTATAAGGTCTTCAAGTGAGTGTGGATGAAAGCAGTAGACTGTCGGGAGGAATAAAGTTCACTTACTCCTGGAAGCGGTGATTTCAGTGTGGTGGCTATGCAGTTGTAGAATGCTATCAACCTGTAGTTTTACACCATATCTGCAGGTTAATCGTACAGGGGGACATGACAGGTTCCCTTTAAACTTTATGAAAATGTTTTTTTTTTAGCATATTTTAAATTCTTGCAGCATGCTGATAGGATTTATTAAAATGCAATCTACTTTACTGCTATGGTAAGGTGCTGTGGATTTTACGCTCTTAAAACCAAAACCATGTGTGAACATTGCCATTCTGGGAATATAAGATAGGCTAATGTCTGATTTTTTATGTGATAACCTAGTTACATAAAATAAAGAATTGGACATTTGCTGAGATCATATTCAGAACCTACTTTCTTGTTATTCTTAGCTCAGAAAGTAACAACTATTATAATTCAATTCCATGATTGAAAACATTTAGTAAGATTATATTTTGCTGACCTCTCCGCTCACGCCAGCTATTTATATGTACTCAATGTGAAGTCAATTAGTTATTTTACTTAGAAAACAAAATTAAAAAGTGAGATAAAACTTAGAACTGGAAATGCAGTTATAAACGCCATCTAGAGATTCATTGAAGATTAATGAGCAACCTTAGTTATTAGGACCCCTCAAGCTTTAAGTTCTTCTTTCAAGACACTGACTGTAGGACTCAATCTTATCTTCCTGGGATCTCTTTCTGTAAGTAGTATGCCACTGCCCAGACACTGGATGGGCGGCCTCCGAAACAAAACATTTATTTGATATGGAGACAGATAATACAGTTGCCTAGCAATCTCACAGATTATCTTCAGAATTCATCTCCAAAATGACATTAAAGTGGCTATTCATCAACATCAGCGCAATCAAGAGAAGCTTGTGGAAGGAATCAACTTCACTTAATGCTGTGGCTCCCATTCTGTATCCAATATAAAACTGTTATATCTATCAGTTCGTCAGAAGGGGTTCTGGCAGATCGGTGGATACATGACGTCTACTGCAGTATTTCAATTCTACTATTTAAACTATTATTTTTCATTATGAGATTTCTCAGTTATGGAGTGAATTAGTGTCATGTTGGAACATTTATGGACACTGTTGGACTTGTATTCTAAGGATTCACCAGAAACGTTGACTCTGGGGGCCTACTGTTCAGCTACATGCAAATATGACATTATTCTCATTCAAAATGTACCTATATTTCAATATAATTATAAACTAAGTAGTTTGTTTAATGAATGATGAGATGTTTGATTTGTCTCTATACAGCTCTGGTAAAAATTAAGAGACCACCACTTCAAAACCCTATCATGACCAGCCCAATCTCCAGACCTGAACCCCATTGAAAACCTCTGGAATGTAATCAAGAGGAAGATGGATAGTCACAAGCCATCAAAGAAAGAAGAACTGCTTGAGGGTCTGTGCACACGTTGCGGATTCCTAGCGCTTTTGCCGCGGTTTTTCGCAGAAAAAACCGCTTGCACAACACAACTCATTATGGCCTATGGGATTCCGCAATGCTGTACACATGCTGCGGGTTTTCCCGCGGTGGAATCGCATTGCGGAAGAATCCGCAGCATGCTCATTCTTTTTTGCGGAACCGCGGCGATTCCGCCGCCATAGGAATGCATTGAACTGCTTACTTTCCGCATGTGGCTATGCCCACCATGCGCAAAATAAGCGGTTCATGTGCGGATGGTACCCAGGGCCTGGAGGAGAGGAGACTCTCCTCCAGGCCCTGGGTACTATATCTATGTAAAAACAATAATTAAAATAAAAAATCGTGATATTCTCACCTTCCGGCGGCCCCCGCAGCTTTCCCGCCTCTCAGCGACGCTCCCGGCCAATCCCGTTCCCAGTGATGCATTGCGAGAATCACCCCAGATGACGTAGCGGTCTCGCGTGATGCTACGTCATCGGGGTGATTGTCGCAAAGGACTCCTGGGAATGGGATTGGCCGGGAGCGTCCCTGAGAAGCGGGAAAGCTGCGGGGGCCGCCAAAAGGTGAGAATATCATTATTTATTATTTTTTTAATTATGTTTAACATTAGATCTTTTTACTATTGATGCGGCATAGGCGGCATCAATAGTAAAAAGTTGGTCACACTTGTCAAACACTTGTTTGACTCGTGTGACCAACCTGTCAGATCGCTTGTAAAACGCTAGTTTTTAGCGGGAATACGCATACCTATAATATTCGTATTTCCCGCGGCAGGGAGGTGCGGAATTGCCGTGGAAATTTCCATGGCAATTCCGCAACGTGTGCACATAGCCTGAATTTTTGCGCAAGGAGCAGTGGGGCAGTGTGAAAAACTGGTGGAAAGCATGCCAAGACACATTAAAGCTGTGATTAAAAATCATGGTTATTCCACAAAATATTGATTTCTGAACTCTTCCTGAGTTAAAACATTAGTATTGTTGTTTCTAAATGATTATGAATTTGTTTTCTTTGCATTATTTTAGGTCTGAAAGCACTGGTTCTTTTATTTAATTTTGACCATTTCTCATTTTAGAAAAAAAATACAAAATTTATTGCTTGGAAATTCGGAGACATGTTGTCAGTAGTTTATAGAATAAAAGAACAATATACATTTTACTCAAAAATATATCTATAAAGAGAAAAATCAGACAAACTGAAAATTTTGCAGTGGTCTCTTAATTTTTGCCAGAGCTGTATAGTGAATCAAGTTTATTGCATCTATTACTGCTTATATATTAGGATGAGAGGTCCATCCTGCACAGGAGCCTACCAGGGGATTTGCCTGCTCTCCCGTGGACCAGTCCGAACACAGTTATCAACATCTGTCAGTAGGTGGCAAGTAAAGAACAATGGGTCTTATGGACAGTTTCCATGACGTCTTATAGGCAGTACATATCCATCACCAGAAAGTAGAATATTAAGCCGTTCTTAACAGTAAAGAGAAAACAGATGGCCTCTGTTATTAATGATTCTTTCCCATTGAAGACTGGGAAACGCAACAAGCAGTTAAACTGTTAAATTAATTGTCAACTCCATCTCCTTATAGTGTTACATGAAATATAGGTGAATGGAAACCAGACTCCTTTATAACAAAGACAATTGACCTTTACTGAACAAGATACATGAAAGCAGTCAAAAGAAAAATGATTTATTTCCGAATGACGTAGCAATGTTTATATGATAGGAGGAAGAGACCTGTGAAGACTATGCAGTACGGACGGACGGAGAAAGGGAGTTTTTTTTTTCAATGGGAAGAAATGTGAATTCAATGACTGGAACATTACTATATAACATGATTCCCTAAGTAACAGGTTACAGAACGAGTATTAGTTCTGCTTGGAAATAAACATCTATGTTGTATCTGGAGAATAATCCCTTGACACATCTATTTCTGACATCTTCTATGTGTAGCAAACAGTCAAAGGGTTACTTGGCTGCATGAGATGACATGTTCACTGTCCAACTGGCATACCGGTATTTTCTTAAATAAACCTTACCTTCATTTTATCTTAAACTTAACTGTGCGGAAAACTAGAAGTAGTGGTGGCTTTTATCGTGAATGGCAAGCAAAGGGTTTTCTAAAGACCAGCACAAAGCCCTATAGAAGGCAGTAGTTTTCATCTCAATTCTCTCCCACTGCATTCAACTTTCATTTTTTTTTAAATGTGAGAAAGTCCATATCCACATCCACTGAAAGAGTTAATATTTAATTTGCCAACATCTCAATTATGCGAGTAAGGACGGCTTAGGCTTTCAGTGAATCGTAATTATTCTGGTCTGATGATTCTGGTGACATCACACATGACATCTGAGAGCTGCAGATGAAGTCACAGCGGTGAGCTGCTGGGGCAATGGCAGGAGAAAAGGAGGAGAAAGAGTAAGATTTACAGTCTTAATTAGGATTTGGAACATTAGTTAATTAGAATTTAGAGACTCAATCCTTTCTCCTCACTAAGGCCATTGTTCACACATTCAGTATTTGGTCAGTATATTATATCAGTATCTGTAAGCCAAAACCAGGAGTGGGTGAAAAATGCAGAAGTGGTGACGAGTTTATATTATACTTTTCCTCTGATTCTTCCTCTTCTGATTTTGGCTTACAAATACTGATGAATAATACTGACCAAATCCACAACGTGTGAACATGGCCTAATATATCAAAAGTTATGGAGAAATATGAGGACTGTGACACTCCAGTTATTTGTTATCCAGCCTGGTATAATCCTTTTATACAATGAGTGATGGGTGCCATTAGTTGTCTTGGGACCATACAGAATGTCATCATCATACATCACTCCTGAGTCCACTGTTTTACACCACTACGCTACCTTACATCACTCATGCTATGAATGTGTGGTATTGTTCTGTATGTTGTAGTGATGAACACTTTTATATTAAGTGCCACACACAATGACGGAGCATTAGGAGTCAATGACTCTCCCAACACTGCTCTATGCAGAAGAAGAAGCAGCACCCAGGCTATAACACCCAGCGATTTCCATGTCATTAACTTCTACACACGATGACAATCTTATTAAATGGCTATTAATGCTCTTTTATCAAAAGAAAAGATTTTGATAAGTCCTTAATCAAGCATAAAATCCCATATAAACAAAAATCAAGTGGAATGAGTAGAGTAATCCCTTCTTGATTAACCCTCTCTCCACCAGAGAGCCCCTGTGTCATACAGGTCATCAATCACATTATGGTAAACAGCAGATCAGCTGCTTGTCGGACTGCTTTGCCTTTCTTTGCTTTTCCATGTTACCTTATTTACATGCTTTTCCCATAATTACCCACATTATATGATTGCTTTCCAAATCAGCCATTTTATTCTGCACATCATTTTTTTTTTTAATCTGATGCTACTTGGGTTAACAAAAAATGAATACGTTACCAGATTGCCCACCGTTGCTTGGCAAATCGTAATAGTAGATCACCGTGTGACTGTGATCAGCAACAGGCTAGGTATACACACATCTAAACTCTCCCCCCTACACATGTACAATCAACTGGTAGTCAGAGAATGACAGAAAAGGTAATTATACGCTTACCTTAAGCATATAGCAGGCATCACTTACAGAAAACCCCTTCGGCTATAAGAAGCTTCCAATAGGGTAAAGCTTCTTTATTATCAACCCTTTTTTCCTTTGCAGAATGATAGAAAGAATCAGACAGAAGTAATCAGAAAGCAAAAATCAGCCAGAGAAAAGTAGAAAGCAGCGGTGCCACACCTCCGGTAGCTCAGGATTCGGAGGTCCACCGTGTACACATCACTCGTGAGGTTGATCTCATCAATTCCAAATAGGATCTTAGACCCCTTGACGTTGCAGGATTTGGTATCCAAGCTTGGTGAGATGGAGCTGAAGCTGAAAGTCTGCTTCTCTCTCGCTTGCAGCCCTTGTGCTGTAAAACAACAGAAGAGATGTGAGCTATGAGGCACACCAGCAAATGAAATCATTAAACACACAACACATCTGACACTGCATGCTAATGGGGCTCAGCACTGGGAAGCTTGCAGAAAGTTACCCACAGTGCTGCTCAATCCATCTCATCTCCAACTCTCCTCCGCAGATGATAAGGGGCTCGAGAATACTAGGAAAGCTAATAAAAGGCTTTCGATTGCCCGCATTTAGGTCTATTTCACTAACCCCCTTTCTCTTCCATTGTTGCTTTCTGTTGTGATTTACAAAGATCTACTTAGAAGCGAGGATTTCCCCAGAGTCATCCTTGTCCTACTGAGTACCTTCACTACTCTACTCTGACCTGCCCCCCCACCTTTACGTGTAACCTGTCCCTTTCTCTTATTTGGTTTCACATGTTAAAAAAATGGATGCTGCAGTTCAACGAGAAGAGGTTTCCCAACTAAGCAATCTTTCATTCCGGAGGTGTCCTGAACACATCCGGAAAGAGCGCGCATTCAAAAGGGGGCGGGGCTTTGGGCCGAGCGGAATTTCCGCTCCGTCCAAAGCGCTGTGGTTCCGGACCGTGGAACCACAGCCTTACCTGTGCTCCGATTCTCTCATGAAGGAAAATCGGATCACACTAAGCTGACACTGCTCAAACTCAGATCAGAGTTTGAGCAGAGGGTCATCAACATAAATGATTTGATTCTGTCGCTGAGGGAATATACGATCATGTAACACCAGCTTTAGGCCACATTCACACGTTCAGTATTTGGTCAGTATCTTACATCAGTATTTGTAAGTCAAAACCAGGAGTGGCACAATCATGGGGCTCAGCACTGGGAAGCTTGCAGAAAGTTACCCACAGTGCTGCTCAATCCATCTCATCTCCAACTCTCCTCCGCAGATGATAAGGGGCTCGAGAATACTAGGAAAGCTAATAAAAGGCTTTCGATTGCCCGCATTTAGGTCTATTTCACTAACCCCCTTTCTCTTCCATTGTTGCTTTCTGTTGTGATTTACAAAGATCTACTTAGAAGCGAGGATTTCCCCAGAGTCATCCTTGTCCTACTGAGTACCTTCACTACTCTACTCTGACCTGCCCCCCCACCTTTACGTGTAACCTGTCCCTTTCTCTTATTTGGTTTCACATGTTAAAAAAATGGATGCTGCACTTCAACGAGAAGAGGTTTCCCAACTAAGCAATCTTTCATGTGGAGATAGGAAATGTCAAGTCTCATCTGTCAGAAGGTAATGAGGAACAGTCACCGGCAGCTTCTTCCTTTATTTGGACACATTTGTTCCCTTACCTTGTGAAGAAGTCTCAGTATTTGAGATCCACTATTTCCTGGAGATTCGGAAAGGATCATGTAGAGTAGGAAGCATTTCCAGGCAACAGGATGAGATTAGGAAGCCTTTGATGAGCATCCATACCCTGGTCATTGGGTAGAGTGACATGGTCCCGCCAGCATTACCTCCTGAGCATGCAGGATGAAGAATTCTCATCTTTTTTTTCCCCTTTCTCTCCCTCTATAGTTTACTCCTGCAGAGAATAATATGGATTAAAAGGCAGGTGGCGCCCTGCTCTCTCGCTGAATGGAGACCTAATATTTCCTCGCATGCTGCTATAGAAGCAGACTCCTGGTTCTTCCTACATGGCATTCAGCACAAGCATGTAACAGGTCCACACACTGTAGAGGAGACGAGCCTTACTGATTTTTTTCCTCTCCCTTGCTCATCCTGCCAATGACTTCAAGGTTGCTTTTTTTTGTGTTCGGAGCTATTTTTAGGTTCTTACACTGTCCTATATCTCAGAGGTGATGCTGTGATACAGATCAACTGCTGGATGAACAGACCTCCCATGCTCACTGGGATCAGACAGATAGGAGGGCATTTCTGGGGTGGAGGGGATGAAGATATTAACCCCTAAGCATGCATAAAGAGACGGAATTCGGAGCAGCATGGGATCTCGTTAAAAATGCTCTTTAACCCTTTCCAGCCCAGCCTTCCTTCGGGGACGTGTGAACGGGTTGATGTGTTATGACAGGCGGGCGATGATTTCCATTCCCTGGCATAGTCAAGCAGCACCATTAGTCACTTGCTTCTGTTGTGTGTGTATACGAGGGTGGGGGGACATTACGGCAAATGTATTTCAAGACCATAATTACTGAGTTAAAGGTTCATTAACTGTTCCTTCTCAGAAATGTGAACAATCAGCATCGATGTACAACATCTATTTTTGCATCATACACTCCACGGACTACCAGGTTTGATATGTCATTTGTATAGTAATTTGCCTGGCGTTCATATTCTACAAAGGTTGTGGGCAGGTTCACATCTTACGAGCTGCCAAGTACAGTCCCAGCAATTCTATTTCTAGAGGCGGAATGAGTGAAAGGGTTAACAACGTCCACACAGCTCAGTGGATTTGCATGTAACATAAACTGGCGGATGTGAGTATATGTGTGTGTGTGAAACAGGCAGGGTCATAAGCTATTAATTTACAGAATACCAATTAGGGAGTATCCATTTTAAAGCCTTATCCAAACCATTTATTGTGTTGTCATTCCATGAAATCCCGGGTCTCAATGGGATTTTTATGAAGTCTTGGAATATAATTAGCTCATTCTAAGGAAAGATTTGTAGGGATTCAAATATATCACATTGGGAGCTTGGAAAGGGTTGGACACGTTATTATTAATCTTGCATTTTAGATGATTATGAATGAGTGTCTTAAATGCATTACCTGTGATGTTCCCTTAGTGCTGAAGTGCGGCAGATAGGGGATAATAGGATAACATTGCCGACTTTTCATTTCTATGATACATCGTAATAGTCGCTGACAATGTTCAGAATTTTAAATGTAACGGGGGAAGCATAGAAAGTAGAGATTTGTACGATGCAGATAAGGCCAAGAGAGTGGCAGTTCTCACCGCACATTCATCTCACTAAAGTAGTAAGATCCCACAGCAAAACACCTGTAGTAGGAAAAGTTTCACAACATGGTTTCCTACTGCAATAATCTGTATACAACTTCAGCTAAAAAGCCAATAACCGAACTTAAAATGTAATGCATAGATTCATATTCACACGCACTGCAGCAAGATAAATAGTTTTTCTATGGCAAACAAGGTGCCTTTACGTTGAGATCATAACTAGTGTTGAGCGATACGATACCGCAAGTATCGGGTATCGGCCGATATTAGCTCTATCGGCCTTTCAATACTTAGTTTCGATATTTTCCATATATCGTATACCGGAATCGGAAGTTCCCATAATTCTTTGAGAGGCAATGTGATTTTAGTCAGCCAATGAGGAATCCTAAGAAGTGTGGGCACATCCTGTACTGCTGCGGTCATGTTAACTAATGGCATGGCTGTGATTGGATGCTGAAATGATGTCAGAATGCACTATAAAAGGCGCCGCCGCCATTTTAGCGTCACTGTGCTGTGAATTCAGTAAGGGACAGAACGCTGCTGTGCTGACTCTGAGGGACAGTTAGAGATTGCGATTTAGTGTACTGTGTTGTAGGCAGGCTAGCACCAACCGCTGTGTAAAGCTTCCTTTTGCCTGCAGTGTTGTTTTAACAGCTCTGTGCAAGGTGTGTGTGAGTGCAGGTGACGCTGCAGTTTGCTCTGCATGCAACGCTGTCTGTAGGCATCTGCACGTGTCACTCACAGACTCTTTTTTTTTTCTTCAGTGTAATTCTTGCAGCTCCATGCAATTTAACTATTAGTGTGACGCGCTTCCATCCGTATCCAATACATTGGTTGCAAACACTATAGAAGTAGACAAAGGAGTAGCCTTTCACAGATTGTGAACAGTTGTGTTTCAGTGTTCACTTCAGTCTGTGTTTTTTATTTTTTGAGTGCACATCACGCTCCAGTTACTTGTTCAAGCACTGCTGCTTGTACTCTGCTGAGCGTGTCTCAGTGCCTCATCCTTTTCATTTATCTCCAATTGGTTCTGCTCCATTCCATTTAAAATATAATCTATTAGTGTGACGCGCTTCCATCCGTATCCAATACATTGGTTGCAAACACTATAGAAGTAGACAAAGGAGTAGCCTTTCACAGATTGTGAACAGTTGTGTTTCAGTGTTCACTTCAGTCTTTGTTTTTTATTTTTTGAGTGCACATCACGCTCCAGTTACTTGTTCAAGCACTGCTGCTTGTACTCTGCTGAGCGTGTCTCAGTGCCTCATCCTTTTCATTTATCTCCAATTGGTTCTGCTCCATTCCATTTAAAATATAATCTATTAGTGTGACGCGCTTCCATCCGTATCCAATACATTGGTTGCAAACACTATAGAAGTAGACAAAGGAGTAGCCTTTCACAGATTGTGAACAGTTGTGTTTCAGTGTTCACTTCAGTCTGTGTTTTTTTATTTTTGAGTGCACATCACGCTCCAGTTACTTGTTCAAGCACTGCTGCTTGTACTCTGCTGAGCGTGTCTCAGTGCCTCATCCTTTTCATTTATCTCCAATTGGTTCTGCTCCATTACATTTAAAATATAATCTATTAGTGTGACGCGCTTCCATCCGTATCCAATACATTGGTTGCAAACACTATAGAAGTAGACAAAGGAGTAGCCTTTCACAGATTGTGAACAGTTGTGTTTCAGTGTTCACTTCAGTCTGTGTTTTTTTATTTTTTGAGTGCACATCACGCTCCAGTTACTTGTTCAAGCACTGCTGCTTGTACTCTGCTGAGCGTGTCTCAGTGCCTCATCCTTTTCATTTATCTCCAATTGGTTCTGCTCCATTCCATTTAAAATATAATCTATTAGTGTGACGCGCTTCCATCCGTATCCAATACATTGGTTGCAAACACTATAGAAGTAGACAAAGGAGTAGCCTTTCACAGATTGTGAACAGTTGTGTTTCAGTGTTCACTTCAGTCTCTGCGTAATAACCACACTTAGGCCTTATAACTTTTCTGACTTTCTTTATCAATCTACCAAGATGAAGAAGTCAGTGAGTAAGGCATGTGGTCGTGGCCGTGGAGTTTCAGCAGGGAGAGGACGTGGGGATTCTGTGGCTGCTGCCGCCCTCAGTGACACAGCATCCACCAGTTTTACCCATGAGCGTTCATTTATGCGCACTTTGGTAGGAGCTCGGCGTGCCCCCCTGCTGCGGGAAGAACAAATTGAAGCCGTTGTTGGTTGGATGGCAGCCAATGCATCGACTTCAATTCCTTCCACCTCCTCTCAGGAACACAACACTGTTGAGCAACCATCTGTCTGTTCACCGCCTGTCAAATTGCCCAGGCAGTCAGAGAGTTCTGTACAGGAGCCAGCTGAGTCTCTGCTTCTGTTCTCAGAATCTGTTGACTCACAAACACGGGCACAGGCAAGCAGCATTCTGCAATTTGAAGAAGAGGGAGTATGCAGTGATGCACAACAGCTGTGTCTCTCTCAATCTGAAGAGGCGGGTGAGCCAGTGCCGATGGACAGCACACCGCAGAACGCATCTTATGATGATGATGAGACTCAGGTGCCAGGTTTTGTGGAGCATGGGGCTGCCCAGACCATCCAACAGCAGCAGGTGTTGGAAGAGGGTAGTGGAGATGATGAAGTCCGAGACCCAACATGGCGTGAGCAACAGGAAGGTGGTGGGAGCAGCTCTGAGGAAGAGATTGTCCCAACGGTACAAAGAGGAGGGAGAGGTAGGCTGCAGACTCGCTTGCCTGTAGCCTCCAGTTTGGCACCTGTTGGGAGCAGTTCTCTTAGAAATGTCAAAATTGGCGCTCCCATGACTTGCACTGCGTGGTCCTTTTTTGACATACTTGTAGATGATATTTGCTATGTTCAATGCAAGCTGTGTAAGCAAAAAGTTAAAAGAGGTAAAAATATCAGTAACCTGAATACCACAAATATGTGGAAACATGTACGGACAAAGCACGTAGCTGAGTTACAAAGACACACTGGAGATGTAGGCCAACCTACAGCAGCACCTACATCTTCAGGTCGTGTTCGAGCCTCTACCTCCAGCTCACACACACCTGGTTCGGCTTCCTCACAGGATCTCCATGGAAGAACCTCGGTCACTGTTGTCCATAGACAAACTGTTATTCCACCCACAGCAGCAAGTTCACAGTCATCGTCACACTCCCAGAACAAAAAACAGCCATCGGTACCACAGGCATGGGATAAAAGACGGCCATACTCGGCAAACCATCCACGAGCACAGGCTCTGAATGCTGGCATTGCAAAACTCCTGTCCCTTGAAATGCTGTCATTCAGGCTGGTGGAGACTGACAGTTTCAGGAACTTTATGGCATTGGCAGTCCCACAATATAATGTGCCAAGCCGATTTTATTTCAGCAGGCAAGCTGTCCCTGCTCTGCAAAAACATGTCGAGGGAAACATTAAACATGCGCTACTAAACGCCGTCAGTAGCAGGGTCCACCTGACCACCGATGCGTGGACCAGTACCCATGGCCAGGGACGATACCTTTCCCTCACTGCCCATTGGGTCAATGTTGTGGAGCCGGGTACAGATCTTGCCAGTGGCGCTGTACGTGTTCTGCCAACTCCAAGGATTGCAGGAATCCAGTCTGTACACATTGATTCCTCCTCCTACTCCAGTTCCTCAGAATCATCGCTGCACGAGCCGTCACGGTATACCTCCACATGGACCCGTGAACGCTTACCTGTTGCGACCGTTATGAGCACAGCCGTGGCCAAACGTCAACAGGCCGTCCTGAAATTAATTTCCATGGGGAATCGAAGCCACACAGCGCAGTAGCTCTGGGATGCCATCAAGCAGGAGAGCGACGTGTGGTTTTTGTCAGCTAATCTCCAGCCAGGCTTGGTAGTGTGTGACAATGGCCGAAATCTGGTGGCAGCTCTGGGCCTTGGCAACCTCACTCACATACCATGTCTGGCACATGTGCTCAACTTGGTCGTGCAGAGTTTTTTGAGGGACTATCCAGATCTTGATGCACTGCTGCACAAGGTCCGCCTAGAGTGCGCTCACTTGCGACGTTCCAGCATGGCCAGATCGCGCATTGCAGCTCTGCAAGTCAGATTTCGCCTTCCTGAACATCGCATCATATGTGACGTACCCACCAGGTGGAATTCCACGTTACATATTTTGGAGCGGTTGTGTGAGCAGCAGCCAGCAGTAATGGAGTATCAGCTGCAACAGGCGCAATCAACTCGCAATTTGCGCCGTTCACACTTCACCACTACTGAGTGGGCCTTTATGAAGGACATCTGCGACGTTTTGCGTGCGTTTGATGTCTCAACGCGGATGGCGAGTGCAGATGATGCACTAGTCAGCATGACTGTCCCCCTTATCTGCCTGTTTCAGAAATCACTGAAAGCACTAAAGGAAGAGGTTTTGGAAGAGGTGGAGGATGAGGAGTCACAAATTCAATTACCTTCAGGACAGTCAGCGCAACGTGGTTCCTCACAAAGGGCTGGGCAGGGCTCACTTTGTGAGGAGGATGAGGAGGAGGAGGAGTCAATGGAGGAGGAAGAAATCCCTACAGAGGGAGGTACACAACGCTCTAGTCAGTATGTAGAGCGAGGGTGGGGTGATGCAGAGGAGGCAAAGATGACGCCTCTTCCAGAGGACAGCCTTTGTTGGCCAGTTGGGAGTCTGCAGCACATGGTTGATTTCATGCTTCAGTGCCTGAGAAACGACCGCCGCATCGCCCACATTCTCACCACATCAGATTATTGGGTGTACACCCTCCTAGACCCTCGCTACCAGGACAACTTACAAACCCTCATCACACCGGTGAACCGGGACCGTAAAATGCAGGAGTACCAAGACACACTCGTGCAATCCATACTGTTGTACATTCCAGCCGAGAGAGCTGCTGCTGCTGCTACTGCTTTACAAAGCAGCTCTGTGCGTCGAGGCAGTGTAGACACCTCTACAACAAGAGGGAGCAGAAGCAGCGCCTCTGCACAGGGCAAGAGCTGTATGTTACAAATGTGGCAAAGTTTTGTGACAGCGCCAGCAAGGTCTACACCATCCGAGACGGCTCCAGTCACCAGGAAGAAACATTTCCGTAAGATGGTGACAGACTACTTGGCTTTCCCTCTAAGTGTACTCCCAGATGCCTCTTCCCCTTTCAAATTTACATGGCCAGAGCTTAGCCAGTATGCATTGGAGGTGCTGGCTTGCCCTGCTGCCAGTGTATTATCTGAGCGTGTCTTTAGTGCTGCAGGTGGTGTAGTAACAGACCGTCGCATGCGACTATCCTCAGAGAATGTAGACCGGCTTACTTTTCTGAAAATGAACAAGTCATGGATCTCACCTGAATTTGCCTGTCCGTTTTCAGATTAAATAACTGTTTGGCAACGTTTTCCATGTCTCCTGTTATGTTCATCTTTCTACCACCTGAACTCTACTCCCTGGGCTACAACACCGCCATTTGTTGCTCGTAAGTAATTGGCAGGCGTACTGACTCATGGCCAGCCTGGTTACAGCACGACAGCTGTTTCCTGGCAGTGTGAACGTCAATTATCCTCCAATAAGTTGTGCTGTCGTGTTGCATTCGGGTTAGCCGACTCTATGGTGCCTGCAGTTTAGGTGATTCCTATGTGTGCTGTGGGATATGTAAATAAAGGCGGTTTCCATTTTGACAATAGGACAAGCACCACTGTAGGACTGTGTGATTCGGTAACTGCGGACGGCTTGCGTCCTGTCAACTTACATTTTCATGGGTGCGTTCTTCTACCCGTCTGGGGTCCAGTACCGTCAACTGGTTCTCCCCAGTGCCTTTGGCCTAGGTGCCTCCATCTCCGTATCCGAGTTCCACCAACGTCTGCTGGTCCTTGGTAGTGCTTTGGAGCACAGGTACCTCCTGCTTAGTAACCGTGTCACAGTAACGTCAGCTGGTACTCGGTTGTGACATTGCCTCTTTTCCTTCTGCTACCCGTCCGGGGTCCAGTACCGTCAAGTGGTTCTCCCCAGTGCCTTTGGCCTAGGTGCCTCCATTTCCGTATCCGAGTTCCAGCAACGTCTGCTGGTCCTTGGTAGTGCTTTGGAGCACAGGTACCTCCTGCTTAGTAACCGTGTCACAGTAACGTCAGCTGGTACTCGGTTGTGACATTGCCTCTTTTCCTTCTGCTACCCGTCCGGGGTCCAGTACCGTCAACTGGTTCTCCCCAGTGCCTTTGGCCTAGGTGCCTCCATCTCCGTATCCGAGTTCCACCAACGTCTGCTGGTCCTTGGTAGGGCTTTGGAGCACAGGTACCTCCTGCTTAGTAACCGTGTCACAGTAACGTCAGCTGGTACTCGGTTGTGACATTGCCTCTTTTCCTTCTGCTACCCGTCCGGGTTCCAGCACAGTCAGCTGGTCCTCGTTACTTCCATTGTCTCTTGCTCCATCTGATACCCGTCAGGGTTCCAGTAACGTCAGCTGTTTCTCGGAAATTAGACGACCTTAAAGACCACCCAGAAGAAGATGACGACAACAAGGACGACGAGCATGAAGTCAACCAGCCTGAACACCATCACAAAGAAAAAATAAAAGATTACCCAGAAGAAGATCACCAACAGGACAAAGAAGGTTAAGACAAACTACAAGATACAGAACAAGAGACAGAAGAACAATAAGCAGAAGATCAAAAAGCAGAAGAACATGAAGTATAAGACCAAAATGAAGAGCAAAATATATGCTCTAAATTCTAAGCAGAAGAAGACTAAGCAGTGTATGGGGGTGAGTCCGTTCCTCCTCGTGGTGCCCCTGGAAAATGCCTGCTGCTGCAGGCTAAACTGAACACGGACAAATACTGTTGTAATTTAAATCTTTTGTGACAGCAAGAACGGAAGGATGAACAATTCATACTTTTACAGATTACAAGTACAGGAATCTCTGTCACAAATAAGAATATGATGAAGAAGATGAAGAGGAAGAAGATGAAGAATTTGAATATGAAGAAGATTAATTAGTTTAATAATAACAATATGAGTAATGTAAACAAAAACATGAATAGCAAGAAGTTTAAGAAGAAGATTAAGAAGGTGAAGATGAAGAATAATTTGATGAGAAAGATGATGCTGCTGCTAAAGATTATGAAGGAGAAAGTGTGGCACTGGCAAAAGTTAAAAAGGTGAAGAGCATGGAAGTTGTGAAACATACATATTTGCCAAAATAGAAAAAAGGTTAACAACATTGTCAATTTGTTAGTCAATCCAAACGTATTTCCAAAAAAAAATATATTAATGCTATTCCAATGCATTGGGTTAAACATGTATGCCTTTATTGTCTCCTCAACCTCCCCCAATACATTCTACATTAGTCTTTGTTGTTTTCCTTCATGTACAATTAACCAACAAGGCAAGAATGGTTTTTTTTAATGTCGATATTTGGTTCCCATAGACTTACATTGGACTTCCGGTATCGGAATCGGATATCGACGATATTTAGTGATATCGGCGATACCATTCCGATCCGATATTTTTAGATATCGAGCAGTATCGCTCAACACTAATCATAACATTAAAAAATATGATCCTTTATATATGTCCAATTGGGAGATATTTAGGACATGGAGGTTGGTCCTCAGCTTTGGACCTCTCTATTGGGCTTGTTCACACGAGCATATACAGACGATTGATATCTCAAGTTTTATTGGATTGCACTTTGGCCAATATTATTCTATTGGGCAGCGCAGATCTGTTTTTTTTCTCATGCCGATTCGGCATGAGAAAAAAATTGCCGCATGCTACAAGTGGCTCCCTTATCGCATGACACGCACCAATACAAGTTTAAGGGTGCCTGTAAAACATCGGACTGCACTCGGATGTCATCTGAGTGCACTCAAATGTCCGCAGACTCATACAATAGAGAAGATGAAGAAATTAAGTTCTCCGTCATCTCCTTAGGGTATGTTTCCACTATCAGGAAACAGTCCGGACTAGCTGCGTGTTTGACGCTGTGCAATGGGGCAGCGTCAAACACGCAGCGTCCAGATGTTACAGCATAGTGGAGGAGATTTCAAGAAATCCCATCTCCACTATGCTGTAAAACACGCAGGCGGAAGACCTGTGTTTCCGGACATGCGGCGCGTCTTTTCAGACCGCAGCATGTCCTAGTCCCTTGCGGCGACGCTGCGTCGCCGCAAGGGAAATAACACAGGGCTATACAGCCCTGCGATCATTCCGGAGGTGTCCTGAACACATCCGAAAGAGCGCGCATTCAAAAGGGGGCGGGGCTTTGGGCCGAGCGGAATTTCCGCTCCGTCCAAAGCGCTGTGGTTCCGGACCGTGGAACCACAGCCTTACCTGTGCTCCGATTCTCTCATGAAGGAAAATCGGATCACACTAAGCTGACACTGCTCAAACTCAGATCAGAGTTTGAGCAGAGGGTCATCAACATAAATGATTTGATTCTGTCGCTGAGGGAATATACGATCATGTAACACCAGCTTTAGGCCACATTCACACGTTCAGTATTTGGTCAGTATCTTACATCAGTATTTGTAAGTCAAAACCAGGAGTGGCACAATCAGAGGAAAAGTATAATAGAAACATGTCACCACGTCTGTATTTATCACCCACTCCTGGTTTTGGCTTACAGATACTGAGGTAAAAAACTCACCAATTACTGAACGTGTGAACGTTGCCTTAGTTAGCCTGGGATGCCAACGACCATGTATTACTGATTTGGACATTCGTTTGTATGGTAGAATTGGCGTTTCTCAGTAAGATAGGTTCAGAGAAGATGGAGTCGCAGTGATCAGTCAATCACTAGTCCGATTTCTATTTTCATTTTCTTTATTATCAACAGGAACTTTGTCAGGGTCCAGAATACATACAATATCATGGTCCCCCTTACCTTGTGTACAAAGTACCAGCTATTCTTAGCTTAGGTAGGGAGCAGGGCAGTATGTATTAGCAATATTAGGCAGTGCTTCAGAAGCATACAGAGCAAGGAAGTACATTTACCCAGTCCAGGTAGAGAAGAGAACAGTACATATAGTACAGGTACAGCAGATAGGAGCACAGCATATGTACTGTAATACAGGTGGAGATTATTATAGTACTTGTAGTACAGGTAGAGATTATTATAGGACATGTACCGTATATAATTGTAATTTCCCCCGGGATCAATAAAGTGTATCGTATCGTATCGTATCGTATACTCATGTATAAGCCGACCCGTGTATAAGCCGACCCCCCTAATTTTGCTACAAAAAACTGGGAAAACGTATTGACTCGCGTATAAGCCTAGGGTGAAAAATGATTATGCCCCCATATGATGCTCCACAGATTATGTCCCCATATGCTCCACAGATTATGCCCAATATGCTCCACAGATTATGCCCCCATATGCTCCAGATTATGCCCCATATATTCCACAGATTATGCCCCTGTATGATCCACAGATTATGCCCCCATATGCTCCAGATTATGCCCCATATGTTCCACAGATTATGCCCCCATATGCTCCAGATTATGCCCCATATGTTCCACATATTATGCCCCCATATGCTCCATATTATGCCCCCATATGTTCCACAGATTATGCCCCCATATGCTCCACATTATGCCCCATATGTTCCACAGCTTATGCCCCCATATGCTCCATATTATGCCCCCATATGCTCCAGATTATGCCCCATATGCTCCATATTATGCCCCCATATGCTCCAGATTATGCCCCATATGTTCCACAGCTTATGCCCCATATGCTCCAGATTATGCCCCATATGCTCCATATTATGCCCAATATGCTCCAGATTATGCCCCATGTTCCACAGCTTATGCCCCATATGTTCCATATTATGCCCCCATATGCTCCAGATTATGCCCCATATGTTCCACAGCTTATGCCCCCATATGCTCCATATTATGCCCCATATGTTCCACAGCTTATGCCCCCATATGCTCCATATTATGCCCCGATATGCTCCAGATTATGCCCCATATGTTCCACAGCTTATGCCCCCATATGCTCCATATTATGCCCCCATATGCTCCAGATTATGCCCCCATATGCTGCACAATTATGCCCCATATGCCCCATAGTATAGGCCTCATATGCTGCTGCTGCTGCAAAAAAAATGACATACTCACCTCTCGTCGCTGGGGGCCAGGTGCCGGTGTCCTGAGCAGGCGGTGACAGCGGCGCGCTATGGGGATAGGTGCCGGTGTCTCCGCTCGCTCAGGACCCCGGCACCTGAGATATTCACCTGTCCTTCGGTCCACCGCAGCACACTGCTCCCTTGGTCTGACTCCTCTGTGTGTGAATGATTTGGCAGGGGGTGGGGCGCGCACTAATGACGTAATCGTGCCCTCTGCCTGATCATTCACACACAGAGGAGTCAGACCGAGGGAGCAGTGCGCTGCGGTGGACCGAGGGACAGGTAAATATCGCTATACTCACCCCTCCGCAGCGCGTCCCTGCAGCCTCTCCTCTTCTCCCGGCGCTCTCCGCAGCGCTTCCTTCCTACAGCGGTCACATGGTACCGCTCATTAAAGTCATGAATGTGCATATTCATGACTTTAATGAGCGGTGCCATGTGACAGCTGCAGGAAGGAGCCGGAGATCGTGGGAGAAGCAGGGGGCTGCAGAGACCGCGCCGGCGGAGGGGTGAGTATGATCCGACACCCCCGCTCCCCCTCCCCCGCCGACCCCCGTATATGACCCGCGTATAAACCGAGAGGGGGACTTTCAGCCCTAAAAAATGGGCTGAAAATCTCGGCTTATACATGGGTATATACGGTAATACATGTAGAGATTATTATAGGACGTGTAGTACAGGTAGAGAGTAGTACATTACATATAGCAGTGGTAGAAATCAATAAAGTGCATCTTGTACAGGAAAAAAGTACTACAGTACATGTAGTACAGGTAGAAAGCAGTGCATTACATAGAGTGCCGTTAGAGAGGAATACAGTCCATGTAGAATAGGGAGAGACCAGTACAGTACAGTACATGTCATACATGTGGTGCGCAGTTCAGGACAGGTAGAGAGAAGTACAGTACATATAGTGTGACCATTCTGGACTGGCCCAGCCAGAGCCCAGACCTTAACCCAATTGAGCATCTCTGGAGAGACCTGAAAATGGCTGTTCACCAATGTTCACCATCCAACCTGATGGAACTGGAGAGGATCTGCAAGGAAGAATGGCAGAGGATCCCCAAATCCAGATGTGAATAACGTGTTGCATCATTCCCAAGAAGACTCATGGCTGTACTAGCTCAAAAGGGTGCTTCTAATCAATACTGAGCAAAGGGTCTGAATACTTATGACCATGTGATATTTCAGTTTTTCTTTTTTAATAAATTTGCAAAAATGTCTACATTTCTGTTTTGTTTCAGTCAAGATGGGGTGCAGAGTGTACATTAAGAAAAAAAAAATAACTTTTTTAAATTTACCAAATGGCTGCAATGAAACAAAGAGTGAAAAAGGGGTCTGAATACTTTCCATACCCATTGTATGTCTTTATGTTGCTGTCTCCACATGCTGATGATGGCTCTAGTGATGTGTTCCTGCTTTGGTGAAGGACTTAATAAGCATGAGTACCGATAAGATTACAAAGATGTTTTATAACACTGTATTTGAGTGTTTTTTCAAGGTGCTTAAATTACTGACCATGATACTTAGGCTACTTGCCTGTGTATTCAAACATCTCTCCTCACAGTCTCTAAAGTGCACCTCTGTCGTTTCAAATGACCTTTCAGACAGGGGCTTACCTCCCATAGCAGCAGACTACACAATCTCTATAGGGACTGTAAGTCATGGAGGCCCGGTGCTGCTTTACACAAAAACCCTGCCCCAAACTACTTCACAATTTCAGCAGTATCTGCATTCTCAATATTTGGATACCATTGAATAGAATAGAGGATCAGGGAGTGAACGTTTCCTTGATCCACCGTTCAGCCTATGGCTGTGAGTCTGAGACTCAGACTGCTGCAGGTGCAATGATGTCACTACATCATGCCTGGACTGTCTTGAGCTGCCTGCTAGGGAAAAGGGGTGAGATGAGAAGAGTTTATTTTATTTTTAAATGTTTGTGAGGGCTATCATGCTGAGAGGGGGTTGTGGGAACCTTCATAATTAGTGGGAGAATGTGACACCATCTCACTGAGTGGCAGGTGGACTGTCTGGGCCATTATCCTGAATAGGGGGACCCCGTAATGAGTTGGGAGCTTTAAAATCAATCATTCTGAGTGGAGAGGCTATGTGGGCTATTATTCTGAATGGGTGTCTGTGGGAGATCCCATACTGAGTGGGATGCTGTGATAACTTGTAACGGGTCTGGTGGGTGGAACTACTGACGAGACAGGTCAGGTTGGTGGAACCACAAAGCTTTATTATACAAGAGAGTTTACTTGTAAGAGAGCGGGTGGCACCTGGGAAAAGGGCAGGGAGATATAGGTAGTTTCTGGACAGGCAGGTTTGTCACAGCAAGTGACCAAGGAAGTCTCTGGGCAGGCAGGTTGTAACGGTAAGTAACCGAGGCAGTCTCTGGACAGGCAGGTTGTCACGGCAAGTGACCAAGGCAGTCTCTGGGACAGGCAGGTTGTCACGGCAAGTGACCAAGGCAGTCTCTGGGACAGGCAGGTTGTCACGGCAAGTGACCAAGGCAGTCTCTGGGACAGGCAGGTTGTCACGGCAAGTGACCAGGCAGTCTCTGGGACAGGCAGGTTGTCACGGCAAGTGACCAGGCAGTCTCTGGGACAGGCAGGTTGTCACGGCAAGTGACCAAGGCAGTCTCTGGGACAGACAGGTTGTCACGGCAAGTGACCAGGAAGTCTCTGGGACAGGCAGGTTGTCACGGCAAGTGACCAGGCAGTCTCTGGACAGGCAGGTTGTCATGGCAAGTGACCAGGCAGTCTCTGGAACAGGCAGGTTGTCACAGCAAGTGACCAGGCAGACTCTAGACAGGCAGGATGTCACAGCAAGTGACCAGGCAGACTCTAGACAGGCAGGTATATACGACCTGATATGGTGGAGCCTCCAGGTAGGCTGCAGTCGGATGGCAGATGATCGCTCCCAGGTGAGCAGGCAAGAGCCGGGGATCTCTGCAGATGATGTCCGAACTTCCGGATGGAGCTGCAGTCGGATGGCAGATGATCGCTCCCAGGTGAGCAGGCAAGAGCCGGGATCTCTGCAGATGATGTCCGAACTTCCGGATGGAGCTGCAGTCGGATGGCAGATGATCGCTCCTAGGTGAGCAGGCAAGAGCCGGGGATCTCTGCAGATGACGTCCGAACCTCTGGATGGAACTGCAGACGGATGGCAGACAGGCAAGCCGACAGGTAACAGGCAGGAAACTGGAATCAGGAGCTGATGGCTGAAACAGAGTTAGACTGCACAGGAACAACATTGCTCGGGCACCTACATTAAGGAGGAAGCCCTTAATATAGGGTGGAGCCCTCCAGCATTGGCTGGAGACTGATTTGGAAAATGCGCGCGGCTCCTTTAAGAGCGGGGGAGGTGCGGGCGCGCGCCCTAAGGCCAGTAGCAGGGAAGGAGCGCGCGGGACCAGCAGGGCGGAAGGAGGGCGCCGAGGACAGGTGAGGAGAGCGACGTCCCTGTCTGGCAGCAGGCAGGGACACGGGCGCTACAGTACCCCCCCCTCTAGGCCCCCCCCTCTTTAGGCCAGAAAGAAATTTAGCTAGGATAAGAGGGGCATGGATGTTCTCCCGAGGCTCCCAGGTTCTCTCCTCAGGACCAAACCCCTTCCAATCCACCAAAAAATAAGTCTTTCTTCCTACCCTTTTTGTGGCCAGAATGTTCTCTACCTCAAATTCATCATCAGCAGACACTGGAGCAGGAGGTGTACCTGTAGACTTAAAAAAAGAGTTAAGAACCACAGGTTTGAGGAGAGATACATGAAAAGAATTAGGAATTCTCAAATTGGCCGGGAGTTTCAATTTATAGGACACCGGATTGATCTGACTGATGATCTCAAAAGGACCGATGAACCGAGGACCTAACTTGTAGGACGGAATTTTGAGTCAAACATATTTGGACGAAAGCCAGACTTTGTCCCCAGGACGGAATTGAGGAGGATCCAGACGTTTTTTGTCAGCATGTCTTTTCATGCGCTCGGAAGACTGAATGAGTGCGGACCGGGTACTCTCCCAGATGGAGGAGAATTCTCTAACTAGAGATTCCGCAGCTGGATTGTCCACAGAGATGGAAACAGGGACAGGGATCCGAGGGTGCTGACCGAAGACTACAAAAAACGGAGACTTGGTGGAAGATTCGCTCTCATGATTATTGTAGGAGAATTCGGCCCAAGGCAGGAGCTCCACCCAGTCAGAATGGTGGGCATTAACGAAATGTCGAAGATAACTGGTCAAATTCTGATTTATTCGTTCAACTTGTCCATTGGACTGTGGGTGGTAAGCGGAGGAAAAATCCAGGGTGACGTCTAGCAACTTACAAGTGGCTCTCCAGAAACGTGAGGTGAACTGAACCCCACGATCCGACACAATGTGACGAGGCAGACCATGAAGATGGAAGATGTGGCGGATAAAGTCTTTAGCCAACTCGGGTGCAGACGGGAGACCTGGCAGAGGAATGAAGTGAGCCATCTTGGAAAAGCGGTCAGCGACCACCCAAATGACCGTACAACCGGCAGAGACGGGCAGATCTGTTATGAAGTCCATGGCTATATGCTGCCAGGGGGCAGCGGGTACAGGAAGCGGAAGAAGACGGCCGGTAGGCAGGTGTCTCGGAACTTTGTTGCGGGCACAGGAAACACAGGCAGAAACAAAGTCTATTACGTCTTTGTGCAGGGTAGGCCACCAATAATGCCGGGTAATGAGTTGGAGGGTCTTTCTTTGACCAGCGTGGCCAGCGAGTTTAGACGAGTGACCCCAATGTAGGATTCTCTTCCGATCGGTTTCTGATACGAACGTCTTACCAGGAGGGAGACGATTTAGACTCACGGGAGCCACCTGCATCACTCTGGCGGGATCGATGATATGTTTAGGCTCATCTTCGAGATCCGACACCAGGAAAGACCGAGACAAGGCATCCGCCTTGACGTTTTTGTCAGCTGGGCGAAAATGCAAAAGAAAATCGAAGCGGGCAAAAAACAAGGACCACCGGGCTTGACTAGGATTAAGTCTCTGTGCCTGCTGGAGGTATGCCAGATTTTTGTGGTCCGTGTAGATGATTACCGGATGAAGAGCCCCTTCGAGTAGGTAACGCCACTCCTCCAATGCCAACTTAATGGCCAATAGCTCTCGATCTCCTATGGAGTAGTTGCGCTCGGAGGAGGAGAAGAGTTTGGAGAAGAAACCGCAGGATACCATCCTCCCGGATGGCGATTTTTGGGTAAGAACCGCTCCGGCTCCAGCAGAGGAAGCGTCCACCTCCAGGAAGAACTGCTTGTTGCCATCCGGGCGATGCAGCACTGGAGCGGAAGAGAAGGCCTGTTTCAGAGAAAGGAAGGCCTCCTCTGCTTCGGGCGTCCACTGTTTGGGGTTAGCATCCTTGCGAGTGAGCGCTGAGATTGGAGCAGTCCTGGAAGAGAAGTGCGGTATGAATAGACGGTAATAGTTGGCAAATCCCAGGAACCGCTGAATGGCCTTCAACCCCTCCGGTCGGGGCCACTTCTCGATGGCAGACAATTTCTCCGGATCCATTCGTAGGCCTGTCTGAGAAATGATGTAGCCCAGAAACGGAAGCGATGTCTGCTCAAAGAGGCACTTCTCATATTTGGCGAAGAGGTGATTCTGCCTGAGCCTGAGCAGAACCTGACGAACATCCCTCCGGTGAGACTGAAGATCCGGAGAGAAGACCAAGATGTCGTCAAGGTACACCACAACGCAGGAATAGAGGAGGTCCCGGAAGATGTCGTTGACCAACTCCTGAAAGACTGCTGGAGCATTACAGAGACCAAAGGGCATCACCAAGTACTCGTAGTGGCCGTCCCGGGTGTTGAATGCCGTCTTCCATTCATCTCCTCGACTGATACGAACCAGGTTGTATGCTCCACGAAGATCTAGTTTGGTGAAGACTCTAGCCCCTCAAGACGATCAAACAGTTCTGGAATGAGCGGAAGAGGGTACTTATTCTTCACCGTGATCGAATTTAGGCCTCTGTAGTCAATACAGGGACGGAGAGATCCGTCTTTCTTTTTAACGAAGAAGAAACCTGCTCCCGCTGGGGAGGTAGATTTCCGGATGAATCCCTTTGCTAAGTTCTCCTCGATATATTCGGACATCGACCTGGTCTCAGCAGCAGACAACGGGTAAATACGCCCACGGGGAGGCGTAGTACCGGGCAACAGGTCAATCGGGCAATCATATGGTCTATGCGGGGGTAATGTCTCTGCTTCCTTTTTATTGAAGACATCAGCAAATGACCAATATGGAATCGGAGTCCAGGTAGATTAGCAGGTGTAGGAGAAGAATAGACAGGATGAACAGGCACCAGACATGTTTTATGACAGTCCTGTCCCCAGCGAAGAACCTCTCCATTCTGCCAGTCGAGCACAGGTGCATGTTTTTGGAGCCAAGGCAGACCTAGTAAGAGAGCATGAGAGAGTCCAGGTAAAACATGAAACGAGATGCTCTCAGAATGCAACATTCCCACCTGCAGGGTTATGACTTCGGTGATAAGTCGGATGGGACGAGGTAGGAGGCCCCCATCCACAGCAGCAACAGATACAGGTTCAACAAGAGGTTTGGTGGGAATGTGATACTTCTCTACTAGAGCCTGTGACACGAGATTCCCAGCTGCTCCAGAATCAAGTTGGGCCATTTCGAAGTGGCGGTTCTTACCGATCAGAATTGAAACCGACAGCAGCAGGGATGAAGAGGATTTATTTTTGTCTAGATTGACCTCTCCGAGCGAACCTAGACACAGGCGTTTTCCCGACTTCTCCGGACAGGTTTGGATCCAGTGCTCCTTACTGCCGCAGTAGAAGCAACTTTTCTCGGCACGGCGTGAGTCCTGACGGGCTTTGACCATCTTGGTCTGGTCGACCTGCATAGGCTGAGCAGGGTGCACCTGAGGAGAAACGGAAGAGGTTATAGATCTCTGACACGAGGGTGCAAGACGGGAAAACTCTTTTTTACGGGTGATCTCTTTGGCTCGTTCCTGGAACCGTAGATCAATTCGATTGGCAAGATTTATTAAATCATCAAGCGAGGTTGGAATGTCCCGACCGGCAAGTTCGTCTTTAATACGGCCGGACAGACCCTCCCAGAAGACCGAAATTAGAGCTTCATTGTCCCAAGCTAGTTCTGAGGCTAAAGTCCGGAACCGTATGGCATATTGACCAACGGTGAAACTCTCCTGATGGAGACGCAGCAGAGATGATGCAGAGGAAGTCTTCCGTCCAGGTTCGTCGAATACCTTCCGGAAGGCCGAGAGAAACGCAGGCAGGTCAGACACCAGAGGATCCTCTCTCTCCCAGAGAGGGTTAAGCCAGGCCAGGGCCTCTCCAGTGAGATGGGACATGATGAAGGCAACTTTGGCCCGGTCAGAGTTAAACTGGTGTGCCAGGAGTTCAAAATGCAGGGTGCACAGATTAATGAAACCCCGAGCCAGAGCAGGATCGCCTCCAAACCTAGGAGGAGCTGACAGTCGGGGTCCGGGAATGGAAACCACGGAATTGGGAATCAGCGGGACTGACGGATTATGAGTCATGGCTCCAGCGATGGTTGCTATTGATGATTTCAGAGTGTCCAGACGGGATTTGACGTTCCGCAGGTGACCCAGGATGGCCTCCTGTTGAGACCTCTGGCGAGACAGCTCATGACACAGTTCCGGGAGTGAAGGGGTTTGGGTGCCACCGGGTTCCATGGCCCGAGCAAACTGTAACGGGTCTGGTGGGTGGAACTACTGACGAGGCAGGTCAGGTTGGTGGAACCACAAAGCTTTATTATACAAGAGAGTTTACTTGTAAGAGAGCGGGTGGCACCTGGGAAAAGGGCAGGGATTCACGGCAGGAGATATAGGTAGTTTCTGGACAGGCAGGTTTGTCACAGCAAGTGACCAAGGAAGTCTCTGGGCAGGCAGGTTGTAACGGTAAGTAACCGAGGCAGTCTCTGGACAGGCAGGTTGTCACGGCAAGTGACCAAGGCAGTCTCTGGGACAGGCAGGTTGTCACGGCAAGTGACCAAGGCAGTCTCTGGGACAGGCAGGTTGTCACGGCAAGTGACCAAGGCAGTCTCTGGGACAGGCAGGTTGTCACGGCAAGTGACCAGGCAGTCTCTGGGACAGGCAGGTTGTCACGGCAAGTGACCAGGCAGTCTCTGGGACAGGCAGGTTGTCACGGCAAGTGACCAAGGCAGTCTCTGGGACAGGCAGGTAGTCACGGCAAGTGACCAGGAAGTCTCTGGGACAGGCAGGTTGTCACGGCAAGTGACCAGGCAGTCTCTGGACAGGCAGGTTGACATGGCAAGTGACCAGGCAGTCTCTGGAACAGGCAGGTTGTCACAGCAAGTGACCAGGCAGACTCTAGACAGGCAGGATGTCACAGCAAGTGACCAGGCAGACTCTAGACAGGCAGGTATATACGACCTGATATGGTGGAGCCTCCAGGTAGGCTGCAGTCGGATGGCAGATGATCGCTCCCAGGTGAGCAGGCAAGAGCCGGGGATCTCTGCAGATGATGTCCGAACTTCCGGATGGAGCTGCAGTCGGATGGCAGATGATCGCTCCCAGGTGAGCAGGCAAGAGCCGGGGATCTCTGCAGATGATGTCCGAACTTCCGGATGGAGCTGCAGTCGGATGGCAGATGATCGCTCCTAGGTGAGCAGGCAAGAGCCGGGGATCTCTGCAGATGACGTCCGAACCTCTGGATGGAACTGCAGACGGATGGCAGACAGGCAAGCCGACAGGTAACAGGCAGGAAACTGGAATCAGGAGCTGATGGCTGAAACAGAGTTAGACTGCACAGGAACAACATTGCTCGGGCACCTACATTAAGGAGGAAGCCCTTAATATAGGGTGGAGTCCTCCAGCATTGGCTGGAGACTGATTTGGAAAATGCGCGCGGCTCCTTTAAGAGCGGGGGAGGGTGCGGGCGCGCGCCCTAAGGCCAGTAGCAGGGAAGGAGCGCGCGGGACCAGCAGGGCGGAAGGAGGGCGCCGAGGACAGGTGAGGAGAGCGACGTCCCTGTCTGGCAGCAGGCAGGGACGCGGGCGCTACATAACTCCATTCTGAGAAGGGGTTGTTCAGGCCCTATACTGAGTGGTGTTCTGTGGGGACCCCCACAATGAGTAGAGGGCTTTGGAAGCAATCTTTCTTAGTGGGAAGTTGTGGAAACTATTATACACACGTGGTCAAAATTGTTGGTACCCCTCGTTTAATAACAGAAAAACCCACAATGGTGACAGAAATAACTTGAATCTGACAGAAGTTATAATAAATCAAAAATCTATGAAAATGAACAAATGAAAGTCAAACATTGCTTTTCAGCCATGCTTCCAAAGAATTAAAAAAAAAATAAAACTCATGAAATAGGCCTGGACAGAAATGATGGTACTCCTGGAAATAATGTGACAAAAGGGACATGATAAATCAAGGTGTGTCCACTAATTAGCATCACAGGTGTCTACAAGCTTGGAATCAGTGAGTGGGTCTGTATAGAGGGCTACAGATACTCACTGTGTTGTTTGGAGACATCTTATGTATCACACTCAACATAGACCAGAGGAAGCGAAGGAAAGAGTTGTCTCAGTAGATTAGAAAGAAAATTGTAAACAACCATGTTAAAGGTAAAAGTTATAAGACCATCTCCAAGCAGTTTGATGTTCCTGTGACTACAGTTGCACATATTATTCAGAAATTTAAGCTCCATGGGACTGATTTGATGACAAATCAAGTAGATGAATAATACGAATGGTAACAGAAGAGCCCAGAAAAACGTCTAAACAGATTAAAGGTGAATGAATATCAAGCTCAAGTAACATCAGTGTCAGATCACACCATCCGTCGTTGTCTGAGCAAAAGTAGACTTCACGGGAGACGACCAAAGAGGACAACATTGTTGGAAAAAAAATCATAAAAAAGCAAGACTGGAATTTGCCAAACTATATGTTGAAAAGCCACAAAGCTTCTGAGAGAATGTCCTATAGACACATGAGACAAAAATGAAACTTTTTGGCAAGGCACATCAGCTCTATGTTCACAGATGGAAAATGAAGCATATCAAAAAAAGAACACTGTCCCTACTGTGAAACACGGAGGATGCTCTGATATGTTCTGGGGCTGCTTTGCTGCATCTGGCACAGGGTACAATGAAATCTCAAGACCATCAAGGGATTCTAGAGAGAAATGTGCTGCCCAGTGTCAGGTCATGGATCTTGCAACAGGATAATGACCCAAAACATACAGCTAAAAACACCCAAGAATGGCTAAGAGGAAAACATTGGACTATTATGAAGTGGACTTCTATGAGCCCTGACCTAAATCCTATTGAGCATCTTTGGAAAGAGCTGAAACATGCCATCTGGAAAAGGCAACTTTCAAACACGAGACAACTGGAGCAGTTTGCTCTTGAGGAGTGGGCCAAAATACCTGTCGAGAGGTGCAGAAATCTCATTGACAGTACAGGAATGGTTTGATTGCAGTGACTGCCTCAAAAGGTTGTGCAACAAAATGTTAAGTTAAGGGTACCATTATTTCTGTCCAGGTCGATTTCATGAGTTTTATTTTTTTTTTTAATTCTGTGGAAGCATCGTTGAAAAGCAATGTCTGACTTTCATTTGTTCATTTTCATAGATTTTTGATTTAACCCCTTTCTGCCATCCAACGTACTATCCCGTCCATGAAACCTGGGACAATCTGACCATGGACGGAATAGTACGTCCCATGCGATCGGACGCGCTCCCGTGGGGAGCGCGGCCGATCGCGGCAGGGTGTCAGCTGATTATCACAGCTGACACCCAGCACTATGTGCCAGGAGCGGTCATGGACCACTCCCGGCACATTAACCACTGGCACACTGTGATCAAACATGATCGCTGTGTACCGGGAGCACAGGGAAGCATCGCGCAGGGAGGAGGCTCCCTGCGTGCTTCCTGAGACCCTCAGAACAGCGCGATGTGATCTCGCTGTTCTGAGGCCTTCCTCCCTGCAAGACCCCGGATCCAAGATGGCCGCGGGGTTCTGCAGGGAGGCGGCTTCCTCAGTACCTGCTGAGAGCAGGCGCTGAAAAAGCCTGCAGCAGTGCCTGTGAGATCGCTGGTCTCACAAAGTGCTGTGCACACTGTCAGACCAGCGATCTGACTTTATACAGTGATGTCCCACCTTGGAACAAAGTAAAAAAGTTAAAAAAATGAAAATCACATGTGTAAAAAAAAAATCCAAAATAAAATAAAAAAAAAATATTCACCAATAAATTAATTTCTTCATGTAAATAAAAAAAACAAAACAATAAAAGTACACATATTTGGTATCGCCACATCCATAACAACCTGCCCTATAGAACTGTCCCACTAGTTAACCCCTTTAGTGAACCCCTTAAAAAAAAAAAAAGCAAAAAATCAATGATTCATCATCATACCGCTGAACAAAAAGTGGAATAGCACGCGATCAAAAAGACGGATATAAATAAGCATGATACCGCTGAAAACGTCATCTTGTCCCGCAAAAAATCGAGCCACCTTACAGCATCATCAACGAAAACATTAAAAAGTCATAGCTCGCAGAATAAAGCGATGCAAAAATAATTATTTTTTATATAAAATTGTTTTTATTGTATAAAAGCGGCAAAACATAAAAAATGATATAAATGAGGTATCGCCATAATCGTACTAACCCAAAGAATAAAACTGCTTTATCAATTTTACCACACGCGGAACAATATAAACGCCCCCTCATAAATTCATAAATTGCTGATTTTTGTTAATTCTAATTTCCCAAAATCGAAATAAAAAGCGATCAAAAAATGTCACATGCTCAAAAATGGTACCAATAAAATTGTCAACTCGTACCGCAAAAATAAGACCTCACATGACTCTGTGAGCAAAATCTATTTTTTGCAATAAAAAGCATCTTTTAGCGTGACAGCTGCCAATCATAAAAACCCACTATAAATAGTAAATCAAACCCCCCTTTATCACCCCCTTAGTTAGGGAAAAATAATAAAATTAAAAAAAAAAAAATTATTTCCATTTTCCCATTAGGGTTAGGGTTAGGATTGTGGCTAAAGCTAGGGTTAGGGATGGCGCTAAAGTTAGGATTAGGGTTAGGGGTGTGTTAGGGTTAGGTTTGTGGTTAGGGTTATGGTTAGGGTTGGGACTAGAGTTAGGGGTGTGTTGGGGTTAGGGTTGGAGTTAGAATTGGGGGGTTTCCACTGTTTAGGCACATCAGGGGCTCTCCAAATGTGACATGGCGTCTGATCTCAATTCCAGTCAATTCTGTGTTGAAAAAGTCGAACAGTGCTCCTTCACTTCTGAGCTCTGCCATGCGCCCAAACAGTAGTTTACCCCCACATATGGGGTATCAGCGTACTCAGGACAAATTGCACAATAACTCTTGCGGTCCAATTTCTTCTGTTACCCTTGGGAAAATAAAAAATTGGGTGCGAAAATATCATTTTTGTAAAAAACAAATGATTGTTTTGTTTTTATGGCTGTACATTATAAACTTCTGTGAAGCACTTGGGGCTTCATAGCGCTCACCACACATCTAGATAAGTTCCTTGTGGGGTCTATTTTCCAAAATGGGGTCACTTGTTGGGGATTTCCACTGTTTAGGCACATCAGGGGCTCTCCAAATGCAACATGACATGACGCCCGCAGACCATTCCATCAAAATCTGCAATCCAAAATGTCACTACTTCCCATCCGAGCCCCGATGTGTGCCCATATAGTAGTTTTCTCCCACATATGGGGTATCTGCGAACTCAGGACAAATTGGAAAACAACTTTTGGTGTCCAATTTCTCCTGTTACCCTTGGGAAAATAAAAAGTTGGGGACTAAAAGATCGTGTTTGTGGAAAAGATATGATTTTTTTATTTTCATGCTCGGGCATAATAAACTTTAGTGAAACACCTGGGGGTTCAAAGTTCTCACCACACATCTAGATAAGTTCCTTGAGGGGTCTAGTTTCCAAAATGGTGTCATTTGTGGGGGGTTACCACTGTTTAGGCACATCAGCAGCTCTCCAAACACGACATGGGGTCCAGCCAATTCTGCGTTGAAAAAGTCAAACGGCGCTCCTTCCCTTCCGAGCTCTGCCATGCACCCAAACAGTGGTTTACCCCCACATATGGAGTATCAGCATACTCAGGACAAATTGCACAATAACTTTTAGGGTCTTGTTACCCTTGAGAAAATAAAAATTGGGGTGAAAAGATCATTTTTGTGGAAAAAATATAATTTTTTAATTTTACGGCTCTACGTTATAAACTTGTGTGAAGCGCTTGGGGATTCAAATTGCTCACCACAGATCTAGATAAGTTCATTAGGGGGTCTAGTTTCCAAATTGGGGTCACTTGTGGGGAGTTTCCACTGTTTAGGCACATGCAATGCAACATGGTGTCCAATCTCAATTCCAGCAGATTTTGGTTGGAAAAAGTCAAATGGTGCTCCTTCCATTGCGAGCTCTGCCGTGCGCCCAAACAGTGGTTCCCCCCACATATGGGGTATCAGCGTACTCAGGACAAATTGGATAACAACTTTTGTGGTCTAATTTCTCCTGTTACCCTTGGAAAAATAAAAAATTGGTGACTAAAAGATAATTTTTGTGGAAAAATTAGGATTTTTTATTTTCATGCCCGGGCATTATAAACTTGTGTGAAGCACTTGGGGGTTCAAAGTGCTCACCACAGATCTAGATAAGTTCCTTAGGGGGTCTGGTTTCCAAAATGGGGTCACTTGTGTGGGGTTTCCAGTGTTTAGGCACATCTATGGCACTGCAAACGGAACATGACCCCCATCAACATCTTCATTCCAAAACATTATTACTTCCTTTCCAAGCCCTGCCGTGAGCCCAAACAGTTTCCCCCCACTTAAGTGGTATCAGCGTACTCAAGACAAATTGGACAACAACTTTTGTGGTACAATTTCCTTGGGAAAAATTTGAGACTAAAAAATCATATTTGTGGAAAATTGTTTTTTTTTTTCACACCCAGGCATTATAAACTTTTGTGAAGCACTTGTGGGTTCAAAGTGCTCACAACAGATCTAAATAAGTTCCATAGGGGGGCTAGTTTCCAAAATGATGTCACTTGTGGGGGGTTTCCACTGTTTAGGCACATCAGGGGCTCTCCAAATGCGACATGGCGTCCAATCTCAATTCCAGGCAATTTTGGTTTGAAAAAGTCAAACGGCGCTCCTTACCTTACGAGCTCTGCCGTGTGCCCAAACAGTGGTTTTTCCCCACATGTGGGGTATTGGCGTACTCAGGAGAAATTGCACAACAATTTTATCTGTCCATTTTCTCCTTTTACCCTTGTGAAAATAAAAAAAGTTTGTAAAAGATCATTTTTGTGACTAAAAAGTTAAATGTTCATTTTTTCCTTCCATGTTGCTTCAGCTCCTGTGAAGCACCTGAAGGGTTAATAAACTTCTTGATTGTGGTTTTGAGTACCTTGAGGGGTGCAGTTTTTAGAATGGTGTCACTTTTGGGTATTTTCTGCTATATAGACCCCTCAAAGTTACTTCAAATCTGAGGTGGTCCGTAAAAAAATGGCTTTGTAAATGTTGTTGTAAAAATGAGAAATCGCTGTCCAAATTTTAACCCTTATAACTTCCTAACAAAAAAAAATTTTGGTTCCAAAATTGTGCTGATGTAAAGTAGACATGTGGGAAATGTTATTTCTTAACTATGTTGTGTGATATATTTCTCTGTTTTAAAGGAATAAAAATTATAAATTTGAAAATTACAAAATTTTCAAAATTTTTGCCATATTTTCATTTATTTAAAAAATAAATGCAAGTTATATCAAAGAAATTTTACCACTAACGTGAAGGAAAATATGTCACGAGAAAACATTCTCAGAATCACTAAGATCCGTTGAAGTGTTCCAGAGTTATAACCTCATAAAGAGACAGTGGTCAGAATTGTAAAAATTGTCCCATCATTAACGTGCAAACCACCCTTGGGGGTGAAGGGGTTAATATTACTTTTGTCAGATTCAAGTTATTTCTGTGACCATTGTGAGTTTTTCTGTCATTAAACGAGGGGTACCAACAATTTTGACCACGTGTGTGCTAAGCGGGAGACTATTGGTGCTATTATACTGTATGTGGGGCAGTGAAGGCCATCAGACTGTATGGGTTGCTGTGGGGGTCATCATACTGTGTGAAGGGGGCACTTTGGGGCCATCATGCTGAGGGGGAACTGTTGGTGGAGAACTGTGAGGGCCATCATTATTCATGGGGATTGTGGAGACTAGAGTTGAGCGAAACAGGTCGGTCAGATTCAAAAGTCGCCTACTTTTGCCAAAGTAAGGTTTCGCCGAGCGAAACCCGACCATAGCGTGAAGTCGGCCATGTGGTCATCGACCAAAGCGCCAAAGTCGGTTTTCATATAATGCTTGCAGGTGCCTTTTTTTCAAGAAATGAGCAAGGACGTACACTGTGGGCAACGAGATCACATGGACAGCGGCCATCACCATCTTGGAGAAGGGCATTGCAGTGATTGGCTTGCTTTGGGGGGCGTCATAGTGTTCATAAAAGCTCTGACCACCGACCGCCATTTTACTTCTGCCGATCTTAACAGTAGGGAGAGGTTGCTGACGCTGTTTATCAGTAAGGAGAGAGTTAGGGCTGGAAAACGAAGTTCTTATGTGCTTGTGCTGATAGCAATTGTGCTGTACAGTTAGTGTGCAGTGACAGGGGAGGATTTTCTTGTGTGCAGCAGCGCTGGTTATTATGCTGCCTACCAGTGACAGGGGAGGATTTTCTTGTGTGCAGCAGCGCTGGTTAATAGGCTGCCTGCTAGCTGTATTGCTGTGTGTACACTGCTGTGCAGACTGCTTTTTACACAGCACTAATACTTTTATTCTTTTTTCTGCAGTTACCGTGTTAGGGACTGCGGAACGCACCAAATAAATATAAATAATAGGTGCGTTCGCAGCCCGGGGTCCACCGTGCAGGCAGAGCCTGCTGCTAGTAAGATGGAGCTATATTGCGGTACAAGCGAATTCTGTTACACCACAGAGTCGCTAAGGTAAAGAGTGTGTCCTGTTAACCCCACAGGAGTACACAGATAACTGCAGAGCGGATAGCAGTCCGTAGTCATGCCAACAGAAACGCAAACAACCATTTCAGCCAAACCCTGAACACGTGCATACAAAACTCCTCACCGGAGGTGCCGGTATTCTAGGGGCTTATTTCAGCCGAGCCCTAACCGCATGCGTACATGACCACACTGCCGCAAAGCACATAACAGGATTGATACTAGCGCATGGCCGTGCGGCCATGCAACCCTTTTATAGCTGCAGCAAGTACAGGACCTTCCAGAAAAGGACCAATGGGAAACTTCTTCCAGAGCACAAACAGCTTCAGGACCTTCCTGGAGGACCAGTGGGAGTCGCTGCTGTAACCGAGCATGTGACTCCTGATCTCCAATGGGAGATCTTGCGCTGGGCATGCTCAGATGGAGAAAGCAAGGACTTAGCCCCAAAGCTGCCTGCTCCAGCACTGGTTATAATAGAGGAACCAGGAGAGACAGCAACAAGCCTCTGCACAGTATTAGACCGAGTGAGACGCTGGGACCGATGTCTCTGCTGAGCAGGCTCCTCTGCGGCCGGAGATGGATGGGGGACCGCAGCTGGACTGGTTCGAGATTCCCCTTGTGTAGCAGCGGGAACTCGATCCCTAACATACCAAGCGTTCATTTTTTCCCACACCGTATAGAGCTGTACGCTCCTCACACACTGGCGTGACCGGCTGGTATCATGGAAAAATACATGCTGACTTTCTGTGTGTGACTCCGGAAATATATATGGAGATTTCAATTTTCCCCTACACTATATACACCTGGTATCTTCTGATACAGTACCCTTTTTCTGCTTTTTATATTCTGGTCTAATCCATACTGAGCCTGTGAGCATGTGCTGGTAGTGCCAAAAGCACAATACCACCTAAGGCAAGAGGTGTTAAGCCTGCGTCATCGTCTGGCTCCAGAAGGCCTGGAAGGCTCCCTTTTCTGGGAGTAGGTAAATCGCTTTTAAAGCCAGAGCATCAGGAACAGGTTTTGGCTTACATTGCCGAAACAGACTCCAGCTCTATCGCCTCCTCTTCTGAAGTTTCAAAAAATGCAAGCACTGAGTCATCAGTGCAGGCTCCTGTCCAGGAGCAACACTTTTCCTTGTGTCCTTCACCCACACCAAAAGTGAAGAATGCGGCAGGCCACACTTCAGATTACTCCATTGAGCTTTTTCACATACCATGCCTGGGTTATCAAGTCAAATCCTGAATTCCCCAGTCCAAGATGAATCTGACATGGAGTGCACTGATGCACAGCCACTGCTAGATGATTCTGGTGGTACATTCACCAAGAGCACCTCATTGCCCTCGCAGTCTACTGAGCCAGAATCTGAACCTGATGAAACTCAGGTGCCCCTTCCCGCATACTATACCACCTTACACGGTGACACAGAGGAAGGTGCAGATGAAATTGAAGAGGAGGTGATGGATGACCCAGTTGTTGACCCGGATTGGCATCCATTGGGGGAAGATGTTGCCGCTGCCAATAGCTCAGAAGAGGAGGAGAATCCGCAGCAGGCATCGACATCGCAGCTGCGGTTATCTGGCAGGCCCGTAGCAGTCCAAAAACGTGTTAAAAAAACAACAAGAGTTGCAGGACAGCTTGGCCAGACGGTCAAATTAGCACAGCGTGCAAGCCCTGAAAATTTATCCCATAATAGGAAGAGTGGAGTGTGGCACTTTTTTGACCAAAATCCTATTGATGAGGCAAAGGTTATCTGTAAGAAGTGAGGAAGGACCTTCATTCGAGGGAAAAATCTCCGAAATTTGAATACCAGTTGCATGCTTAGACATTTAAACACCATGGACTTGCAAGCATGGACAGACTACAAAACCTCAGGTAGCACATGGGCACATGCTCAGACTGAAGGTAGCCAGCAATGCTACATCGCTTCCCCCACTATAAGCCCACCAGTTAGCACACAACCAGCAAGAAATGTTGAGGTGTCGTCGCAAGGCCAAAGCAGTCAGGGAATCACAATGTTTTTGCAACCAAAGACTGAATCTAAGCCATCACCACCATCACCATCACCATCACCAACCCCCTCTCAGTCCGCCATGTCCACCGCTAGTTTCCCCATATGTAGCTCTCAAGTCCAGCTCACCCTAGCAGACACTCTGAGTCATCATCCTTCATAATTTTGGCAATGTGGGGGTCCCTTTTTAGGATCCACAAGACATAATCACACATGTGGGCCAATGTTCCAGGTGTCAATGTTGCAAAGCCAGTGGTGGGTGGAGGAGCATCATCCATGGGGCCCATCATACACTGGAGCATTAAAAATGCTGCCCATTATATATGGAGCATTATATAGGCCCATCATACACTGGAGCATCATCCATGGGGTCCATCATATACTGGAGCTTCAAATGGGGCCCCATTATATATGGAGCATTATATATGCCCATCATACACTGGAGCATCATCCATGGGGCCCATCATACACTGGAGCATTATAAATGGGGCCCATCATAAACTGGAGCATCATATGGGGCCCATTATACAGGGTGGTCCAAAAGTAGGTGGATAGAAAATAATAAACCCTATTACACATACTGTCCACCTACTTTTGGACCACCCTGTATATGGAGCATTATATATGCCCATCATACACTGAAGCATCATCCATGGGGCCCATCAATTACTGGAGCATCATATGGGGTTCATTATTTATGGGGCATCATATAGGGTATGAAGCATCATATGGAGCACATGTGGGGTCTATTCTGTCTGGAGCATTATATGGAGCCCATTCTGTATGGAGCAATATATGGGGTCCATCATATACTGTATGGAGCTTTATATGCGAATCATTATACTGTACTATGGAGCAATATGTGGGGCTCATTCTACTCAATGGGGACCGTCCTATACTGTATGGCATATTACTGTAGCATTATGTTGAGCTCATCATATACTGTATGGAACATTATATGGGACAAATTATTTATGGAGCAATATATGGGGCTCATTATTCTGTATGGCGCACTATGTGGTGGCCATAATACTGTATAGAGCAATATACTGTCCGGTTTTTGAGCTATTGTAGAATTTAAAATAGATATCAGTCATGTAATGTAAGAAGTGAAGTATTTGTCATTGTACTATACCTATATTTCTCTGCCGTATCGGAGCATCATGAATTGTGGTATGTGTTAAAGGGGCCCACTGAGTCTCTTTGGCCTGGGGCCTATGAAAACCTGGAGCCAGCCCTGCTCCCCCCACAACTTTAGCCAAATAACCCCCAGTTTTCAATGCGTAACTATTATTATAAAGTAAATTAAGGTTGACAAGCTTAAGTAATAAGGATTGATGTCGTTGGCATTGAAATGGGCACTGTAGGTGTGTTTACTGTCCTCCACTCCCTGACGACTTTTCTTCCCCATTGACTTGCATTGGGTTTCGTGTTTCAGTCGGATCTCCGACTTTTGCCGATAGTCAGCCGATTTTGTTCGACTCAACTTTTGTGAAAGTCGGGTGGTCCAAGACCCGACTCGACCCTCCCGGAGGCAAAGTCGTTCATCTCTAGTGGAGACCATTATACTGTGTGGGAGGATCATACTAAGTGGGAGTTGTGGAGGTATCATACTGAGTGGGCAATGGAGGTATCCTTCTGAGTAAGAGCAATATACTGACAGGCCATCAGTGGGTCAGGACTGCCTGCTTTGATGTCTTCCAAAGTTTTGAGACACATGAAAGATTCCAGTTCTCCTGCCTGTAAGTAGCTTGTTTAGGAGCTTCAATGGAAGAATCCGGCACTTCACTCTTCAGATGAATTGCAATTATTTTATTTAATCACAGTTGCATAATTTAGCATGTTTGGTATCAAAAACCTAATATTATGATTCTCTGGAACAATTTAATTACGGCAATACTAAACTTTTTTTTTTATTTAAGTTGTGAAAATAAACCTCTCAAATTTGTAAAATACAATAAATGAAGTTTTTTATTTTGCGAGACCTATAATGTTTTAATTTTTTTGTCAACGCAGCTGTTTGTGGGCTTTTTTTTATACCATTTAGAGGTAGATACAACATTTTGATTGCTTCTTACTGCACTTGTGTGCGGGTTGTGGTGACTGAAAATCTTCAATTATGCCATTTGAGTTTTTTCTCTTTATGGCATTTATGGGCAGAATATACCTGCCCATAATATTACAGATCAGTCATTCTTTTCTGGTATGGGTCACACTTTAAATCCATGTCATTATTGGTTTGGCCTGTACATCACACAATTTTGTAAAATCAATATTTGTGATTCTGTTAGATCTCTGTTTGATTTTTCTATACCTTTTCATGGTACTTTCTCTTCAATTTTTTTTCTCTGATGAATGGCAACAATGATTTTTTTCTACCTGCGAATGCAAACCCCATCCATTACAGGTGTGGAGAAACCAACATATATTTTTAACTGTCTAACTCCATCACATTTTTTACAGTTCTATTTTGTTCACGGCAACTTGTATGGCAATGTACTATAGAGACTTCCGGAAACAATGCTCTGCAGATGGTCCGAGCCTTTCCATTTCCATAACAAGTGGATAGCAGGCTATTCCATTTCTCATTAAATAATTTATTTTATGGCTTTCACTTAGTAAATATTAATTGAAATGCAGCTCAGCAAAGCTACAATAATGGGCCTTGTATACAATTAATGAACACTGATGGTGGGGTTGATAATAACCTATTCTACTTGACACTTTAAGTACCTGATAAAACCATCATTGCCTAAATTCAACTATTTTATTTTGCTTTTCAGATTTAGCTTTGATGCTTGAAAGCCATCCTTAAAAATAACCTCATAGACCTGATAAAATATAATAAACTCAATATTTTTGCTTTAAAAATATTAGACTTCTAATACTTTTACAAAATACATTCATACATTACCTATCCAGACAGTCACCTTGAATATAAAGGTTGCGTGACTTTATTTAGCTTTAAAATCCTTTCTCCAATAGAATTTAGCTAGCATTTGCTGTGACTTTCAGGCTCCTGATTCCTTCCAGAGTCCACCTGAGGAAAGCGATAGTTTGAAACTATGCTAATGCCTGAAACTAGGCACCAGCACAGTAGTAACGAATGTAGCAGATAGGTTGATGATGTAATTCATGAGCATCTGTCCCAACCTCTCTATTCGACCACAATAGATTGGAAGGAGAAGATGCGAGACACAGAATCTAGGTATTATTGTTTTTTTTTAACCATACAATGAATACTTGATACTGTAAAGGGGTAAAAAAAAATGAATGTACCATGAATGAGCTGGATAGTTTCCTCAAAGATAAGTAAAGTTTTGCTACTGGTGATGAGTGGATCTTTTGAAATTTGAATTCCCTGACTCTGACAAATTTTCCCTAAAAATTTGATTTGCGGGGATTAAATTTGCACAAATCTCAATACTGGAAAGCTTGCGATTGCTGAGAAAATAAACTTTGTAGAGAGGCGAGAGAGAGAAAGAGAAAGAGAGAGGACCCTGCTGACCATAAGAAGAGGAGAGAAAGAGAGAGGACCCTGCTGACCATAAGAAGAAGAGAGAGAGAAGTAGAGAGAGGACCCTGCTGACCATAAGAAGAGGAGAGAAAGAGAGAGGACCCTGCTGACCATAAGAAGAGGAGAGAGAGAAGTAGAGAGAGGACCCTGCTGACCATAAGAAGAGGAGAGAGAGAAAGAGAAAGAAAAAGAGATAGGACCCTGCTGACCATAAGAACTTACAGTTTACAGGAGAGAGAGGACTTGCACTCTACAGTAAAGATAGAGAGAGAGATAGAGAGAAAGGACCCTGCAGACCATTACAGTAGAGCTTACACTCTACAGGAGAGAGATACTTATCCAGTCACTCTGGAGATGGAATACAACTCTGCTGTACAAACTGTGCTCCACTGGGAACCACTGATCTGTGATGACTCAGGTGCTGACCACCACTGTACAAGATATGATAATCTGCTAGATGTGATAGCTGTAGGGAGAAGACCATGTGGCCACACAGAGAAGACATTATCCCGCGCTATGATGCTTGAGCACTGTGAGATGCTGGAGAAATGTTTTTTCTTTTGTGAACTGTGAATTCAATCGCAAAGTGTTAAAATTTGTGTGAAACTCAGGCAATTCTACTCGAACATGGTCCTCCCGGGATCTATGCATTTATATCTAATTACAACACAAGCAATCAAAATATTAAAAAATATCTACATAATCAATGTAGTAGCAAAAGTGTGGAAAAATGGTTATTTATATTGTCCAAAATTCATCTGGACTGGCGTTTTTTTGAGTAAAATGTGCCAAATTGATTAAAGAGAACTTTTTAGGATGATTTTGCATGTTAAAGTAAAGGCATAGATAGCCATAATGGCTCTGCTATACAGAGTAAATAGATACCTTTAGAGAAGAAATGTGGCTATTCTTTAACCCCTTAGTGACAGAGCACATTTGGTACTTAATGACCAAGCCAATTTTTACAACTCTGACCACTGTCATTTTATGAGGTTACAGCTCTGGAACGCTTCAATGTATACCACTGATTCTGAGATTGTTTATTCATGTTTGTGGTAAAATTTCTTCTATATAAATTGCGTTTATTTATGAAAAAAATGGAAATTTGGCAAAAATTTAAATTTTTGTACCCTTAAATCAGAGAGTGGTGTCACCAAAATAGTTAATAAATAACATTTCCCACATGTCTACTTTACATCAGCACAATATTGGAAAACCCATTTTTTTGTTAGGACGTTATAAGTGTCAAAAGTTGACCAGCGATTTCTTATTTTTCCAACAAAATTTACAAAACCATTTTTTTGGGACCACCTCACATTTGAAGTGTGTTTGGGGGGTCAATATAGCAGAAAATCCCAAAAATGACACTATTCTAAAAACTGCACCCCTCAATGTGTGCAAAACCACATTCAAGAAGTTTATTAACCCTTCAGGTGCTTCACAAAAAGCTAAAGCAATGTGGAAGGAAAAAATTAACATTGTACTTTTTTCACAAAAAATTTACTTTGGAACCATTTTTTTTATTTTAACAAGGGTATTAGGAGAAAATGGATCACAAAATTTGTTGTGCAATTTCTCCTGAGTACCCTGATACCCCATATGTGGAGAACAGACACTGTTTGGGTGCATGGCAGAGCACAGAATGGAGGGAGCACCGTATGACTTTTTGAACGCAAAATTGGCTGGAATCAATGGTGGCACCATGTTGCGTTAGAAGACCCCCTGATGTATCTAAACGGTGAAAACCTCCCAATTCTAACTCCAACCCTAACACACCCCTAAACATTATCTCAACACTAACCATAACCCTTACCACAACCCTAACCCAAACACACTTAACCCTAATCCCAACCCTAACCATAACCCTAACTACAAACCTAACCCTAACACACCCCGTACCCTAATCCTAACCCTAACCGTAATCCCAACCCTAGCCCCAACCCTAACCCTAGCTCAAACCCTAACTTTAGCCCCAACCCTGACCCTAACTTTAGCCCCAATCTTAACCTTAACTTTAGCCCCAACCCTAACTTTAGCCCCAACCCTAATCCTAACTTTAACTTCAACCCTAACCCTAACTTTAGTCCTTGATTTTGTAGTTCCAGGCATGCGCAGAGGAAGAAAACGGAGTCCGGTGGCCGGATCAGTCCTTTGCCTGATCCGGCACCCTTAGACGTCCATTGTGTCAACAAGACTGATGCGCCGCTTCAGGCGCTGTCTGGTTTTTCCGCCGGAAATAAAAAACGTTCAAGGACACGTCTTGTCCGACCACCGGAATAGAAATTTTTACCGGATCCGGCCAAAACCGGACAAAACGGAAGTACATGAAAGAGAACTCACTATCTCTCATGGCAACCTGTTCCACTCATTGACACCCTCATTCTCAAAAAGTTTTTTTTATAATATTTAATCTGTATTTTCTCCCTTTCAGTTTCATTCCATTGCTTTTCGTGTTTCCATATGCAAATGAAAATAAGGATGATCCCTCCACACTGTGATATCCCTTCAGATATTTGTAGATGTCAGACAGGAGGTCCAGGGTATGGCGCTGTCTTTGCTACTGAGATAAATATATGTGCAGAAATTGCACGTTGCTTGTAGGTAAAATTTAATTTAAACTGATAAAAACTATATACACAATGCTTTTCGGCTGTTTGCAGCCTTCTTCAGGGTGTATGGAGTGAAACGGATGAGTGATTCATCTTACATTGTTGTTTTAAATATATAACCATATATAATCATGTATAAGCCGACCCGTGTATAAGCCGACCCCCCTAATTTTGCTACAAAAAACTGGGAAAACTTATTAACTCGCGTATAAACCAGGTGTATAAACCGCCGTCCTGCTCTGTGCTGCCCCCGTCCTGCTCCTTGCTCCCTCATCCAGCTCTGTGCTCTACCATTCTCCTCTGTGCTCCCCCCTTCTGCTCCGTCCTCCGCTGTGCTCCTCCCTTCCTGCTCCGTCCTCCTGTGCCCCCCCATCCTGCTCCGTGCTCCTCTGTGCTCTCCATCCTCCCCCTGTCCTGCTCCGTGCTCCTCTGTGCCCTCCATCCTCCCCCGTCCTGCTCCGTGCTCCTCTGTGCCCTCCATCCTCCCCCCATCCTGCTCCGTGCTGCTCTGTGCTCTCCGTCCTCTCCCCGTCCTGCTCTGTGCTCATTGTCCTCCTCCATGCTTCTCCCGTCCTCCATTCTCCCCCCGTCATTCTCACCCTCCCCGTGCCATCGCTGAACGTCCTGGCAATCCTGCATTGTACCCGGCTTCCTGCAGCTCTCCTGTGCTGAGCGGTGACGTAATACCGCTCATTAAGGCCATGAATATGGACGCCACGCCTGTGGGAGTGGCGTCGCGTCCATATTACATATTACATATATAAACAATAGAACAAAAAATAAATAGAAAAATAAATATTTTTGAAACCCAACTGCAACAATTATTTTTTTTAGTACCAAATGAATGCATTTAAATAAAAAAATAACTTTGTGACCAAAGGGGGAAAACCTAGGCCCACTCTCTAATTCTAATGAGATAACATTGGTCGTGCCTTTTCTGACTGTTTAGATTTTTTGGTATGCTCCAATACCTGTTTTATTTTTTTAAGTTAAAAAAATAAATGAAGCTAACCTTTGTGATGAGACATTCAGTGATATGAAAGGTAATGTTTTAATGTCTGGGTTTATGTTCAAATGCTTTCAGCCATTTTACCTCAATTATTCCTGTTTTTTCCATTTAGCTTGCATTAAAATTTAATCTGCCTCAATCACAGCGCATTTGCATTAACAAATGTGTTGGTCATTCTGTATCACAAAGCTTGAAATAAATTTATTTTAAAAGCGCGTAATATTCATTATTTAACTCTATTTAGCAAAGGTTAATTATTGTACTGCTGAAAAGTTCTGCAACTTTCTAGTCTTCTTTATTTTTGTATTACTTGCTGTTTTCAAGACGTTTCCTATCAAACAATAAGAAGATTTGTATACAATTTATCCTTCTTTCACCCGCTGTCTAAGGTGCATACTGTCATACAATGTATCAGAGTTTAACCTTGTAACAAGCCATGTAGCTCTGCCAGTCTGGTTCAGAACTGGATTTGGGTCTGAAAATAATTAAAGTAGTTTTCTGAAGTTTGGAATTTATCCCTTATTCACAGATTAGGGGATAACATCCCAATCACTGAGGTCCAACTGCTGGGACCACCACTGATCCCGAGAACTGTAGGTCTGTAGAGCTCCCAGTGAGTAGATCTATGGTGAATCATGCACACTGGCAAGTCTTTCATTCTAAATGGGATCTCTAGAGATAGCTGAGTGCTGCTCTTAATCGACCATTGTTCTATTCACATCAGGCTCATCACAGCCCTAATTCCTAGGATCAGTGGGCGTTCCATCATTTGGAACTCCAACAATAAGAAAATTATACCATATACAATGGCTAAGGAATTATGTTCAAACTTTAGAGTACCTTAACGTCCAAACTTAAAAACACAACTTTAGAAAAGCCCTCCCATTAATTTTTTTCTCTCTAAATATGTATACATGTTTATATACTGTCAGTGTGTTAATATACTCACCTCCCACCATCTTGTTCGGTATCCACTCTTCAGACTATCTGGATCACTCAATGCTGTATTCGAGAATTAGAGGTCTCTTTTACAATTTAAGCCTTTGGAACCTTGTTATGTGGCTCCATAGGCTTTAATTGTAAAGCCTCTTCCAAGTCACGAAAAGAGCACTGTGACTAGAGATGAGCAAATATTTCAGCGTTCGGTTAGGATTATGATCGCTGAACTTGCAATATTCGCCAATTTATTAGTTGAATATTCAACAAACACAGCTGAACGCCATTCAAGTCAATGGTAGACAAAAACAAACACATGCACAACACATTCAAACTGCTGCACAAGCTGCCAAAACACATTACAGCATGGGATGGCATCAATCAGCTATGGTTGAGATATCGGGGGGTGAGCCAGCATTTACAACTTTCAATTGAATGTCAAAGTAAGATGAGGTGGGTGAGGGATCGCTGTAGTCCTTCTGTGATGGGAGCAATGATGCCACATGCAACAGCTCAATTTGCTTTCATGCTGAGCTACACTCAAGTGGCATAAATATCAGTTTTGTAGGCTACTACTGTCAGAAAGATCTAAGGATAGTAACAAAGGTATTTGACTCAAGAGAGTGGATGACTGTCAGTCTCGGAGGCCTACTATTACAAGCAACACACATGAATGAGACCCAACCAGGAGTCTACATATTTACAAAAATTAGTTGCAGACACCAACAAAGTGGCATCAATTTTACCACAGTAGAATAAGTATAATAGGGACCGACAAGTCTTCCACTACACCCAAACCAGCAGATGGACAGTTGTACACCCAACCAGGAGCGTCCCCATTTGCAAAATTAGTGGCAGACACCAACAAGGTGGCATCAATTTAACAAGAGTAGAAATAGTATAATAGGGATCGACATCACTTCCATTAGAGCCCACCCATCACATGGACACTAAACCAGGAGTGTTCACATTTCCAAAAATTAGGGCATGATACCAATAAAGTTGCATTAATTTCACCAGAGTAGAAACAGTATAATGGAGAATGATATCTCTTTTACTACAGCCAACCCAGCAGATGGAGATACCCAATCAGGACTCTCCACATTTCCCCAAATTATTGGCAGACACCACCAAAGTGGATTAAATTTCACCACAGTAGAAATAGTTTAATAGGGACCGACAGGTCTTCCATTACACCCAACCCAGCAGATGGACAGTTGAACACCCAACCAGGAGTGTTCACATTTCAAAAAATTAGTAGAAGCCACCAACAAAGTGGCATCAATTTCAACACAATAGAAAGAGTATAATAGGGACCGACAGGTCTTCCACTACACCCAAACCAGCAGATGGACAGTTGGACACCTAACCAGGAGTGTTCGCAGATGCAAAATTAGTGGCAGACACCAACAAGATGGCATCCATTTCACAACAGTAGAATTAGAATAATATGGATCGACATCTCTTCCACTACAGCCAACCCATCACATGGACACCCAACCAGGAGTGTTTACATTTCCAAAAATTAGAGCCTGACACCAATGACGTTGCATCAATTTCACCAGAGTAGAAATAGTATAATGGAGAACAATATTGACATCTCTTCAACTACAGCCAACCCATCACATGGTGTCATGGTTTACTGGGTTCTTGGACCAGGTAGTCGCGGGGTTAACTTGGTTGGCCTCTTTCTGGGTCCTGGGGGGCTTTTTATAGCCTCACTTTGAGGCCAATCTTTGTCGTTTATACTCTGACCTTTGGCTGATTGTGTCTGACCCTGTGCTTGTGCCAGTGCTTTGTGCCTGTGCTACGTTTTGTCTGTCTGGTTCTGATTTGGCTGTGTCCCTGTTATGAGTTTTGCCTGTCCCTTTTGTACTGCGTTGCTCCCTCTATGTATGACTAGTGTTGAGCGATACTGCTCGATATCTAAAAATATCGGATCGGAATGGTATCGCCGATATCACTAAATATCGCCGATATCCGATTCCGATACCGGAAGTCCAATGTAAGTCTATGGGAACCAAATATCGACATTAAAAAAAAACCATTCTTGCCTTGTTGGTTAATTGTACATGAAGGAAAACAACAAAGACTAATGTAGAATGTATTGGGGGAGGTTGAGGAGACAATAAAGGCATACATGTTTAACCCAATGCATTGGAATAGCATTAATATATATTTTTTTGGAAATACGTTTGGATTGACTAACAAATTGACAATGTTGTTAACCTTTTTTCTATTTTTGCAAATATCTATGTTTCACAACTTCCATGCTCTTCACCTTTTTAACTTTTGCCAGTGCCACACTTTCTCCTTCATAATCTTCAGCAGCAGCATCATCTTTCTCATCAAATTATTCTTCATCTTCACCTTCTTAATCTTCTTCTTAAACTTCTTGCTATTCATGTTTTTGTTTACATTACTCATATTGTTATTATTAAACTAATTAATCTTCATATTCAAATTCTTCATCTTCTTCCTCTTCATCTTCTTCATCATATTCTTATTTGTGACAGAGATTCCTGTACTTGTAATCTGTAAAAGTATGAATTGTTCATCCTTCCGTTCTTGCTGTCACAAAAGATTTAAATTACAACAGTATTTGTCCGTGTTCAGTTTAGCCTGCAGCAGCAGGCATTTTCCAGGGGCACCACGAGGAGGAACGGACTCACCCCCATACACTGCTTAGTCTTCTTCTGCTTAGAATTTAGAGCATATATTTTGCTCTTCATTTTGGTCTTATACTTCATGTTCTTCTGCTTTTTGATCTTCTGCTTATTGTTCTTCTGTCTCTTGTTCTGTATCTTGTAGTTTGTCTTAACCTTCTTTGTCCTGTTGGTGATCTTCTTCTGGGTAATCTTTTATTTTTTCTTTGTGATGGTGTTCAGGCTGGTTGGCTTCATGCTCGTCGTCCTTGTTGTCGTCATCTTCTTCTGGGTGGTCTTTAAGGTCGTCTAATTTCCGAGAAACAGCTGACGTTACTGGAACCCTGACGGGTATCAGATGGAGCAAGAGACAATGGAAGTAACGAGGACCAGCTGACTGTGCTGGAACCCGGACGGGTAGCAGAAGGAAAGAGGCAATGTCACAACCGAGTACCAGCTGACGTTACTGTGACACGGTTACTAAGCAGGAGGTACCTGTGCTCCAAAGCACTACCAAGGACCAGCAGACGTTGGTGGAACTCGGATACGGAGATGGAGGCACCTAGGCCAAAGGCACTGGGGAGAACCAGTTGACGGTACTGGACCCCGGACGGGTAGCAGAAGGAAAAGAGGCAATGTCACAACCGAGTACCAGCTGACGTTACTGTGACACGGTTACTAAGCAGGAGGTACCTGTGCTCCAAAGCACTTACAAGGACCAGCAGACGTTGGTGGAACTCGGATACGGAGATGGAGGCACCTAGGCCAAAGGCACTGGGGAGAACCAGTTGACGGTACTGGACCCCGGACGGGTAGCAGAAGGAAAAGAGGCAATGTCACAACCGAGTACCAGCTGACGTTACTGTGACACGGTTACTAAGCAGGAGGTACCTGTGCTCCAAAGCACTACCAAGGACCAGCAGACGTTGGTGGAACTCGGATACGGAGATGGAGGCACCTAGGCCAAAGGCACTGGGGAGAACCAGTTGACGGTACTGGACCCCGGACGGGTAGCAGAAGGAAAAGAGGCAATGTCACAACCGAGTACCAGCTGACGTTACTGTGACACGGTTACTAAGCAGGAGGTACCTGTGCTCCAAAGCACTACCAAGGACCAGCAGACGTTGGTGGAACTCAGATACGGAGATGGAGGCACCTAGGCCAAAGGCACTGGGGAGAACCAGTTGACGGTACTGGACCCCGGACGGGTAGAAGAACGCACCCATGAAAATGTAAGTTGACAGGACGCAAGCCGTCCGCAGTTACCGAATCACACAGTCCTACAGTGGGTGCTTGTCCTATTGTCACAATGGAAACCGCCTTTATTTACATATCCCACAGCACACATAGGAATCACCTAAACTGCAGGCACCATAGAGTCGGCTAACCCGAATGCAACACGACAGCACAACTTATTGGAGGATAATTGACGTTCACACTGCCAGGAAACAGCTGTCGTGCTGTAACAAGGCTGGCCAGGAGTCAGTACCCCTGCCAATTACTTACGAGTAGTGTTGAGCGATACTGCTCGATATCTAAAAATATCGTATCGAAATTGTATCGCCGATAGCACTAAATATCGTCGATATCCGATTCTGATACCGGTAGTCCCATGTAAGTCTATGGGAACAAAATATCGCAACAAAAAAACCCCTTTCTTTCGTTGTAAACACAAAATATACACACATAGAATACATATATATATATATATATATATATATATATATATATATATACATGTCATTGTGACATATATATATACATATATTTATAGTTTATACACTTCTACATAGTAAAATAGACTCTGATTCAATTGCCGGGTAAAGCCGTGACATACCCCATAGAAGTCGATGGGCTCGGTGCCGAGTACCCCCAAAACCTCTGGCTCTGTGCGACTCAACTTGGGCGTCACGAACAGGATTCTGTAGCTCGCTATAAGCGAGTCCTGTGTGCCTGAATTGAACTGGTTTTGTGCTTGAGAATTGCTAAAATCATCAGAGAATGTATTTGCCATTTTTCCGCCATATCTGCGTCACGACGAGGCACTGGTGAAGAAGAAGGACGTGCTCTTCATGGGTGTACACTCACTCAGTGACGCGAAAACGATGGGTCTAAATGGTACTGCAATGTAAGATCGTGCCCCACAGCTCTTCAGTTCCGCCTCCTCATCCTCCTCAGTGGGCGGAAACTAACACGAAGGTCCTGCCTCCCTACAAAAGAGGGGCCCTCTCCAGATGCTAATGACACATGTGACTTGGCAGAGATGGCTAATGGACACGAGCAGAAGTGTGAAGGGATGGAGCAGTCAGAGCTCTCCCCCCACGGAAGCGACCCGATCGCCACGGAACCACCGTTGGGCACCCGGCCTGGAAACCCTCCTACGCTGCAAGAAGCGGAGGATACCCTAAGAGGCCTGGCCCGGCACCGGGAGGAGGTCGCCAGGATGGAAGCCAGCTGGCGTGCCCTAAAACTAAACTTGGAGCGGCGCCAATCCCTCTTACCTGAAGTGTCTGTACCGGAAGGTGAGGCACCCGTTCTAGTAGAGGAGCCCTTGCAATGTGATCCGGTTGACGTTGTCGCAGTGGAGGCACCCGTTCGTGCAAAAAACTCTGCACCGGCAGCACCCCAGATCCCGCTGTCTGCCCCCGTCGCTGAGACAGAAGAAGCGACACCCGTCCTCATGGAGGAGGCCGCGCAGGCACCAGAGCACTACCTGCCTGTACTGGAGCCCCGACTGTCATCTGTTCCAGAGTCGGCTGCTTCCTCCGCAGGTGAGCGCCGCCAGGACTGGGGGGCGCCAGGAGAGCTGCCGCAAACCGGACACTGTAAGCTGGCATTTGATGGTGGAGACATGGAGCTGCTGGTGGAGGAGAATTTCAACCGGCGTCAGGAGGAAGAGTGGAGACGTTGGGAGCGGGAAGCAGAGCGACAAAGGGAGCAGCGAGAAACCCAAAAGCTTCGGCAATGTAACCTGGAGAAGGACCGGGCAGATAAGGACCGGATGAGAAAGGATAAAGGAACCCTGTGGGAGCCGCGGCGTAAGGGTGCAGTACGGAGCTTTAAATTGAAAGGTGGTTGGGGCTTCATCCAGGAGCCTGGACTTTATTTAGAAGTTTTTGTGAACCGGCGGGACGTGGAGGCTCACCTCCCAGAAGGACACCCGGGGAGGGACCTGTTGCCAGGAGACTTCGTGACTTACACCCGACACTGGGGTTACAATGGATGGTACGCCCTAAATGTTACCAGGTGCGACCCCTACTCCCCAGAGTGTCAGGAACCTGTGAGACCCTCGGAGCCTTCAGCCTCCCACATCCAGGCCTCTGCAAAAGTGCCCACCCCACGCCGTAAATCTCCCAAGCCTCCCTCAGTGGTCTCCTCAGCAGCCCCAGCTATGGACATGATAAGTATAGCTGGCCCGTACCCGGCGCCTGTTAGGCCCCCTGGGGTTCGTTCAGTCCGGGACATAGGGTTCCAGACCCGGAGGGAGATGAAAGAGGTGGCCACACAGACCCAGATAGCGGGTCACGACTTGACTGTACAGGCCACACGACATCATCAGGTCCTGGTGGTCCTTGGTGCCTCGGATGTTTGGCAAGCATCAGAAGAGTACCAGGTGGTACCTGGAACACCCCTGCCAAAGAATTATAAATAACCCGGACAGGGTCCCTGTATGTAAATAGTTAAATTGTTTATGTACCCGGACGGGTGAATGTTCATAAAAAAGTTTTTTAATTTAATAAAAAAAAAACACAGTTTTCATTACTTTTATTACAGTCTCATCCTGCGACGCCATCGATCTCCTGTAAAAAAATGAAAAAAAAAAAAAGTATACCACCTGACCGACGCAGTCCATAGTAACGAGTGTCCCACGACGATCCAGCTCTGCTACATCAGAATGACAGGCAGAGCCTGTCATCCCGGCGCAGCACAGCTGATTACCTGCTTCCCCGGCGGTGACGTCATCGGACTGGTTTACGGCCGGGATTACCCTGCAGTCACTGCAGTTATCGCGAAAAACTGCATGTGACCGCCAGGGAGAAGATAATGGCGACCATCAAGCAGTCCAGGACGTGACCGCCGGAGATCTTCTGCCAGGTAAGTGCCGCTGACTCCTGACAGACCCGACCGACGGACACTCACAGTGACAGTGACAAATCCGATTCCGGTATTCGATAAGACGAAAATATCGAAACGAATTATCGAAAGGCCGATAGAGCTAATATCAGCCGATAACCGATATTTGCAGTATCGTATCGCTCAACACTACTTACGAGCAACAAATGGCGGTGTTGTAGCCCAGGGAGTAGAGTTCAGGTGGTGGAAAGATGATCATAACAGGAGACATGGAAAACGTTGCCAAACAGTTATTTAATCTGAAAACGGACAGGCAAATTCAGGTGAGATCCATGCCTTGTTCATTTTCAGAAAAGTAAGCCGGTCTACATTCTCTGAGGATAGTCGCATGCGACGGTCTGTTACTACACCACCTGCAGCACTAAAGACACGCTCAGATAATACACTGGCAGCAGGGCAAGCCAGCACCTCCAATGCATACTGGCTAAGCTCTGGCCATGTATCCAACTTAGAGACCCAAAATTTGAAAGGGGAAGAGGCATCTGGGAGTACACTTAGAGGGAAAGCCAAGTAGTCTGTCACCATCTTACGGAAACGTTTCTTCCTGGTGACTGGAGCCGTCTCGGATGGTGTAGACCTTGCTGGCGCTGTCACAAAACTTTGCCACATTTGTAACATACAGTTCTTGCCCTGTGCAGAGGCGCTGCTTCTGCTCCCTCTTGTTGTAGAGGTGTCTACACTGCCTCGACGCACAGAGCTGCTTTGTAAAGCAGTAGCAGCAGCAGCAGCTCTCTCGGCTGGAATGTACAACAGTATGGATTGCACCAGTGTGTCTTGGTACTCCTGCATTTTACGGTCCCGGTTCACCGGTGTGATGAGGGTTTGTAAGTTGTCCCGGTAGCGAGGGTCTAGGAGGGTGTACACCCAATAATCTGACGTGCTGAGAATGTGGGCGATGCGGCGGTCGTTTCTCAGGCACTGAAGCATGAAATCAACCATGTGCTGCAGACTCCCAACTGGCCAACAAAGGCTGTCCTCTGGAAGAGGCGTCATCTCTGTCTCCTCTGTATCACCCCACCCTCGCTCTACATACTGACTACAGCGTTGTGTACCTCCCTCTGTAGGGATTTCTTCCTCCTCCATTGACTCCTCCTCCTCCTCATCCTCCTCACAAAGTGAGCCCTGCCCAGCCCTTTGTGAGGAACCACGTTGCGCTGACTGTCCTGAAGGTAATTGAATTTGTGACTCCTCATCCTCCACCTCTTCCAAAAACTCTTCCTTTAGTGCTTTCAGTGATTTCTGAAGCAGGCAGATAAGGGGGACAGTCATGCTGACTAGTGCATCATCTGCACTCGCCATCCGCGTTGAGACATCAAACGCACGCAAAACGTCGCAGATGTCCTTCATAGAGGCCCACTCAGTAGTGGTGAAGTGTGAACGGCGCAAATTGCGAGTTGATTGCGCCTGTTGCAGCTGATACTCCATTACTGCTGGCTGCTGCTCACACAACCGCTCCAACATATGTAACGTGGAATTCCACCTGGTGGGTACGTCACATATGATGCGATGTTCAGGAAGGCGAAATCTGACTTGTAGAGCTGCAATGCGCGATCTGGCCATGCTGGAACGTCGCAAGTGAGCGCAGCAGTGCATCAAGATCCGGATAGTCCCTCAAAAAACTCTGCACGACCAAGTTGAGCACATGTGCCAGACATGGTATGTGAGTGAGGTTGCCAAGGCCCAGAGCTGCCACCAGATTTCGGCCATTGTCACACACTACCAAGCCTGGCTGGAGATTAGCTGACAAAAACCACACGTCGCTCTCCTGCTTGATGGCATCCCAGAGCTCCTGCGCTGTGTGGCTTCGATTCCCCATGGAAATTAATTTCAGGACGGCCTGTTGACGTTTGGCCACGGCTGTGCTCATATCGGTCGCAACAGGTAAGCGTTCACGGGTCCATGTGGAGGTATACCGTGACGGCTCGTGCAGCGATGATTCTGAGGAACTGGAGTAGGAGGAGGAATCAATGTGTACAGACTGGATTCCTGCAATCCTTGGAGTTGGCAGAACACATACAGCGCCACTGGCAAGATCTGTACCCGGCTCCACAACATTGACCAAATGGGCAGTGAGGGAAAGGTATCGTCCCTGGCCATGGGTACTGGTCCACGCATCGGTGGTCAGGTGGACCCTGCTACTGACGGCGTTTAGTAGCGCATGTTTAATGTTTCCCTCGACATGTTTTTGCAGAGCAGGGACAGCTTGCCTGCTGAAATAAAATCGGCTTGGCACATTATATTGTGGGACTGCCAATGCCATAAAGTTCCTGAAACTGTCAGTCTCCACCAGCCTGAATGACAGCATTTCAAGGGACAGGAGTTTTGCAAGGCCAGCATTCAGAGCATGTGCTCGTGGATGGTTTGCCGAGTATGGCCGTCTTTTATCCCATGCCTGTGGTACCGATGGCTGTTTTTTGTTCTGGGAGTGTGACGATGACTGTGAACTTGCTGCTGTGGGTGGAATAACAGTTTGTATATGGACAACAGTGACCGAGGTTCTTCCATGGAGATCCTGTGAGGAAGCCGAACCAGGTGTGTGTGAGCTGGAGGTAGAGGCTCGAACACGACCTAAAGATGTAGGTGCTGCTGTAGGTTGGCCTACATCTCCAGTGTGTCTTTGTAACTCAGCTACATGCTTTGTCCGTACATGTTTCCACATATTTGTGGTATTCAGGTTACTGATATTTTTACCTCTTTTAACTTTTTGCTTACACAGCTTGCATTGAACATAGCAAATATCATCTACAAGTCTGTCAAAAAAGGACCACGCAGTGCAAGTCATGGGAGCGCCAATTTTGACATTTCTAAGAGAACTGCTCCCAACAGGTGCCAAACTGGAGGCTACAGGCAAGCGAGTCTGCAGCCTACCTCTCCCTCCTCTTTGTACCGTTGGGACAATCTCTTCCTCAGAGCTGCTCCCACCACCTTCCTGTTGCTCACGCCATGTTGGGTCTCGGACTTCATCATCTCCACTACCCTCTTTCAACACCTGCTGCTGTTGGATGGTCTGGGCAGCACCATGCTCCACAAAACCTGGCACCTGAGTCTCATCATCATCATAGGATGCGTTCAGCGGTGTGCTGTCCATCGGCACTGGCTCACCCGCCTCTTCAGATTGAGAGAGACACAGCTGTTGCGCATCACTGCATAATCCCTCTTCTTCAAATTGCAGAATGCTGCTTGCCTGTGCCCGTGTTTGCGAGCCAACAGATTCTGAGAACAGAAGCAGAGACTCAGCTGGCTCCTGTACAGAACTCTCTGACTGCCTGGGCAATTTGACAGGCGGTGAACAGACAGATGGTTGCTCAACAGTGTTGTGTTCCTGAGAGGAGGTGGAAGGAATTGAAGTCGATGCATTGGCTGCCATCCAACCAACAAAGGCTTTAATTTGTTCTTCCCGCAGCAGGGGGGCACGCCGAGCTCCTACCAAAGTGCGCATAAAGGAACGCTCACGGGGAAAACTGGTGGATGCTGTGTCACTGAGGGCGGCAGCAGCCACAGAATCCCCACGTCCTCTCCCTGCTGAAACTCCACGGCCACGACCACGTGCCTTACTCACTGACTTCTTCATCTTGGTAGATTGATAAAGAAAGTCAGAAAAGTTATAAGGCCTAAGTGTGGTTATTACGCAGAGACTGAAGTGAACACTGAAACACAACTGTTCACAATCTGTGAAAGGCTACTCCTTTGTCTACTTCTATAGTGTTTGCAACCAATGTATTGTATGCGGATGGAAGCGCGTCACACTAATAGATTATATTTTAAATGGAATGGAGCAGAACCAATTGGAGATAAATGAAAAGGATGAGGCACTGAGACACGCTAAGCAGAGTACAAGCAGTAGTGCTTGAACAAGTAACTGGAGCGTGAAGTGCACTCAAAAAAAAAAAAATACAGACTGAAGTGAACACTGAAACACAACTGTTCACAATCTGTGAAAGGCTACTCCTTTGTCTACTTCTATAGTGTTTGCAACCAATGTATTGTATACGGATGGAAGCGCGTCACACTTAGATTATATTTTAAATGGAATGGAGCAGAACCAATTGGAGATAAATGAAAAGGATGAGGCACTGAGACACGCTAAGCAGAGTACAAGCAGTAGTGCTTGAACAAGTAACTGGAGCGTGAAGTGCACTCAAAAAATAAAAAATACAGACTGAAGTGAACACTGAAACACAACTGTTCACAATCTGTGAAAGGCTACTCCTTTGTCTACTTCTATAGTGTTTGCAACCAATGTATTGGATACGGATGGAAGCGCGTCACACTAATAGTTAAATTGCATGGAGCTGCAAGAATTACACTGAAGAAAAAAAAAAGAGTCTGTGAGTGACACGTGCAGATGCCTACAGACAGCGTTGCATGCAGAGCAAACTGCAGCGTCACCTGCACTCACACACACCTTGCAGAGCTGTTAAAACAACACTGCAGGCAAAAGGAAGCTTTGGTGCTAGCCTGCCTACAGCACAGTACACTAAATCGCAATCTCTAACTGTCCCTCAGAGTCAGCACAGCAGCGTTCTGTCCCTTACTGAATTCACAGCACAGTGACGCTAAAATGGCGGCGGCGCCTTTTATAGTGCATTCTGACATCATTTCAGCATCCAATCACAGCCATGCCATTAGTTAACATGACCGCAGCAGTACAGGATGTGCCCACACTTCTTAGGATTCCTCATTGGCTGACTATAATCACATTGCCTCTCAAAGAATTATGGGAACTTCCGATTCCGGTATACGATATATGGAAAATATCGAAACGAAGTATCGAAAGGCCGATAGAGCTAATATCGGCCGATACCCGATACTTGCGGTATCGTATCGCTCAACACTATGTATGACCTCTTGGCTATGTTCTGATCATTCTCTGCCTGCTCCTCTTGTACTGCGTTGCTCCTCTGTGCATTACCTGGCTATCCTGACTATCCATTCTGTCTATGCCCCTTGGTAACTTTATTTCGTAGTTACCCTTCTAGGAGTTTTCCTTTACCTCCTAGATCTCTGGAGCTTAGGCCACGCCCCTAGGCAGTCAGGTGCTGCAGGTCCTCTGGCCTGAAGTATTCTCTATCTGCTACTGCTGCCTCTGAAAAACCTGTGGTCAGCTCCACCCCTTGGCAGTCACGTGCTGCAGGTCCTGGTCCTCTCAAGCACATGTCTTCCTTGCTGCTGTCTCGCTACACAGGTATCTTTTGGGGCACAGTTTGTTTATTCAGGACATACGCACTGGCTCAGTGAGCAAGTGCAGTGCGGTGTCCCTGACATTATAAACGACCGTTACATTTTTTCTGAGGGGGAGATTTAGGAGTGTTATCCCCAAAGATCCCAAGCAGGTGTTAGCAGGTCAGGTGAAACATCAGACGCAAGGGTTCCAGGAGGTGAATGTTGAGCAGCGCATGATGGCTCAGACCCAGCAGCAGCTGGTAGATACCATACTGGGGGCTGTCGCTGCGGGGTCTCTGGGAACAGGTGGTAAGGATGTGTCATTGGTATCTCCTGAATCTCCAGTTAAACTGCCCGACTACTTCTCAGGTGATAAAAATGAGTTCAGAGCCTTCAGGGAGGGGTGTAAACTTTTTTCTCCCTGAGGCCTCGCTCTTCTGGGGATGAGTTCCAGAGGGTGAGGGTCATTATTTCCCTACTTTGGGGGGCCCCACAAGCCTGGGCTTTTTCTCTCTCTCCTTGTGCTCCTGAGAGGATGACTGTTGATGCATTTTTTCATGCCCTGGGCCGCATCTATGATGAGCCTGGCAGGGTCCGTATGGCTGAGGACATGGTAATGAGTGTTCGTCAGGGTAAACATTCAGCCGAGTGGTTCTGTTCGGAGTTCCGACGTTGGGCAGCGGAGGTCTCCTGGAATGATGCCGCCCTTCAAGGGCTATTCCGCAGAGGCCTGTCTGAACGTCTCCAGGACGCCCTGGCCCTTCATCCTCCACCTGATACTTTGGAGGATGCCATAACCCAGGCTGTACGAATGGACCACAGGCTACGCGCCAGGGGTGTCATGCAGTGTGAAACCTCACTGTTTGCTGGCAGCAAAGAAACTGGAGCCACTACTGAGGTCATGGACATTGGTACTACCTCGCTAAAAGAGAAGGAGAGAAGACATCGCCGGGAGAAACAACTCTGTTTCTATTGTGGAGAGTCCGGACATTGGAGAAAAAATTGCCCCACCTGTCCGTCATCTTCTAAGACGGCGGAAAACTTCTAGGTCTGGGTAGCGGTCGAGGAGGCTGCCCAGACCTTCAGGTACTATTTTCCTCATGTCCTAAAGTCGTGTTAAAGGTGGAACTGTTGGTAGACAACTATCGTTTTTTCTCAACAGCATTGGTGGACAGTGGTTCATCTCTCAATCTGGTCAGTTCCTGTGTCATCTCCCAACATAAGATAGGGACAGTCAGGCTGGAGACACCCCTTAAAATTGTTGCCATCGACTCTTCCCCTCTTACCCGTACACGGATTCTTTATGTTTCCAAAAGCTTTTCTTTGCAGGTCGGTTCTTCCCACAAGGAAGAGATGGAATGTTTTGTTATGGACAAATTGCCCACAGGGCTAGTGCTGCGTATGCCATGGCTTCAACGCCACAACCCGGTGATTGACTGGGAATCAGGGGAGATTATTAAATGGGGATCCCAATGTGTCGACTGTTGCCATAAACCTGTTTATTGTCTGAAACTTGCAAAACCTGTCTCAGTGTCTTCTGTTGGTCTGGAGGGTATTCCGGAGTACCTGAAAGACTTTGAGGACGTGTTCTCTGAAAGTGAGGCTGAGGCACTGCCCCCGCATAGATCATTTGACTGTGCTATTGATCTTATCCCTGGAGCCAAATTGCCCAAGGCTCGTCTGTTTAATTTGTCAGACCCGGAGCGCCTGGCTATGAAGCAATACATCGCTGAAAGTCTTCGCAAAGGGCATATAAGGCCCTCAGTGACCCCAGTAGCTGAGGGGGTTCTTCTTTGTTAAAAAGAAGGATGGCGGTCTACGTCCCTGCCTCGACTTTCGAGAACTTAATAAAATCACAGTCAGGAATACATACCCCTGCCTCTGATTCCTGATCTCTGTAACTAGCTCTCTGGGGCCAAGTGGTTTTCAAAATTGGACCTCAGGGGGGCTTATAATTTGATAAGAGTACGGGAAGGGGATGAGTGGAAAACTGCTTTTCTTACTACTGAGGGGTTATTTGAGAATCTTGTGATGCCTTTCGGTCTCACCAATGCTCCAGCTGTGTTTCAAAATTTCATTAATGTAGTTTTTTTGGACCTCATTGGCCGTTTTGTTGTGATCTACTTGGATGATATACTGATATATTCCTCTGACAGACATTCTCATTTATCACATGTTAAAACTGTGTTTCAAAGACTCAGGGAAAATCAATTATTTGTTAAGCTGGAGAAATGTTCTTTCTTCGTTCAGGAGCTATCATTTTTGGGTCTCATAATCTCTCCACAGGGGTTTTGTATGGATCCCAAGAAGGTGCAAGCCATTATGGAGTGGGTCTAACCTCAGGACCTTAGAGGACTCCAGCGCTTCTTGGGATTCGCAAATTACTATCGCAGGTTTATCAAGGGTTTTTCTCAGATTGTGAAACCCCTCACGGATCTCACACGTAAATGGGCAGATGTTAGGAACTGGTCCCCGTCGGCCAAACAATCTTTTTTAACTTTGAAAAATTGTTTCACATCCGCTCCTGTTCTGGTTCAACCTGACTCATCCAAGCCGTTTGTGGTTGAAGTTGATGCTTCAGAAGTTGGAGTGGGGGCAGTGTTGTCACAGGGACCTACTTCTCTGACTAACCTCAAACCTTGTGCCTATTTCTCAAAAAAATTTTCTCAGGCTGAGAGAAATTATGACGTTGGTAATAGAGAACTCTTAGCAATCAAGTTGGCATTCGAGGAATGGAGGCATTTTTTGGAGGGGGAGGCTCACCCCATCACAGTCATCACTGACCACAAAAACCTAGAGTATATCAAATCTGCTAAAAGACTGACTCCTAGGCAGGCCTGTTGGTCACTTTTTTTTTCCAGATTTCAATTTTCTATAACTTTTCACCCAGGGTCTAAAAACGTGAAAGCTGATGCTTTATCACGTAGTTTTGAGCCGCTTTCCGCCCCTGATCCGCCGTCCTCCATTCTTCAACCAATATCGTTATGGCTGAAGTGTCATCGGAATTGGAGCGGGAGATTGTGGGGGCTCAATCTTTAGCTCCAAGGTCCAAACCCAAAAACAAATTGTTTGTTCCACAGCAGTTACGCACCAGGCTCCTGCGTGAGTTCCATGATTCAAAACTGAGTGCTCACCCAGGCATTTCTGCCACACGAGAGGCAGTGGCTAGAGTCTTTTGGTGGCCTTTGATGGCTTCAGATATTAAGAAGCATGTCGCTGCGTGTGGGGTATGCGCTCGTTCTAAGAGCTCTCATTGCCGGCCAGAGAATTGGTGCCTTTGCCAATTCCAGGAAGGCCATGGACCCACTTGTCCATGGACTTCATTACCAACCTTCCTTCTTCTCGGGGTAACACGGTTATCTGGGTAGTTGTGGACAGGTTTTCTAAGTTATCGCATTTTGTACCTATGGCAAGTCTACCTTCTGCAGAAACTCTCGCTAAGCATTTCCTCGCACAGATTGTAAGGTTACATGGGGTACCTATGAATATTGTATCTGACAGAGGGGCACAATTTGTGGCCAAGTTTTGGCGGGCTTTTTGCAAAAGGTTGGGGATATCTTTGTCCTTTTCCTCAGCCTACCACCCAGAGAGTAACTGGCAGATGGAGCGCACCAACCAGTCGCTTGAACAAATTCTTCGATGTTTGACTTCTGCTCTGCAAAGCGACTGGTGTGATGCCCTACCGTTAGCGGAGTTCGCCTTCAACAACCGTATCTACCGGTAGGTCACCGTTTTTTATTAATTATGGTTTAAACCCTCATTTTGGTGAATTCTCACGTTTAGATTTGGGCTGTCCAGGAGCTGAGGACTGTGTTAACCGAATCAGGGATCTGTGGTCAAAAGTTCGGTTAAATATGTTCAGGGCTCAGGCGACTTATAAGCGTTTTGCAGATAAAAAAGGGACCCTGTTCAGTGTGGGGACAAGGTGTGGCTCTCCACGCGAAACATAAGTCTTCGTCTGCCCTCCGCCAAACTGGGGCCCAAGTTCATAGGTCCCTATGAGATCATTGAGGTAATTAACCCTGTGGTGTATTGTCTTCGCCTCCCCCCGCTTTGAAACTCCATAACGTATTCCATAGATCCTTGCTAAAACCCTTGGGATCGGTAGTAGAAGAACCAGATGCTGTTCCCTCCCCAGTCTTGGTTGATGGGCACATGGAATTTGAGGTACAACATATTGTAGACTCCCGGCAGTCTCGGGGGTCTTAACAGTACCTGGTGCATTGAAGGGGGTACGGTCCAGAGGACCGGTCTTGGGTGCCGGCCAGGTCAGTACACGCTGACCGTCTGGTTCGGGCATTCCATGCTCGGAATCCTGGGAAACCTGGGGGTCCAGAGGCCCCCCATTAAGAAGGGGGTACTGTCATGGTTTACTGGGTTCTCGGACCAGGTAGTCGCGGGATTAACTTGGTTGGCCTCTTTCTGGGTCCTGGGAGGCTTTTTATAGCCTCACTGTGAGGCCAACCTTTGTTGTTTATACTCTGACCTTTGGCTGAGTGTGTCTGACCCTGTGCTTGTGCTAGTGCTTTGTGCCTGTGCTACGTTTTGTCTGTCTGTTTCTGATTTGTCTGTGTCCCTGTTACGAGTTTTGCCTGTCCCTTTTGTACTGCGTTGCTCCCTCTGTGTATGACCTCTTGGTTATGTTCTGATCATTCTCTGCCTGCTCCTCTTGTACTGCGTTACTCCTTCTGTGTATGACCCCTTGGCTGTGTTCTGATCATTCTCTGCCTGCTCCTCTTGTACTGCGTTGCTCCCTCTGTGTATTACCTGGCTATCCTGACTATCCATTCTGTCTATGCCCTTGGTAACTTTATTTCGTAGTTACCCTTCTAGGAGTTTTCCTTTACCTCCTAGATCTCTGGAGCTTAGGCCACGCCCCTAGGCAGTCAGGTGCTGCAGGTCCTCTGGCCTGAAGTATTCTCTATCTGCTACTGCTGCCTCTGAGAAACCTGTGGTCAGCTCCACCCCTTGGCAGTCACGTGCTGCAGGTCCTGGACCTCTCAAGCACACGTCTTCCCTGCTGCTGTCTCGCTACACAGGTATCTTTTGGGGCACAGTTTGTTTATTCAGGACATGTGCACTGGCTCAGTGAGCAAGTGCAGTGCGGTGTCCCTGACACATGGACACCCAACCAGGAGTGTTTATATTTCCAAAAATTAGGGCTTGACACCTATGACATTGCATCAATTTCACCAGAGTAGAAATAGTATAATGGAGAACGATATCTCTTTTACTACATCCAACCCAGCAGATGGAGATACCCAATCAGGACTCTCCACACTTCCCCAAATTATTGGCAGACACCACCAAAGTGGATTAAATTTCACTACAGTAGAAATAGTTTAATAGGGACCGACAGGTGTTCCATTACACCCAACCCAGCAGATGGACAGCTGAACACCCAACCAGGAGTGTCCACATTTAGAAAATTAGCAGAAGACACCAACAAAGTGGCATCAATTTCAACACAGTAGAAAGAGTATAATAGGGACCGACAGGTCTTCCACTACACCCAAACCAGCAGATGGACAGTTGGACACCTAACTAGGAGTGTTTGCAGATGCAAAATTAGTGGCAGACACCAATAAGGTGGCATCAATTTCACAATAGTATAATTAGTATAATATGGATCGACATCTCTTCCACTACAGCCAACCCATCACATGGACACCCAACCAGGAGCGTTTACATTTCCGAAAATTAGAGCCTGACACCAATGACGTTGCATCAATTTCACCAGAGTAGAAATAGTATAATGGAGAACGATATCTCTTTCACTACAGCCAACCCAGCAGATACCCAATCAGGACTCTACACATTTCCCCAAATTATTGGCAGACACCACCAAAGTGGATTAAATTTCACCACAGTAGAAATAGTTTAATAGGGATCGACAAGTCTTCCACTACACCCAACCCAGCAGATGGACAGTTGGACACCCAATCAGAAATGTACCCATTTGCAAAATTAGTGGTAGACACCAACAAGGTGTCATCAATTTCGTAAGAGTAGAAATAGTATAATAGGGATCAACATGTCTTCCACTACGCCAATCCATCATATGGACACCCAACCAGGATTATTCACATTTCAAAAAATTAGGGCCTCACACCACTGAAGTGGCATCAATTTCACAAGAGTAGAAATAGTATCATAGGGACCAACACGTCTTCCACTACAGCCTACACAGTAGTTGAACACCCAATCAGGAGTCTTCAAATTTCAAAAAATGAGGGCCTGACATCACCAAAGTGTCATAAATTTCACGAGAGTAGAAATAGTATAATAGGGACCAACACATCTTCCACTGCAGCCAACCAAGCAGATGGAGACCAACCATGACTGTTTACATTTCCACAAATTTGTGTTAACATCTGTACCAGAAGCAACAGCAGGCACAGAAGACACACTAAAGATATCACAGAGTGCAGTTACACGAGATTAATGCAGCACACTAAAAATGCAACATTGCCTAGTCTGTACAGAATGCGATTGGGGTGCTAAAGTCCTTGGAGATCCATGACTTGTTCATCTTGATGAAAGTTAGGCGTTCTATATTTTCAGGGGACAGCCAGCTGCGTTTATCCATCAAGACACCACCAGCAGTGCTGAAGACTTGTTCTGAGAGAATGCTGGATGCTGAGCATTATAAAACCTTCAAGTCATGTGAGGTGAGCTCAGGTCACTCATCCATTTTTGAAGACCAAAATGTGAAAGGGTCCAAACTCTCCCTGAAGGTATTGATATTCAGTGCTATATACCCTGCACCATCCTCTCCATTCATTCACCGCATGTCAGACTTAGACTTTGTTGTGCTGGTGCATGAGCTGATCTAAAATATTTGCCAAAGGACTCACAAAAATTGCTTCTTCCACTTACACTACTGCAGCTGCTGCTAATAATAATGTTTGCCATTGACCAATTGACATGCCTTAGGGTGGAAGTTTAGAGCCGCGAAGGGCATCTTTGCGTGCCTCACTGTTGTCTTGGGGAAAACTTCTCTTAAGGTTGTGTAAAAGCATGGTTTGATACTCCATCATTTGCAGCTCCCTTTCCAGGGCGGGAAGCATCTGGCAAAATTTGGTCTTATAACGTGGATATAACAGAGTGGCAACCCAGTAGCCAGCACTATTTCGAATCATAACTAAATGGGGATCATGTTGCAGATAGTGCAGCAAGAACGCACTCATATATCGGGCTCATCCATGAGGTCCAAGCCCATGCTATATTGGTGGCTGGGTATCACTGATGCCTGTATCTTCAGTCCCCACCTGCCAATCAAGGACAACCGAGAGGGGATGATTATCCTATTTATCTCCTAACAGTTGCTCGCCCATCACCTCTTCCTCCTCCATGTGTTCCTCTGATCTTGAACCTTCACTAGCAGTTTGTCTGTTATCACAGCCATCCACGATTGCAGTAATCCAACTTCCCTTGGCACCCGGCTATGTGACAACAGTCTGGAACTTTGAAACAATGTTATCCCTTCCGCATCCTCCTCTGATTCCTCCTCTTCCTGTGGGAACACCACCTCCTCCCTCAGGCTATTCAAACTCTGCTCCAGCATATAGATAACTGGAATATTAGTAGCAATTTCAAAACTGTGCAGAAGGGTGCAGAGGTCCTTAATCTGTGCCCACTCCACAAACATGTTATGTGTCACGTCCGTACTGTGTTGGCCTAGGCTATATGACATGACATACTGCGTCAGGGCTCGCTGCTGCCACAGTCGCTGCAACATGTGCAAAATGGAGTTCCACCATGTTGGCACATCGCATATCAACCTGTTAACTGGCATGGACAAAGACCTCTGTATAGATGCAAGTCGATGACCTGAGGGGTGCAAACAGCAGAAGGGAGCACACAGCTTCCGTGCTTTCTGTAGTAGCTCACCCAGGCCAGGATAGTGGCAGAAAAAATGCTGTTCCACCAGGTCGTGGACGTGAGCCATCCAAAGCACGTGTGTGAGCTTGCCACGGCATAGGGCCACAACCAGGTTTCCACCGCTATCGGACACGGCCTTTCCTGGATGCAAGTTAAGCAGAGACAGCCATTGTCCACAACTCTTCAGCTGTATGACTGTGATCTCCAAGGCATATCAATTTTAACACTGCCTGATTGCGGTGAGCCATGGCTGCGCAATATGTAGGTTGTGGGTATTTGCTCTGCACTGTAGGAACGAGTGTCTCATTAAGGCAGAGGTTGAGGTTGCAGGTGGAGGCTCTAGAGGATGTAGAGGAGAAGGCAAAAACAGTGGAGGTAGTGTGAAATATAGAGGGTTGTTCTGCAAGCCTTGGAAATTCCAAGACTTGTGGAGCAGCGCCTGACCCCCATAGCCACCAGAGTCACCCATTGCCCAGTCAGCGAGATGTAACGACCTTGGCCATGCTTACTCATCCAAGTGTCTGTGGTGAAATACAACCTGGCAGACATAGATTTAGTCAAAGAATGGGTGATGTTGTCTGCGACTGGGCAACTGGTACTGGGGGACTGCGATGGCCATTAACTTCCTGAAACCATCTGTATCTACAAGAAGGAAAGGCAGCATTTCCAGGGCCAACCCTTTGGAGATGGTAGAGTTCAACCTCTTAGCTTTGTCATGCGTAGGAGGAAACAATCTTTTACGTGACCACAACTGCGGGACCGTGGGCTGGCTGCAGTGCTGAGAGAGCACAGAGTATGGTGAACCGGACAAACTGCTCGACTGTGAGGGAGGTGCAGGTGGAGATGTTACGGTGGTTTAAGAAAGTTGTGGTGTGCTTATTACCTGAGATCTTTCAAAAACAGCAGGCATGTCCGAGCCCGTTAGAGATGATGACGGGCTCTCAGTCAGCATGACAGGAGTGGGTAAAGAACCAGAGATTCTGCGGCCAGAAATCAGCATCACAATATTTGGTACGGTAGCAGAGTAGTAGGAAGAAGCAGCAGATGCGATTGATAGGGCTGCTAATGGTTGTTGAGGTCCGCTGGTCTGCATTTTAGCACAATGGAACTCCCAAACTAACGCATATTTAATGCATGCTGCAGACCCACGAAAGCTGCTGGTCACAGCCACAGTTGTTGCTGAGGATGCATTGCTCGTCGCAGCTGCACCACAACGCATCTGCGACTTACAGCACAATGTAACTTCCTCGTCTTCCTCCTCATCTTCCTCCTCAGATGACCTACTCAGCTGAGTGCCTCTGTGTTCACGCCAACTGGGATCTACCACCTCATCATTTTCATCTTCTGTGTTATCACATTCCTCGTCCTTAGAGTCATCGTCCAACTCTTCGTGCCCTGACAGGACAGTACAGTTCGCATGAGCCTCATATATCTGAGTCTCATCAGGATCACCTCCACCCCCTGAGGTTTAACATCTTGTGATGAGGGTCAGGATGCTGTGGGGGCACTACTTTGTCCTGCCCTTGATCCAAAAAACACTTGGGGCATCGGTGCACGTTTCCTCCTTTTGACTCTGTGAAGCTTTTGAGTACACTTCTGATGCCCATGGCATAGAATGTGTGAACAGCTCTTCAGACTCACCCATCTGTGACTCCCTACAGTCAGTTGTATGGTTGGAGAGTTGTGACGAGTGATGAAGCAAGGGTAATTTGTGTGCCACATCTGTGGACTGTACTGAGTTGAGGTGGAGGAAGCGGAGGAGAGGCCACTTGAAGCTGCGCTTGCCATCCACTCTAGCACATGCTCTTTCTGGGCCTCATCAACAAGGCGAACTGCTGTGCATCTTCCAAAGAAAGGTAGTGGAGTAGCGTGTGAAGTAACAGAAGTTGTCAGTTGTCTTTGTATAGGATTTGATGTTGTTTGTTCACTAGTGCTTTCCAAACATTACCCCTACACCATGTACATGTTGAACACCAAGCCTAATCCCCAATCCACCACATTCTCGCTTTTTTCCAGTCATGTTGCTCAGATAGTGTGGTAGGATCACAATATTAGTAACAAAAAATTAGATTTTAAACTCTGCACCAGCTCTGCAAACAGCTGAATTTCAGCAGCAGTAAATAAGTTGAAATATGTCGTGCTGAATCTCGTTAGTCACAGAAGAAATAATTGTTTGAGTGTGGATAAGGCCTGTATGACAAAGAAGATATGCTCCAAACAACTTTAAAATAAGATCTCCACTACTGTATGATGTTAAGGGTATGCCACACTAAACAACATCGCTAACGGGATCGCTAAAAAACGTCACTATTTAGCGATCCCGTTAGCGATGTTGTTGTGTGCGGCATCTGTCAGCGACGAGCTCCCTGCTGAGATCCTGCTGTGATCTCGTTCGTCGCTGACATCGTTCCGGACCCTATTTAGATCGTCGGCGCCCCGCAGGTAAGTATATATCGCTAAGTGTGGCACCTTTTCTTAGCGATTTAGCGGTACTTTTGTACCGCTAAAGTCGTTAAGAAGATCGCTAACCGCGATAGCGTCGTTAACTATATCGCTAAGTTAAGCCGCACTTAGCGATATAGAAACAATCCCGCTAGCGATCGCATTAGTATGCGTCTTTATCGCTATCGCTAGCGGGATTGTTTAGTGTGGCAGTACCTTTAGTAACACAATAATTTTTGGAGAGCTGTGGATGAGGCTAGACTTGATGCTACAAACAATTTGAAAAAGAGATGTGCTTTACTGTATAACATTCGTAGCTGAATAATTTTTTTAGGCCTGTAGATAAGGCCTCAATAACATAGACTAGATCCTACAAACAATTTGAAAGTGAGATGTCCCCAACTGTACCACGTTGGCAACAGAAGAATTTTTGGGGGGCTTGTGGATGAGGCCTCTATAATAGACTAGATACTACAATTTTTGGAGGGCCTGTGGATGAGGCCTCAATAACAGACTAGATACTACAATTTTTGGGGGGCCTGTGGGTGAGGCCTCTATAACAGACTAGATACTACAAACAATTTTTGGGGGAACTGTGGTTGAGGCCACTATAACAGACTAGATGCAACACACAATTTGAAAGTGAGATGTCCCCTACTGTACGACTTTGGTAAGAGAAGAATTTTTGGGGGGCCTGTGGATGAGGCATCTATAATATAGACAAGATGCTTCAAACAATTTGAAAGTGAGATGTCCCCTACTGCATGACCTTAGTAACAGAAGAATTTTTGGGGGACATGTGGATGAGGCCTCCATAAAAGAGTAGATGCTACAAACAATTTGAAAGTGAGATGTCCCCTACTGTGCAACGTTAGTAAGAGAATAATTTTTGGTGGGCCTCTGGATGAAGCCTCTATAACATAGACTAGATGATACAATTTGAAAGTGAGATGTCCCTTACTGTGTGATGTTGGTAACACATGAATTTTTTGGAGGCCCGTGGATGAGGCCTCTATAACAGACTGGATGCTTCAAACAATTTGAAAGTGAGATGTCCCTTACTGTATTACGTTATTAATACAAGAATTTTTGGGGGGGCCTGTGGATGAGGCCTCTGTAACAGACTAGATGCTACAAACAATTTGAAAGCTAGATGTCCCCTAGTGTACAGCATGAGTAACAGAAGAATTTTTGGGGGGTTTGTGGATGAGGCCTCTATAACAGATTAGATACTACAAACAATTTTTGGGGGCCTGTGGATGAGGCCTCTATAACATAGACTAGATGCAACAAACAATTTGAAAATGAGATGTCCCCTACTGTACAACGTTGATAACAGAAGAATTTTTGTGGGGCCTGTGGATGAGGCCTCTACAACATAGACTAGATGCTACAAACAATTTGAAAGTGAGATGTCCCCTACTGTACAACATGAGTAACAGAAGAATTTTTGGGGTGCCTGTGGATGAGGCCTCTATAACATAGACTAGATGATACAAAAAACTTGAAAGTGAGATGTCCCCTACTGTACAACATTGGTAACAGAGGAATTTTTGGGGGGCTTGTGGATGAGGCCTCTATAACATAGACTAGATGCAACAAACAATTTGAAAGTGAGATGTCTCCTACTATATGATGTTGGTAACAGAAGAATTTTTGGGGGGCCTGTGGATGAGGCCTCTATAACATAGACTAGATGCTTCAAACAATTTGAAAGTGAGATGTCCAATACTGTATGATGTTGGTAACACAAGAATTTTTGGGGGGTCTGTGAATGAGGCCTCTATAACAGAACAGACCCTACAAACAATTTGAAAGTGAAATGAGCCCTACTGTATTACATTAGTAATACAAGAATTTATTGGGGAGCCTGTGGATGAGGCCTCTATAACAGACTAGATGCTACAAACAATTTGAAGGATAGATGTCCCCTGCTGCACAACATGAGTAACAGAAGAATTTTTGGGGGGCCTGTGGATGAGACCTCTATAACATACACTAGATGATATAAACAATTTGAAAGTGAGATGTCCCCTACTGTATGACATTGGTAACACAAGAATTTTTGGGGGCCTGAGGATGAGGCCTCTATAACAGATGAGACTCTACAAACAATTTGAAAGTGACACATCCCCTACTGTATTACATTAGTAATACAAGAATTTTGGGGTGGGGCTGTAGATGAGGCCTCTATAACATAGACTAGATGTTACAAACAATAGGAAAGTGAGATGTCCTCTACTGTATGACGTTAGTAACAGAATAATTTTTTGAGGGGGCCTTTGGATGATACTTCTATAACATAGGCTAGATGCTACCAACAATTTGAAAGTGAGATGTCTCCTACTGTATGATGTTAATAACAGAAGAATTTTTGGGGGCTTGTAGATGAGGCTTCTATAACATAGGCTAGATGCTACAAACAATTTGAAAGTGAGATGTCCCCTCCTGTACGACGTTAGTAACAGAAGATTTTTTTTTTAGTGTGGGTGACACCAGTATAACCTAGAACATATGCTCCAAACAATTTCAAAATCAGATTTAGCCTGCTGTATCAAGTTTGTAAACCCCCCAATTTTTTTTTATGTGCAACAGCTCTGCACACGCAACAATTTCACTGCCACAAAATTACAACATGGGTTATGATGGGCTGTATCACATTTAGGAACAGATTTTTTTTTATGCTCATGAGGTGTGCAGACAGCTTAATTTCAACAACAAAAATTACAACATGGGATACGACAGTCTGTATCACATTTACCAACAGAAAAAAATATAATTTTATTTTCATGTTTATGAGCTATGCACACTGTGGAATTTCACCAGCAATAAATAACAAGGTGAGATAAGGCATGGTGAATCATGGTAGCAACTGCCCCAAAAGATATTTTTTCAGGCACAACAGCTCAAATCACAGAACAATGTCACCATACCACTAAATGACAAGGTGGGATATGGCATGCTGTTTCACATTTAGCTAGTGAAAAAATAAGATTTAGAATGGCATACTCGTGCATGGAGCACAATCGAAGCAGTGCACAACACACTTGTATGAAATGAGTCCTGCTTTCTGTGGTCCTAAGTAATGGTAACAAAAAAAAAACATTTGCTGGAAGGTCGATTTCACAGCCACACAGGACACTACCTAGCTAAACTATCTTACTAAGAAATAATCACCTAGCTAACTACATAAAATCTTACTGCTAACAGTGTCAGTGTCAGGAGCAGCCTCTCTGCGCTGTTACAGTGTCAAAATGGTGCTAAAACATGATGTTCACTCTTAAAATGGAGAGGGACAAGTGATTTCAGCAGCCATTGACACATGTCAGGACATTGTGGATGTTTCCTGCGACCTGATTGGCTAGCCGCAATGTGAACACATATAGTTAAAAAAAAAAGACAGTTTACAAGCATGCTGTGCCTCTGAGCTCTGCAAACCTCCTGCCCTCATCAAATACTTGACTCACGCTCATGATGCACCACCGTTATTATAGCCAAAGTGCTGAAAATACTTTAGTGGCAACGCAAATATTTTCCCTCACTTTTTACTGAATGTTACCAATTTTTCCCGATTTTATAAAATTTTGCTTGTGTTTCCGATCACGAATCCGAATATGCCATATTCGTGCCGAATTTATTTTTGTGATAGTTTTTTGAACAAATCAGCTCATCACTAACTGTGACCGGGAGAGTCTGAGGAGCTGTGATATCACTGAGAAGAGGAGCAGATCGGTGCTGGATACTTGCTTGTAATAAAGGCTTGATTAGAAACATTATTAGGAGCCTGATAAAGTAATCCTATTACATTATATGGGTAAATCCGCTTGACTGTTTCCTTGTAAAAGCTGCAGAAAAGTGAGCTCCTCTTTCACCATATATTATGTCTTGCACAGTGCCTCAGGCGGCGGTGCATTTATCCCTCTGATGTTATTTGAGTCCCTGATTCAGACAAAGACCTATGAGACACTGCAATAAGTGTATAAGTGTGGAAATAAGTGAATGAGTGTATTGTAAGAAAGCAGGAGGTAAGGTCTGGGATGGCAGATATATGTCACCAAAGTGGTTGGCCTCTGTAATGTAAAGACTGTACCAGTAACACTAGGTTACTGAGAGAGTTTTAATTTGACTAGATTTTGGGTCCAGGATTCAGAAGCAACCAAAAGCAACCTCTGCTATGGTTTCCTTCTCCCCTAGGCCAGTACACAGTGCTCAGGTCTCTCGGCAGCACGCTTACAGGGAGTGCTTCTTAAAGGGGCAGGATGCGAAATCTGAAGGGAGATGCCTGAGCAGCGCTTCCCCTTTGATTAGTTAGTGTTGGTGCAACTACTCTGTTGCCAGGTCCCTGTCCCTGTTCTTGTCAACCTTGTTGTCTAAACCAGAGCCTGGTCCTGTTACCCGTGTAACCTAAAACTGCTTCGGTGCTACCTGAACCCACTCTGGTGCTACCTGAACTTGAAACCGCTCTGGCGGTACCTGAACATGAAGCCGCTCCAGTGGTACCTGAACCAGCACCAATGTCCATCCCTCCCAGAAATTGTGTTGTCTGAACAGGCTTCGACATCCAGTCTACCTATGCTTCCGAATCCTGTCCTGCCAGTGACTCTGAGTCTGCGTCTATAATTGCAATTCTGATCCTTGGGGTCAGCTGCTGCAGTATCCGGGACTGCCCTTGGAGTTGTACCTGGCAGCTGCCTGCATCTCAAACCTAACTCCACCATCAGGAGCTATAGTGACAACCAGGTAGCCGCTTAGTCATGCCATTCTAGGGTAAGCCCTGGCTGTGGCACAGTGGGTCCATTATCCACTAGCGTGACAGTATTGCAGAGCTAGAACCTCTGCCTATTACTCAGGGGGCAGTTTCTCCCTGTTTGTCACCCTCTCAAAAACATTCAGGAAAGCCTCAACATTTCTCCAAAGGCCTATTTCATGAGTTTTAATTTTTAAAAAATGTGTCATTTTTTCAATTTTTTCCTTTTTCATCCTTTTTTTCTTTTCTCTCTTCTTTTTTCTTTCTTTCCCTTTTCTCTCTTCTTTCCTTTTTCTCATTTACCTACTTGCATACTTACCTGAGCATACATCCCCTTTCCAGAACATCCCTTCATTTTATGTGAATGTGGTAATGAAAATGCTAATCAACATCACTTCTCTCTCTCTCCCTCCTAGGCCTTGGGCTACCATATATAATTGGTCATGTTTAAAATCACATGCACCAAAATAGCATCTGTTTCAAAGGGCTACTCTCTATATTCTTGATAAATATTGTGAAAACATCTATACCATGTATAAATACTGTGTACTATATATATATATATATATATATATATATATATAATTATTTACATGCTTTTCTTTTGTCCTATTTCATGTTCTAACACAGATATTTCTTGAAAAAAAACTGATATTAGGCAGAAACGTTGATTTTGATTATCTGGAATCCATTTGGGTAATTTTTCTGTTAATAACTATCTAATGCAACATACTTTTTGAGTGCTGAAGTTTACATTCAATTTATGTACTTCTGAGCACCAGTGACTACACGGTCGAGCACCCATTTTTTCTATACAAGTAAGGGTACCATAATTTCTGTCCAGGCCTATTTCATGAGTTTTATTTTTTTTTAATTCTCTGGAAGCATGGTTGGAAAGCAATGTCTGACTTTCATTTGTTCATTTTCATTGATTTTTGATTTATTGTTACTTTTGTCAGATTCAAGTTATGTCAGTGACCATTGTTAGTTTTTCTGTCAGTAAACGAGGGGTACCAACAATTTTTACAATGTGTGTATATATGTATATACAGTACAGACCAAAAGTTTGGACACACCTTCTCATTCAAAGATTTTTCTGTATTTTCATGACTATGAAAATTGTAGAATCACACAGAAGGCATCAAAACTATGAATTAACACATGTGGAATTATACATTACACTTTACAAAAAAGTGTGAAACAACTGAAAATATGTCTTATATTCTAGGTTCTTCAAAGTAGCCACCTTTTGCTTTGATTACTGCTTTGCATGCAGAAAAGGTGAACGGATGGATTCTACATGCCTGGTTCCCACCGTGAAGCATGGAGGAGGTGTGATGATGTGGGGGTGCTTTGCTGGTGACACTGTTGGTTATTTATTCAAAATTGAAGGCATAGTGAACCAGAATGGCTACCACAGCATCTTGCAGCAGCATGCTATTCCATCCGGTTTGCGTTTAGTTATATACAGTATATATACTGTATATATACAGTACAGACCAAAAGTTTGGACACACCTTCTCATTCAACGATTTTTCTGTATTTTCATGACTATGAAAATTGTAGAATCACACTGAAGGCATCAAAACTATGAATTAACAAATGTGGAATTATACATTACACTTTACAAAAAAGTGTGAAACAACTGAAAATATGTCTTATATTCTAGGTTCTTCAAAGTAGCCACCTTTTGCTTTGATTACTGCTTTGCACACAGAAAAGGTGAACGGCTGGACTCTACATGCCTAGTTCCCACCCTGAAGGAGGTGGTGTGATGGTGTGGGGGTGCTTTGCTGGTGACACTGTTTGCATGCAAAGTGATTTCCAAAACTTTAAACATCCCAAGGAGCACTGTGCAAGCGATCATATTGAAACAGAAGGAGTATCATACCACTGCAAATCTACCAAGATCCGGCCGTCCCTCTAAACTTTCATCTCAAACAAGGAGAAGACTGATCAGGGATACAGCCAAGAGACCCATGATCAATCTGGATGAACTGCAGAGATTTACAGCTGAGGTGGGACAGTCTGTCCACAGGACAATAATCAGTCGTACACTGCACAAATCTGGCCTTTATGGAAGAGTGGCAAGAAGAAAGCCATTTCTCAAAGATATTAATAAAAAGTGTTGTTTAAAGTTTGCAACAAGCCACCTGGGAGACACACCAAACATGTGGAAGAAGTGCTATGGTCAGATGAAACCAAAATCAAACTTTTTGGCAACAATGCCAAACGATATGTTTGGCGTAAAGGCGACACAGCTCATCACCCTAAACACGCCATCCCCACTGTCAAACATGGTGTTGGCAGCATCATGGTTTGGGCCTGCTTTTCTTCAGCAGAGACAGGGAAGATGGTTAAAATTGATGGGAAGATGGATGGAGACAAATACTGGACCATTCTTGAAGAAAACCTTTTGGAGTCTGCAAAAGACCAGAGGCTGGGACGCAGATTTGTCTTCCAACAAGACAAACATAAAGCAAAATCTACAAAATCTACAATGGAATGGTTCACAAATAAACGTATCCAGCTGTTTGAATGGCCAAGTCAAAGTCCAGACCTGAATCCAATCGAGAATCTGTGGAAAGAGCTGCAAACTGCTGTTCACAAACGATTTCCATCCAACCTCACTGAGCTCGAGCTGTTTGCTAAGGAAGAATGGGCAAGAATTTCAGTCTCTCGATGTAAAAAACTGATAGAGACATACCCCAAGCAATTTGCAGCTGTAATCGCAGCAAAAGGTGGCGCACTAAAGTATTAAGTTAAAGGGGCCGAATAATATTTCACGCCCCACTTTTCAGTTTTTGTATTTCCACAAAAATTTTAAATAGCCAATAAATTTCATTCAACTTCACAATTGTGTCCCACTTGTAGTTGATTCTTCACCAAAAATTTACATGTGGTATCTTTATGTTTGAAGCATGATATGTGGGAGAAGGTTGGAAAGTTCCAGGGGGCCGAATACTTTTATATATACGGTACAGACCAAAAGTTTGGACACACCTTCTCATTCAAAGATTTTTCTGTATTTTCATGACCATGAAAATTGTACATTCACACTGAAGATATCAAAACTCTGATCTCCGAACATTACTTGACTACTCTTTTGTCTAGTAACGTTTCGAAGTCATAGTACCGGGAGGATAACGGATCAGAGCTGAAGGGGTTAAACAGGCAGATGGTCAGAACGAAGTCCAAGGTCAGGCAACAGATCAAGCAAACCGAACTCTAGGTACAGGAAAGCACAAAGCACAAGCACAAACCTCACAGGCTGAATGTACATCTGGCAGTTTTATGGGATACACAGCTCAGTTAAGAAGCATGGTCATTAACTGGAATAATGAACACATGGAGACAGCTGACACCTCACAGTCTCAGATTGGATAGTCGAGCTGTCAATCAACACACTGACAGTTCAGCACGCCACTGTACCAGATTGGATGGGCAAGCTGTCAATCAAAGTTCTGACAGCTTCAGCACACCCCTATACCAGATTGGACCGCCGAACTGTCAGTAACTGCATCCAGACACACTGAGTTTTGGAACCATGACATATACAGTTCTCTGGTAGGTATCAGGTTTCTTTCTAAACAAAGAAGCTGTAGGTAGGAACTCGGAGCTCAGGATGTCTTCTCATTCATCCTCCCAGTGGATGAATGTGGAACAGGGGGTGAATAACTGGCTACAATGATGGTGCCATCAGCAATGTTTTAGAATTCTTGACCTTGGAGTGAATTACTTGCATGATGGACTGTTTGCTAGAGATGGGTTGCATCTTGCAAAAACAGGAAAACACATATTTGGTGGACATCTTGCTACACTCATCAGGAGTGCTTTAAACTAGACCAATATGGGATGTGAAATATACAGCCAATAAAAATGAATTAGAAGTGGAAATAAAGAATAAAGACAACAAATTCTGAATGAAAATAGAGGAGCAAGAGAAACCGACTTCAAACTAAAAGTGTCTATACAGATGCCCAGAGCAATGGAAACAAACAAGGAAAATTGAGGTTGGTAACACAGGAAGAGAGATATGAAGTATTAGGCTTCGCTGAGACTTGGTGGGATTATACACATGATTGGAATACAAGCCTAAAAGGCTACAACTTATTTATAAGAAACAGGCTTATCAAAAGGGGAGAAGGTGTTGCTATGTATGTTAGGAAAGAGTACATCTCCAAAGATATCCAAGCTTCAGAAAATAATAGCTCTGTAGAAACTATTTTGGTAAGAATACAAGCAGAGAAGAACAGAAAGGACACTATTGTAGATGTTTACTATAAGCCCCCTGGACAGACTAAAGATATGGATGAACTGTTTTTACATTAGATGTCTTTGTTCTCAAAAAAGTACGACATAGTGATCTGTTATGTTTCGGTAGCTGAGGAGTGCAGGTAAAAAAGGCAATACACCAGAGCAGTTGGAATCTATGAGATTGCAGTACCCTGACTAACCACCACAACTAGAGGCAGCCGTGTAGCGTTCCTACGTTGGTCCTAGACGCCTCGTCACAGCCTGAGAAACTAACTACACCTAAAGATAGAAAGAGGAAAGCTATCTGCCCCGGAGCAGATCCCCAAAGAACATAGAAAGCCCCCAAACATGTAATGGCGGTTAGACAAGAAGAAATACTGACACAGACAGAAAATAGTATGAGCAAACGTTGGGTCCCAAACTACCTAAATAGAAAAGGATAGGAAGGGCACTTACTGCAATCCCAAAAAACCCTGAAAAGCACCAACTCTACTAATTTCAAAATCACCTGAGATCACACGACCTCTACCACCTAAATTAGTTCTCTGGTGTAACAAAATCAAAACAGCAGCCACTGAAAAAACTGGAAAAAGCAAAAGTACAAACATCAGTGGCTGAACTAAACTGAGAGGGCAAAAGCCCCCGGAGGGGACCCTGAAGGCCCCCACAGAAGTGCAGGACAAAATGCAAAAATCAAGCACAAAAACAAAAAGAAGAAAATGTCTTATCTGTTAGCAGGAGATGCAGACACGACACAGCAGGCTACAAAGGAAACAGGACTCAAGGATTGAGACCAGAACAATTGATCACCGGCAACCCTGATGGGAAGGCGACTCCCTTATATAAGACCAGTCAGTAACACCTGATTCCCACTCCTCACAATCTTCACTGGACAGTCCAGTACCGCTTGTAACCACCAGAGGGAGCCTCTGCTCAGAACTCATTTCAAGTCCATTCACAACAGTACCCCTCCCTTGAGGAGGGGTCACCGAACCCTCACTTGAGCAACCAGGTCGGTCAGGATGAGTTCTATGATACGCACGGATGAGTCTCCTAGCATGGATGTCCGAAGCAAACACCCAAGAATTGTCTTCTTGACCATAACCTCTCCACTTAACCAAATACTGGAGTTTCCGTCTAGAAAAACGAGAATTCAATATTTTCTCAACCACAAACTCCATATTGCCCTCAACCAGAACAGGGTCAGGAGGCAAAGCAGTAGGAACCACTGGCTCAACAAACCTCCTCAACAAGGACTTGTGGAACACGTTATGGATCTTAAATGTCCCTGGAAGAAGCAAACGAAAAGAAACAGGATTAAGAATCTCCATGATCTTATAAGGTCCAATGAACCTAGGCTTAAATTTAGGAGATGCCACTCTCATAGGAATATTTTTTGAGGACAACCAGACCAAGTCCCCCACTTTAAACTGAGGACCATCAGTCCTATGCCGGTTAGCAAACCGCTGGGCCCTCTCCTGAGAGAGGGACAACCTCTCCACTACCTGGTCCCAAATCTGTTGCATACGCTCCACAACAGAGTCAACACCTGGACAGACAGAAGCCTCCGTCTGTCCTGAAGAAAATCGAGGGTGAAACCAAGAATTACAGAAAAATGGAGACATCAAAGTGGCAGAGCTAGCCCTATTATTAAGAGCAAACTCAGCCAAAGGCAAAAAAGAGACCCAGTCATCCTGATCAGCAGACACAAAGCATCTTAGATAAGTCTCCAATGTCTGGTTTGTTCTCTCAGTTTGACCATTGGTCTGAGGATGAAACGCCGAGGAGAAAGACAATTGAACACCAAGTTTAGAACAAAAGGTCCTCCAAAATCTGGAAACAAACTGGACTCCTCTGTCAGACACAATGTTCTCAGGAATGCCATGTAAACGAACCACGTGCTGAAGGAACAAAGGCACCAATTCAGAGGAGGAAGGCAACTTAGGTAATGGCACAAGATGTATCATCTTGGAAAACCTATCACAAATCACCCAGATGACGGTCATTCTCTGAGAAACAGGGAGGTCGGAAATGAAATCCATAGAGATATGGGTCCATGGTCTCTTGGGCACAGGCAATGGCATCAACAAACCACTAGAGCGAGAGCAAGGCTTGGAGCGAGAGCAAGTCCCGCAGGACTGCACAAATTCCCTGACATCACGAGACAAGGTAGGCCACCAAAAGGACCGACTAACCAAGTCTCTGGTACCAAAAATTCCGGGATGCCCAGCCAACGCGGAACAATGAATCTCAGACATCACACTCTTTTTCCACTGGTCCGGGACAAACAATTTTCCAACAGGGCAGCGCTCGGGCCTATCCTCCTGACACCCCTCCAGAGCAAGTCTCAAATTGGGTGAGATGGCGGAAAGAACTACACCCTCTTTCAAAATAACAGAAGGATCAGATAACTCAGGAGAGTCCGCAAGGAAACTCCTCGAGAGGGCATCCGCCTTAACATTCTTAGTGCCAGGAAGAAAGGAAACCACAAAATTAAAACGTGTGAAAAACACTGTCTAGGATTGAGTCGCTTGGCAGATTCCAGATAAACCAGATTCTTATGGTCCGTAAGGACCACCACCTGATGTTTGGCTCCCTCCAGCCAATGTCTCCACTCTTCAAAAGCCCACTTCATGGCCAGTAACTCCCGATTACCCACATCATAATTACGTTCAGTAGGAGAAAATTTTCGAGAGAAAAAGGCACAAGGGTTACTTTAGAGGTCTCTGGATCTTTTTGGGACAAAACGGCACCTGCGCCAATTTCAGAGGCATCAACCTCCACCTGAAATGGCAGAGAAACATCAGGCTGCCGTAGAACAGGAGCAGAAGTGAATCTCTGCTTAAGTTCCTGAAATGCAGAGACTGCCTCAGGAGGCCAATTCACCACATGAGAACCCTTTTTGGTCAAATCAGTTAATGGTTTAACAATAACCGAGAAATTACCAATAAATTTACGATAAAAATTGGCAAAACCCAAAAATCTTTGAAGAGCCTTTAATGAAGTAGGTTGGACCCAATCACAGATGGCCTGAACCTTGACCGGGTCCATTTCAATAACAGATGGGGACAAAATGAATCCCAGAAATGAGATCCTCTGTACGCCAAAAAGACACTTTGATCCCTTCACATACAGAGCATTCTCTCTCAAAATCTGGAATACAGTTCGAACATGTTTCACATGAGAGTCCCAGTCATTAGAAAAAATCAACATATCATCCAAATAAACAATCAGAAATTTATCCACAAAATCCCTGAAAATGTCATTCATGAAGGACTGGAAGACAGAAGGAGCATTAGTGAGCCCAAAGGGCATCACAAGGTACTCAAAATGCCCCTCAGGGGTATTGAATGCCGTCTTCCATACATCCCCGTGCTTAATGCGAATAAGGTTATATGCCCCCCTGAGGTCAAGCTTGGTAAACCAAGTAGCGTTTTTCACCCTGGAAAACAGGTCAGAAATCAAAGGTAACGGGTATTGATATTTTACAGTAATATTGTTCAAAAGACGATAATCAATACACGGCCTTAATGAACCATCCTTTTTGGCCACAAAGAAAAAAACGGCACCTAAGGGTGAAGAGGATGGTCTGATATGACCCTTCTCCAATGATTCCTTGATATAAGACCGCATAGCGTCATGTTCAGGTACAGACAAGTTAAAAAGGCGACCTTTAGGGAATTTACTACCAGGCACTAATTCAATAGCGCAGTCATAGCTCCTATGGGGAGGCAAGGATGCAGATTTACTTTCGCTAAACACATCAGAAAAATCAATCAAAAAGTCAGGAACATCCTGAGCCTGGGGGAGGCAGAAAAAACAGGAGTGTTGGTATTAACACATTGGCAGCCCCAACTGGTTACAGACACAGATTTCCAATTCAAAACAGGATTATGAGACTGCAACCAAGGGAAGCCCAGTACGATAATGTCATGCAGATTATACAGAACCAAAAATTTACAGCACTCCTGATGATCAGGTTCAACCCTCATTATCACCTGAGTAGAGAACTGAGGTTTATTCTCAGCCAAAGGGGTAGAATCGATCCCCAGTAGGGGAATAGACTTCTGTAGGGGTATCAAGGGAAACCCACAACGTTTAGCAAAATCATAATCCATCAGGTTAATAGCTGCTCCAGAATCAACGAAAGCCTGAGCAGAAAATGAGGACAGAGAGCATATCAGAGTGACAGTTAATAAAAACTTAGTCTGAACACTACCCAAGACAACTGAGCGTGCAAAACGTCTTCCCCGCTTAGGGCAGACTGAATTTCAAGTCCATTTCAAGTCCATTCACAACAGTGATCATGGGAGATTTAACTATACAAATATTTATTGGGAATGTCTCTCAGGCAAAAGTAATGGGTCCAGAAGTTTTTTATCTTCTCACATTGTTAACTTTATTTTTCAAAAGGTAGAAGAGAGAACAGGAGGATCTTCCATCTTGGACCTAATTCTTACCAACGGTGAGGAAATGGTGGAGGAAGTAAAGGTGGTTGGGAATTTAGAAGCAGTGATCATGCTATCCTCAAATTTTGGATTACAAGAGGAGAAAGATCTGCGAGAACTCAGACTTTAAGGTTGGACTTCAAAAAGGCATATTTTAATGGACTCAGAAAGAGGGTAGGCAATGGCCAATTGCTTGATAAAAAACAGAAATGTCCAAGAAGGGTGGGTGATTTTACTAAAATAAATTCTCACTGCAAAATCAATACCAATCCCGAAAAAAAGGAAGAATTGGAAACATTTAAAGAGCCCAGGATGGATGAACACAGAAGTTAAACACTTACTAAAAAGGAAAAAGAAATTTATATCAAATGGGAAGAGGGGGCGTATCTAAAGAAGAATATCATGCTGTCTGCAGGAAATGCAGTGCAAGCGTTAGAAGAAAGATGAAGCCAGTAATTAAGTGAGGCTTGCAAGGGAGAGTAAAAGCAATAAAAAAGGTTTTGGGGGTATGTCAAAAGCAAAAGAAAAGTCAAAGATCCTATATGGTTTTTCCAGGTTGAAAAGGGTGGAGGTGTCAAAAATGATGTTGAGAAGGCCAAACCTTTAAATTCTTATTTTGCTTCTGTGTTCTCTAAGAAAACAAATGTAAGATCAACTGATCTTCACTGTGCTATTGAAGGAATAAAATAATCTACACTATCTATAAATAGACAGATGGTGATGGAACACTCAGCTAATTTCAATTAATTTAAATTTCCTGTTGCAAATTAATTACATTTTATGATACTGAAAGATTTAAGGCTGGGTCTCACATAGCGATAAACTAGCGATCCCGACAACGATCAGGATCGCTGGTGTGTCGCTACATGATCGCTGCTGAGCTGCCAAACAGGCAGCTCAGGCAGCGATCAGCACAGCGACACTGCGGGTAACATCGCTTAGTTACCCGCAGTGTACGTTGGATACCAGCGCCCTGATGCAGGGAGCTGGTAACCTAGGTACATGTCGGGTTTCCAGGTGCTGCGCGGTGCCTGGAAACCCGCTGTGTACCTTGGTTACCAGCTCCCTGCATCAGGGCGCTGGTATTCAAGGTACACAGCGGGTTTCCAGGCACAGCCCCGCGCATGGAAACCCGCTGTGTACCTTGGTTACCAGCGGATCGCTGGTCTCCCGCCTGTCACACGCAGCGATGCGTGCTGGCCAGCGGGAGTCCAGCGATCAAAAAAATGTTCAGGACATTCAGCGACGATCAGCGATACCCGGCAGGGGGGCTGATTGTCGCTGAATGTCACACACAGCGATATCGCTGGGGAGATCGCTGCTGCGTCACAAAACTAGTGACTCAGCAGCAATCTCGCTAGCGAGATCGCTGTGTGAGACGGGGTCTTTAGCAGAGGAAATTGCAGAATCACTAGCCAAAATCTTTGAAATTCTTGGAGAACAGAAGTCCCAGAAGATTGGAGGAGGACAAATGTTGTTCCTATCTAAGTGCGTGGATGAGAATACAGTAATTAACAAGAGCCAACATTGATTTGCAGCAATCAAGTCATACCAGGATAATCTAATTTCCTTCTATGATAGAATCACTGACTGGGTGGATCAGGGAAATGCAATAGCTAGAGTAAATCTTGACTTCATCAAAACATTTGGTAAATTATCTCATACTATCCTTATTGAAATAATGACCAAGTATGGGATTGACAAGGCTAAGATTAGGTGGATAAATGATCTAGATAAGGAAACTGAAGATAAACTAATAAAATTTGCAGATGATGCAAGTTATGAGGGATAGCTAACACTAGAGCAGACAGAGAAAGAATTCAGAAGACTCTAGATCAGCTTGAACAATGGGCAGTGACTAATAGAATAGTATTTAACAGGGAGAAATTGCAAGATTCTAAATCTGGGCAAGAAAAAAAATGACATCTACAGAATGGGAGGAATAGAACTAAGCAACAGCACATTTGAAAAAGGCTAGGGTATACTAATAAACCACAGACTGCACATGAGTCAACAGTGCGATACAGCAGCAAAAAAGGCAAACACAGTTCTGAGGTGTATTAACAGAAGCATAGAGTCTAGATCACATGAAGTAATTATCCACCTCTACACTTTCTTGGTCAGAAAAAGACATTGAAAAAGTGGAGCAAATTCAGTGACGACCTACCAGGTTGGTGAGCAGAATGCAAACTATGTATTTACGAGGAACGATTAAATGATCTGGGCAGGTTTAGCTTGCAAACAAGAAGACTAAGAGGAGACTTAAAGCTGTCTACAAATATCTGAAGGGATGTCACAGTGTTAAGGTATTATTCTTATTCTAATTTTTACATGGAAATAGAAGAAGCAATGACTGTGAGGGTGATCAATGAGTGGAACATGCTGCCACGAGAGGTGCATCTCGCATTGAGCAATGGGGGGTTGGACATGATGACAATGGAGGTCCCTTCCAACTCTAACATTCTATGGTCCTGATTATAAGTATTGATAAACCGGTCAGGACAACAAAACAGCCTTTTCCAGCACAGAGTGAAAACATAAAGTAAATAGTCCATATAGCAGTGCAGGTCCACACACTTGGGTTGTTGTCCAGCTCTTTAGTCCTTAGCAAAGATAGACAACACTAGAGATTTGCACATCTGCACTCACAGCTAACTGTTGGTTAAGATATATAGATGAAATCTTCTGCATCTGGTAAGGCCCCCTGAGATCCCCAAAATCTTTGTCATCGCACTCAATGTGGTTAAACCTGAACTTACTTTCACCCTCAACCATGACTTTCTTTGGATTCCGTTTCTAGACACAATTGTACTCAAAAATCCCGACGGCAGGCTTTCCATAGACCTTTATTCGAAGTCAACGGACTGCAACAACTTACTGCATTTCACCAGTTGCCACTACACATCAACAAAGATCCACAAAGAATAGCTGTTATGGACTGACCTGGGTTGGAGTAGTGGCATTGCAACCAGCTCTGGCAGGTAGCGTAATTAGGAATAGCCAAGGGTCGGTACCCAGAGAAGCAATGTAGTTAAAGTATCAGCAGGTTTCTTAGTCAGGAAATAGCCAGGGGTCGGTACATAGAGCAGCAGTATAGTTAAAGGATCACCCGGTTGCGTAGTCAGGAAATATCCAGGGGTCGGAACACGGAACAGCAGAATCTATTTTGTAATCTATATCATCAAGTGCTCCTGCGGGATTCTCTATGTGGGTGAAACAATACAATTTGTCAGAGATAGGATATCTAGCTATAAATCTATGATTAGATGTGGCAAAACTTGGCTACCCATTCCTTCCCATTTCTCCACTGCAAAACATGTTGTGAACATGCTGGAGGTGACTTCGGAGCTGGGGCTCCCTCCGGTGGTTGCTGAGGGTAATGAACCAATTGCTGAATGGCCTTCAGCTGGGTCTGAATGGTCTGTTATAAGTGACCTGAACTCCCATCAGCCTTGCCAGTAATCAATTGTTCTTCCAGGTGTTGCTTGGAGCTCAGCTTGCATTCCTGCTTCCATTCAGATAAGTGACTTGCTTTTTTTTTTTTTTTCCTCTGTTGGATTTTCCTAGTTAGTTTGCTGCCTAGCAGTGGACTTCAGCCTGGTCCCCTTTTGGGGCCTGGCGCTGCACTTTTGCTCTGTTCCTTTGTCACTTTTTATTTGCTGAATTGCTGTGTGTTACACCAGAGATCTGATTTAGGAGGTTTTTTGTTAATCAGAAGTACTGGTATTTTTGTCAGGGTTTTTTGGGTTGCAGTCATAATTCTTTCCTATACTTTTCTATCTAGACAGATTGGGCCCCAACGTTTGCTCATTCTATTTTCTGTCTTTGTTCGTATTTTCTTCTTGTCTAACCTCCATTACATGTTTGGGGGCTTCCTATTTCTTTGGGAGTTTTGCTCCGGGGCAGTTAGCTTTCATCTTTCTGCCTTTAGGTGTAGTTATCTCTCCGGCTGTGACGCGGCGTCTAGGATCACCGTAGGTACGCTCCACGGCTACTTCTAGTGTTGCGGTTAGTTTAGGGTCCTGCAACCCAATAGTTTTCAGCCTCTCTGGTGTATTGCTACTTTGGCTATTTTTGCTGTTTCTCCTCAGCTACCGAAACATAACATAAACACACCTTATCACAACTATGGTTACAAGTCCTGGAACAGGTCCCTAGGTCACATAGAGAAGAATATCACATTACGCTTCTCAAGCAGGGAGAATCCTACTGGATTCATAAGCTTCAAACCCTGGCTCCTTTGGGCCTTAATTGAGAGCTTGATCTTTTGATATAGAGAATGAAAATCCGAGTCCTACTCATCTAATATTTATATTATTTTCTGTTGCAGAATAGTTAAATCAGACAAACAAGAAAAACCCCTCATCCTCTTCCCTTTCCCACACCCACTATTGTTGACACACCTATGGTAAGTTCCTTGCCTCCTATATCTTCCCCCTTATGCCATACCTCTTCCCATTTGTGCCATATTCTCCCTTTGTCATACCCTGTGTGTTTAACAAGCCAACCCCTCCCTTTCACAACCTTATGCATACCATACTCCTTTCTTCATCCTCTCCAGCATCCTCCTCCCCGAGTCCTTTTCTTACTTCCCCTCTTCTGTACCCAGATCTCACAGATTGCCAGTAACAAGCCACATACCCATCCCCGTTATCCCTCTTTACTGTTCCATTGAATGCCACTAACAGGTCTAGCTGAAGTGCACATGGGACAGTCCTAGTCTTGTACAAATACCGCTCTTCCTCGATGAGCCTCACCAGTCACCCTAATGCTGTGGTTCCACGGTCCGGAACAACAGCGTTTTGGACGGAGCGGAAAGTTCGCTCCGCCCAAAGCCCTGCCCCCTAGTGAACGCGCGGTCAATCCGGATGTGTTCATTGAACACATCCGGAACACATCCGGAATGACCGCAGGGCTACACAGGCCTGTGTTATTTCCCTTGCGGCGACGCAGCGTAGCTGCAAGGGAATAGGACATGCTGCGATCTAAAAAGACGCGCCGCATGTCCGTTAACGCAGGTCTGCCGCCTGCGTGTTTTTAAGCATAGTGGAGACGGGATTTCTTGAAATCCCCTCCACTATGCTGTAACATCTGGACACTGCATGTTTGACGCTGTGCCAGCGCACAGCGTCAAAACACGCAGCATTTACTGAAGAAATCCGGATCGTGGAAACACACCATAACAATGGATAATGTGGTGCACAATACATCACCATTTGACCACTTTTAGTCAGGATATAGCCAGGGGTCGGTACATGGAGCAGCAGTATAGTTAAAGGATCAGCCTTTTGTGTAGTCAGGAAATATCCAGGGGTCGGAAAACGGAACAGCAGAATAATCTTGTGATGAAGCAGCAGCAGGTGAAAGGAAAGCTTGACAAAAGGCAGGGAGCTTAATAATCTCGCAAGGAAGGAAGTGTAATTCCAGATTTAAGTAGGGTGTTCAATCAGGGTGGAGCCAAATAGGAACAAAGGGTTGAGCCAATCAGGAACTCAGGGTGAAGACAATCAGAAACAACACAGGTATTAGTATCTGGGTTAGTAAGGAATTCAGTGAGCTGAATAGCTCAGAGGGAAGAGCTGCAGCCAGATTCAAAAGAGCTGCTGTGTTCGAGTCCTGACAATAGCCGAAGGTCAAACATGTCAAACAGGTTCAGGGACAGACAGTACCCACCATCCTTCCAAGATCACAATTCAAGGGCCTCAAGGATAGTATACTACAATACTCTATTGTTCACTAGACTATGTGACATGTCAAACAGGTTCAGGGACAGACAGTACCCACCATCCTTACAACAAACAGACAGGACTTTGTCCATAATCAACTCCACACACATCTAGCATTAATTGCCACCTCATAGCCTTTTTACATACATATCACCCCTTCATGCCCAAGATCCACAGAATCATCTGTAAACATTGGCCGCTACTACACATAGCCTATCCCTCTATAGGGGGTTTCAAAGAACCCGCCCTAATTTGCAACAGCAGATCCAGTAACATCAAGGATTGCCTCATGAGCGCCAACTTGGGCAGCACGCCACGTATACAGGCACTTTTCCTAGTCTTAGTTGTGCTGCCTGCTCATATGTCATGAAGTGCAGCAAAGTACATCACCCTAGAACGGGGCACTCATTTCCAACTACACATGCAAATTCAATTTTGTAATCTATATAATCTATGTCATTAAGTGCTCCTGCCGGTTTCTCTATGTGGGTGAAACAATACAACTTTTCAGAGATAGGATAGCTAGTCATAAGTCTATGATTAGATGTGACAAAACTTGGCTACCCATTCCTTCCCATTTCTCCACAGCTAAACACACCTTATCACAACTATGGTTACAAGTCCTGGAACAGGTCCCTAGGTCACGTAGAGAAGAAAATCACATTACGCTACTCAAGCGGAGAGGATCCTACTGGATTCGTAAGCTTCAAACCCTAGCTCATTTGAGCCTTAATTGAGAGCTTGATCTTTTGATATAGAGAATGAAAATCCGAGTCCTACTGATCTAATATTTATATTATTTACTGAACAATAACCTATTCTTTTCTGTTGCAGAACAGTTAAATCAGACATACAAGAAAAACCCCTCATCCTACTGTTCCATTGAATGCCACTAACAGGTCTAGCTGGTGTGCACATGGTACAGTCCTAGTCTTATACAAACACCGCTCTTCCAAGATGAGCATCACCAGACACCCTAACAATGGATAATGTGGTGCGCGACATGTCACCACTTGACCACTTTTACCTCTGCCCACACACCAGTCATCAGGATGCACGCACTGCACAGCGCCACCCTGTGCCTCAGATCTCCATGATCAGGGGTCACGTGGTGCATTACATGACACCACGTGTCCCCTCCCTCCTCCACCCGCAGTATTGAACATCACTGCCCTCACGGCGCAAATAACATGCAGCCCCACCACTCCTCTGCCTCATCCAACTTGAGTCACAATTGGCTCCAGATGCCCACCAACCCCATGACCACATAACCCCAGACTTCCAGTCTGCACCATATAAAAACCTCTACACCATATTCCGGCTCCATACCCACTAGACATGCACACAGGAGGCACTGGAGCACTCTGACAGCCATCGTTGCCAAGGTAATTTTATTATGAGTGCCATATCCATCCCACTGACTACTTATGCCCTGTTTTCCATCTTCCAAGCATCTGACATACATTTATCCCTGCTGGGATTTTCATATGTCATTTGGACTTTCTATATTCATACAGGTATATGGTACTTTCACCTCCTTTTCACGCCCCCCCGTTTTGGTCTCACCTCTCCCCACAGCGGTCTTAGCCTTGATTTACACATCAATTGATCTCTATGGTCTCTTTCATATTTCTATATAAATAACTTGCTACATGTCTATTGTCAATTGACAACACTTCCATTAAGGTTCCTCAATGCAATAAAGAGATACATTTTTCTAGTAGCAGACATATATATATATATATATATATATATATATATACACTATGCGGCGTTTGCTGTTGTCTGATCAGATGAATTGCATTGTTGTCATAATATTTTTTTCCTGCTGTGGCTCTGTGTCATTTATAAATAATGCAAATATTGTAAATTTTTGTATATACTTACTATGTTTGTGCACTGACATCCTGTTTTTGTTCTCCCTTCTTCTAGAGCGATTACGTGACCAAGACCTGGGAACGGGTCGCTTGTATTGTATATACTTTTCAATTGTCCACCACTTGCACTTGTCTTGAGCAATAATTAAAAACATTTATACCAAAACTTTTGAGTGTGCGGTGATAATTTCTCTACCCACCTCCACTCACAGACACCAAATGAGGCAGGTGAACTGATTTCTATAACCTGTTCCAAGACCTGGAACTGGTGCCAAGTCCTGCTGGTAAATTAAATTTCCATCTCCAAAAAGCTTGTCGACATGACGTGCTCTAAAATTTCCAAGTAAACGGCGGCACTGACTTTGGTCTTGATAAAACACAGTGTACCTATACCTGAAGATGACATAGCTCCTAAAACCATCACTGATTGTGGAAACTTCACATTAGACATCAAGGAGCTTGGATTGTGTGCCTCTCCTCTCTTTCTCCAGACTCTGGTACCTTGATTTCCAAGGTCTAGTGTGAAGTATCCACAAACAATGATGATTTTGGGAGCCATGTCATCTGCTGGTGTAGGTCAACTGTGTTTTATCAAGACCAAAGTCAGCTCAGCCATCTACCTGGAAATTTTAGAGCACTTCATTCTTCCTTCTGCCAACTAAGATAGCATGCGAACTACTGCTGAAGGTGCAAAGGTAGGTTCCCACACCATGTGATATGTATAAACAGAACCTGGTGCTCAACTTAATGCTCGTGAAAAGTTGTTTTTATTTGTAGTACTTAACAAACGTTACGTACTTAGTAGTTTCAGAGCGAATATATAGCGGTACAAACAGATTTATCCACATCAAATAAATAGGTAGTCTTTATGCCTTAATATAGACGTAGGTAAGAGGCTGTGAGAGAGCGGGCATCTGTGTCCCTATTCCACTGCCACCCTAAGTTATTCTTCCTTCTTTTGAGGTGCACTTTGTGCGCATTTACTCCTCCTCCAACTAGCTGTCAGTTACCACCCCACACGACCAGACACCACTTCACTACCTGGCTACTTTATTTCCTTTCCACTAACATCCCCACCATCATAGTGGCTGACTTCAACACCTTAAACACCTCCATTGACACTTCCCACTCAGCTGTCTCTAAGCTTCTATCTGTCACTTCTTCCTTTGGCCTTGCTCAATGATCTTCCTAAAGGGTATGCCACACTAAACAGCGTCGCTAACGAGATCGCTAAAATACGTCACTATTTAGCGATCTCGTTCGTGACGCTAACGTGTGTGGCATGTAGCAACGACGTGGCCCCTGCTGTGATCTCGCTGATCGTTCACTAGAGTTCTGGACCGTATTTAGATCGTTGGCGTCCCGCTGGTGAGCCTATATCGCTGTGTCTGGCACCTTTTGTGAGCGATGTGCGCTGTTTTTTACATCGCAATGACCGTTAAAGTCGTTAATGAGATCGCTAACCGCTTTTGAGTCGTTAACGAGATCACTAAGTGTGGCAGCTACTAGAGACATTAAAACGATCACAAAAACGATCTCATTAGCTTGCGTCGTTATTGAGATCGCTAACGAGATCACTAAGTGTGGCAGTACCTTTAGGCACTCACAAACAAGGCCACACACTGGACCTCACCTTCACCCATCTCTGTTCCCTATCTAACCTCTATAACTCACCTCTGTAACTTATCTCTTCATCTTTCTGATCCCAGCCTACTTACAGACTCTTCTGTCTAGTTATCCAATTTATATTCTTTGGTGACTCGGGAAGGGGTGGGGTGGGAAGTGTTTAATTTTAGGTGATCATGGACACAGCTCCTTTAACAGATGATACTTTCCATTAGAACAGAATAATCCCAATTTTATTTGTCTAATTATTTTTTTTTTATGTCTAGCATTTTCTTAAAATGTGTAGTGATGTTATTAAGCATTTCATAGTCATCCCCAAAGTGTAGCAGGATATATTTTATATAATAAAATTGGAGCATTGCACCATCTGGAAACTATTTTCTGCAAGTTCTTTAGTATAAACAAAAGGTTAATGCCCTTTGGAGAACCATTTATATAAGAAGGTGTGCTTCAGTGCTTATTTTCATTTTATTACTTCAAGCAGAGTTTCTTTTTTCTACTAAAATGATGGTAAAAATCCTTATTCTTGTTTGAATAGGCTTAGGTATTTTCCAATGTAGATTTACCCTGACACAAAATATCAGAAATACATTTAATTTAAGCTCAGAAAAGATAAACACCTGGTATAACTGCTTAAATGATTGCCAAAGGGTCATGGCAACCAGAAGTCAAATGCTAATGTAGGAGAGCTAAATTTATATTCTGGCCTAGAAGAATTGCTTTTCTTAGAGAATAACTTATAATAGAGCATCTGATATAACATGCACAGTTTTTCTTGTGGAGGTACTCATAAAATATTTGACAGATAGAAAATATATGTACAGTACAGACCAAAAGTTTGGACACACCTTCTCATTCAAAGATTTTTCTGTATTTTCATGACTATGAAAATTGTAGAATCACACTGAAGGCATCAAAACTATGAATTAACACATGTGGAATTATACATTACACTTTACAAAAAAGTGTGAAACAACTGAAAATATGTCTTATATTCTAAGTTCTTTAAAGTAGCCACCTTTTGCTTTGATTACTGCTTTGCACGCAGAAAAGGTGAACGGATGGACTCTACATGCCTGGTTCCCACCGTGAAGCATGGAGGAGGTGGTGTGATGGTGTGGGGGTGCTTTGCTGGTGACACTGTTGGGGATTTATTTAAAATTGAAGCGGTGAGCAGTCCAGCTCACCCCAAACCATCTCGATTGGGTTCAGGTGTGGTGACTGTGGAGGACAGGTCATCTGGCGTAGCACCCCATCACTCTCCTTCTTGGTCAAATAGCCCTTACACAGCCTGGAGGAGTGTTTGGGGTCATTGTCCTGTTGAAAAATAAATGATGGTCCAACTAAACGCAAACCTGATGGAATAACATGCTGCTGCAAGATGCTGTGGTAGCCATGCTGGTTCAGTATGCCTTAAATTTTGAATAAATCCCCAACAGTGTCCATCCGTTCACCTTTTCTGTGTGCAAAGCAGTAATCAAAGCAAAAGGTGGCTACTTTGAAGAACCTAGAATATAAGACATATTTTCAGTTGTTTCACACTTTTTTGTAAAATGTAATGTATAATTCCACATGTGTTAATTCATAGTTTTGATGCCTTCAGTGTGATTCTACAATTTTCATAGTCGTGAAAATACAGAAAAATCATTGAATGAGAAGGTGTGTCCAAACTTTTGGTCTGTACTGTATGCCTTATGAAACTGCAGGAATTTGGAAGTACAGTAGGGCCTCATAAAAATCTATGGCTGGCCTTAGAGGTGTGTAACTATAATGCAGGTGTATGGAGGCAACGAACAGAGATCACAAGGTGGGAATGAGACAAAGGTTGATATAATTCTATTTATATACAGAAGTAACTTTAAACAATTCACTGGTCAACACACAAAAAATCATCAGCAAAGGTAATGGAGTTTGATGTGCTGATTCCAAAAATATGCTTAGTTTTGCTCTATTACATAAAGTTTCTGAGATAGAAGAATTTTCGTTATTGCATTATTTCTTCATTTTTCAATGTATGTATTTTTTTCTATGTTTTTCCCATTTCTTTGCTTGTCTTACTCAATTGTGAATTTTCTTACACGGACAACATCAGTAAAGGTTTTAGTGAGCTTTATGGAAGGAGTATTGACAGCGCAGTCAACCAATGACTACTTCTCGGAAAGTCACATGTTGTGGGGAGGAGCTATCTGTTGTGAGGCGGTAAGATTTGAGTCAGTCAGAAAAGGATGGTGATGGCAGCAAGGACTGGTATGTGAGACTGACAGGAGACAGGCCTCTACAGGGATTTGAGCTCTGCCACAGAGAGATAGAAGGGAAGGCAGTGGACAGCCGCCATTGTGAGAGGATTTTCACTGCATTTCTGGGAGGGCAAGTCGCCTCAGACGGAAGAAAACAGCTCAGCCACTGAGGTGTAACTGAGTGAGGGTCTCCACAGAGAGAACCTGAAAGCAGCCAATATCACACTGAGAAACTGCCTGACTGCAAATGTTCATCTGTAAGGAATAGGCTGACCCGTTTACCTCACAACTGTATATAGTTATCTACCAGATTATCTCCAGTAAAATCAGTTCTAAATACAAGCTGCCTCTGTCATCTCTGGGGAAATATCTACATATAGTCGGTCGGCTCATCGCACTTTTTTTAGTTCGTCACCACCATTGAACTGAACTTACTTTACTGTTTGATCTGATTTAAAGGAGAAAAGTGCCCCAACAGTGTATCAATCATTTGAACAGATTCTGCTATGTGTGTGGTTATTTTACACTAAAATACGAAGTATGTTCAATCACTCATGATAATAAAAAGATGTACCAGATGTACTTTAAGTGTCCACTTGGTGATCAAGACAAAAGTTGAGCCCCTCATGTGACATGCTCAAGTTGTTCAAATGGTCTTCTTGACTGATTGAATATGAGGAAAGTGGCAATGCCAATTGATGTTCCTTATGATTTGGAGAGAACCCAAAAATCATAGTGATGACTGCTACTTTTGTTTTGTCAAACTGAAGGTCTTTTCTACAAAGAACAAACATAAGTTGAATTACCCTGAACTTGAATCTGCGATTAAGCCAGTTCCACATGATGCTACCTTGCCAGTTTCTGTACCACCATTGTCTGGATTGGATGAAAATGAAGTAGAATATGAAGACTATGGAGCTGAAGCTACTGGCGAAGACATGGAGACCTCAATTCAAGATGAGTATGTACCTGATGAAGAAGCTGAGCAGCCAGAACGCTTTACTCAACATGAATTAAATTATCTCATCAGAGACTTTTCATTGTCAAAAGATAAAGCTGAACTTCTTGCATCTAGGTTGAAACAGAAGAATCTTCTTCATGATGATGTCAAAGTGTGTTATTAGTGAAACAGAAGTAACACTTTAACACAATTTTTCACAGTTGATGGACCAACGGTGTACTGTAACAATGTGAATGGCCTCTTTGAAGAACTGAATCAAGAGTATTTTGTTGCAGATTGGAGATTGTTTATTGACTCATCCTAGAGAAGTTTGAAAGCAGTGTTGCTTCACAATGGAAATATGAAACCATCAATCCCTATTGCTCACTCATGTCATCTAAAGGAAAGTTATGAAAATCTGTCAGTTGTTTTGGATGCTATACAATATAAGCATCATCAATGGAATATCTGGGAAGATTTGAAAGTTATTGGCCTGCTAATGGGAATGCAAGGAGGTTTCACAAAATATTGTTGATTCTTGTGTTTATGGGACAGTAGAAATACAGTAGAGCATTATGTTCGTCGTGATTGGGGACAGAGAAACATCTATGCTCCAGGTAGAGACTATGTTCAGCATAATCCTTTAGTTGCTCCAACAAAAATCTTTCTTCCACCATTACATATAAAGTTGTGATTGATTAAAAACTTTATAAAAGCCATGGCAAAGACAAATTCACAAGGGTTCCAGTACATTTCCCAGAAATTCTCCAGCATTTCACCTGCAAAACTGTATGAAGGGGTATTTGTTGGTCCTCAGATCAGAGAGCTTATGAGAGATGATGTGTTTGAAGGAACTTTAAATGATAAGAAATTTAGATCTTGGAAAAGCTTCAAGTGGATCTGTGAAAACTTCTTAGGAAAACAAAAATCTCCAGAATATGTTGAAGATGTTAAGGAACTGCTAACTGCATACCAGTGAAAAGAAATCGTTGGCACAACTGCTAAGGAAAAGAGAGGGTGGTGCCCGAGTAGGATCCCAATCCGTGAGATAATATAATATAATCTCGGCACACACCAGTGGTATTTTGTGGTGATGATTTTAATCAAGAATAGAGTACATACAACAAACGTTTCGGTCGGGCACGACCTTCTTCAGTGTACTATAACATGAAAAAATAACAAATAAGGAAAAATAAAATATATGCAAAAGCAGAAAAAAATATTTTTGCAGTAAAAATAAATTTTTAACATAGGGCATTGAAAGAAAGTATATACAAGTATATCAACAAGGATGCATGGTATAATCATAAAAATATGAAGTATGATTAACGTATAATGCTTAGAATCATCCAATATAATCTCCAAAGGATATATATGTGTGTATACAGAGGTATGTGTGACCCCCCAACAAAAATCACATCTACTGAGCCGTGAAAATATACATACCAGAGTCTGGCATAAGGTAGCCAGGTGCAGAAGGGTAGAGAATATACCTAAGAAGATATAGTGAGGAGAGTATGTACTGGTTATCTATATATATATAAAGGGAAAAGGCGGTGTCCAATAGAAAGTGTTACATTCCACAAAGTAACACAGATAATGCACTGCAGACAGTTAGTCTGAGGAGAGAAGATTATAGCTTAATGAGTTACTATTGTCAGCAGAGACATGGCTGCATATACTAAGGTGAAATGACCATAGAAAGTAGCGCTAGAACGTGCTGTGCTTACCGATAGTGTGTAGGCAGAATGGAGCGGCTAGGACGCGGTATACCACCACTTGTCAGGGAGCGCTGTGAGACAGGAGGTGCTGGCATTTGTACCCTGGTAAGCGTGTGGTCCGGACCGGAAGTCCGGTACCGGGAGTGAGGCGGCGTGCGTTCCAGCAGGCTGCTGATGCGTTCCAAGTGCAGGAACTAGTATGGAGGGTGGAGGAGAAGTGACTAGACATGTCAAATGCGCCATCTAGTGGTTGGAAATAGACGTAACAGTGCTGGTGACGGTCCATACATGCAGGAAGTGGGTGAACAATTAGAGTTCTGCATAGTGGTGGAAATAATAGTATTCGTGTTCCCAAATTCTGTGCTCAGAGAGATAGATTTCATTGTGGCAGATTCTGTGAACAGAAATATATAGTCAGTACATTATATATTACAGAGCATATATGCACACTCATAGGAAATGGAAATAAAAAATTAAGGAATTTATACAAAGGATATAATGTCATATTCTCTATTTAACCCCTTGGGGTGCAGTGTATCTAATTCATGAATCCAATAAGCTTCTCTTTTTTTGAGGAGGCCAATACGGTCGCCCCCCGGCGCGGTGCCTGTATGTGTTCAATAACTTGGTATTGAAGTTGCGCTATATTATGGCCAGAAGACACAAAATGATTAGGGATGGGAAGAAGTAAGTTTTTACATCTAATCGTCGACTTGTGTTTGGATATGCGATTTTTTATCGCTTGCATGGTCTCACCCACGTAAAAAAGGCCACATGGGCATTTAATCAAATAGATGACAAAGCTGGAGTTGCACGTAAAGTAGTCTTTTACCTCGTATCTTTTACCTTTGTATGGGTGATGGAATGTATTGCCTTTGACGATATTATTGCACTGCATACATTGTAGACATGGGAATGTTCCATACTTGGGATTAGAAAGAAAACGTTGTTGTTTTGGAGGGTGAGACGAGCCAATGTCGGCTCTGATTAGATGGTCTCTCAGATTGCGTGGTCGACGGAAACAAGGAAGGAAAGGTTTTTTAAATTCTTTAACGGTTGGGTGTGCGGTACTAAGTAAATGCCAGTGGCGACGTATGCTGGTATGAAGACGGTAAGCTATGGGGTGGTAATCGTGCACAAATGGAATCCTGTCTTGCGTATCAGATTTAGGGGAAGAGGAATCAGGAAGATTAAGAGTATATTCGGGGTAACCTCTGTCTCGAAATTTGTCACGCATTTCTCCAATGCGTATGTCTTTGGTGGTGATATTGGAAACTATCCTCTGAACTCTTTTAAGTTGGGATTTTGGAATGGAGTCTTTCATTTTGGTTGGATGGAAGCTTTTATAGTGTAGTAGACTGTTACGGTCTGTTGGCTTGGTGTATATATCGGAGGAAAGCTTGTTATTGCTTTCTCTAATAATACTCACATCCAAGAAATGAATGTTGTTTTTGTCAAAGGTCATTGTGAAGTCTAGTCCTGGCCAGGAGGTGCACAGGAAGGAAAAGAAATTGTTAAGAGTGTTCGGAGGACCATTCCAGATGCAGAAGACGTCGTCAATGTATCTCTTCCACTCAACTGCGTGTTGGCGGAAAAGATCATTAACATAAATTTTGCTTTCCTCGTAATGGGCGACATAGCAATTAGCATACGGAGGTGCTGCGTTCGACCCCATGGCGGTCCCCTTGGTCTGTAAATAAAAATTATCCCCAAAAAGAAAATAATTTTTCGTCAAGAGAATAGTCAGTAATTCACAGCACATGTTAATTTGATCTGGGTTGAAAATGGAGGACTCCAGCAATCTACGTACTGAGAGGATACCTTCTTTGTGTGGTATAGAGGTATATAGGTCTTTAATATCAAAAGTAACCAAAAGGGCCTCCTCAGGGATCTGATCAAGATTATGAATCATATTGAGAAAATCTCCTGTATCAAGGAGGAAAGAGGAGGATTGTTTTGTAAGTGGTGTCAAAATCTTTTCCAAATATTTGGCTATTGGTGAAAAGATGGATTCCGTGGAGGCAACTATGGGCCTCCCGGGGGGGTTGTTGAGGTTTTTGTGTACTTTCGGTAGTACGTAGAAGACTGGGGTTATGGGAAATTTCTTTTGGAGATATTCACCAGTCTTATTGTCTATGGTACCGTTCATGATGTATTTCGTGAGGGTGGTCTGGATATCAGAATTAATCTCATTAATAGGGTCATGGTCTAATTTTTGACAGATGGAAGTATCATTTAATTGACGGTTTACTTCACTCAGATACATTGTTTTGTCTAGTACAACTATAGCTCCCCCTTTATCGGCTGGTTTTACTATAATGTTCTTATCTTCCTGTAAGTAACGTAGAGCCTGTTGGTCAAGAGATGTCATATTGGAAGGAAAAAATAGCTTTTTCCTATTCATGTCCTCTTTGAGGTCAGAAAATGTGGTATGGATAAAGGAGATGAAAGTCTCCATGGCATGAGAGCCATAGGGGGGTCTAAATGTACTCTTGTTGCGTAAGCCCAAATAATGGGCTGACAAAGGTGTAGAAGAGGTATCTGCATTGGTGTTAGGAGTAGAGACATTAGCAAAATATAATTTCAATCTAAGGGATCTGAAAAAACGTTGTAAGTCCATATCAAGTTTAAACGTATTGTATCGGTAGCTAGGACAAAAGGATAAGCCCTTTTGTAGTAGTTGATGTTCCGCTATGCCCAGGCTTCTAGATGAAATGTTGATTACCAAAGGGTTTTACCTGAGAGCGGGTCACTCGGTTGAAGTCTCTGTGGGTGTCTCTTTCCTCGACGGGTCCTCTTCTTCTTGTGGCCCGTCTCCTTTGTCCTAAAAAACGGTTGGGCTGGAAGGGTCTTTCTCGATCTGACCCCGAAGTTGATGCGTCTGTAGAAGATCTGTAATAAGAACGTGAAAAGTTCCCAGAAGAAGGCATTACTTGCCATTTATAGACCCTTTGTTGTTCGTAATCCTCAGTGTCACGGGCGAATTTGTTTCTCTTTCTTGTTTCAGTCTCCGGCGATGTCGGTTGATAGTGTCGTTGATTTTTGTTTTGAGGCTGGTAAATTCCTCTGTTGTAGTGGAGGCGGTAAGTTGACTCTCAATGTTGGCGATATCCTCTTTGCTTTTGGTGATGGCTCGGTGGAGATGTTCCAGCGTCAAAGTCATGAGAGCAAAAGAACACTTGTTAATGATTTGTTCAAATTTGATACGAAATTCTTGTGAATCATTGAATAGGGTGGGACGTAAAGGGACGCGTAACCCTCTCGGTATCCTCTGGACTTTGAGGTATTCCGTGAGGGTCGCACAATGAAGTTCAAAATTGGTACATCTCCTGAGTTCTCTTTCTAGGTCTCGACCCCTGGTTTCTTTAGGGGGAACCCGCAGAAAATCGCTAGATAGAGTGGATCGTGCAATAATATTAGATGTTTCATCCGCATTATATGAAAATGTGAGGGATGATGACATTGCCCAGATACAGTGTGCTCAATGAAAGGGTTAATACGTATGAAAAGAAATCGTTGGCACAACTGCTAAGGAAAAGAGAGGGTGGTGCCCGAGTAGGATCCCAATCCGTGAGATAATATAATATAATCTCGGCACACACCAGTGGTATTTTGTGGTGATGATTTTAATCAAGAATAGAGTACATACAACAAACGTTTCGGTCGGGCACGACCTTCTTCAGTGTACTATAACATGAAAAAATAACAAATAAGGAAAAATAAAATATATGCAAAAGCAGAAAAAAATATTTTTGCAGTAAAAAGAAATTTTTAACATAGGGCATTGAAAGAAAGTATATACAAGTATATCAACAAGGATGCATGGTATAATCATAATAATATGAAGTATGATTAACGTATAATGCTTAGAATCATCCAATATAATCTCCAAAGGATATATATGTGTGTATACAGAGGTATGTGTGACCCCTCAACAAAAATCACATCTACTGAGCCGTGAAAATATACATACCAGAGTCTGGCATAAGGTAGCCAGGTGCAGAAGGGTAGAGAATATACCTAAGAAGATATAGTGAGGAGAGTATGTACTGGTTATCTATATATATAAACGGAAAAGGCGGTGTCCAATAGAAAGTGTTACATACCACAAAGTAACACAGATAATGCACTGCAGACAGTTAGTCTGAGGAGAGAAGATTATAGCTTAATGAGTTACTATTGTCAGCAGAGACATGGCTGCATATACTAAGGTGAAATGACCATAGAAAGTAGCGCTAGAACGTGCTGTGCTTACCGATAGTGTGTAGGCAGAATGGAGCGGCTAGGACGCGGTATACCACCGCTTGTCAGGGAGCTGTGAGACAGGAGGTGCTGCCATTTGTAGCCTGGTAAGCGTGTGGTCCGGATCGGAAGTCCGGTACCGGAAGTGAGGCGGCGTGCGTTCCAGCAGGCTGCTGATGCGTTCCAAGTGCAGGAACTAGTATGGAGGGTGGAGGAGAAGTGACTAGACATGTCAAATGCGCCATCTAGTGGTTGGAAATAGACGTAACAGTGCTGGTGACGGTCCATACAGGCAGGAAGTGGGTGAACTATTAGAGTTCTGCATAGTGGTGGAAATAATAGTATTCGTGTTCCCAAATTCTGTGCCCAGAGAGATAGATTTCATTGTGGCAGATTCTGTGAACAGAAATATATAGTCAGTACATTATATATTACAGAGCATATATGCACACTCATAGGAAATGGAAATAAAAAATTAAGGAATTTATACAAAGGATATAATGTCATATTCTCTATTTAACCCCGAATATACTCTTAATCTTCCTGATTCCTCTTCCCCTAAATCTGATACGCAAGACAGGATTCCATTTGTGCACGATTACCACCCCATAGCTTGCTGCTTGCTGGGATCTGACTTTTACTACTGTGCAACCTTTCCCTTTTAAATGGTACAATCTCTACAACCTCTGCTTGCTGGGATCTGACTTTTACTACTGTGCAACCTTTCCCTTTTAAATGGTACAATCTCTACAACCTCTGCTTGCTGGGATCTGACTTTTACTACTGTGCAACCTTTCCCTTTTAAATGGTACAATCTCTACAACCTCTGCTTGCTGGGATCTGACTTTTACTACTGTGCAACCTTTCCCTTTTAAATGGTACAATCTCTACAACCTCTGCTTGCTGGGATCTGACTTTTACTACTGTGCAACCTTTCCCTTTTAAATGGTACAATCTCTACAACCTGTGCTTGCTGGGATCTGACTTTTACTACTGTGCAACCTTTCCCTTTTAAATGGTACAATCTCTACAACCTCTGCTTGCTGGGATCTGACTTTTACTACTGTGCAACCTTTCCCTTTTAAATGGTACAATCTCTACAACCTCTGCTTGCTGGGATCTGACTTTTACTACTGTGCAACCTTTCCCTTTTAAATGGTACAATCTCTACAACCTCTGCTTGCTGGGATCTGACTTTTACTACTGTGCAACCTTTCCCTTTTAAATGGTACAATCTCTACAACCTCTGCTTGCTGGGATCTGACTTTTACTACTGTGCAACCTTTCCCTTTTAAATGGTACAATCTCTACAACCTCTGCTTGCTGGGATCTGACTTTTACTACTGTGCAACCTTTCCCTTTTAAATGGTACAATCTCTACAACCTCTGCTTGCTGGGATCTGACTTTTACTACTGTGCAACCTTTCCCTTTTAAATGGTACAATCTCTACAACCTCTGCTTGCTGGGATCTGACTTTTACTACTGTGCAACCTTTCCCTTTTAAATGGTACAATCTCTACAACCTCTGCTTACTGGGATCTGACTTTTACTACTGTGCAACCTTTCCCTTTTAAATGGTACAATCTCTACAACCTCTGCTTGCTGGGATCTGACTTTTACTACTGTGCAACCTTTCCCTTTTAAATGGTACAATCTCTACAACCTCTGCTTGCTGGGATCTGACTTTTACTACTGTGCAACCTTTCCCTTTTAAATGGTACAATCTCTACAACCTCTGCTTGCTGGGATCTGACTTTTACTACTGTGCAACCTTTCCCTTTTAAATGGTACAATCTCTACAACCTCTGCTTACTGGGATCTGACTTTTACTACTGTGCAACCTTTCCCTTTTAAATGGTACAATCTCTACAACCTCTGCTTGCTGGAATCTGACTTTTACTACTGTGCAACCTTTCCCTTTAAATGTGCCTGCTGAATGTTTGCTAAATTAATTTGTTGCATTGTATTCAATACTTACTGCTGTATAGCCATGCTGGGGCCAGTAGAGATGCTATCAGGTGCAAGGTGTTACCAGCATATGGATGCAGCCAGGCCCTGTGCCTTTGATTGTCTATCCTCCCCTGGTGTGCTGGGCAGCTGCTAATTTATCCCAAAGCAGCTACCACAACTCCTCCCACCTGATACTCTACTCAGTCCTATATATTCAGTAGCAGTCTAAGGGGGGCACGCGTGTGGGGTCAGGCACGCACATGCATCAGAAGTACCACTGCAGCAAAAGTACAGTGAAGCTGCAGTTATTTCAACGGCAGTTAGTCACGGCAGGAGTCAGGACTAGGGTTGAGCATTCCGATACTGCAAATATCGGGTATCGGCCGATATTGGCTGTATCGGAATTCCGATTCCGAGTTCCGATATTTTCGTCATATCGGATACCGGAATCGGGATTGTCACTGTCACTGTCAGTGTCCGTCGGTCGGGTCTGTCAGGAGTCAGCGGCACTTACCTGGCAGAAGATCTCCGGCGGTCACATCCCGGGCTGCTTCATGGCCGCAATCTTCTTTCCCCGGCGGTCACATGCAGTTTCTCGCGATAACTGCAGTGACTGCTGGGTAATCCCGGCCGTAAAGCAGTCAGTCCGATGACGTCACCGCCGGGGAAGCAGGTAATCAGCTGTGCTGTGTTGCGATGACAGGCTCTGCCTGTCATTGCGATGTAGCAGAGCTGGATCGTCGTGGGACTGTCGTTATGGACTGCGTCGGACAGGTGGTATACTGTTGGTTTGTTTTTTTTATTTTTTTACAGGAGATCGATGGCGTCGCAGGAATGAGAGAGTAATAAAATTAATGAAAACTGTGTTGTCTCTTTTATTTCATTAAAATACTTTTTTCTTGCTGTGTTTTTTTTTTATACATTTAATAACTTTGGGATTAATAATGGATCGGTGTCTTATTGACACCTCTCCATTATTAACCGGGCTTATTGTCACCGTGCAATCAACGGTGACATTAACCCCTTATTACCCCACTTGCCACCGCTACAGGGCAAGTGGGAAGAGCCGGGTAAAGTGCCACAATTGGCACATCTTTTGATGCGCCAAATGTGGGGCTGCTGTAGCCTGGTATTATCAGGCTGTTGAGGGCCAAAATCCATGGGCCTTGACAGTCTTTTAATACCAGGCCGCAGCAGTCTGCATTTTACTTGGCTGGTTAACAAAAATAGGGGGGATCCCCACGCCGTTTTTTTTTTCGAGGGGATCCCCTATTTTTGTTAACCAGCCAAGCTAAGCAGACTGCTGTGGCCTGGTATTATCAGGCTGGCAAGGTCCATGGATATTGGATCCTTACCAGCCTGAAAAACCAGGCCTCAGCGGTCTGCTTCATCTGGCTGGTTAACAAAAATAGGGGGGACCCCACGCCAATTTTTTTCGAGGGGATCCCCTATTTTTGTTAATCAGCCAAGATATGCAGACTGCTGTGGCCTGGTATTATCAGGCTGGCAAGGTCCATGGATCTTGGCTCCTTAACAGCCTGAAAATCCAGGCCTCAGCGGTCTGCTTCATCTGGCTGGTTAACAAAAATAGGGGGGACCCCACGCCAATTTTTTTCGAGGGGATCCCCTATTTTTGTTAATCAGCCAAGATATGCAGACTGCTGTGGCCTGGTATTATCAGGCTGGCAAAGTCCATGGATCTTGGCTCCTTAACAGCCTGAAAATCCAGGCCTCAGCGGTCTGCTTCATCTGGCTGGTTAACAAAAATAGGGGGGACCCCACGCCATTTTTTTTTCGAAGGGAACCCCTATTTTTGTTAATCAGTTCCCTCTGACGTCACTGATTGTGTCCCTGGCTGACCTGAAGTGAAGGTACTGCCACACTAAACAATCCCGCTAGCGATCACGATAACGACGCATACTAATGCGATCGCTAGCGGGATTGTTTCTATATCGCTAAGTGCGGCCACATTTAGCGATATAGTTAACGACGCTATCGCCGTTAGTGATCTTCTTAACGACTTTAGCGGTACAAAAGTACCGCTAAATCGCTAAGAAAAGGTGCCACACTAGCGATATATACTTACCCAGCGGGAGCGCCGACGAGAAAATAGGGTCCGGAACGATTCCAGCGACGAGCGAGATCACAGCAGGAAGCTCGTCGCTGGAAGCTGCCGCACTGAACAACATCGCTAACGGGATCGCTAAATAGTGACGTTTTTTAGCGATCCCGTTAGCGATATTGTTCAGTGTGGCATACCCTTAAGTGGAAAGCTTAATTGATTGCTTTCCACTTTTAAGGGCCCGTCTCACATAGCGATATCGCTACCGAGATCGCTGCTGAGTCACTAGTTTTGTGACGCAGCAGCGAGCTCACCAGCGATATCGCTGTGTGTGACATTCAGCGACGATCAGCCCCCCTGCCGGGTATCGCTGATCGTCGCTGAAATGTCAGGACCTTTTTTTGATCGCTGGTTTCCCGCTGACAGGCACACATCGCTGCGTGTGACAGGCGGGAGACCAGCGATCCGCTGGTAACCAAGGTACACAGCGGGTTTCCAGGCGCGGGGCTGTGCCTAGAAACCCGCTGTGTACCTTGGATACCAGCGCCCTGATGCAGGGAGCTGGTATCCAAGGTACACAGCGGGTTTCCAAGCGCTGCACGGTGCCTGGAAACCCGCTGTGTACCTTGGTTACCAGCGGATCGCTGGTCTCCCGCCTGTCACACGCAGCGATGCGTGCCTGTCAGAGGGAAACCAGCGATCAAAAAAAGGTCCTGACATTTCTGCGACGATCAGCGATACCCGGCAGGGGGGCTGATCGTCGCTGAATGTCACACACAGCGATATCGCTGGTGAGCTCGCTGCTGCGTCACAAAACTAGTGACTCAGCAGCGATCTCGGTAGCGATATCGCTATGTGAGACGGGCCCTTAAGCGATGTTACCCGCAGTGTCGCTGTCCCAGATCGCTGCCTGAGCTGCCTGTTTGGCAGCTCAGCAGCGATCATGTAGCGATACACCAGCGATCCTGACAAGTGCATATCGTTGTCGGGATCGCTGGTGTATCGTTATGTGACACCCAGCCTTTACTCTCCTGTCAGCCAGGAGAGGAACTCATTCATTTGGGGGTTTACTGTGAGGCTGCAGCATTAGCTGCGGTCCCTGCAGTAAACATTAACCCTTTCTGAAGGATTACACCGTGGGACCTGACTGTGCATGGGATAGGTAAGAATAATTTTGCTTTTTTATTTTATTTTTATTACAGGAAATGGTTTTTTGCAGTAAAATAAAAGATGGTCAAAAACATGTGTCTTTATTTCATTAAAATGATTTTTAATTAAAGTGTGTGTGTTTTATTTTTATTTCATGCAATAGGATTAATAATTGATAGTTGTCTAATTGACAGCTCTCAATTATTAACCTGGCTTAAGGTCACCTTTCAATAGCAAGGTGGCTTTAACCCCATATTAACCCATTCGCCACCGCTACAGGGCAATGGGAATAGACGGGCAAAGTGCCAGAAAGGGCGAATCTAATTATAGATTTGTCTTTCCTGGGGTGTCTGGGGCAGATGTTAGTAGCCAGGGGGGGGCCAAAAATAATGGTCCCTCTCTGGGCTATTATTATCTGCCCCCACTCACTGGCTTTGTCTGTCTGGTTGCGAAAATAGGGCGGGAGCCCACGCATTTTTTTTCAGCAATTTTACACCTCATATATATATATACATGTCATTGAGTTTGTGACACACATATATATATATATATATATATATATATATATATTTATAGTTCATACACTTCTACATAGTATAATAGCCGCTAATTCAATTGCCGGCTTTTGTGAAAATGCAGAACCCGACATGAAATGACACTTGGTGTACATAGGGTTAACCATGTCTTTTCATGTCCTTTGCTATCTAATTTGCACAAACAATTAAATCAGTCTATGTGTGCAAAATTTCACACCTGTAGGGGTTAATTAAAGGTGTAAATTCGTAGCAAAAAAGTCCGTTATTTTACAACGAATTTACACCTTTAATTAACCCCTACAGGTGTGAAATTTTGCACACATAGACTGATTTAATTGTTTGTGCAAATCAGATAGCAAACGACATGAAAAGACATGGTTAACCCTATGTACACCAAGTGTCATTTCATGTCGGGTGCTTCTGTCTTTTCACTGAAGCCGGCTTTACCCGGCAATTGAATCAGAGGATATTTTACTATGTAGAAGTGTATAAACTATACATATATGTATATATATATATATGTCACAATGACATGTATATATATATATATATGTATTCTATGTGTGTATATTTAGTGTTTACAAGGAAAGAATGGGGTTTTTTTAGTTACGATATTTTGTTCCCATAGACTTACATGGGACTTCCGGTATCGGTATCGGGTATCGCCGATATTTTAATGATATCGGCGATACCATTCCGATTCCGATACTTTTGGATATCGGAAAGTATCGCTCAACTCTAGTCAGGACCCCACACTATGTCTCTTTTGGGTATGTCTGCTGAGTAAGCACTTCCAATTACTTGTACCTGGCTTTTCTATTTACCCATCTCACTCTTTCACCATGTTTACATATGCCTTCACAGTGTTTGCTCCGTTAATCCTCTCTCTCCTTCGCTATCCCCAAACCCCAGCACCCTCTAATCAAATAATCATCTCCCCTTCCCTCCTTCCTCCCCACCTGTCCTCCTCTGCTGACCTGCTCCTCAACCTCAAATCTGTCCTAATAAAACACAAAACAAGCTTCCCTCTCTCCTTCTCCCACCTGCTCTCCCTTTCTCTGCTCCTCCTCACTGCTGGTGACATATCTCCCAATCCTGGACCTCCACAGTTCATACCCACCATTAATACTCCTTCCTACCGCTCCCTATCTAATAGGAACTACCGCAATCTTTCCAACGTAAAACCTGTGCCATTGACACCCACCCCCCTGCTCCCTCTCTCTGGAGCACTCTGGAATGCCCGCTCCATCTGCAATAAGCTTCATGTGATTCATGACCTCTTTCTCTCTCGCAATCTTGCTTTCCTCGCCCTCACAGAAACATGGCTGACACCCTCTGACACCGCCTCCCCTGCTGCGCTGTGTTACGGTGGCCTCCAATTCTCCCACACTCCTCGCCCTGGAAACAGACATGGTGGAGGAGTGGGTGTTCTCCTTTCCTCTAACTGCAACTTTAACCCAATCCCACCTCTTCCCTCCCTAATCCTCCCTTCCTTTGAAGTCCACTCTGTCCGCATCTACTCTCCCTCCAACCTCCAAGTGGCCGTCATATACCGACCTCCAGGCCCGACCGCTGCCTTCATCGACCAATTCACTACCTGGCTTCTTCACTTTCTCTCCACTGACATCCCCACCATCATCATGGGTGACTTCAACATCCCCACTGATACCCTTCAGTCAGCAGCCTCCAAACTTCTGTCCCTTACTTCATCCTTTGGACTTACTCAGTGGTCCTCCTCAGCCACCCACACGGATGGTCATACATTAGACTTGGTCTTCACCCGCCTCTGCTCTCTATGTAACTTCACCACCTCCCCTCTCCCTCTATCCGACCACCATCTACTCACTTTCTCATCCCTGTCCTCCTCTCCTGTCACCCATGTCCAGCAACACGTGCACCCCCGCAGACACCTTGCACACCTAGACATCCACACACTCTCTGACTCTATTCTTTCACTGGCATCAATATCCTCATTCCACGATACAGACAGTGCCACTGCCTTCTACAATGCCACTCTCACATCGGCTATTAACACGGTCGCCCCTCTCGTTCATGGCAGAGTGCGACGTACCAACAGACAACCTTGGCACAATAACACCACTAAAAAGCTCCGGCAAGTGTCCAGGATTACAGAGCGGCGTTGGAAAAAAACAAATTCGCAAGACGACTTCACTGCATTCAAACAAGCAACACTCTCTTTCAAATCTGCCCTCACCTCTGCTAAACAGGCCTACTTCACAACCCTCGTATCTTCCCTATCCTACAACCCCAAACAGTTATTCAAAACTTTTAACTCCCTCCTCCGTCCACCACTGCCCCCTCCTAATTCCCTCATCTCTGCTGAGGACTTTGCCACACACTTCAAAAATAAGATCGACCAAACAAGGCAAGTCTTCATTGTTCAACCACCTCAACCACTTTGTATACCAGACCAATGCCCCAACCCCATAACCTCCCTCTCCAACATAACTGAAGGGGAGCTTAATTGTCTTCTCTCCAAATCGCACCTCACAACCTGTGCACTTGACCCCATCCCAACCCACCTCCTCCCCAACCTCACCACCACTATTATCCCATCCCTAACCCACCTCTTCAACCTATCACTAACTTCCGGTACCTTCCCTTCTGCTTTCAAGCATGCCACAATCACGCCTATTCTTAAAAAGCCAACCCTCGACCCAACCGCTATGTCCAGCTATCGCCCAATATCGCTGCTCCCATTAGCTTCCAAACTCCTGGAGCTGCATGTCCACGCTGAGCTTTCCTACCACTTCTCTTCTAACTTGCTCTTTGACACTCTACAATCTGGTTTCCGCCCCCATCACTCCACTGAGACAGCCCTGACCAAAATTACTAATGACCTACTTACAGCCAAAGCGAACAGACAATACTCTATACTCCTGCTTCTTGACCTGTCCTCTGCTTTTGATACAGTTGACCACTGCCTTCTACTACAGATTCTTTCCTCCTTTGGCGTCAAAGACCTCGCCCTATCCTGGATCTCCTCATACCTTTCCAACCGCACATTCAGCGTCTCCCACTCATACACTACCTCCTTGTCCCACCCTCTCTCTGTTGGAGTCCCCCAAGGATCTGTTCTAGGACCCCTACTCTTCTCAATCTATACACTTGGCCTGGGGCAACTCATAAAGTCCCACGGATTCCAGTACCACCTTTACGCTGATGACACTCAGATCTACCTCTCTGGCCCAGACATCACCTCTCTGCTATCCAGAATCCCGGAGTGTCTATCAGCCATATCCTCCTTCTTCTCTTCCCACTTCCTCAAACTCAATGTGGACAAATCTGAACTCATAATCTTTCCCCCATCCCACAGATCTTCCTTACCTGACCTATCTATCACAATTAACGACATCACGCTTTCCCCCGTACCAGAAGTCCGCTGCCTCGGAGTAACCCTTGACTCTGCCCTGTCCTTCAAACCGCACATCCAAGCTCTTTCTACCTCCTGTCGCCTTCAGCTCAAAAATATTTCAAGAATCCGTCCTTTCCTCAACCCTCAATCTACTAAAATGATTGTGCACGCCCTCATCATCTCCCGCCTCGACTACTGCAACACCCTTTTCTCTGGCCTCCCTGCTAACACCCTCGCACCTCTCCAGTCCATCCTTAACTCTGCTGCACGACTAATTCACCTCTTTCCTCGCTACTACTCCGCTTCTCCCCTCTGCAAATCTCTTCACTGGCTCCCATTCCCTCAGCGTATCCAGTTCAAATTACTAATACTGACCTACAAGGCCATCTATAATCTGTCTCCTCCTTATATCTCTGAACTAATCTCCCGATATCTTCCCTCACGTAATCTCCGATCCACCCAAGACATCCTTCTCTCTCCACACTTATTCGCTCCTCACCCAACCGCCTCCAAGACTTCTCCCGAATATCCCCCATCCTCTGGAATTCTTTGCCCCAACACGTCCGACTATCAAACACATTCGGATCCTTCAGACGGAACCTGAAAACTCACCTCTTCAGGAAAGCCTACAGCCTGCAATGACCCTGCTACCTCCTCACCACTACCGGAGATATTGCCTCAACCAACACTGGAACTGCTGCAACCCCCCGACCTACTGTCTCCTGCCTCACAATCCTGTAGAATGTAAGCCCGAAAGGGCAGGGTCCTCTCCCCTCTGTATCAGTCTGTCATTGTTAGTTTGTTTACTGTAAGTGATACCTGTAATTTGTATGTAACCCCTTCTCATGTACAGCACCATGGAATCAATGGTGCTATAGAAATAAACAATAATAATAATAATAATAGCTTACCGTCTTCATACCAGCATACGTCGCCACTGGCATTTACTTAGTACCGCACACCCAACCGTTAAAGAATTTAAAAAACCTTTCCTTCCTTGTTTCCGTCGACCACGCAATCTGAGAGACCATCTAATCAGAGCCGACATTGGCTCGTCTCACCCTCCAAAACAACAACGTTTTCTTTCTAATCCCAAGTATGGAACATTCCCATGTCTACAATGTATGCAGTGCAATAATATCGTCAAAGGCAATACATTCCATCACCCATACACAGGTAAAAGATACGAGGTAAAAGACTACTTTACGTGCAACTCCAGCTTTGTCATCTATTTGATTAAATGCCCATTTGGCCTTTTTACGTGGGTGAGACCACGCAAGCGATAAAAAATCGCTATCCAAACACAAGTCGACGATTAGATGTAAAAACTTACTTCTTCCATCCCTAATCATTTTGTGTCTTCTGGCCATAATATAGCGCAACTTCAATACCAAGTTATTGAACACATACAGGCACCGCGCCGGGGGGCGACCGTATTGGCCTCCTCAAAAAAGAGAAGCTTATTGGATTCATGAATTAGATACACTGCACCCCAAGGGGTTAAATAGAGAATATGACATTATATCCTTTGTATAAATTCCTTAATTTTTTATTTCCATTTCCTATGAGTGTGCATATATGCTCTGTAATATATAATGTACTGACTATATATTTCTGTTCACAGAATCTGCCACAATGAAATCTATCTCTCTGGGCACAGAATTTGGGAACACGAATACTATTATTTCCACCACTATGCAGAACTCTAATAGTTCACCCACTTCCTGCCTGTATGGACCGTCACCAGCACTGTTACGTCTATTTCCAACCACTAGATGGCGCATTTGACATGTCTAGTCACTTCTCCTCCACCCTCCATACTAGTTCCTGCACTTGGAACGCATCAGCAGCCTGCTGGAACGCACGCCGCCTCACTCCCGGTACCGGACTTCCGGTCCGGACCACACGCTTACCAGGCTACAAATGCCAGCACCTCCTGTCTCACAGCGCTCCCTGACAAGCGGTGGTATACCGCGTCCTAGCCGCTCCATTCTGCCTACACACTATCGGTAAGCACAGCACGTTCTAGCGCTACTTTCTATGGTCATTTCACCTTAGTATATGCAGCCATGTCTCTGCTGACAATAGTAACTCATTAAGCTATAATCTTCTCTCCTCAGACTAAAGGTACTGCCACACTACACAATCCCGCTAGCGATCTCGTTAGCGTCGCATACTAATGAGATCGCTAGCGGGATTGTTTCTATATCGCTAGTAGCTACCTATTTTAGCGATGTCGTTAGGACGCTATCGCGGTTAGCGATCTCCTTAACGACTTTAGCGGTACAAAAGTACCGCTAAATTGCTAAAAAAGGTGCCACACTTAGCGATATATACTTACCCAGCGGGGCGCCAGCGACGAAAATAGGGTCCGGAACGATTCCAGCGACGAGCGAGATCACAGCAGGAAGCTCGTCGCTGGCAGATGCCGCACACAACAACATCGCTAACGGGATCGCTAAATAGTGACGTTTTTTTAGCGATCCCGTTAGCGATGTTGTTTAGTGTGGCATACCCTTAACTGTCTGCAGTGCATTATCTGTGTTACTTTGTGGTATGTAACACTTTCTATTGGACACCGCCTTTTCCCTTTATATATATAGATAACCAGTACATACTCTCCTCACTATATCTTCTTAGGTATATTCTCTACCCTTCTGCACCTGGCTACCTTATGCCAGACTCTGGTATGTATATTTTCACGGCTCAGTAGATGTGATTTTTGTTGAGGGGTCACACATACCTCTGTATACACACATATATATCCTTTGGAGATTATATTGGATGATTCTAAGCATTATACGTTAATCATACTTCATATTATTATGATTATACCATGCATCCTTGTTGATATACTTGTATATACTTTCTTTCAATGCCCTATGTTAAAAATTTCTTTTTACTGCAAAAATATTTTTTTCTGCTTTTGCATATATTTTATTTTTCCTTATTTGTTATTTTTTCATGTTATAGTACACTGAAGAAGGTCGTGCCCGACCGAAACGTTTGTTGTATGTACTCTATTCTTGATTAAAATCATCACCACAAAATACCACTGGTGTGTGCCGAGATTATATTATATTAAACTGCATACCAGTGTCTTGGAAGTCGCATTTCTCTGAAAATGCTCTTTTTGCATTCACATTTAGATTTCTTCCCTCAAAATCTTGGGGATGTAAGCGATGAACAAGGCGAGCGGTATCACCAGGACATTAAAGTAATGTAACACAGCTACCAGGGTTTTTGGAATGACTCAATTATGGCAGATTACTGTTGGATGTTATATAGGGACAACTCTGAAATATCTTATCATTGACAGTCTAATGTCAAGCACTTTTAATTTCTGCTCATATTTTAGTTTCTATTTTGCATGTGAAATTATTTTGATTCAATAAAAACTGTTTTGTAAGGAGAAGCATTTTTTTCTGATATGTCGATTACTGTTTTCTTAATGTCACCAGTATATTTCCTATACCTTATAATAATGATGCTGCTCCATGGAAAGTATATGTGCTACAGAAAAACTATTACATTTTTTAAATCAGGACAAAAAGATGATTTAGAAAAGTACAAAGTCACCTGCGATGATTACCAAAAATATTTTTTTGTAGACCTATGTTATTGTTAGTAACTATGCAAATCAACAGGAGAAAGAATAGCAATAATTTAGAATAACAAAGAAAGTCTTTCACTATTTAACGTTAATGTTCTTTTCACAAAAGGAGGTGCGCCCAGTCATGAGAGTCACCACGTAAGCTCTCTCTGAAGCTCTGGCACAAGCAGGAGTCACTAGGTTTTCCTGCTAAGCCACAAGTCTCTTTCTGATGTAGTCTATCAATACCAGTTGAGCCTCTCAAGCACCAACTGCCCCCTGCCAACCTGTAATACTAGTCCCAGACAAACCCGGTACCATAGATGATAGCAGGAAGTGACGGCCCTATTCACTCGCTCTGTTTCCTTTCAATCGTCGGCGGGCCTCACCTGTCGCAGTCTACTCACAGATTTCTTATACTCGAGGCATAGAAGACTATGCCTGAGCTCTTGACGACATAGGGCCTCCCCTGGAGTCTTGACCAGTGCAGGGAGAAGATCCTGGCTCTGACCAGCTTAGGTGGTACCTTCAGGTCTTTTGGGGGAATACGGACCTTGTCAGGCGGTGACTGGCACCTGAGTTGTGCAGACTCCTGCTAAGGCCTATCACGCTGGTCTCAGTGGTGTCTCTTGGGCAAGTCAGCTCCACACTTTTTCCTAGCACCAAATCTGACGTGCAGGACTTTTATATCAGAGAAGTCCTGTAGGGCACCTGATCCAGTCCATCACATGAAATCGCTCCCACTGCAAATCTTCCAGTACAATTTGGTTCCGCTTGAGTTTGGCTGGCGAGCAAATGGCAGTGTTTCCTCATGAATGGCACATCCTGCAATAGTTGTTCAGGGATAGCACATCATCTATTTACATTCCTCGCCGCCTTTTCCTTTTTTGCAAGTGGAATTGATTCAAGTTAAAAGTTTCTCCACAGGCAGGCTTAGTTCAGCCAACAGTTTAGCGCACTGTATCTGGAACCAGACAAATTCATCTTGAGCATACCAGTTGGGGGGATCCTAACATTGGCCCACTCAGTCCTGCGGAGCTCTTCCTGTAGAGGTGAGTCTGGGGCAATTGGGGACTCAGCAACTGGAGGTTGTAAGTTGACTGCTGGTTCATTTTCTGTCCCATTCCCATTTCTCCCTCAAGTCTAAGACTAAGTTACCGGGTGGATCTTCCTCAGTACTAGATAGGATAACACCTCCCAACGGTTATCCAGCTTGTTCCTGGGTCACTTTGCCAGCACCAACACATGGTACCCTAGCTGAAGTTGTCCACCTGACATTGGGGATCAACTTGAATGTTTCACTACCCAAAACTTCTGTTCAACTAGCTTCCTTACCATCTGAATTCGGTGTCGGTGTTCTTGGATGCAGGCACTTGGACTACTGTCAGGACTCAAGACCTCCAAATCTAGCTCCAATTTAGTGATCACTCGGTCACTTTGCCCAAACAGCAGCATGGAAGGAGTGTAACCGGTAGTCGAATGGACTTGATTGTTATAAACCCACACCAACTTGGACACGAATTCGGGCCACTTCATCTTTTTGTCCTCTTCCAGGGTCCGCAACATTTGCAACTGGGTTTGGTTGAAGTGCTTCCAGCCCCGTTTCCTTGTGGATGATACGGCGTGGTTCTGGATTTATCGATTCCATAGATACAATACAGATCGTCCATTACTCACCTCAGGAAGCAGACTCGACGGTCGGAGTAAATTTGCTTTGGGCTCCCATATAAGCGGATGAAGTCCTGACAGATGGCTTTGTCTGCAGCTTCGACTCTCTGAACCCGGGTGGAAATTACCACTGCGAACTTGATGAAGTGATCAGTCATCACAAAGCAATACCTGTAGCCGCTGTATGAAGTTCCGATCATCAGATAGTTTATCATCAAGACCTTCAAAGGCGCAGAGGTTTGGATAGCCTGAATCGGGCTCTCTGTTCCACGAGTTTGTTCAGCTTGCACCGGCGACATCCTCAAACTCCTTCAACCTCTTGCCACAGTTGAGGCCAGAATACCAGTCGTTTCAATCATCAAAAGGTCTTCTCTACACTGAAGTGGGCACCTCTCTCAAGAGATTCTTTAGCCAGCTGCACTACCAGCGCTTCTGGAGCCACCACTTGCGGGTAACATCGAACTCTCGATTTAGTTGAGTCCTTCGGCACAATAGGCCATCTTTCAGGAAGAGCCTTTCCCATTGGCCAAAGATCTGCAGGGTACTTGGAGGTGAAGCAGCCCTTGCTTCCTAATCAGGCCTTTGTCCCAGAGTGACCCATTTCCTAAGCCTTGCTAGCACTGGATCGGACTGTTACTGGTGTATCCACTCATCTCTTGAGGGTCCAAGAATTTGGGTGGGTGTTGATTCTTCTCTAGACTTCAGGGTGGTTACTAAAGCTGCGGCAAACTGCCTAAAATCTGTGATCCCATCACCTTCAAGCTAGTCAGTAATGACTGTCTTCAGTCCAGTTTTGGTAACTCAAGACAAGGCATCTGCATGCACGTACTGGTATTTAGACATCTTCATGACTTACCACTGTTCTAGCACTCCCAGCTTCACATTTTCTAGGTGGGCCAGGGGATTTATGTCAATCCACACATGTATTTTTGACCCCAACAAATACTCGGTCATGGCCCATACTAGCGACAGCAGCTCCAGTTTGAATGAATTGTAATTGTCTGGCTTCTTCTCTTTGTCTTTTAGTGACCTACCCACATACGCAATCACTCGCTCTCTTCCTTCTTGTACCTGAGCCAATACTGCCCCCAGTCCATATTGGCTTCCATCAGTGTTCAGCACGAAGGACTGCAAGAAGGCAATGTAGGCCAAGATTGGGGCGTCCGTCAGTGCCATCTTCAAAGCCTGAAATGCTTCTTCCTGCCGTGGGCCCCACTGAATGGGTTGACATTTGGCTCCCCAGGTCATACCCCGCAACAACTCATTGAGTGGTATCCCAATCTTGGTGAAATCCCTTATGATCCTGAAGTAGTATCCAGCTAGCCCTAAGAACACTCTCAGTTCTCTCAGGTCGATAGGTATGGGCCACTTCTGTACTGCTACCACCTTCTCGGCAATGGGGAAACTCACGCACTAGGCACTGTAGTGTGTTCCAGGTATTCAATTTCCAGCTTGAATAGGTGACACTTCTGGAGCTTAGTTTTTAACCCATGTCTTTGAAGCCAATACAGCAATTGCTCCAGCCAGTTAAGATGCTCTTCAAATGTGGCAGAATAAATGATTATGTCATCCAAATATATCAAAGTGGCTTTAAAGTTCAGATCCCCAAGCGTCTTTCCTTTAAATGCTGAAAGGTTCCTGGTGCATTTGTCAGTCAGAAATGCATTAGGTTGAATTCAAACAGGTTTATAGGGAGGGCAAGGGCTGTCTTCGAGCGTTCCTTGTCAGCTATCGGGACTTCCCAGTAGCCACGGATCACGCCATTGCACTTCCTGTGGGCTAATAGTTCTTTCAGTTCCTGGTACATCTGAGGTGGGATCTGCTGATACCTCTCTTGAGTGGGAGCAGTGGTTCCTGCAGGGATCTTGTGATGAATAGCCTGGGTGCACCCAAAGTCATCTTCATGTTGTGCAAACACTGATCAATGTTGCTGTAATAACTGTTCAACTTGCTCAACTTATGTTGAGAAAAACTCCATGAGGTTGGCCTCCATCTGTTCCAAGAGGTGACATCCAGCCAGTGGTTCGCCTCTGTTCTCCTGACTATTGAGCGATACCGCTAGGGTCCATGGGTCTCCTCCAACAGGTGTTAGTCCTATATCATCAGCTTTGGTTAGATCTTACGGCATTATGCAAATTTGGGCCACTTCTTGTCAGGGCATCAACTTTAGACTTGCTCCACTTAAGTTTATTCAGCGCACAGGTACTCATCCCTGTCGCACAGTGGCCAGGGTGGGGGCAACCAATAATCCGGAGATCACTTCTTCTCCCACTATAGGTTCAATCTCGACATCCATACCCTCTAAGGATACATGGGCCAGTACCAGCATTGTGAATACAGTCTGTCACACCTGCAGTGTCACTGTGGCTTCGGGCGGTATCAATACTTTGCTGAGGTACTGGGAGGCAGCGGGTAACTTCTGAATTTGTCTGAGTCACACGATTTTCTGAAACACCTTTTCACTGGCCGGGTCACGAGTGGCACGGGTTCAGTTGCTTTTATCGGGGGCCCTCATTCAAGAATTGTCCCAGTTCTTGCAGCACATTCATGCCCAGGCATACAATGGGTCCTCTGCCTCTGGACCCCTTTGTCAGCACTATCCCTTTCTGGCCCAGATCTTTTCCTCACACCCGGACAGATATCCACACTACTACCGCTACTGGAATAGGCAGTTGCTTAGATGCCACCAGTCGGATGGTGTTTTCTTTTCTGGAGCGAGCAACTTCAGGAAAAATGACTCTGAAAATATCCCTCCAGCATAGTGGTCACCTAACGCCCCGTATCCATCAATCAAGAAATGCGTTGCCTATTGAATTCAGCCCAGGCAATGGGTCTCTTGGAGACAATATCCTCAGAGCTCTCTCTTCCGCCCTCTTAGGCTCGAAACTCCACGGTATGCTTCACGACCATGTGGTGCGTTAGTTCAAAGGGTACCCCGGTTCTCCTCCTTTCTCAACTCGGGCAGTCTCTTGAAATATGCCCCCTTCCACCACAGGTCCAGCACTCTGGCTCACATTCCGCTGATGGGTTGCATACACAAACAACAACCTAAAGGACATAAATTCGAAAAAACAAACCAGAAAAAAACAGCCTTACAAACACCAAGTAAGATCACAAATGCTCAAACAGGATGCTGAAGACCCCCATTATAATGGCGGGGGCAGCATAGATGCAAACTACCTATGAAAGCAGCCACTCACAAACCTAGCAATTCATGGAGGGGGTGGCTTCCTAGTAAAAAATGCACACAAATGAGGCTTGAATAGAACGCCAGTCACACAAGTATGTGTAATGCACAATGTCCGGCTGACAGCCTGTTAATGACGCCCATAATATTATATTAGGAGGGCTGCTCAGCATTACATGAGTGCACCTCACAAGAACATACGTCCCAGTTCACCCAACCAACAAAAAAGAGCCCTGCTGCATCCTGCTAAAATAGTAAAATGTGCAATAAAAGTTGAAAAAATTAAAAATAATGTATATCATAAATACATTTGTGATCTGATTTAGTGTTGGTAAGGCTGTTTTTTTCTGGCTGCATACACAACATTTTTATCGATAGGAAGTGTGATCCATGTGAAATAGTGCAATAAATACAATTTAATACCAACCAAATCACAAAGTCCCTTCAATTTAGGGAGGGATCAAAGATGATCAGAAAAAAACACAAAAAAAAACAGTAATAGAGAAAAATAATTGCCAATCTTTATTGTTTACACAAAATTTACCCAAAAAATTATATGGGATAAAACAGATGCCTCTAATGCGAGGAAAGCATCAGGCTAGGAACCCTATTAAACATCCATGGCTGGGTAAATATGATTGATCTAAACAATAAGGGGCATCATGCAAAAATAGAGGTAGTAGTATTGATTGCATGTATTCATGTAATAACCATCCCAAAATGGGACAACATAAAGTGCAATTGCAAATATTGGTCTATATAATGAATATAGGCAAAAAAACTTATTTACCACCATAGGTTATGGTTTGGGAGCTAAATACTGATTGCCCCTTGTGAGATGTAGCGCCCTATTTGGCATAAACACTCAAACAGATAGGAGGATAGAGCCATGTATCAGCATCTTGCATATGATGAACTTTTATCAGTGAGTGATTAATACTAAGACCAGCATTAACTACCGCTTATGATAGACATAGGCAGGAGCCGTAATATTATAACTTACTCTAGCAGGATGCAGAGTCTGTGCCACAGCTCTCAACACTAACGAGCGTTTCATCCACACTTCTTCAGGGGGTGTGTCAGGGAAGAGGGACACTGGACCTTTTAACTCAGTATTGGGCAAATATCTTGTGTGCTGTGTCTCATGTGTGAAATCTCGGCTGTCGGAAGCATAGTACGGTGCGCCACATCATGAGACCCGCCCTTCCAGACAGGGGTGGATTAAGGGTAGCCAGGACCCCAGGCTGTTCAGACTCTGTGGGTCCCCTGGTCATGTGACAGGGTCATGCGACGGGGTCATCATATACCTGAAACAGATTGTTCCAGAAAAAGAGTTGCTGAGTGAAACTATAACCTGTCAAACATCCATTGATCTAGTCAATTTACCCTTCAGTTAGGAAAAAAAAAAAACTTTAAGCCATAGTATTGAACAGTCCAATTTTAATCTGTAAACAAGACTGTTGCCAATTTTCGCAAGTTTCTCATCAAAAGTGCAACGCAAAACAGGTGAAAAAGCATCTAACCCTTTAACGACCGCAGATACGCCTTTTAACGGCGGTGGTTAAGGGTACTTAAACCACAGCGCCGTGAATTCACGGCACTGTGGAGAAAGTATATAGCACCCCCCAGAGAACATGATTCGGGTCGGTTTTTACCGACCCCGCTTTTGCGATCGCCGTTATTAACCATATAACGAAAAAAAAAAAGCGATTTCGCATTTAATTTTTCTCTCCTCTGATGTGATCGCACATCAGAGGGGAGAGAAATAGGGTCCCCGGGTCCCCCGATCTGTCCCCTGTACCTCCAGGTGTCCCCCTGTCCTCCCATGACTCGCGCAGCTCCCGGCGCCTTCTTCCTGCAAAGAAAATCCTGGCCGGCAGATTCATTCATTCACTGCAGGTACATTTTGATCACTGTAATAAACACTATCACATTGATCAAAATAAAAAAGTAGTAAATAAACCGCCCTTTTATCACCCACTTAGTTAGAGACATATAATAAAATAAAGAAAATATATTTATTTTCATTTTTCCATTAGGGTTAGAATTAGGGTTAGGGTTACAATTAGGGTTAGGGTTACAATTAGGGTTGGAATTAGGGTTAGGATTAGGGTTAGGGTTGGGATTAGGGTTAGGGGTGTGTTGGGGTTAGGGTTGGAGCTAGAATTGAGGCACATCAGGGGGTCTCCAAAAGGACATGGCGTCCAAAAAGTCAAATGGTGCTCTTTCCCTTCTGAGCCCTGCCGTGCGCCCAAACATTGGTTTACCCCAACATATGGGGTATCAGCGTACTCAATAAAAATTGCACACCAATTTTGGGGTCCTAATTTCTCCTTTTACCCTTGGGAAAATAAAAAATTTCTGGCTAAAAGAATCATTTTTGAGGAAAAAAATGTTTGTTTTTTTTTACAGCTTTGCGTATATAAACTTCTGTGAAGCACTTAGGGGTTCAAAGTGCTCACCACACATCTAGATAAGCTCCTTTGGGGGTCTAGTTTCCCAAATGGTGTCAATTGTGGGGGGTTTCTACTGTTTAGGCACATCAAGAGCTCTGCAAACACAACATGACACCCACAGAACATTCCATCAAAGTCTGCATTACAAAATGGCGCTCCTCCCCTTCCAAGCTCTCTGATGTGCCAAAACAGTGGTTTCCCCCACATATGAGGTATCAGCGTACTCAGGAAAAATTGCACAAAAACTTTTGTGGTCCAATTTCTCCTGTTACCCTTGGGAAAATAAAAAATAACGGGCTAAAAAATCATTTTTGAGGAAAAAAATTATTTTTTATTTTCATGGCTCTACGCTATAAACTTCTGTGAAGCACTTGGAGGTTCAAAGTGCTCACCACACATCTAGATAAGTTCCTTAAGGGGTCTAGATTCCAAAATGGGGTCACTTGTTGGGGGTTTCCACTGTTTATGCACATCAGGTGCTCTCCAAACGCGACATGGCATCCAGTCAATTCTGCGTTTAAAAAGTCAAACGGTGCTCCTTCCCTTGCGACTTCTGCCGTGCGCCTAAAAAGTGGTTTACCCCCACATATGGGGTATCGGCTTATTCAGGAGAAATTGCACAACAAATTTTGTGGTTCATTTTTTCTTTTAACAGTTGTGAAAATAAAAAAAATTGGTTCCGAAGTAAAGTTTTTGCAAAAAAAGTTAAATGTTAATTTTTTCCTTCCACATTGCTTCAGTTCCTGTGAGGCACGTAAAGGGTTAATAAACTTGTTGAATGTGGTTTTTAGCACCTTGAGTGGTGCAGTTTTTAGAATGGTGTCAATTTTTGGTATTTTCTAGAATAAAAGGTAGCACACTGTAGCGCTATAGCTTACGGACACAAAAATATGAAAAATGAATTGCATCACTGCCTTAGAAATATGAAAAATTGAGAAGTATTAGCACATAAAAAGGCCAATTTATGTGTACCTGGCAGCCACGTTAAGGCTCTTCTCGTACACCAGGTCATAACTATGCCAATCCTCACTTAGAAAAGTCTGTCTGCATGGGAACATATGAATCCTCTCTCTAGACTAAAATCTACAACTCTGTGGAGGGGTAATGAACCTGCTATAATTAAAACACCTGTGACCACCAGGTGGAGTGCTCAGGTAGAAAGTAAATGAATACATATCAAACACTGATCGGCACATCCAAATATAGATCTAGTCTGAACAGGTGCTAAAACCTAGAGTCACCAACTCATACACATTCAAGAATAAAAGGTAGCACACTGTAGCGCTATAGCTTGCAGACACAAAAATATGAAAAATGAATTGCATCACTGCCTTAGAAATATGAAAAATTGAGAAGTCTTAGCGCATAAAAAGGCCAATTTATGTGTACCGTGTAGCCACGTTAAGGCTCTTCTCGTATACCAGGTCCTAACTATGCCAATCCTCACTTAGAAAAGTCTGTCTGCATGGTAACATATGAATCCTCTCTCCAGACTAAAATCTACATCTCTGTGGAGGGGTAATGAACCTGCTATAATTAAAACGCCTGTGACCATCAGGTGGAGTGCTCAGGTAGAAGGTAAATGAATACATATCAAAAACTTACCGGCACATCCAAACATAGATCTAGTCTGAACAGGTGCTAAAACCTAGAGTCACCAACTCATACACATTCAAGAATAAAAGGTAGCACACTGTAGCGCTATAGCTTACAGACACAAAAATATGAAAAATGAATTGCATCACTGCCTTAGAAATATGAAAAATTTAGAAGTCTTAGTGCATAAAAAGGCCAATTTATGTGTACCTGGCAGCCACGTTAAGGCTCTTTTTGGTATTTTCTATCATATAGACCCCTCAAAGTGACTTCAAATGTGATGTGGTCCCTAAAAAAAAACTGGTGTTGTAAAAATGAGAAATCGCTTGTCAACTTTTAACCCTTATAACTTCGTAACACTAAAAAAATTTTTTTTCCAAAATTGTGCTGATGTAAAGTAGACATGTGGGAAATGTTATTTATTAAGAAATTTGTATGACATATCTCTGTGATTTAAGGGCATAAAAATTTAAAGTTTGAAAATTGCAAAATTTTCAAAATTTTCGCCATATTTCCGTTTTTTTTCATAAATAAACGCAAGTCATATAAAAAATTTTTTACCACTAACGTGAAGTATAATATGTCACGAAAAAACATTCTCAGAATCAGCGGGATTCGTTAAAGCGTTCCAGAGTTATAACCTCATAAAGTGACAATGGTCAGAATTGTAAAAATTGGCCCGATCATTAAGCTGCAAATTGGCTCTGTCACTAAGGGGTTAAAGTATCACATTTCCATTACAATACAAACAGTCAAATCAATGACAAAAGTGTCAAATGCATAATTTATATAAATATTAAATATTCCTTATACACGCACATTTCAAAAGCTGCCAGAACCAGAAACTATAGATCAAAGTATATTCTCAAAATATCTAAACTCAAGCGCAGCACCAATAGTTTCAGGTATATCAGTACTAAATGCTATATGTTAATTTAACCTTCAACCAAGGGGTGTTAATAGAGACTGGTCAACATCAAACACGGGGAAAAGGTGACACTCTAAGAGACTAATCCTAACCTGGAGCCAACATGCAAGAGAAATAGAAAACACCTCCAGAGTAGGCAAAACTCGCCTTTTCTATGTAATAGAATCCATGTTGCAGCACAATGTAAAATTCGTTTTTTTCTTATCTCCAGTCAAAAGAAAATTAGATAATGATGTAGCGCATTGAAGCCACAAAGACTGACATTCAGGAATCAGCCTATAGTATTTGGGCCTGCTGGATAGACTCCTATCCTGATCCTCTTCTAAACCGCTCCTTAAATATATCACCCTGAATGATATATATGAAATGACAAGCTGTTATTTTTGATCTTAAGAATAAGTTCTCTTTCTATATCAAGTTATTTACGAGACAAGCTATAATACTGTACACAAAATATACCAAACACTAGATAAAGTGTTTGGTATAAGTGAAAGTAATTGACTAAAAGTCTGATGAAAGATAGCATTCAAATATATTATCAGTAGGGTTGAGCGAAACAGGTCAGTCAATTTAAAAAAACACTGACTTTCGCCAAAATCGGGTTTCGCCGAGCAAAACCCGACCACAGCGTGCAGTTGACCGAGCGTTCGGTAACCCGAGCGCCAAAGTTGGGTTTCGCCACTTGCAGGCGTCTTTTATTCACCAATGAGCAAGGACGTACACTGTGGGCAACGAGATGACGTGTGCAGCGGTGCCACGCGGCTTTGAGCGGCGCGGGATTCAAATCCCCCGCCTTTGGCTGAGAGGTGCCGCTCGGCTTTGTGTGTGTGTGTATATGCAGACATCGTCCGATGGGACTACAAGTCCCATCCGGCTATGCCTGCTACACTGTCAGTGAGTGACACATTAGCCAATGATGGGACAGTAGTAGTCCCATCATCTGACTAATGTGTTGAATGTAAAAAAAACCATACATTACATACACAACATACAGAACATACAACATATAACACATAACATATATAACATACAACACATAACATACAGAACATACATATAACATACACACATACATAGATATAACACATAACATACAGTACATACATATAATACACATGTAACATACATATAACATACAACACATAACATCCATATAATATGCAACACATAACATACAGAGCATACATATAACATACAACAAATTACATACATAAACATACAACACGAAACATACATATAACATACAACACATAACATACATATAACATACAACACATAACATACAGAGCATACATATAACATACAACAAATTACATACATATAACATACAACACGAAACATACATATAACATACAACACATAACATACATATAACATGCAACACATAACATACAGAGCATACATATAACACAACATACAGAACATACATATAAACATAACATACAGTACATATAACATACAACACATAACATACATATAACATACAACACATAACATACATATAACATGCAACACATAACATACAGAGCATACATATAACACAACATACAGAACATACATATAACACATAACATACAGTACATACATATAACATACAACACATAACATACATATAACATACAACACGTAACATACATATAACATACAACACATAACATACAGAACATACACATAACATACAACGCATAACATACAGAACATACGCTAAGTGCCGGAATTGGCGCATCATACAGATGCGCCAATTCTGGGGTGGCTGGGTGCTGGTATTTTTAGTCAGGGGGGTGCGCCAATATCCATGGCCCCTTCCTAGACTATGAATATCAGCCCGCAGCTGTCTGCGTAGCCTTTCTGGCTAAAAATTACTGGGGGACCCCACATCATTTTTTTGGGGGGTCCCCCTATTTTAATAGCCAGTAAAGGCTAGCTGCGGGCTGATATTCATACCCTGGGAAGCTCCATGGGTTATTAACCCCTTCCCAGGCTAGAAATATTAGCCCAAACCGTCGGCTTTCCCCCTCTGGCGCAGAAAATTGAGCGGGAGCACACGTCATTTTTTTCCCATTTTTTTTAAAATTAACGCTATTGCGTGAAGATTTTGTGTGTGTGTGTGCGCGTGGGTCTTTAACTATTTATGTACCATTCTATCTATCTAAATATTTATCTATTATCTATCAATTTTCTATCTATCTATCTTCTATCTATCTATCTATCTATCTATCTGTCTATATATTATCTATCTATCTATCTGTCATTACTATCTATCTATCTATCTATCTAGCTATTATCTATCTATCTATCTATCTATGTTTTATCTATCTATTATCTATCTATCTATCTATTATCTATCTATCTATCTATCTATCATCTATCTATTATCTATCTATCTATCTATCTATCTATCTATCTATCTATCTATGTTTTATCTATCTATCTATATTTTCTATCTATCTATCTATCTATCATATATCTATCTATCTAGTTATCTATCTATCTATCTATCTATCTATCTATCTATCTATCTATCTATCTATCTATCTATTTACTGTACACATCATTTAAAAAAGCAAATAATAATATATTATATATATATAGATATATATATATATCTATATATATATATATATATCTATATATATATATATAGATATATATATATATAGTTCATACAGAATCCGCCATGAAATGACACATGGCTTACAAACAGTAAACCATTTCATTTCATGTAGTTTGATATATGGTTTTAATTAACAATTACATGAGTGCATGTGTGCAAAATTTCATACATGTACGTGTTAATTAAGGGTACTGTGGTGTAGTGACTAATGTGGCACCTAGGGGGCGCTGTATAAGTTGCTCAAATTATGCATGGAGGCATGAGATGGATGGGAAACCAGTAACTGGTATGGTGCTAAATGGAAAGTATGTGTCGCAGAGCTATTCTGTGCTGTAGGTCATTAATGTTGTTCTGGGACTTGTAGTCCCATAAGAGTTCTGATTATTGTTAAGGGTGAACCTACAGGGTTAGCTTGTGAGCTGGGTGGGACATGCTAACCACACATACACCGCCCACTGATGGTGGGAGAATGAATGTTGCAATCTGGTGATTGTAGGTGTTGTGAAGGACCTGTGATGAGGTCATGAACAGGTGACCGTACCATGTGCTTCATGCCTTAGCTGGGGAGTGGCTACAGGTATGAAAGACAGTGTTTGGCACATGGTGAGAAGATTGAGTTGGAGACTGAGAAGTCTCTGGAAGTCGGGCTGAGACAGTGGAGAGTGTGTCCTGCATAGGGCTGCCTGGAAGGTTCCTGGAAGGTCTGTCAGTGGTGGAAGATCCTGGGGTTGGATCGGATTCCTGGAAGCACGTGGTGAGACTTGGAGCTTGGTAGCCGGGGTGTTGGACGGGGGTCCTGAATAGCACCCGGACAGGACACATGTGTCTGCAGAACCTGTGACGGTCCCACACTGAGAACCACGCGGTTCTGTTGAGGAGCTTGGCTGGAGTTAGCCTGGAAGTGTGACTTTCTGTTACAGTGTGTCACTAAGCACTGGAAGCGAGTCCAGACCACCCGGGAATGGCACCTAGCGGTCCATCCTGGCCTGCAGCCGCTTAGTCAAGCCCGTCCCATACAAGGGTGAGTCTGGGAACAGTAATTTTCCAAGATGGAGTGAATTTATGTTTTGTCATCTTTTGTTACCTGGTGTCAAAAGAGACAGTAAACGATTGATTTTTGGGACTTAATGCCTGTGTGTTGTCTCATTACTGCGTGCCCGGCCTCGGCCTACCAGAGCGAATCCCTACAGTTGGTGGATTGAATGCGGGCACACGCAGTGAGGTCAGGCTGGTTTTTCGTATGTTTTTTTTTTGCATGACAAATAACCTGGTGAAGACGTCTGGCGGTAACTTGGTGGGGTTACGAAGGTGACAAACGGCTGGCTGTAACTCGGTGGGGTTACGAAGGTGACAAGCGGCTGGTTGTAACCTGAAGGAGAACTGTCCGGAGATGGAGAGCACGGTCGAAATGCTTGTGGAGGTCATGCGACAGCTGGATACGCAGCAGCAACAGCAGGCTATGCAGCAGCAAATATTTAATCGACAGCAACAGGAAACCAACACTCTATTGATGCAGCACATTACAGCGCCGCAGACAGCAGGAGCTGCCCAGGGACGCCGGGATGTCCGGCGAGCGGTGCGTGCAGCGATTCCAGAAATGGAGAAATCAGATGACATCGAGGTGTACATGGAGTTGCAGCCGAACGGTTGCCAGGGGAAAATATATGTGTGTCCAATTTGTCTTATGAACTATCCACCTGGCTCAAGGCTACGGGGGTGTGACCTGCCGATAAATAATGAAGATATGGTTGGCCTGATCGACCCAGGGAGTCCGGTGACTTTAGTGAGAGTTGCACCTAAGAGGCCTCAAATACCCGGTAGAAAGGTCGGGGTCACCTGCATTCATGGGAACACTAAGGAGTATCCCGTGGCTGGGGTAACTTTGGGGACAGGCTGAGACATGAGGGAATAGGAGGTTGCTATAGTCCCAAATTTGGCGCGTCCCATAGTTATAGGACGGGACTCTGAACTGTTCTCCGATTTGCAGGAGGAGGGAGATCTCTCTACTGTTGGGCGGTGGGTAGTAGTACAGTGACACCTCCCAAAATGGACGGGTCTGACCAACTCGGTGACGTAGCAGACGCTGACACAAGTGGAAAGGGTGCGGCTACCCAACGGACAGACCTGAAGTCTCTTGACGGGTGCCAGGGGGGAAGTGACTCAGACTGTGACTCTAATAGAGAAAGGGAGTACAGTGATGAAAAGCCCCACAAGGAGAAAAAATCCTCCCGTAGTCGGAGACACAAAGGGCGCAAGGCGCCGGAACACAATGTATGTACTAAGAATGGTAATAAAGAAAAACCTATGACTGATGCGATTGTGCTAGATGTGAGTATGCTTCCAGACCCTGAAGAGCTGGAGAGGGTGGAGCCTCAAGAAAGCTTGACGGGGTCAGATACAGAAGTCGCCAACGCCATACAGTTGGAGCAGGTGCGCCACCTGGAGACCGAGGTTGCGGCCTTAAAACAGAACATTGCTAAAAAAATTGTCTGGGGAGAAGCAAAATCTGATGAACTAAAGACCATCAAAGAACAGATCGAAAAAGAAAAGGTCCTGAGACAAACTCCTAAATATAGAGTGGATGAGCTGGAGGAGGAAGTCGCTGAGCTCAGAGGTCACCTGTCTATGTGGAAAAGTGTGGGTAGGACCTTGGGAGAGGATGTGGAGGTGCTCAAAGAAGCAGTAAGAGGTCTGCAGAAGGAGAAGTTGGTGGTTGAAGACTTACCACGGCTGTGCCCGAGTGATAACAAGGCGGAAGTGCTAGTGCCTATCTTGGCAAGGAGTCTTGAAGAAGGTAAATCTCAGGAGGATCTTGAACTAAGAGCTGAACAAGACGCTCATCTGGTCGTGGCAGAGGTCTTGGAGGAAGTGTTCGAGGTAAACCAGGAAGAGAAGGAGACTTCGCTCTTTAAGTGTGTGATAAAGGTACCTGAAGACATGTAAGAAGCCTGTGCCAGTGAGGGTGTGCATGAGGCCTTTAAAAAGGTTGTAAAAGCCGATAGTGTGAACTGGGCACCAGAGACGAACCAGTTGGTGATCCTGGCAGAGGGGGAAGACACAGAGAAGTTGGTGGCTGTCCTGAAGGATATGCATTTGCAGTGTCTCCACGCGAAACAGAGGATTACGTTGAGTAACATGAAAGCCGCTCGATGTCTGGCGCAGGCGAAGGAAGATCAAAATCGGCTGGGCTTGGTAGAAGAGGTAATTCCGGTACCCAGAAATCTGGTGGGGAGAGTCGTTGGAAGACTTGGAAAAGTGATGCAGGAGATGGTGGATAGATCCGGTGTAAGGAGAGCGAGGATTCCAGCTGATGGCGAGATCAAGGTGGCTGGAGAAGAAAACGTGGTTCCATTCATTAGTGTGGGCTCAGTGGAGAGCCTGAAGAACATCCGAACGCTCCTGGAGTATCGAATGACGTACCTACAAGACGTAGAACAGCTGATCTGGAGAAGAAAGCTGATGAAGGAACAGCTGCAGGAGTTGAAACAAACATGGCCACTGCTTCCAGCCCAAGATTTAGAGAGACAAGAGACAAGTGGACTGGCAGTAGACGAGCTGAAACAATGAGGGGTAGAGATGACGCTTCTGTTAGCTCAGGGCTGAGTGACCTAAGTGTGAGACCCGGTGGCGGACAAAGAGATAGAGAGTCCAACTCAGATCAACCAGTGAGCTTGACTGGACGATGAACTCAGGACCGCAACAACCGTAGGAGACGGTACTGGAGGGGTCTGGTGACACCGACGGAAAAACAAGGCCGACATTCTGACCGCTCGGGGCGGGGAAGGCCTAACCAAGAGGTAATGTTGCAGGATGCCCAAAATCGACTGAGACGGTCCCCTTGACCTGTAGGGAAAGGTGACATGGGTGACCTGTCTCGGTGTCCTCGGGTTGGAACAGGTGTTCAACCTCACAAGTTTGAACAGAGGGGGATGGTATGTGGTGTAGTGACTAATGTGGCACCTAGGGGGCACTGTATAAGTTGCTCAAATTATGCATGGAGGCATGAGATGGATGGGAAACCAGTACCTGGTATGGTGCTAAATGGAAAATATGTGTCGCAGAGCTATTCTGTGCTGTAGGTCGGTAATGTTGTTCTGGGACTTGTAGTCCCATAAGAGTTCTGATTATTGTTAAGGGTGAACCTACAGGGTTAGCTTGTGAGCTGGGTGGGACATGCTAACCACACATACACCGCCCACTGATGGTGGGAGAATGAATGTTGCAATCTGGTGATTGTAGTTGTTGTGAAGGACCTGTGATGAGGTCATGAACAGGTGACCGGACCATGTGCTTCATGCCTTAGCTGGGGGAGTGGCTACAGGTATGAAAGACAGTGTTTGGCACATGGTGGGGAGATTGAGTTGGAGACTGAGAAGTCTCTGGAAGTCGGGCTGAGACAGTGGAGAGTGTGTCCTGCATAGGGCTGCCTGGAAGGTTCCTGGAAGGTCTGTCAGTGGTGGAAGATCCTGGGGTTGGATCGGATTCCTGGAAGCACTTGGTGAGACTTGGAGCTTGGTAGCCAGGGTGTTGGACGGGGGTCCTGAATAGCACCCGGACAGGACACATGTGTCTGCGGAACCTGTGACGGTCCCACACTGAGAACCACGCGGTTCTGCTGAGGAGCTTGGCTGGAGTTAGCCTGGAAATGTGACTTTCTCTTATAGTGTGTCAGTAAGCACTGGAATCGAGTCCAGACCACCCGGGAATGGCACCTAACAGTCCCTGCTGGCCTGCAGCCGCTTAGTCAAGCCCGTCCCAAGCAAGGATGAGTCTGGGAACAGTAATTTTCCAAGATGGAGTGAATTTATGTTTTGTCATCTTTTGTTACCTGGTGTCAAAAGAGACAGTAAACGATTGATTTTTGGGACTTAATGCCTGTGTGTTGTCTCATTATTGCGTGCCCGGCCTCGGCCTACCAGAGCGAATCCCTACAGTACATACCCATTTTTGAGAAAAAAAAGGTCCGTTTTCTGGATGGAAAAAACGGTCCGATTCTATGTAATTGGCATGCGATTGTCATGCGATTTCTATGCGACTTTTAATCGCACCATCTGATTTTCATCCGTATGCAATGCGATTTTAATATGAGGTTTTACATAGAGCAGTTCTCTCTATGTAAAAATTCATGTTAAAATAACATTGTCTAAAAAAAACTGTACACATCATTTTAGAAAGCAAATAATCCTATATATATATATATACATATATATATGTATATATATATATATATATGTATATATATATACACACATATATATATATATATATATATATGTGTGTATATATATATACATATATATATATATATATATATATATATACATATATATATATTGTGACGCTCCACACTGTGTGTGGACGGGGATCACTTGCTTTGCTGGTCTTTGAGGTAAACACTGGCACGCTCAGGGTTAAAACAATAGTCCATTTCGTTTATTACATCCAACTCAACACAAAAATGCAGCCTTTCTCTCAATAATTCTTCTCACTGATCCCGACCAGCATAACACGGTTGTCAAGACCGTCACCTGTTGTCATCAGCCACACAGGTTCCTGGAGACCTCAGCCTCAGAGGTATCTAGCAAAAAAAAAAATGCAGTCTTTCTCTCACGAATAGTTTCCTCTGGTCTCGACCAGCATATCACGGTTTTCAAGACCGTTGCCTGTTGGCGTCAGCCACACAGGTTCCTGGAGACCTCTTCCTCAGAGGTATTCAGCAATCACCAAACAGTCTCTTCCCACCACTTCTTATGACTTTAACACATTCTTCATGACCCCGGTCATCCTCCACAGACTCCTGTCTGTCACCTGTTAGCCACGCAGGTTCCCGGATCCCTCATTCCCAGAGGTATCCAATCCACACTTCATACTCACCACGGTTTTCAAGACCTCCCATTCAACTGGCTCAAGCACGCCAGCTTTCAGTCTTCAGTCTGTGCGACATCCCGCCTGGATGTCAGGGAGCTCTATCCAGCCTGACAGACTCCCGAGACCCTCCCAGTCTCAGCACAGACTCACGCTACACTCTCTCACCATGTGCCAAAAACTTCCTTACATACCTGTAGCCACTCCCCCAGTTAAGGTATGGAGCACATGGCCTGGTCACATGTACATGACCTCATCACACGTCCTCAACAAAAACTACACACACCAGTGGGTAGTATGTGTGGTTAGCCAGTCCCACCCAGCTCACAAGCTAACCCTGTAAAGCCACCCTAGAAATACATATGCCTCTTATGGGATACAAGTCCTAGAGCAACATTAACTTGGCTTACAGTGCAGAGCAATTCTGCAACACATACCTTCCATTCACAATACTGCCAGGGCCTATTTTACCACTCAAATCATGCATATCCCGAAGAGCATACACAATGCCCCCTAGCTGTAGCATGGGTCATTACACCACGTACCTCCCCCCTCTTTTCAAACTTGTGGGGTTGAACACTTATTCCAAACCGACCAGAGATCCTTCTCGGTCGTCTCTGTCAGTCAAACCGTCTATCAAAGTTGGGCCCTGCTACTGACCCCTTTGGTAGGCGTCCGTCATCCGACTCCATCACGCCCTTTGATAAAGATGCCCCCTTGTCATTTTGTCCACCACTTTCCACGTGTGCCCCTTCACACAACCTTTCTTTCATGGACGCCTCCTACGGTCATGAGTCCATTGTCCAGTCGAGCCTACTGGTTGATGCGAGTCTGACCCTCTGTCCTTTCGTCCACTACAGGGTCTCCCACTTAAGACACTCAGCCCAGAGCCAACAGAGAAGTCATCTCCTCCAATTCTCATTGCTTCAGACCGCGTACTGCCAGTCCTCAGAAAAGCTTCTCATCTCCCAATATCTTGGGCTGGAAGCAGTCGCCCTCTTCGTTCCAACTCCTGTAGATGCTCCTTAATCTGCTTTCTTTCAAAGATCAGCTGCTCCACCTCTCGTAGGTACGTCACTCGATATTCCAGGAGCATGCATTCTTAAGGCTCTCCACTGAGCCAACAACAACGAATGGAACCATTTCTTCTTCACCAGCCACCTTGACCTCTCCATCAGCTGGAATCCTCACTCTCTTCACACCAGAACGATTCACTAGTTCCTGCATCATCTTTCCAAGTCTTCCAATGACCTTGCCCACCAAATTTCTGGGCACCGGAATTATGTCTTCCACAAAACCCAGCCGACTTTGAGCTTCCCTCACCAGCTCCAGGCGTTGAGCGGCTTTCATATTACCCATCATAATCATGTATTTCGTGCGGAGACATTGTAGATGTATCTCTTTCAGGACAGCCACCTGCTTCTCTGTGACTTCCCTATCTGCCAGTATCACCAACTGGTTCGTCTCTGGTGCCCAGTTCACACTATAGGCTTTTACTGCCTTTTTAAAGGCCTCATGCACACCCTCGCTGGCACAGGCTTCTCGCATGTCTTCGGGTACCTCCATCACCCACTTAAAGAGCAAAGCCTCATTCTGTTCCTGAGATTTCTCTTCTTCAAGACCCCTTGCCAAGGTGAGCACTGGCAGCTCCGCCTTGTTATCAATCGGGCACGGCAGCTGTAAATCTTCGACCACCAACTTCTCCTCCTGCAGAATATCTCTTACTGCTTCTTTGAGCACTTCCACATCTTCTCTTAAGGTCTTATTTACACTTTGCCACGTTGACAGGTGACCTCTGAGCTCAGAGACTTCCCTCTCCAGCTCATCCACCCTGTGCTCAGTAGTTTGTCTCCGGGCTTTTTCTTGTTCGATATTCTCTTTCCTTATATTTATTACAACCTGTAAATCTGCCACCTTGTGCTTCGCTCGAGACAACCTTTTAGCAAGGTCCTGGCACTCCTGTGCTTTTTCTCCATACTGAGCCTTGACTGCCTCAAAGTCAGACTCCAGGTGGCGTACCCGCTCCAATTGCACGGAGTTGGCGACTTCCATATCCGAGCCCTTCTGTAACGGGTCTGGGAGGCGGAACCTCTGAGCTTTATTATACAAGGAGGCTTTCCTTGTAAAGGAGCGGGTGGCGCCCGGGGAGACGGACAGGAAGTCACGGCAAGTGACAGGGACAGTCTCTGGATAGACGGGCAGGTAGTCACGGCAAGTGACCGGGGCAGTCTCTGGAAGGACAGGCAGGTAGTCATGGCAAGTGACCGGGGCAGACTCTGGAAGGACAGCAGGTAGTCACGGCAGTGACCGGGGCAGTCTCTGAGGACAGGCAGGTAGTCACGGCAAGTGACCGGGCAGTCTCTGGAAGGACAGGCAGGTAGTCACGGCAAGTGACCGGGGCAGTCTCTGGAAGGACAGGCAGGTAGTCACGGCAAGTGACCGGGGCAGTCTCTGGATGGACAGGTATATACGACCTGAGATGGTGGAGCCTCCTGGTAGGCTAGCAGGCAGATGACAGATGAACGCCCCCAAGTGAGCAGGCAAGAGTCTCTGGAATAGACGATGGTCACCACATGTGACGTCCGAACCTCCGGGTAGGTCTGCAGGCAGATGGCAGATGAACGCCCCCAAGTGAGCAGGCGAGAGTCTCTGGAATAGACGATGGTCACCGCATGTGACGTCCGAACCTCTGGGTAGGTCTGCAGGCAGATGGCAGATGAGCGCCCCCAAGTGAGCAGGCGAGATTCTCTGGAATAGCCGATGGTCACCACCGGTGACGGCCGAACCTTCAGGTAGGCTTGCGGACAGGTAGCAGACAGCAAACTGGCAGGAGACAGGCAGGTAACTGGTAACGGAACCTGAGGGCTGAAGCAGAGTAAACAGTGCAACAACATTGCTCGGGCACCTCCATTAAGGAGGGAGTACTTTATATAGGGTGGAGTCCTCCGGCATTGGCCGGGGACCTTTTTTGAAAGATGCGCGCGGCCCCTTTAAGAGCGGGGGAGCGCGCGGGCGCGCGCCCTAAGTCCAGCAGCAGGGAAGGAGCGCGCGACCCCAGCAGGACGGAAGGAGGACGCCGAGCGTGGGTAAGGGGGGCGACGTCCCTGCCTGGCAGAGGACGCTGGCGCAGGGGAACAGCGTCCCTGCCTGGCAGAGGGCAGGGACGCCGGCGCTACAGTACCCCCCCTTTAGGCCCCCCTTTTTTAGGCCAGAAAGAAATTTAGCTAGGATGAGAGGGGCATGGATGTTCTCCCGAGGCTCCCACGTTCTCTCCTCAGGACCAAACCCCTTCCAATCCACCAGAAAATAGGTCTTTCTTCCTACCCTTCTGGTGGCCAAAATGTTCTCTACCTCAAATTCGTTCTCAGCAGACAGTGGAGCAGGAGGTGTACCTGTAGACTTGACAAAAGAGTTAAGTACCACCGGTTTGAGGAGAGATACATGGAAGGAGTTAGGAATCCGCAAATTGGCCGGGAGTTTCAATTTATAGGACACTGGGTTGATCTGACTGATGATCTCCAGAGGACCGATGAACCGAGGACCTAACTTGTAGGAAGGAATCTTGAGTCGAACATACTTGGACGAGAGCCAGACCTTATTCCCAGGACGGAATTGAGGGAGATCCAGACGTTTCTTGTCAGCATGTCTCTTCATGCGCTCGGATGACAGAATGAGTGCGGACCGGGTACTCTCCCATATGGAGGAGAATTCATTAACCAGGGATTCCGCAGCTGGATTGCCCACAGAGATGGAAATAGGTACAGGGATCCGAGGATGTTGACCGAAGACTACAAGAAACGGAGATTTGGAGGAAGATTCGCTCTCGTGATTGTTGTACGAAAATTCGGCCCAAGGCAGGAGATCCACCCAGTCAGAATGGTGGGCATTAACGAAGTGCCGGAGATAACTGGTCAGAATCTGATTGATTCGCTCGACTTGACCATTGGACTGTGGGTGGTAAGCGGAGGAGAAATCCAGGGTGACGTCTAGCAACTTACAAGTGGCTCTCCAGAAACGTGAGGTGAACTGTACCCCACGATCCGACACAATGTGACGAGGCAGACCATGAAGACGGAAGATGTGGCGGATAAAGTCTTTAGCCAACTCGGGTGCAGACGGAAGCCCTGGCAGGGGAATGAAGTGAGCCATCTTGGAAAATCGGTCAACGACCACCCAAATGACCGTACAACCAGCAGAGACGGGAAGATCCGTTATGAAGTCCATGGCTATATGCTGCCAGGGGGCAGCGGGTACAGGAAGCGGGAGAAGACGGCCGGCAGGCAGGTGTCTCGGAACTTTGTTGCGGACACAGGAGGCACAGGCAGAAACAAAGTCTATTACATCCTTGTGCAGGGTAGGCCACCAGTAATGCGGGTAATGAGCTGGAGGGTCTTTTTCCGACCAGCGTGGCCAGCTAGTTTAGACGAATGACCCCAGTGGAGGATCCTCTCCCGATCAGGTACCGATACGAACGTCTTACCAGGAGGGAGACGATTTAGACTCACGGGAGCCACCTGCATCACTCTGGCGGGATCGATGATATGTTTAGGTTCCTCCTCGAGATCCGACACCAGGAAAGACCGGGACAAGGCATCCGCCTTGATGTTCTTGTCGGCTGGGCGAAAGTGTAAAAGAAAGTCGAAGCGGGCAAAAAACAAGGACCACCGGGCTTGGCGAGGGTTAAGTCTCTGGGCATGCTGGAGGTAAGCCAGATTCTTGTGGTCAGTGTAAATGATTACCGGATGAAGAGCCCCCTCGAGTAGGTAACGCCACTCCTCCAATGCCAGCTTGATGGCCAATAACTCTCGGTCTCCTATGGAATAATTGCGCTCAGAAGAGGAGAAGAGTTTTGAGAAGAAGCCGCAAGATACCATTCTCCCGGAAGAAGACTTTTGAGTCAGTACCGCTCCGGCTCCAGAAGAGGAAGCGTCCACCTCCAGGAAGAACTGCTTGTTGCCGTCCGGGCGATGCAGCACTGGGCGGAAGAGAAGGCCTGTTTTAAGGAAAGAAAGGCCTCCTCTGCTTCGGGCGTCCACTGTTTGGGGTTAGCATTCTTGCGGGTGAGCGCGGAGATTGGAGCAGTCCGGGAAGAGAAGTGCGGTATGAAGAGGCGGTAATAATTGGCGAATCCCAGGAACCGCTGAATGGCCTTCAATCCCTCCGGTCGGGGCCATTTCTCGATGGCAGATAGCTTCTCCGGATCCATTCTTAGGCCTGTCTGAGAAATGATGTAACCCAAAAACGGAAGCGAGGTCTGCTCAAAGAGACACTTCTCATATTTGGCGAAAAGGTGATTCTGCCTAAGCCTGAGCAGAACCTGACGAACATCCCTCCGGTGAGACTGGAGATCCGGAGAGAAGACCAAGATGTCGTCTAGGTACACCACAATGCAGGAGTAGAGCAGGTCCCGGAAGATGTCATTGACCAACTCCTGAAAGACTGCAGGAGCATTACAGAGACCAAAGGGCATCACCAAATACTCATAGTGGCCGTCCCGGGTGTTGAATGCCGTCTTCCATTCATCTCCCCGACGGATACGGACCAGGTTATATGCTCCACGAAGATCCAGTTTGGTGAAGATTCTAGCCCCCCTCAGACGATCAAACAATTCGGGAATGAGCGGAAGAGGGTACTTATTCTTCACCGTGATCAGGTTTAGGCCTCTGTAGTCAATACAGGGACGGAGAGAGCCGTCTTTCTTTTTTACGAAGAAGAAACCTGCTCCCGCTGGGGAGGTAGATTTCCGGATGAATCCCTTGGCCAAATTCTCCTCGATATATTCGGACATCGACCTGGTCTCATCAGCAGACAATGGGTAAATACGCCCACGGGGAGGCGTAGTACCGGGTAGCAGGTCGATCGGGCAATCATAAGGTCTGTGAGGGGGTAATGTCTCTGCCTCCTTTTTATTAAAGACATCAGCGAACGACCAATATGGAATCGGGAGCCCTGGTAGATTAGTTGGAGTAGGAGAAGGACGGACGGGATGAACAGGAACCAAACACGCTTTATGACAGTCCTGTCCCCAGCGAAGAATCTCTCCAGTCTGCCAGTCGAGCACGGGTGCATGCTTTTGGAGCCAAGGTAGACCTAATAAGAAAGCATGAGAGAGTCCAGGCAGGACATGAAACGAGATGCTCTCAGAATGCAACATTCCCACCTGCAGGGTTATGGCTTCAGTGATAAGTTGGATGGGACGTGGTAGAAGACCCCGTCCACAGCGGCAACAGATACTGGTTCAACCAGATGTTTGGTAGGAATGCGATATTTCTCTACTAGAGCCTGTGAAACAAGATTCCCAGCTGCTCCAGAATCAAGTTGGGCTTGTTCGAAATAACGGTTCTCACCGAGGAGAATTGAGACTGACAGCAGCAGAGATGAAGAGGATTTATTCTTGTCTAGGTTGACCTCTCCGAGCGAACCTAGACACAGGCGTTTCCCGACCTTCCGGACAGGTACGGATCCGGTGCTCCTTACTGCCACAGTAGAAGCAACTCCCCTCGGCACGGCGTAAGTCCTGACGGGCTTTGACCATCTTGGTCTGGTCAACCTGCATAGGCTCAGAAGTGTGTACCTGGGGAGAAGCGGAAGGAGTTACGGGTCTCTGAAAAGAAGGAGCTAGACGAGGAAACCTTCTCTCACGGGTGACCTCTTTGGCGCGTTCCTGGAACCGTAGATCAATTCGATTAGCCAGAGTTATTAGGTCATCGAGAGAGGTTGGAATGTCTCGACCGGCAAGTTCATCTTTAATACGGCCGGACAGACCCTCCCAGAAGACAGATATCAGGGCATCATTATCCCAGGCCAACTCCGAGGCAAGGGTACGGAACCGTATGGCATATTGCCCCACGGTGAGACTTCCCTGATGGAGACGCAACAGAGATGATGCAGAGGAGGTCTTCCGTCCGGGTTCGTCGAATACCTTCCGGAAGGCCGAGAGAAAAGCAGGCAGGTCAGACACCAGAGGATCTTCTCTCTCCCAGAGAGGATTGAGCCAGGCCAGAGCCTCCCCGGTGAGATGGGACATAATGAAGGCAATTTTGGCCCGGTCGGAGTTAAACTCGTGAGCCAGGAGTTCGAAATGCAGGGTACACTGGTTAATGAAACCCCGAGCCAGAGTAGGATCGCCTCCAAACCGTGGAGGAGCAGCAAGTCGAGGTCCAGGAACGGAAACCACGGAATTGGTAAGCAACGGAACTGCTGGATTGCGAGTCATGGCGCCAGTGGTGGTTGCTGGTGAAGTAGTCAGGGTGTCCAGGCGTGAATTAACATTCCGCAGATGACCCAGGATGGACTCCTGTTGCGACCTCTGACGAGACAGTTCATGACACAGGTCAGAGAGCGAAGGGGTTTGGGTGCCACCGGGTTCCATGGCCCGAGCAAACTGTAACGGGTCTGGGAGGCGGAACCTCTGAGCTTTATTATACAAGGAGGCTTTCCTTGTAAAGGAGCGGGTGGCGCCCGGGGAGACGGACAGGAAGTCACGGCAAGTGACAGGGACAGTCTCTGGATAGATGGGCAGGTAGTCACGGCAAGTGACCGGGGCAGTCTCTGGAAGGACAGGCAGGTATTCACGGCAAGTGACCGGGGCAGACTCTGGAAGGACAGGCAGGTAGTCACGGCAAGTGACCGGGGCAGTCTCTGGAAGCCAGGCAGGTAGTCACGGCAAGTGACCGGGGCAGTCTCTGGAAGGACAGGCAGGTAGTCACGGCAAGTGACCGGGGCAGTCTCTGGAAGGACAGGCAGGTAGTCACGGCAAGTGACCGGGGCAGTCTCTGGATGGACAGGTATATACGACCTGAGATGGTGGAGCCTCCTGGTAGGCTAGCAGGCAGATGACAGATGAACGCCCCCAAGTGAGCAGGCGAGAGTCTCTGGAATAGACGATGGTCACCGCATGTGACGTCCGAACCTCCGGGTAGGTCTGCAGGCAGATGGCAGATGAACGCCCCCAAGTGAGCAGGCGAGAGTCTCTGGAATAGACGATGGTCACCGCATGTGACGTCCGAACCTCTGGGTAGGTCTGCAGGCAGATGGCAGATGAGCGCCCCCAAGTGAGCAGGCGAGATTCTCTGGAATAGCCGATGGTCACCACCGGTGACGGCCGAACCTTCAGGTAGGCTTGCGGACAGGTAGCAGACAGCAAACTGGCAGGAGACAGGCAGGTAACTGGTAACGGAACCTGAGGGCTGAAGCAGAGTAAACAGTGCAACAACATTGCTCGGGCACCTCCATTAAGGAGGGAGTACTTTATATAGGGTGGAGTCCTCCGGCATTGGCCGGGGACCTTTTTTGAAAGATGCGCGCGGCCCCTTTAAGAGCGGGGGAGCGCGCGGGCGCGCGCCCTAAGTCCAGCAGCAGGGAAGGAGCGCGCGACCCCAGCAGGACGGAAGGAGGACGCCGAGCGTGGGTAAGGGGGGCGACGTCCCTGCCTGGCAGAGGACGCTGGCGCAGGGGAACAGCGTCCCTGCCTGGCAGAGGGCAGGGACGCCGGCGCTACACCTTCAATCTTACTTGAAGCTCTGCCCGGTCATCCTCAGGTACCTCTGGACTCTTTGTACCTTCAGAGACCTCCACACTCTCCAGCTCTTCAGCAACAGGTTCTTCTTTATTGACCTCATCAATGAGTGCAACTTACTCAGGCTCTTTGCGTCCTTTACATCTCCATCGACTGGAGGACTTTCCCTCCTTGTGGGGGCCTTCCTACTGTACTCCCTTTCTAACTTAGAGTCACAGTCACCCTCGGAGTCTGAGTCACATCCCACAGTTTGGTAAACCTCCAGTTACCCTCTACGTGGGTGTCGGCTCCAGACATCTTATCTACCACATCACCATCAGTCATTTAGTGGTACACGTCAAGAGACATCAGGTCCGTAAGTTGGGCAGATGCACCCTTTCCTCTTGCATCACTGTCTGACTGGGAGTCACCACCACTCGGTCGGTCATCCTCTGCTAAGTCACCAAGTTGGTCAGACCCGTCCACTTCGGGAGGCGTCACTGTACTAATACCCGCCACCCCAACAGTAGAGAGTCCTCCCTCCTCCTGCTGTAGAGGAACTCCCCTCTCCCACAAGTCGGAGAACAGTTTAGAATCCCGACCTATAAATACTGGACACACATACATTATAACATTTGCCCCTGGCAACAGTTCATCTGTACCACCCCCTTTAATGTCGGAATGCTCCACCCCCTTTTTGGCAACCATCCCTGCTTGGGTTACCGCCCCTTTTAGGCCACCACCCCTTTTAGGGACACCACCTCACTCTGGGATACACCCCGTGGACTCCCCCATGGCTTCCTTGGGCACCAGTCCCACAGTACAGTTTATGTCTTTTCGGGTTTGGGCTGGCCCTTTAAGAGTTTGTGTGACCTGGTTCACACTGTCCTCCTATAATACCTCACCAGTTCCTGCTGGCACCGCCACAGCTCCTGTTGCAGCCACAAACCACCGACACTTCCAGATGCCGCTCACTAGCTGCTACAGCTGTCACTGCAGCTCCTGCTGCTGCATAACCTCTTGCTGCAACTGTCACTGTAGCTCCCACTACCACAAGTCTCTGCACGGCTCAGCACCGCCGACTTTGTGGACCCGACGATCCACAGCAAAACCTTCGTAACCCCGCCAAGTTACAGCCAGACATC